>CM022946.1:4775199-5975199 GCA_012931725.1 Litsea cubeba | reverse complement strand
GGTTTTGGTTTTGGAGATCTGAGTTTTACAAACAGAATGGCTGTTAATCTGACAAAAGATGCAATAGCTATAGTTAGCAATGGAGACGCTGATCTGAAGCCCCTTCTTCAAGTTGCAGATATTCGGCTTGTAAACACTGTCCAAAACACTGCAGAGCGGTATCGGATGCTGTTATCGGACGGAACGCATATGCAACAGGCGATGCTCGCCACTCAAATGAATCATGTCGTCAAATCTGGGAAGTTGCAGAAGGGATCGATTGTTCAGTTGACTGAGTTCATATGCAATCTCATCCAAAGTCGCAAGTATGGATTTTTTTTTGGTTCTTTCTTCTTGGGCTATCTCTATTTCTCTTGCGCTTTGATTATTATGATTCAAGATGACATCTTTTTTTCATTTTCTGGTGTTTGTAACAGTTATGTACTGATATCATGTAGGATGCATCACTGGGATTTCATGCTTTCCTGAATGCGCTAATACCTCTCGTGGATTATGTAGAGGAACTTTTTTTTTTTGCCGCCGCATGGGTCCCCATGGCGGATGCAAACTGATTACACTTCCTAACCCCCATGAATCAGCACCCATACTTGTTCTTTGGATTAAATTTCATAAAAAGGTGCAACTTTGGAAAATCTTCAACTTTAAGGCATTTGATTCAATGGCTTTGAGGTTCTAATTGAGATGATCATTGTCCAAAATCATGGATTGTGACCTTTCCATCACACTATCCTCCAAGGAGTAGTGTGCATCCAAGTGAGTCTTTCAAGGGGCTTAAGAGTTTTACCTCTCTCACAAAATCCATGAGAAGTACCTCTGCTCTTTGCATCTATAGGTATTTTAAAGAAGATAAGAAAATGAGCTATGCAAGGAGGTATGATAGGATTGGTTAAAGATGTAATTTGGTTAGGCAGATTGAAAGAATACACTGTTGAGTGCATCGAATTATATTTTTATAGAAGTTAGATTGCTGTCTATTTTATTCTTTATGTGTTTGTGTTATATTTGAGGGATTAGAGGGGATGCTAGTCTTGCAGTCTCTACTTTGCCTGGTATGTAACAAAGGTTTAGTGGGCTTCAGCATATTGGGGCTTTCTCAATTGCTCAGTAGATTGTGGGTGACGTACATTTTTGTGTCAGTTTGAAATGTCTAAATTGCTATCTGCACAAACACACTGATATGCACGTGAAGCACTCATGATATGCAAGTCAGTAATGATCAGTCATTACTTTAAAGCAATAGCTGCTTTTGAATGAAAATCAATTTGAAGTGTTTTACGATATCATAGATTTATATAAAAAAAAAGAAGAGAGATCAGGGTTTTCTCATTCTAGTAATAATTTTTAGTTTTTCTAGTAATAATTTTTAGTTTTTTGTTGTGAGGAATACTGTATTATCAAATCATCCATATTTGTTTTACTTTTCCATTCTTTCATTAGATATTGTCATGGCACCTCTCTTACATTTTTCTTATGTTGATTTTTTTTTTTTGGGTTTTTTACTGGAATTAGGATTATTATCATCATCAACTTGGAAGTCATACTTGAAAAATGTGACCTGATTGGGGAACCAAAGCAGTATGTAGATGGTGCTACTGGTGCATCTACTGCTCCTCAGGGAAGAGCTTCCCTTCCAACACAAACAACTTCCATCGGTCAACCGGTGGTGGCAGTTGGAAATGCACAACCTTATGGTGGTTCACTTGCCAGTGGCCATGTCTCTGGCCAAAACACAACTGGTGCTTCTCCTCTGCACCCAAAAGTTGATTCCGGTGGAAATGATCAGTCTCGTGGTACTACATTTGCTGGAGGCCCTTGTCGCAGGAGGAAGTGTGACTAAGGGAACTGCCCTATATCCCAAAGCTGAACCAAATGTTGGGCCTCTTGGAGCTGCAGGAGCATCACGAAAAGCTGAACCAAATGTTGGGCCTCCTGGAGCTGCAGGAGGATCACGACCTCTCTTTAACACTTATGGCGGTCCTGCTCAGTCCACATATCACCAGCCAGCTCCAATGTACTCAAACAGAGGACCAATAGCTAAGAATGAAGCACCAGCCCGGATAATTCCCATTGCTGCTTTGAATCCTTATCAGAACAGGTGGACGGTCAAGGCACGGGTGACTGCAAAGGGGGAGCTTAGGCGCTACAACAATCCTAGAGGAGAAGGAAAAGTTTTCTCTTTCGATCTTCTTGACTCAGATGGAGGAGAAATACGCGTCACCTCCTTTAATGTGGTGGCTGATCAGTTTTATGACCATATTGAGGTAGGAAAAGTCTACATGATATCGAGGGGAAGCCTAAAACCAGCTCAGAAGAATTTCAACCATCTCAACAATGAATATGAGATTCTTCTTGAGTCTACTTCAATCATTCAGCCTTGCCTGGAGGAGGACAACTCCATACCAAGACAGCAATTCAATTTCCGGCCCATAGGTGATATTGAGGGAATGGAGAGCAATTCCATGGTAGATGTTATTGGTATTGTTTCATCAGTTAATCCCTCCAGTACAATAATGAGAAAAAATGGTACTGAAACTCGTAAAAGAACTCTTCAACTGAAGGATATGTCTGGCCGAAGTGTTGAAGTAACCCTGTGGGGAAACTTTTGCAATTCAGAGGGTGAACAATTGCAAGGAATGTGCGATTCTGGAATATTCCCTGTTTTGGCTGTGAAAGCTGGTAGAATCAGTGATTTCAGTGGGAAGACGGTGGGAACAATTACTACAAGCCAGCTGTTCATAGACCCAGACTTTCCAGAAGCACACAGATTGAAGGAGTGGTTCAGTAGAGAGGGGAAGAACATAGCTTCTATTTCCATTTCTAGAGACTCATCATCCATGGGAAGGACTGATGTCCGCAAAACTGTGTCACAGATCAAAGATGAGGGTCTTGGAAGGTCAGAGAAGCCAGACTGGATCACTGTAAAGGCAACAGTTTCATTCATAAAGGTTGACAATTTTTGCTACACGGCCTGTCCTTTGATGGTGGGGGATAGGCCATGCAACAAGAAGGTTAATAACAATGGTGATGGAGCATGGCATTGTGAGAGGTGTGATCGTACCTTCCCAGAGTGTGATTACAGGTACCTTCTTCAGCTGCAAATACAGGATCACACTGGGTTAACATGGGTGACTGCATTCCAAGAAGGTGGGGAGGAAATCATGGGTATTTCTGCCAAGGATTTGTACTTGTTGAAATATGAAGAACAAGATGACACTAAATTTAGTGAGACTATACGGAGGGTTCTCTTCACTGAGTATATATTCAAGTTAAAAGTGAAAGAGGAGACTTACAGTGATGAGCAGCGTGTAAAGTCGACTGTTGTCAGAGCAGAAAAAGTAAATTTCTTATCAGAGAGCAAATATCTTCTGGGTTTGATAGATAAACTTCATGCTGAGGATTCCAGTGTTATTCCAGGGAGGCCTCCAAATGTGGTTTTGGATTCTGGAATATCTGCTTCTGGCTTTGGCAACATGGGAACCAGACAAGGTGCTCATCCTTTTGGTAGCGGTGTTGGCAGCAGCAGTTCGGACGGATATAGGATGGCATCAACCAATCAGGAAGGGCAGTATGGAAACTCATATGGTGGTGTGACAGGCCAGAATCTTGGGGATCAAGGGGTGCACTCACTATGCAGTAGCTGCGGTAGTGTCGGCCATGATAGTCGGAACTGCCCAAGGACAATAAATAGACAAGGACAGTCAATGGGAGGAGGTTATGGCAATAGGCTACCTTGTGCTGGAGATGTTGGTAATGTCTCGTCTAAATGTTTCAAATGTAATCAAAGTGGGCACTGGGCTAAGGATTGCCCGGGACAAAATTCAATCCCTTCGGCATATGGTAGCAGTGGGGTCAGGTATGGAGTTCCAAGGTAGTAGTTACTCTGAGGATTTTAGTTTGAGAAAAAACAACTCTAAAGTATTTAGTAAAAATGTACAGAGGTTGAATGTTAGTGGTCTTTTGTTGGCAATCTTGC
Organism: Litsea cubeba; assembly: GCA_012931725.1. NCBI lineage: Eukaryota > Viridiplantae > Streptophyta > Magnoliopsida > Laurales > Lauraceae > Litsea > Litsea cubeba. The sequence continues at coordinate 5,971,226 of CM022946.1, read as the reverse complement.
CGATGTTCAACTGCCTACTGCCTAGAGCTGTTTCCTGTTGATTCCTTTAAAATGACCTGTGGAAAGTGTGCTCTCTGTTGCCTTCGGCTGTTATGCTTGTAATATATTTTTCTCTGAATTTGGGCACCTGAAATAACTTACATGTATGGAGATGCTTTGCACTTCCTTTTGTTGTGCTGTCTTACATTTTCTCAGATGCATGCTGATTTTTCCGTTGAACGTGGGCTGTTGCTGCTTTTCTTTAGTAGGCATCTGTATTTGAATGATTATGATAATCCAATTGGGAATTTTTGGCGTGGTCTATGATTGTTGGGGCCATCAGATGAGTGATTTGGTTTAACAATCTGTTGACCCTACATGTCTTTCTGTTTGAGGTCCAAGGATACTATGAGTATCTAGTGGTTGAGGAGTTTGTACTTTGTAATTCAATCTAGTTCCATTTTGTAACTTAGCAATTTGTTAATGGATAACCTAATGCATACTGTGATCATAAAAAGGTTGCAATGGCTACTAAAGTTAAATGTCCGCAGACAATGTTGTGACCTCCTCTGTTGTCTTGCCCTTGGGGATCTTACTGTGGATTCATTACTTATTCCAAACTGAAACAATCAATGTTGATTTGACATCTTTGAGCTTAAATATGAAAAATGAAAATCTAACAAATAGTTTTCAAAATAGTGGAGTTTTTGTTTTAGTTCTTTAGTTTTCTTGAAGTTGGGGATCATTCTTCTGCTGCTTGTCGGGGGTATTTTTGAAATGATGGAAATGTACAAAGACCCTTTATTTTCTGGGATTTGTGGAAATGGTTGGCGTATCATATATATGCTCAAAGACTTTGAATTTTTTTTAGGTTGCTTTTTCTCTTTCTATTTCTCTAATTGATTGGATGTGGGGAAAAGCTGGGAAACTGAAGCAGGGCAATTATTAAACAGTTTAATTTGGAATTGTGGTCATTTTCCCTGTTGCCCCATCCCCATCTTTTCCAACATCCAAATGTCTTCTAACCTCTTGCAATCCATTTTGCTTTATTGTTAATGTTTTTTTAACCTTTTTATTTCTACCTATTTGACTTACCAAGGATTCTTTGAATGTATAGACACAGACACTTCTCTTTGACCCCTTGCATGATCATTTGATGGAGTTGGAAATCATTTCAGGACTTGTTCGCCTACTTCTCATCAAATCAGTATTAAAGAGGTTAAGAGTGAAGGGTGTTAGTTGGAGATCTGAATGGAATCATCACTTTCCTAGGATTGAATTTAGTTGGGCTATAGGTAGGTAATCATTTCTCTACGAAGGGAGAGACTATTTTGATGGCCCCTTGGTGATCCACTTAAGGCATTGCTAAAAATCTTAGCAATTCAATACCTGATTAAACAGATGTGCATGTTCCCCATAGATATCCGATGCAGAAAATTTTATGTAGCATTAGATAATGAGAATACTAGTTGGTTTTCCTGTTCAGCTAGGATATCCATGCTGAATAACAAAAGAAAGAGAAAGGATTGCAGATATGATCATCTACAATACCTAAGCCGTAACAATCTGTCTGATAGGAAGTTACAAAAGCTTGTATTTAATATCAACTTATCATCAAATAGTCATCCAAAGGCACCAGTTTTGTGATGTTTGTGCCCTATTAGGGCTTCTATAAATTGTCTCTAAATGTATTTGTAAGAAATAAATACATAAATAAATCAAGGATTAACTCTTAAAAATAGTTGTAATATATTCCACCTACCATGACAAGGCATCACATGGATGATACACTACATTATTTAAGGGACTTTTCTTATGTTCAATGGTGACTGTTATTACTTCTATATGAAGCCATTGCCTTTTGTGGAAGGTTTGATTTGTGAATTAGTTATCCAGAGAATCTGGATCTCTTTCTAGATTTATTTGAGCTCAGGCATGTGGAGACATCTGGACGTACACAAATCATGGAATGGTGTTTTGGGTTGCATCTTCAACTTGTCTTATACAGATGTACAATATTCATACCTTATGCCACATTAAATGGCTTTGATCTTTGTGTATTTCTTAAGTTATTGACATTTTTTTAATAAAAAGGTCCGTTTTACCTACTTTGTGAAGTGCATTTGAACATAGGAATATTAAAGAGATGATTTGTGAAGGATATATATAAGGTGGAGGCGTAAATGATATTTTTGCGTCATAGATTTGATTTACTAGAGAGATGGCTGGGCCTTACCAAACAAATGGGTCGAAGGGGTGGCTGATGGTGAATACAACCTCCCCACCGAAAACGAGATCCTTCTGGGGCATGGAATGAAACATCCAAACAGTGATTTGCTCTGATTTGATATTCTCCTCGACAAAATGAGGCATGCTAGTGCAATTTAATAGGTTTCCATGCTAAGTTGTTCTTATCATGTCTGAAATTGTGGCAATCAGCAAGGAGTGGGCCCACTGGACTCGCATAACACAAGAGGATGTCACTTGGCTATCCAAGGACATTCTTGATAATTTAATCCAAGGGTTCAAAATTGATGGCCAAAATGAAAGTAGTTAGCAGCGAACTCTTACTATCTGCTTTTTTTATTGGGCTGGGACCCAAGAGAGAGCTCGCATACACATAGGAATGTAGCTCACTCAAGTGGGAAGGAGACCCATACAAGCGGGAAGAAAGCTCACACAAGTGGAACAGAAGCTCGTACAAATGGAAAGAGGTGACGTACTCGGAGTTCGAACCCCAAGCACCCAGGAAAGAACTCTTACTATCTTAGATTGGATGACTGGAGATGTAAAGGTGAAAATGGTTTCAGGTTAATATGGCTAACAGCAACCACCCCATGTATTTAGTGCCTCCACGGAAAATGCCAAACGCTGTTTCTTTCCAAGTTATCTGAAGCGTGTGGTCTTCTAGCTCTTTCTTTCCAAGCTATCTGAAGTGGCAGCAGAGGGAGGTGTCGCTCCTTCAAAGCTGTGGTTGGTAATAGTTCTGCTCCGTGATCCCGGCTGAGTGGCTGACACTTGGAAAAAGAATTATTACTTTAATTGAGCATAAGGGCCCGCTGTTTCATTCATGTAATTGAATTCCAAGAAATTCTAAACATTTCTTAAAGAGGTTAAAATTGAAGCAATAGAAGCAAAGATCCAAAAATGACAAACTAATAGTCTTCCAGAAAAAATGAATCAAAGGGAAGTTGGGGAAATGAATGCCCCAGCCATATAACCCTAGTCATTCAAATCCTATAAAGGTCAAAGTTCCCATTTGCATCTCCCTCCAGGCTCCAGCTTATATTCTTCACCCTAACCTTTTTAACGATCCCTTCATTGGAGCCATTGACTGTGTATTCCTATGTATTTAGTTCCATGTAGACAATTATGCCCTTAACTATGATAGTGCGAGTTTGGGAGTAGAAGCTGATGGATAGATTCATATTTCTAACTGAAACCATAACCAAAGGATTTTTCTTTCATCTATGATAGTGTCTATTCTTCAAACCACATCCAACCTGCTGCGCATTTTTGTTCACAAGAACAAGTCAAAGAACTACTTAGCAGTCAACTTTTATCATCCGCTCACTCCAGATAGGAAAGTGCCGCTTGATGTTAGATTCATCAACCAACCTGATGCATGTGTAAAAATGTCTCTGATATTGCCATGCCCAGAGTCCTAAACATTCAACTTTCATTTTCTCCTGTGCCTACACTTCTCGATTAACCTTATACTACAAATAGATTCGGGTTAGACTGAAAGGTAAAACAACTTAAAAAACTTGAACCAGAAAACACACAACTAAATCAAGCATTAAATCATCTGTTCATTACACATGTAATACTCTTTTATTTTTATTTTATTTTTATTCAAGATCCTTGGTAAATCTTCACCTCAGTCACACTACGCCAACTGAATTCCTCAGATCTAAACAACAGAATACATAATAACATGAAGCTTGCAGACCATATCAGAAACATACATCTGTGGATGAAGATCCCGTGGCCTTGAGCGGAAGGGGATCCCAAACGACGACTTCACCACAATGTCCGTTTTTTAGATCATTTGCAGCACAGCCAGGATTGGAATTACCAACAGCTACCACTTCAGTCCGTGCAGCAGCTGCAGCTACAGATTTTAGTCGTATCCGCTCAGCTCTGGAGCCAATGACTTGGCCCAGGACTGACGCTGCAATTGTGAATGCCATTGCTGTCTTGGGCATTAGAACAGACTTCCTAAGCATGGCTATGAAGGGCACAGCAGCATGCACAGCAGCAAACCAGGACGGCGAGAACTTTTCAGTGTGCTCCCTCCATATCCCCAAAGGAACGTTGGCTGCCATCCCCAACATGCCAATCACCAGCATCTTTGCAGGGCAGGGGCTGTGGGCGGAGGGACTTCACAAGAGCAGTTCGGGCTAGGGCTGCTCTTGCTGCAACTATGGCTGGTGGGCACTTGAACTTCATGCCTGGTGGGGGTTGGAAAGCCTTTGCCACAAGGGGCAAGACATGGCTTACTGCTCGGTAGGACTTGGCAATAGGACAATTCCCAGTTTCCAGCCACTCATTGCCCATTGCCTCATGTGTCGAATCTCCTTTCTGAAAGATAAAATCAAAACGAAACACTAAAAGTTAGGGCAACTTTGGCATTCTCACAATACTGTTCACCAAAATAGGGGCTTCGGAAAAAATGTTGAGAGAGACCACTGCTCTAACATTAATTCTCCTGACCCAAGAAATTTTCAGTAAGGGGATTTTTTTCAAAGAGATGTAGAAGAATGCCACAATTCATTAGGAAATGAGTCCTGAGCATTCACCCTGAGTAGAATCTAAGTATACTGGGGAAATTCTGATTGTCCCTTGTAGATCACCTTAGACTCTCACTTTCACCCATAGATCAAAATCATTTCTCCTTGAGAATCCGGAAAGTGCCAAATGAAGCTCAAATGTCTTGGAAGAAAAGGATATCCGATACAGAGACATTGCAGTCGCAATACAATGAAGACAAAGGGAAAAATTAACACATGGACCTCCTTTTGCACAGACTATGAGAATAAAATGCAATGTAACATGTGAAGACTCCTTGCAAGCCATTACATAATGCAAAGAATGAGGCCACACACCCTTTTAAATAAATCAAATAAAATGTTGAATTCAAGTCCATGTACCAAAATGAGGGCAATTTAGCTCTGTGATGAAAATGCACCACACCTTTGAAGAAGAATCTTTCCTAGAGGGCTTCTTTTTCTGTTTCTTCCACTTTTCTGAGAAAGAATCAAAGCTGAAGGGTCCTCCTGGTCCAAAGGCTGAGAGACTTATAGAGGCTGCCCTTGCTGCTAAAGGGTTGAACTGAGGTGCGGGTCCAGGCTGCAAATTCTCAGGGTGTAGAAATGTTTTTCCAGAGAGTGGAACAACTCCATCACGGCCATGGAAAATCCTAAATGCCATGTCAAAATTGGGGCCATCTTCGAAAATGGGGCCTTTGCCACCCCGTACCTAGAAAGAGAAGACAAATGACAAAGGAAAACAGAGTCTAAATTCAACAATTCATCTGAAGCAAAACACAAGAATTTGACATAGTCAACAAAAGAAAAAACCCAGTTCAACATCATTTTGACACATGCATGCAGGTACTGAAATTGAACATGTGATTCCCAAGCTTTCTACAGAAAGCAAGGAAAGCAAAAGATAACTCACAGGCTTGGACAAGTTAATAGGTGAGAATGACAAGTTCGTTGGTTCATTAATGTTCCTCAGAAAAGGGCATCGCTGAATGTCCTGGTGAGCGAATAGCCGCTCAGATGATGATGATTGCTCATTAATACCCTGGAAGAAACACTCCATTTCTAGCAAAGCAGCTTTCCTGCAAAAAGAAGGATGACATTAAATAAAAGCTCCCTTCTTTTTGGGAGGTCACCACACTGGCCAGCACGTGTGCTTTTCACACGGACATGGCAATGCTCAAACAACCACATCCTCCTTGTGGAGAGCATCCCTACTACCATATCCATGAGGAAAAAAGAGTTCCCCGAGACAACAAGTGTGTTGGTGGTGCTTCTAGAATAATAAATGCTAAAAAAGAAAACAAAGGGAGAAATGGACAGCATCCACGATTATACTCTTCCATGTCAGGGGAAGAAATGTCATCCAACACAAAAGCGCAAATCAGCAAAACAAGTTCCTTTTTGCGACAACATAACTAAACTAAACATTATGTGCATCGCCGTGAACTGATCAAGGAGAAGAGCCAACACAGTCCAGAAACAACAAAACGTGCAAATAACTGAGAAAAATTGGATATTCTAACAAAAGAGACTAACAAGAATTCTAACAAAAGAGACTGACAAGACTTTGGGGGCCAGTGGAAATAGCTGGATGATCTTTTTCTTCCACAAATCAACAATCCAACATTAAATCGTCAAACGCCCTCCATATGAATTTTTGGTGGAAATGCATCTAAGTGACTGGCCCCATTCATCTTTCACATTCATACATAGATAAGTTTTTACAAATCATCTCAAGTTAGGAAAAGCATATTGAAAACTCCCCAATCAGCTTACATCTAATGTTCCAAAGGAATCCTTGGAATTCAGTTTCCCCATAATCAAAGTCATCTATAACTCATTTGACTTGTGATTGATCATGGAAAAGAAGAAAACAACCGAGGTTTTAACATAATTCACGTCATCCAAATCCCAAACACACGAAACAGTCATTCCTCTGCAAACTGTTTTACCTGCAATTACTCTCTAAAGATTCAAACCTCAAACCTGCCCTAAAAGAATTCATGCAATTCTCGGAAAGTCAGTTCTCAGATTCAATTAACGCCACACCACAAACAGGAAACCTGCGCTACAAACAAAGATCTACAAACATTCATGCAAATCAATCCGCTAAAACCTCAATTGACCCCTGCAATGACTACAAAAACAGTATCATCAAATTCCATGAATCCTGCATATTTGAGAAATTCATGAACAAGAAACCCTAGAAACTCTATTTCCTGAAAATAACTCCAGACAAATCCACCGATCTTTCCTCGAGGGTCTCAAACAGGAAGAAAACCCTCCGACAATGCAAGAATCCTACGAATTTGATATGGAAAAACGGAGAAGCTGTTTCGATCGATTCAATTGAAGAAGAAAACGAAAGAAATCGCGATTTCTTCCGGGAAGAAAACGAAAGAAATCGCGATTTCATGAAGACTACCTGGCAAGGCAATGATGATGATGAAGCTTCGAGAAGAAATCCTGTAGAATCGCACGGACGTGTGGAGAGCACGAGATGAAGATCTACGTCTCTTTTCGACCCGAGCTCCTTCACTTTGAGGGAGATGGGGGACCGGTTGAGCCGGTTAAAGGACCGGTATTTACCGGTCTCCAGCGACCTTTTGGTTGTCGGGCCTAATCTGGGCCGTATTATCTCGTGCGTGCTTGGAATTTGGATTCGATTAATCGTTTTGTTGGTTAAAATATATAATGAGAGGATCGTTCGTTCGATTGTAGAGAGAGATCTTGGCCGTTGGATGAGAAGTGGGTGAGCCACAGACGGAAATGACGACCACCACTACGTGTTAGGTAGTTTCAATGACGTTAAAAAACAAAGAAAAGTAGATGAACATGAGCTGGGCAACTTGACTGCGTGATTTGCGTGGTTTCGGATTCGTTCCAAAAATGTCAATGAGTGCCTTTCATTTTGTTGAGAGTTCTCTCTCTCCTCTCTCTCTCTCTCTCTTTTTCTTTTAATTGAACATTTTATTTTATTATTTTTTTGATAGTTGGCTTTTTATAGATATATATATATATATATATGGGCCAGCTCTCCTAGCTGAAGTCTTAAGATATGTAAGTTGAAGTAAGTTCAATTATGTAGTGGGGCCCACTTGGGGACCCATATAGGATGGGGGTGGGGGGATTTCAAGGACTCCCTGGGACCCTCCTTCCTACAAAAAATCAGCCCAAAATCGTGGTTTCCTATCATCTCCATCTGGACAACAAAAGTTTAATGGTCAACGGTCTATTCGGATTGGAACAATAGTCGATCCAACGGTCTAATAAATTCGGATTTGACCAAAAGTTGGTGGCTTGTGCAATTTAAGGAGGTCGTGTGTTTGGTCCATTTGGATGGATCAAGGATGGGCCCTTAAAGCGTTAGCTTACGGAATCATATCCTAAGCTTAAGCTTAGGAGAGCCTTACTCATATATATATATTATAACGGAAGGTGTCCGGCCCTTTTGGACCAAGAGTGTTTGCTTATATGACTTGTGTTGAAGTGTTTTATGGTGAACATGATGATACACTCCTCATTTATTCAGACTTGAAATGAAGAGTAAATTATTTAAGTTAAACTAGAAAATATAAGATAAGAAACGAGCATATTCGAATGTATTTCAAGGTAGTATAATTTTATGATGAATTAAAAAGAGACTTGTTTGATTTTTGCTTGTGATAGGCCATTAACAATATTTGTGAGAAATTTTTTTTTTATATTTGGTTGATATGAATAAGAAGTATGCAAAGAGGATATGGATGGAATGAGCGAAGACAAACATAAAGAAACTCAAGGGGTGGCACAATTGGATGGGTAGGACTATGGTTGAGGAATCGGATGTTACAGTTTCGAGCTTGGGCTCTCTCCCTGGGTGCCACTTGCCTAAGGCAAAAGCCTAACTTACCAGTGCGTTGGGGAGTTAAGGACTTCATATGTCTGAGGGAGTAGTCGGTTCTCGAAAAGGCCCGACACCCTTCTAAATAAAAATGTAAATATAAAGAAGTGCAATCCATCAAGGATTTAGTCAATGATAGATAAAAATGGAAAATAAAATTCATGTAGCTGACGTTCACATATATGATTGGGACAAGGCTTGAATGGCGGTAATGGAAGTGGTCGCGATGATGATGTATAGATTCAATGTTATATAGGAAGTCCAACTTTTCATCTTTAAAATACTGTCGTCCATATAGGTCCCACCTTGACCTTGATGTAGCACATAAGTTTACATTAACAAGATATGATGGTGAGTAATGCATGGACTGATGTAAGATTAGGACTAGTACCAAATCAAGATAGGTAAGTGGATGTGAAGGAATCAGATGGTTGCCATCGATATGTAAATTACCATATGCAGCGGAACCAAGAAATCTTGAAAGGACTAGTGTAAGAAAATAGAAAGTTTCTCATAATATAAAAGGACTATCCAAAACTTCTGTGTGGGATAGTTTGAGTGGTTATAAGTTTAGAGTAGGTTTTGAAATCCTGACCAGAACCCTTTTGGAATCCAAATTTGGTCCAAAATTAGTTCAACAACCGGCCTAATCTATTGCTAAAAATAAAAAAAAAAGGACCCAACCTATTGCTAAAAATACAAAGGGCCCAATCTATTTCAATCATGAGAAAATATATTGGTGCAAGAAAATGATGAAGGAATCAAAACCATTGGTTGTAACGTGTACGAGCAATGATCTCAGTGGATTTTAGGGGTGCACAAAAAAAAAAAAAACCGCTAAATCAATCTAGACTGATTCAAACCGGGTGGCTCATCTCGATTTTGCAGTAGATTGGTTCGGTTGTGATTCTGATTTCTTTCAAACTGTTCGGTTCGATTTGATTTTCGGCATGAATGTGCGGTTAAATCTCTTAAATCGAACCGAACCAATTATATAAATATATATTTTTTTATAAAATATATAAAGAAATATGAAAAATTACTTGAAGAATGCTCGAACCCTTACTCCGTTTCTTGAAGTCAAACGTCTCTCACCAACTAAACTTTAATTTTTTTGTGAAAAAAAAATAAAATAAAAAATAAAAACACCATAACCGAACCGGTTCGGTTCGGTTTGGGAAAACAGAAAACCAACGGGTTTGATTTGGTTGATGGTTTCCCCTCTAAATTGATCCAAACCGCTCGTGTACACTATATTAGAGCATGTGTGTTTAAATAAAGAAATAATATCTTCTTTTTTTTTTTGCTATGGTAAATATTCAACAACAAAAGCCCAAATGCACCACACAAGTTCTTCATTAACAAAGCAGCGATGAATCATCAGTGTGTTGGCAAAGAAAAAAAAAATCATCTCCCTTTAAAAAATAATTAAGTACATAGACAAACTTTTTGGCCAGATTTTGGACAATCCAAGGGATATTCAAGGGATATCATAGGGGTAGTCCAAAATTCCGGGAAAAAAATTTGTCCATGTACTTTTTAAAAATAATTAGATACCTTCAAACCTTCACTAGAAAGATAAAAGAAAGTCTAGTAACTTATAGAATAAAATAAATAATTTCTTTTGAGACCACCCCCTAATCAACAATGTTACTTTGAACAAAACTGATAAATTATCCTCACCTACAATATTATTCAAACACCTATAATAATTTGAGTGGACTGCTTTCACGTGTGTATACGAAAAGTGCTTATTTATAATTCTACTTTTACCTATTTTTTTTGCTGCTGCACTGTATCTACTTGATAGCATGGTTAACTTCATAGATTCCTCATCTCTATTACTTGAAGCATGACCCATGCCATGTAGCATATAGAAAATAGAGGTTTGGTAATAGACAGAAATCAGGATCAGTGTCACATATGGTATATTAGTATTGTTATTTGTTTGGTATGGTATCGTTTTCAAAAGCATATTTTTGTATATTGGGCCATGGCTTTTGAATGTTGTTTCTATGGGTTTTATTAGATCATGCCGGCAACTGTTTCAATGAGAATAGAAATCAAATTAAAGTATCCCATCATCTTGTTGAATAGGTATGAGTGAGAGTGGCCCCAAGCCTCTTTTTCATTTAGCCGTCCTCAAACGTGACATTTCTCCAACCATTTCAATAATTATAATGGCTTATACACAAGAGAAGTGTGAACTATAAGCATCATTAATTGCACAGAATGTAGATCTGTTTCTTGACTTGATTTAACCTTGTTTATTAAAGAAGGGGTCAACAATAACAAATATCCCAACTCACTTATGCCAACAATATTCCTGCAAAGTTTGAAAGTTTGCCTACCACTATAGTGAAGGAACTGAAAAAAGAGCCGTTCTACGTGGCCTGATGGGAGTGGCCTGAAAAGTGGCCTTACTCCATCTGCACTATAGGATCTCATTTTGTAAACACCATGTAATTACCTTTTTTTCATGCAAAAATCTAACTGGCCTGATGGGGGTGGCCTGAAAAGTGACCTGAACCCCATCAGCACCCTAGGATCTCATTTCCATTTACAGGGTGTTTGCCAACATTTTCTTTTCACTTAGAAAATTAGGCACATTTAAGAAAAATATGTGAAGAGAGTACCAAGTTCTGATACACCGCAGAGTATAATAGTTATGATCTTGAAGATAATTGAGATAAATAAGTTCTTCCTAGGTGCATATACTTTCTTTAAAATCTTCTTAAAAGGGTATTCATTTAATTCTAGTTCTACAATAGATTTTGTGCAAATTCTGAAAATTGTCAAAATATCTTATCCAGAATGAATGGCAATGTAATAGCAGTTGGAGACATAACATAGGCATAATAATTTAGTGGATTATAACATAGGCGTAATAATTTAGTGGATTAGCTGAGATGTGTTTAAATGGACATAGTTAACTCTAGCTCTCCCATCAAATGTAATTATGACCTTTGTTGCTTTCATATTTAGCTTTTACTTTCATTACTCTCTCTCTCTCTCTCTCTCTCTCTCTCTCTCTATTTAATTGGATGGACAGTTAGCCCCGGTACCTCTATTTTGAGCCTTTACTTGTCTAAATGTCTAAAGCGAACAGAGATTATGAAAATAAGAGCGTTTGACACAACATTCTGACCTCTGTCCGTTTTAGACATTTCGAGACAAATCCTCTAAAATCCAAATGCTCAAAAAAGTGGGCAGCTGAAAAATAGAGTTTTAGCCTCTTCTTTGTATGACTCTTTTTTTTATGAGTCTGTCAGAAAAAGAGTAGAGATACCAAACATGACCTTTTAATAACATCCAATAGACGATTTCCTTTCATAAATGCCACCTTAACTAACACAAAAAAAAAAAAAAAAAACCCAAACAAACTACCTCTTGTATAATCAAGATGTAGGTTAACTCTTTGTGTTGTCATATGTCCTACATTTTAGGTCTGTTTGTTTGCATAAAATACATAAGAATTCATGGTGATATGAACTCTATCAATAGATTATTAAATAGGTAGAGGTTGAAGGATATAATGTGGAGATGTAGATGGAACCTTAAACTTTCCGAGGTATCACTAAGGTGATTGCTAGATATTCATTTTTGGGGCATTCGGCGACGGGTCCTTGAATATTTCATTTTATGGCCTTAGATCCACAATCTTTTTTCATAGTATGATATGTCTTTTTTTCAAATTTGAAGACATAAAATGTCTAATTTACCCTTTATTCAAAATCATATTACATGATTAGTGGGATATGCCGTTAACAATGGTCAACGACCATTTAATTGGTCACGATTAATGAAATCCCATTAATGAGATTTTCAAATAAATTCTAAAAAAAATAAATAAATTTCAAAAAATACAAATAAATTCAAAAGAATGCAAATAAATTTCAAAAAATGCAATAAATTTCAAAAGAATGCAGAGAAATTTAAAAAGACGCAAATAAATTTCAAAGGATCAAAATAAACTTCAAAAAATATAAATAAATTTTAAAAGATCCAAATAAATTAAAAAAAATATAAATAAATTTTAAAAGACCTAAATAAAATTAAAAATACAAATAAAATTTCCAAAACTAAGATAAACCAATTTTTGAAATTTCAGAAAAATTTGCCAAAAACTCAAGTATTTTTTTGTCAAAACTCAGTTAAATTTATTTTAAAAAATATAAATAAATTTCAAAAGACACAAATAAAATTCAAAAACACAAATAGATCTAAAAAAATACAAATAAACTTGTCAAAAACACAGAAATATTTGTTCAAAAACTCAATTAAAAATTTCAAAATGAAGATAAATTTGTCAAAAACTCAGCTATATTTTTCAAAAATTCAAATAAATTTGTCAAAAACTCAGATAGATTTGTTCAAAACTCAGATAAATTTGTCCAGAACTCAGATAAATAGCCAAAAACTCAAATATATTTTTTCAGAACTCAGATAAATTTGTTTTAGAACTCAGATAAATTTGGAAAAACTCAAGCAAATTTGACCAAAATAAAAAAAAAAACTCAAATAAACTTGACAGAAACTCATATAAATTTGTCGAAAACTCAAATAAATTTCACAAAAACTCAGATAAATTTCGTAAAAAACTAAGATAGATTTGCCAAAAATGATATAACAGCCCTGCTGCCTTCCTTCTTTAGCGATGGCACAGCAACTTCTATGCAGGATAGCGAGAAGCTCCTTCTCCGACAACGACGGTCAATCTATGCAACTGAGGACTTTCCTCGGCAAGTGCAAGGAAATCCCGAAATCCTCTGTTTTGCGATGGTTCCGGTTTTTGCAAGCCTCTTCAAACAACAACAGAATGCAGAAGTCCAGATCCTCGTGCTTATTCTTCCTCTCCGGCCAAGGCAAGGTGGCGCAAAGCGATGGTGGAGGGCGCGACTGTGGATTCCAGTGGCAGCCCTTTTTCGTTTCTGCAACGGAGTCCAGCCCAACCTCTGCAGCGGTGGTCCTCTCCTCCGGCAACGGGTGGAGATAATAGCCCTGCTGCTTTCATTCTCTTGCGATGGCACAACAACTTCTATGCACAACGAGAAACTCCTTCTCCGACGACGGCGGTTGATCTATGCAACCGAGGATCTTCTTCGGCAAGTGCAAGGAAATCCTAGAATCTTTTGTTTTGAGATGGTTCCTGTAGAGATTATGGGTTCTACAAGCATCTTCAAACAACAAGTAGAATGCAGAAATCCAGATTCTCGTGCTTCTTCTTCCTCTCCGGCCTAGGTAAGGCGGCGCGGAGCGATGGCAAAGGGCGCAACTGTGGATTCCAGCGGCAACCCTCTTTTGTTTCTGCAACGGAGTCCATTTCAACCTCTGTAGCGATGGTCCTCTCCTCCGGCAATGGGTGGAGCAGTCCGGATCTCCTCCGGATTGTAACCTCGGCAACAATACGAACCAGAAGTCCGATTTCTGCTCTGTGTGGCCCACCTCGATCAAATTAGAATCCTCTGACTTCTTCTCCAATGGAGAACTCTTCTCCAATGGAGAGCTTGTGCGACGTCTTCTCAGCACCAACTGGACGATCTTTGAAAGAGGGGGGACGAAAGATTTGAAAATTTGAAAATTAAAAATTTATGCCTAATCAATTGAAATGACAAATCAGTCATGAAAATTTCTAATGTGAATCTTTCGCCAAAATATGTCCAGCTGTATGGACTACAGGTCTAGAGAAAAAGTTGGTAGACTGGAGGCTTTACAAAACCGTGATGAGACTAATTATCCCTTCATTTTTCATCTTTCTTTGATTTAATTTCTAATAAAGGCCAGTTTATTTAATAGTCATTTTTAATTTTTAATTATTCATTTTTACGCTTTTTTTTTGGTAAAACATTTTTAACCACTTATAAAATCACAGTCGCAGGTATTCGTTTACATTAAACAAATGGGCCCTCAGTCTCTTGTCCAAATGATATGACTTTGTTGGTGTGCTAGTAAGATTCCTACGCTAATCGGACTTATGCTAAATTGTCTTTTGCTTTCAGAGTTCTGACTCCCGCATCTTACATCCCTTCTCCCTTTTAAAAGTGAAATGCACCTCATATTTCACTTTAACAACCAACTATAGTACACCACAGAACCAATCATTTATAAGAAGAGCAAGAGCTCCTTAATATGAATCACTTAAAATCAAGATGCAAACGTAGGTGAAATCGATTGGATTAGCTGAGGCTTCATTCAATTGATAGGTGGAGTGGAGCTTTTCAATAGTATCAGTTAAAGTCAAGACTGCTTTTCTCAAATGGTTGGCAAGTGAGGCTAGAGCTTTACTTAAATGGAGATTCTATTGAAGTCATTAATTTTGACAATAAAGTTCGACGCCAACTGTATTGAACGTGACTAATTTGGGTCGTATATCAGGCAAAGGTGATCACATGCAAGCACATGCATAAAGGGCCTATTGGAAGCCGCGGTCACCATTACTAACATGGATAGGAGATTGCAAAAGCCAATGGTAGAGCTTGCATCTCTGGGGAACGATGTGACCACATTAATGAGTTAATGGACCCACAAGTCTTTCATATATAATATGGTTTTTGGTGTATATATTTTTTTAATGCTTGGATGGGTGAGTGATAGGACTTAGGAGACTTGTGAGGCACTCTACCTGCGGATCGATCCCTGACTGAGCAGACTAATTGTGAGATGGGATGCCCTTATCACTGGGTTGTCCTGTTATTTTGGATTTTTGGTGAATTAAGGTCACGTTTGGCAACCAAATTTTAAGAAAAAATATTTTTGATTTTTCTCATGTTGTGGTAAATTTATGTTTGGCAATTGTAAATTTCTAACGATTTGGATGAATGAGAATCTTTATTTGTTAGGATTTTCATATCCGACCACCCCCCGTAAGATTTGAAAATCCTCACTTAAGTGGATTTGTACACCCAACCTTATTTTTCTCGGCTATATGCATCGATACACACCAATATCAATGTGAAATCATCAACTATACAAATTTCCAATGAAGAATCCTTGCTCCAGTGGTAGTGAAGAATCATCAGATCTATGGATTTCTCGCCTATTACCAAACATGCTCTTAATAAATGTTATTGAATTCATATTTTGTATTTCAGATTAATTAGATTTGTCCACCGGGTTAGTCAAGGGGTCAAGTTTGGATCATTAGTGTTTCATTAATTTTATCAGACTTTCTAAAGGAGTTAAGAAAGATAAAGTTTACATCTAATATTTCAACAGCGTACTCAAAGAAAGATTGGAAAGAGGCCGAGAGTTCTTTTTATCTGTGGATATCGGCACATTTCCGAATCATGTAATTTTTTGTGTGATTTTTCCCTCCTTGTTTAAAGAGATCAAGAGGTGAATGATAAAATGTAGAGATACAAATGAGACCTTGGCTTCTTAGATATCAAATTCCTAAGTCTTCATCTTATATCATCTCTTTATTCTTTTTTCTGTTGAAGGAGATGCTGTTTGATGGTCATTTTTTGGATTTTTCCATCCTCATATTTAATCACTTCAAGAAATACAGTCTTATGTATTGAATTACATAAAACAAACGGGCCCATAATGGTCATGCCAATATGGAACACAAAGAAGGGCAATTGGGTTGGACTGATCATTGGTTTTGTCCTAAACGAAAGGGTCACGAACTTTCTTATTTTAAGTATGGAACTATTTTGAAAGTCTACTTACTACATATCTGTACATGCATGTAGCAATACCATTCCACAAACCTTCATCTGGATTAGATTAGTAAACTCGAATCTTTTCTATCAGCGAGTCAATGTCCCAACTTCAACGTATGAAACGTTTATGAATATATAATAAGATTGGGACTTTCCAATTAAATTAGAGTGTGAACGTGGCCATGTTCCTGATAATTAGGTCATGTTGCACGTAAAAGAATGCAAATGGAAGTCATTGGAGCAGCTTGGTTTGGTGACTTTTCCCACCTTTATTTCTCCTGCTGTTTGTTGGAGAAAGGGAAAATGATGAAGTGAAAACATTATTATATTAGGGGTAGACTCTTCTCTAAGTTTTCATTTGTTTGAGATTTATCTATGAATTTTGATAATTAATGAATTGATCACTTGTGCTTTTTGGAAAGCTAGAAAGCTAGCTAACCACTTGGACAAGCAAAGAATAAAGTGGATCTGGTGACCTTTTTGGTGTTGTTTTGAATAGGACATATGCTAAGATTTGTAGGACCAATGGGCCCTACTAATTAAATGGATCCTAACCCATGTTGTTTAACTACTTGACTTTCATGCATCTTTGGAAAAATGGGATATATTATAGGTTCTTAGTTAGTTATAGGTATAAAATCCAAGGTTGCAAATGGGCATCGGATTATCCAAGTATATGAAGTCACAGCTTGAATAAAATAGTATGAAACCTATTTTTGGATAGAAGTAGAACTCTAGATCTAGATCTAGATCCATGCATATTGGATCCAGATAGTTACATGCTTTTGACTCGCAGTCCAAATCCAAAAAGAGTACATTCACACATTAAAAAACATATCAGTTTTTAAGAGCTTTATATTCATATCTGAGAGTCTAATCATATACATTGTAGAGTAATGGCCTTATTAGGAGTTACGGACAGTCCTTACGGGTACGGCTAGAACTCTCTCCTAATCTAAATTCAAAATCCAATGGTGAGGGACGGTCCTTACAAGACCATTTCATCTACTCTACATTGTATATTTAAATCTTTTAGCTCTTTTATCCATTAATTTATACTCGGGTACTATCTGTCTTATTTCAAATTCGGATCCGAAATCCAATCTCTTAAGACAAATACAAACAGAGATTTACCATGGCTCCGACTCAGATCTAACTCATTTGCATCCCTAATAAAAATCTAAGGTGCAACTCAACTTAAAATCATAAAATAGAGAATCAATATTGAAACTTAATTGTTTGTCCGTTAATTATTCATTACACATGACTTTGGATTGAATTGCTAACAATAACTAATTAATGAACTTAAGCTTTTGGTAAATAAGGCCAAACATGCATGTGTGGCATTTTAGGAAAGCTATAAAGTTTTCTGCTTTCAAAGTTGTAAAAGATCAAAGAAAATATAAATTATCATTGCTGCATTAATCTTAACATGAAATTACATGTAGCACTCTGAAACCGACCGAGAAGCATGCACCTAATCAGCATCATACGTTTTACAATTTCTTATCTGTGTGTTTTTCTGTATCACAAAGGTGGCATGATGATTTTCTTTGTTTTCTTTTTCTATTTGTTAATAATTCATTTTATTTTATTTATGAAAAATACGGCTTAAATCTCAAAGTGGCTCACTAGGTGTAGTGCATAATAATATAAGTAGATGACTGCAGTATACTTTGATCCGAAAAATCATTTTTCTTCTAACAAGATGGTTTGGTGGGTACGTAATTTACTTGTAAAGTGAATGTTCAAATTAAGAGACACAAAAAAATAAGGTGTGACGATAAAAAATTTGCAATTTCAAAATTCACCTGCTTGACTCTTTATCATTTTGTGTCATGAGAAGGTACCTTTTAACATTTTCAATAAAAAAAGTGAGTTTTTTTTTTTTGACATGATATCACAAGTCTAGAGTATAAATCTTTCTCATAATCTTCTTTCCTGTTTGATTTTTTCTAAAAAGAATCTCTTTATTTTAACAAAGTATTTTTAAGTAATAACATTTTAATTTTTTCTTTAAAAAAACCCCTCATTGCAATTGAGAACTGTATTCACTAATACAAATGAAGTTAGGGCACATTTGCGCCGCTAGTTTTCAGTGAAAAAAAGTAAAATTAAAAAAATATATTATATAACAAAATTTATATTCTATGATTTATTTTTCGTGAGAAAAATCATAAAAACGAACTAAATCATATACGATTGTATGGAAAAAAGATTCTATGGATAAGGGTCTGGAAATATTTTTTTTTCACCTAAAAGAGGAAAAGTCCCAATAACTGATTTTATGCTTCTAAGTTCTAACATAACCGCAGGACTTCTACTGGAAAAAAAACACAACACACCAAACAAAAACCAAACAGGGCGAAGATTCTCCTCAATCACCGCCACCTCTCCCTCTCCGCTACGAATACGATGCCAATCGCCAAGGCCGATCTTTCCACGAACCTTACCGACAAGAGCAACCCCCACCCATACCTCCTACCATCTATTTATCTATCTCTCCATGCAACACACGACCATGTATTGTCGGAGCCCCCATCCTCTGCGGCCTTAACTCAGACAAATCCTATTTGAAGGTATAGAGACCACAGTTGGTCCCACTTATCAAAAATCAAATCCGTTCAAAATAAAATCCTTTCCAATCACATCACAAGATTGAGGACACCCAACTTTATTCCGATAGATTTAGTCCCGTGCCATATAATCCACCATTTGATAAAAAAAGTAATCATATATCTTATGGTGGGACCAATCTTATTGTGGTTAGAGAGTTCATGATACTTTGTATGGCTCGAGGGAAATTGATTTTGAACTGATTAGATTTTAAGTGAACGGATCGCACTATAAAGTTTCAATCCTTCTATTATGAGATCTCCATGTGTGAAAGCCACAGATGATCATGACTTGGTGGTTGAGAGCTTACCTATCCGACATTTGGAATAAAGAAGTCAATATCAAACATGTAAATTCTCAAGCAAACCAGGGCTACTTTCCATTTACACAATTATATTCAAGGGTTTTTACAAAGAGGCTCCTATATTTTCAGTTAAATTAAAAAAGGTCTGTTGTCCTTTCAGTTTTTATGAAAAAGCCCCTAATTTGACAACAAAAGATTGTTGGTTTCTTTTTAGATAAATAACAGAAATACGTTTTTACTTAATCTTATCAAATCTCACTAATTCAATTTATCTTAGCAGGATCCAACTTGAATGCATGATGATTAAGAAAAACATTGATATGAAAAATTATATATGTAAGTAGAGAAAATAGATATCATTAAGCCATTCAAATGATTCAGGGTCTTTAGTTTTAGGACTTAAAGGTTTAAGTCATAAAATTATTCTTTCATCTTTGAACTCAAAAAATGCATCATATGAGTTTTTCTTAAGAGTAAATCGGTAGGAAATAAAATATTGAACCGTCAAATTACTTTTCTTACAATTGCACTAATTAAATAAGATTTTATTAAAAATACAAAATATAGGAGTGTTTTGAGGTTTTGTGGAAATATAGGGGCTTTTTATATTAAAAAAAAAAAAACACCTGCATTCAAAACAAACAGAAGAAAATAAGAAAAATAACAGCAGTTAGTTTTTCCAGCTTTACACATACCTCTTTTTCCGTGTGATTCTCTTAGAATATCATTTTATTCATTCATGTCTCGTCTTTCACCTGTTCGACAGCTTTCATGGCTATAAAGCAATCTCACTCACTCCAACGGAAAACAAGAAAGAAAGACAGAGAGAGAGAGAGAGGGAGAGAGAGGGTCTCTCATTTAAGAAGCCTCTTGAAGGGAGAGCCTGAGAAATATCGTTCCTTTGAGGGGTTTGTTGAGGCCGGGATATAAAAATTGGATTTTTTTTTTTGTTTGGGTTGCTTTCTGATTGGCAAAGATTTGAGCTAGAGAGGTACTTTTCGCTTGCTTGAAAGTTGCAGTTTTGTTCTTTCTAGTACTAATTCTGAGGATTTAGCTTAAGATATTTTTGCTGTTTTTAGTAGATTAGAATATTAGATACATATGGGTAACTTAGTCTTTGCTATTTTGGGTTTTATTTTTAAACAAATGAGGTTTCTGTGTTTGGTTTGGATTGTATTGTAATGGGTTTTTGGAAATTCATCATTTTGTCCATGTTATCAATGTCCTTTTTCTGTTGTGTGTGGAAAATACAGGGGAACCCATAAGAAAACTTGTGTGTTCATGGGTTTGGAATCCAATTCTTGGACTGTACTGTAATGGGTTTTGTAAAGTCATCATTTTTCCATATAATCTGTGCCTTTCTTTCTCTGTTAGCTGTGGAAAATACATGGGAATCCATAAGAAAACTTGTGCTTTCATGGGTTTGAAATCCGTTCCAGGGATAACTGAATTCGTGGGAACTATGATGTAGATCTTAACTGTGAATTCTATTGATCGTCACTGCGGAATTTATTGTCTAATTAATTTCCACTTTTCTTCTCAGTTATCTGCATCAGATGGTGGGTGGTTGGATCTGGGTCCAACCATGCTCTGTTTTTCTACTGGATGGGGTTTCTTGACCTTGTGCTTGAAATTGAGCTTCCTCCTGAGTGTTATTTCTACTTGGGGCCTGTTTGGATGTGGAGAAAACTGTCGACAGTTCAATTCCTTTCAAGGAGAAAGTGTTTTGTACTGTGGACAGTTTTCTCCTCTGTTTCTCTGTCAATTTTTTTTTTTTTTAAATTCTGTCTCTCCATTCAAACAGGCCCTAAGGAGAAACTTTCTTTCTGGAGTTTTTCTGAGAATCCAATCATTTCATGAGTTGGATTATACTTGTCTCTTGTTTTCTAGAATTGTATTGCATGATAGATGTTTTGTGCCAATCTAGTATCATCCATAAAATTATTCTTTTGAAAATTGAAATTTAATGCATGAGGGAGATCTGGCCGATGAAGATCAGGTGTACTCAAATTTTTCAAAATTCATGAATGAGGGTGTGGTTAAATGATATATTTTTTTTATAAGAAAAATAATCTGGGAAATTCTCTCTATGAAGTTCCTTTTCTTTCCCCTCTTTTGATAAAGTAGTAAGCAATTCTTTTTGTCGGCCCTACAAACAGTTAGATTAGGTCTATGCATTACATTGTTAATAGAGTTGAAAATTTTTCAAGGTGCTTGATCCTCAGTTTGAAAAACATCAATTTATTCTTGTTATACCATCTGTATTCTTTCTGAATAGTTTCTTGGGTTCAGCATTCTAGTAGGAACAAATGGTCTTTTTCTTCCCCTATCGATTCTTTCCTGTTAATCATTTCTCTTAGAATAAGGGAGTATTTTCCAAATGTAGGTGCATTAGTAAAATGGCATTACCTACTTACAATTGTCCAAAAAGGTAGCAGATACTGTAATTTCCTGAACAGGGTAGAAGAGGAGGTGGTATGGTTTTTTCTTTTGGTGAGAGAAATTGGGTTTGGGGCATCATGGTTTTTTACTGTCACAGTTGCATCTAATTTTATTCGAGATTTATAACTAATGGATAGAAGATTGACCGGTCTTCTATTCAGGTTTTAAAAACTGTCAAAGAACATGAAAGAACGCTTTTGTATTTTCAAATTTTCTCTTAGTTGCAATTAGTGCACACTTCACACTGCAGCATATTGGATTGAAGTTACTGAACATTGCATTTCTATTACATGTCTTACCTTGGTCTGTATCACTTTCATACAGGTATTTGATTATAGAAGAAAATGAAGAATAAAGATCTCAAGTCAGCAGCTTATCATGATAGAAGTTCAAGAATTGTCCCATTGACTTTAGTATTTATAGTACTTTGTGGATTCTCATTCTATCTTGGTGGCATATTCTGCTCTGATAAGAACAACCTTCTTATCAAGAGCACCGCTGGGGCAGTCCATTCTAAAACAAAAGCCACACCGCTTTCTTTTCAAGCTAAGCCTGTTGTATTCCCTGAATGTAGCAGTGACTATCAAGACTACACACCATGCACAGACCCGAAGGTATATAGCTCCGATGTTTCTAATCTCTCTCTCTCTCTCTCTCTCTCTCTCTCTCTCACATTCATGTCTTTGTGATGTTTGTATGCCCTCTCTTTCTATCTATATCTCTCGAATTCATGGGGGAAATGGAGTAAATGGGTTCTCCTAATATCATTCCAACCCACCCTCTTGTGAATTGGCGCTCATCTTATTGATTCCCAACCCACCCTCTTGTAAATTGGTGCTCCTCTTATTGATTCCCACCACTGGAATTTATCATATAAATCTATTTTTCTCTAGCAATGAGCAATTTCATGACGTGGGGATCTTCCATCAAGGTTTGGCATGATCTGATGTTGCAAACTTAACCCATCCGCAGCCCACACTAAGACCTTTCCACCCTCCACTCCCCAAGTGCGGTCTGGATTGTGTGAGCCGGCTTGTGGACCCAGCTGGAAGCATGCCAATTGTGGGGATTGGGAAGACGGGGAGGTCTTGGTATGGATGAGGGACAGGCCAGATATCACTCAAATCAGTTGCTCTTACTTCCCATTCCTTTAGTTTGCAGCCATTTAAATGGTTGTATAAGTATTGGTAGCAAAATCCAGTGGGATTCTCTGATAAGTGCGATTTTGGTATGCCTGCCAACTGCCCTGTATTTTCTGGGGATTGGGTGTAGAAAACTGTATATGGTTTGGATTCACTAGCGTGCGTGTGTCATATGCATATCCCAATTGAGAGATCTTTTGTGTGTGTGTCATAAGCATATCCCAATTGAGAGATCTTTTGTCTGTTGTTGTAGAGATGGAAGAAGTATGGCTCTCATAGACTAAGTTTTTTGGAGCGCCACTGCCCTCCAATCTTCGAAAGGAAAGAATGCTTAGTACCCCCACCAAAAGGGTACAAACCACCAATCACATGGCCTAAGAGCAAAGATGAGTGTTGGTATAGGTAATGTACACTTACAAATTTTTTCCTGCCTCTTAGGTGTACTTGTATAGATTTTTATTTTTATTTTTATTTTTATTTTTTGGGGGGGACAGCTCTTGCTGTTATGACTTATGAGTCTCATTGTAGTTGATGTTCCTCCTCTTTTTCATTGAAGGATCTGTAAATTTTATATACTTTCCTTGTGTATTATTTCAGAAATGTGCCTTATGATTGGATTAACAATCAGAAAGCTAATCAGAACTGGCTTCGGAAAGAAGGGGAAAAATTCCTGTTTCCTGGTGGAGGTACCATGTTTCCCCGAGGAGTTGGTGCATATGTTGATTTGATGCAGGATTTGATTCCTGGTATGAAGGATGGGACTGTCCGAACTGCTCTTGATACAGGGTGTGGGGTGAGTTGCTTATCATCTCATGTTTCTGCTCTTCACACGTATGCTCTTTGTCATGTTGAACAACCCCACCCCCAACCCCCCAAGAAAAAAAATCATCCTATCGTGTAAACTTCCTTTCTCTGCTTTTGATTTTACAATATCACAATATTTTCTAGCAAACAATGCATGTAACATGTTGGTTAGCCACCTGTCATTAGGGGAGCATCTGGTTGTATAATGGTTTTGGTCTTAACCAAACTGAACATTTCATTGCCAAACGAGAACAGTACAGCATTTTCTATTAAGAAACGAGTAGTAAAAAAGACTGGATTTTTGTTGCAAAATAATTGAGGGTGTAAACAGCTTTTCTCTCTATTAATATTATTTCCCTTAGCCATTCACCCTGGTACTTTCTATCATATGGTATTTAATGTTTGTAACTGTATTGATGCTTTCCCTTTGAATCCTTGTCCATTAGCCTGTTTTGTGGTGTTTGGCCTTTTCATATACTCATCCCTTTGTATCCATGTGTTTCAAAAAACTCTTTCCCTTACATGTGGGATGTATGTGTCTACAGGTTGCCAGTTGGGGAGGTGATTTGTTAGACCGTGGAATTTTAACTCTTTCTCTTGCACCGAGAGACAATCATGAGGCTCAAGTTCAATTTGCACTTGAACGTGGAATTCCAGCTATCCTGGGGATCATTTCAACGCAGCGCCTTCCTTTCCCCTCGAATTCATTTGATATGGCTCATTGCTCCAGATGCCTTATCCCATGGACAGAATTTGGTAGTTTCCTGTTCTCTTGAAAGTATTTGATACTAAAGAACACTTTTGCACATTTTGGTCATTATTCGACACATAAACTTATTAATAGTTGAAAAAAATATAAAGAAAAAGAAAGAAAAGTTTTTTTGGAGGCATTTGTAAGTTGAAAAAAAAAAAAGAAAAAAGAAAAGGAAAGAACAGTTTTCTTGGAGGCATCTGTAAGTTGAGTTTGGCGTTTTTCTTTTTCAGTTTGAAATCTATTTTCAATCAGAAGTTATGGGTAATGCTTAAATTTTTTAAGTGCAAATTTATTAAAGATGCTGGACTTAGTCTATGGGACACGACTTTATTCATGGTATATAGTGTGGGCCTTCTTCCGCACTTGTGATCTTAGACTGTTCAAAGGTTGTTGCCAAACCATTCATTGGTATTTCAGGTTGTCTTCTACTTTGGGAAACCAACTTAAATGTAGAGCATTGGTCATTTTATGGTTTCGACCCTTTCATGGTTAGGGTCATTTTACAATGGCGAGGATGGCCAATTGTCAGTCCACTGTTAGGTTTACCTCTGTGTCATGATTGGTTCTGATCACCAGTACATGTACTCCCAATGTTTTGTCTTCATCTTTCTTTTTTTGTTTTCCTTTAGCGAGAGGCATATTTGTTGTTAGAGGAGAATATAAATCATTTCACAAATAGAACCCTATTTCAATGTCCACTTCTGCAATTTGCTAGTTCGTCCACTCACATCAAAACCATCATGTTTCAGGTGGGATTTACCTTATGGAAATACACCGTATACTTCGGCCAGGAGGCTTCTGGGTCCTCTCTGGCCCACCAGTAAACTACAAGAATCGTTGGCGAGGATGGAACACCACTGTGGAAGAGCAGAAGTCAGATTACAACAAATTGCAGGCGTTACTATCTAGCATGTGCTTCAAGTTATACAATACAAAAGATGATATTTCCGTGTGGCAAAAATCTTCGAACACTAGTTGCTATGACAAGCTTTCAGTACCTGATGCTTACCCACCAAAATGTGATGACAGCACAGAGCCTGATGCAGCATGGTACACACCACTCCGTTCTTGTGCTGTTACTCCGAGCCAAAAATTCAAGAAATTAGAGTTGAAATCCACCCCAAAATGGCCTGAACGGCTACATATTGCTCCTGAGCGCATTTCAACTGTCCCCGGTGGGAGTGCCAGTGCATTCAAGCATGATGATAGCAAATGGAAAGTGAGGGTGAAGCATTACAAGACCTTGCTGCCTGCACTTGGAACTGATAAAATACGTAACGTCATGGACATGAATACGGTTTATGGAGGATTTGCTGCAGCACTTATTGATGATCCTATATGGGTCATGAATGTGGTCTCTTCCTATGGTGCAAATTCACTAAGTGTAGTTTATGATAGAGGATTGATTGGGACTTACCACGATTGGTATGCTGAATTCATGAAATGCATTCATACATTGTGCATTCATGCCTTTTTATCACATTGGTTCCTCCAGCATACTTTCATACATTGTCCATTTGTGCTACTTTATAACTTTTTTCTCCACCATCCAAGCACCGATTTTTATTTGTATTCTGTTCTCATTGCAAATTATTGCTTGCAGTTTCTGACATATAGATTCCAAATTATTGGTTTCATTATTGCATGTGTAGTTGCATAATTTGATTGCTAAAGGTTGTTGGTCTTTTCTTCTGCAGGTGCGAGGCATTCTCCACTTACCCACGAACATATGACCTTCTGCATCTTGATGGCCTTTTCACTGCTGAAAGCCACAGGTAAGGATCTAAAAAATGCTTATATGATGTCAATCTCATTTAGTGGGAAAATTGATTTTTTCTTTGATTGGTCGACAAAAATATGGAATAGATCTTTTCCTTTCTGGGAAGTGATGAAAGTGTCCTCAGCTATATCACGCGTGGATGCATGCTGGAAATAATGTTTGAAATTCATGCACTTTGACCGCATATGTAGTTGGTCTGTTAAAAGATCAGATGTTACTAAAATCCTTGTACTCTGCAAGATTATAAATAAGATGAATTTGCAGGGAATGTGGAAACCACTCGTAGTTGAGGGTATACTGTAATCAGAAGGAAATAAATACGAAGTTAAGGAAAAGCTAGGAAAAAAACAGTAGGCACTGTAATCAGATGATTTTCCTCCATAACATCGCTTTCAGTTATCAAAGTTGAAAAGGTCACTGTGGTGTGTACTCTGTAAAATGAAGGAACGAGCACCCTGCAACACATATGAGCTTCATCAAGCCACTAGATATGGTGGAAACAAAATGGGAGTTCATTCTCATCTGAGATTATATGAGCATTAGCAAGAGAAGATTGAAGCAAAGATACTAACGAAGATTTCCAGTACTAAAAGAAAGGGCACACATAAGCCCTTTTGTTCTGAATTTCTCAGATAAAAACAAGACAAGAACACCAGAGTTTCTCACCTCCTCTTTGAAAATCCTCTCTCACTTCACTCAAAGTACTATAAGCCAACAGCCCTTATTCTTTCTATGCGTACTCATTATTAGTAGACATCACTGGAACTCCCTCCAATAGAATCACGGGAACTCCCCTTCTTCCTTTTCTTCTAATAGCCTTATTACAATTTAGACAAAAACTGATTATAGCAAGTGAGGTGTTCTTCCCTTCCATGGTTCCATGTCCTCACTCCAATACTAAGCTGCTTACTTCCTATAAAGGAAATGGCCTAGCTGCCATACCACTCCCAGCTGGAACCTTAGAGCACCGGGTTCTGGGACATGTGAATCCTCTTTCGTGTTACTCAGGAGTCAGGTATTGGAGGTTCTGGGACATGTGAATTCTCTTTTGTGTTACTCAGGAGTCAGGAATCTAATGATCCGATACTGGAACCGCAGCCCAGATTTCAGAATTAAAGATCCAAGATGGGAAGAGTGTGCATTTATTTTTCCACACTGTATTATCACATATATTGGTCCATATGTGCTTGGATTCATGCATATTTAGAAGTAAAGAATTAAGTTTGTCTGCATATGAAATATGCTGATGGTAAATCTAATGACTGCTTTGCTAGGTGCGACATGAAATATGTGCTTTTGGAGATGGATCGGATACTCCGTCCGAATGGGTACTTAATAATTCGGGAATCTAGCTATTTCTTGAACTCAATATTGACAACTGCCAAAGGAATGAGATGGGGCTGCCAGAAACAAAACACTGAATATGCCACGGAGAAGGAGAAGATATTGATCTGTCAGAAGCAGCTTTCGTACTCCTCCACCAAGAGTCTATGATGAAAAACTGATGCTTATGAAGGTGAAAGCCTCTCTTATAACAAAGAAACGTGGACAAGCATTTTATGAGTGTTCAGACCAAAGAAGAATTCATCTGGGTCGGTGATAATTGGATAAGTACCTGTCGTAGCTTTCCTGTCAGAAATTCGCGACCTATAGTCATGGTGGATAAGATAACTTAATTATTTCGATATATTTCCAAAATTACATATTATTCTTTATATGAAGCCAACAGACACATGAGGCCAATCATTATATTGGTTCTCTACTCCAGCTATTCTTTACCTGCTCAGGATGAATTTTTTTTCAATGAATCAAGATTGGTAGTTTATGGATAAGATGAAAGCTTTGAGGGTTGATAGGGTGAAAATAGTCAAAGTTGTTCTCTCTATGTTGATATGCAGCTGACATTCAGTGCTCTATTATTATCATGTTTTAGTTTATATTAGTGGTTACCTAAATTATTTAGCATTGTTGGCTGGTTGTCTTTGATAATTGTTGTGCCTAATCGGCCTTCTTTTAGCTTCCTTTGAGCCCGTGTTGATCTTTGTCAAATGGTGTGTTATCAGCCCAGTTTACATGTAAATCAAAATTCATGCGTTTGAATAGCCTTTTAGTGCTAGTCCTAGTCCTAGATGGGGCACCAAATGACTTGATGTGTTCTGATGGTGGTGGTGAATTTGGCTGTGAATGTTCATTCCAGAGGATGATGGTCCAAAGGTTCCCCAACTCCCTTTAAATAGCAATACGAGGACGACTCCGTGGCATATAGTGTTAAGTAGTTAGTTTGCCGCACCTATAACGCCTAGGCATTTTGGGTGTATTGGTTAGCAACTTGATTGGTATCAGAGCAGGTCCTGTGTTCGTATGGCCCACGTGGCAGGCTGGCAAACTAACTACTTAATATGTAGGCCACACGTTTTCAAACATTTAGTTACTTTGGGATGGTTGTTTTGTTCTTTGCAATGACCAATTACAGGTAATCGAAGTTGCAGATACTTAGATTTACAAGTAAGCTGATTGCAGGGCAACAAGAGTTTTGGGGATCTCCTCATGCAATGCAGATGTGGCCCCACTTTTGGTTAGTGAGAGATAGCTAAACCTTTCAATTTTCCTTCCTCACCCCCTTATGGTGGTGGATCTTTTTTCTCTGAGATAAAAGCATATACTTTGGAAGATAAAAATACAAAATTCTTGCGAAAGGATAATTTTATCCGCGAGTTGGATCATGAGTGCCTAATGAAGTAAGGGGTTTTCAAATTATTATTAGTTCATAAATTAGATTTGATGTAACCCACTTTTTGTCGAAAACAGTGTAGAAAAGCAATTCTTTTTTAAATTCTTATTTTCATATAAGCTACACAAACGTGTCCTAAAAAAATTCTTTCAGGAAAGCATCTTCTTGAGCAATGACAAAAGAGAACATGTTTTTAATTTTGGAACAGCTACTCAAATCTTGTCACATACCATTTTTTCCCATACAAGCTTGAACTATCCCTTCCATTTAGAGCTATAATCACTTCCAATGTTCTGAACTTATTTTACAGATGAGGGACTGACTGAATGCTTTCCATCTATCAATTTCTGAGAATGGTTTTGTTTATAAGATCGCCCATTGATTAATAATGATTTATGTTTATAGTATTGGTGAGACCACTTGATGAACGATTAAAATTAATAACTGGACCTTTTTTGGAATCAATATCAACTTTTCTCTGTCATTTTTTAAAAATAGATACATGACAAATTTGTGGGGCCCACTAGCTCCCCAAGTTCATTGGTCATCTATAAATATTTTAAAAAACAATAACAGTACAATAAAAATAGAATTTAATCGTTCATTTTATGGCTTTAAATGAGATACAGTTGATTTTAATTTGACATACAGATCCATTAGATAACTACTCGCCGGTGGACCCTGTAAATTTGCAAAATATCTATTATTTGATAGAAACTCTATCGAACATGACACAGAGCCATCTTATGAAGTAATGAAGTGATATATGAAAGCAATAGACAATGTAATGTGGACCTAACACTATTAATGATCAAAATGAATGTTATGACTTCTTTTCATAACTTAACTTGATCGCGTAGCAATCTTAAAACGATGTTAAATTCTCTTTCCCAAAAAGATATAAAAAAAAATAAGAAAAAGAAAATGACGTTAAATCATTTTCAGCCATTTTCAACTTTTGAGGAACAACCAATCCGAGTTTAAAAGTATTTCTACTAACGCCTTTAAATTATGATATAATTGGTTAGCGGAGGAAATTCAATACAAATAACTTAGGAGGGTTAAAAAATTAGTAACATAATGTAAAAAAATATGGGATCTTGGAAAGTAGGTCATTGTAATTAGGTTTCTATGTGTTAATGAGTATGGATGCTGTAGGTGCAAGTTAGGTAGCAGCAGGTAGGGATGACTTCCATTATGATTTTAACCAATGCTTGTAAATTGTAATGGCTGTCTGTTTGATTTTAGAACAAATAAAAAGCACAGCATTCTCATACATAATTTAATGTCAACTGTTTTTTTGGCTGTATGAGGTTCCCGATTAAATGCACTAGTGTAGGTGGAACAAGGAAGAACCTCTTGATACATTCTAAAGCAGGATACAGAGTGTGGTGGGGCCCACTTATCAGAAAAAGTAGGCTATGAAATCTAAAATGGATCCATCATATGTTGCCAGGTGTCTAATATGATGAGAGAGTTTTTTTTTTTTTTTTTTTTTTCTATTGTAGAAAATGATGGAGAATCTGATGTTATGTTTAGGCTAATTACGCAGTGATATCAAATCAACATGCATCGATATTGATGTGAAATTCTTAATAGGGTTTTAGAGATAGTGGGGAATTCTCAAATTTATGAATTTGTCAAGAATTCCTTACCAGTTATCATACATGTAGTCTAGGGAACAAGGTTTCTTCGGCATTCTTCCCTTTTCTCTTAGGGCCAATTTGTTTGCATAGAATTGAATATATAGGAATTCATGACGGACTCTAAGAAAGGATCATTAAAGAGGTGAGGGGTGAAGCTTTCATGGTCAAGAAAGGTAGACATGCATATATGATCTATACTTTCATAGGATTTTAATTGTTGGAGTGATATTATATATAGCTGGGAATCCATTTCATTTTCTTTAGAATGTGAGATTTTTTTTTTATAGTCATTTTGGTTGTTCATCTTTGTTTACTTATGTAATTATGTTTAACCACTTTGAGAAATAGAGGTCTTGGAACTTTTAGAAATTCAATTATGTGAAACAAATTAACAGGCCCTTAATCTTTACTAAACCATTGGAAAGAATGTCCAGTGCACTCTCTACCAAGGAGAAACTGGAAAATGATCAATCTGAAATCAACAGCTTGAATCATGTGGCCTCCACTTGTACGCAGTGAAGTCTCAGCATGAGGAAATAATGGAGGAGCAATGATTTGTGAACCACTCGCAGGGAATTTCATGAGAACCATTGGAACAAATAGGTTCTTTTGAGTTATTGGCTTCCTCACTTTTCAGTTGTTGTTGGATCACCACTTGCTAGGCATTAAGGTCTTAGTACCTCACAACTGGTTATATTGGATTAAAAAGGACATGGGAGATTTGAAAGGGAATGAGATCTACCAAGATTTTTCTTTGAGTTTTTTTTATATACCCCTAAAGTTTGTATGATTTGCCAATAGGCCACCGCTCTTTCATTTCAATACCTCTTATATGTCCCTAAAATCAATATTCCTAATGAGAATAGATAATCACTATGAGATTTATGTTAAACTTTTATAAAAAATGACAGCTTTGTCCTTATATCCATTAAACAAAAATGAGTATATTATTTTTTTATAAAAATACCATTATTTTATTCCAAGCTAGGCCCAACTGTCTCTCTTAATAACTCTCTAATGCAAATAAGGCCTCATCATGTATTTTTGAATCTTTCATCAATCTAAAGGTCGGTCATACATGGATTGAATCAATTATAACTAACTATAACTACATGCTTTCATTGTCATTATGATTGATTTGAATCTAATGAAATAGGCCCTATACTGATAAAAATAAATTTATATACGGTTATTCTCTCCCACTAAATGTAATTATTAATGTTACAAGCTTAAGAGAAAAATAAGTCTAAGCTTTTAAATTTATGCATAGAGATAAAGAGATGGAAAAAAGTGTCATTTCACTCTAAAAATCTTTGGTGGTTGGAAAGCTATTGATTTTGGGGATACGAAAGGTATTAAATTGAAAAAGTAGGGGCTTATTTATAAATATTAAAACCATATGGGCCTATTTACAAATCCTACAAATCTTAGGGGATATATGCTAAAAGCTCCTTTTCTATTTGGGTTGCTAGTTAATTTTGTTAAGTCAAATATTAGGAGAGTCGTCAATCGTCACATGGTTGGCATAGTTATTAGCCACACTGACCCTGCCGAAAATACTGGAGGATTTTCCTCTCTAACATCAGGTTTGGTTGATATTTCGATTTGCCTCGTCTAAAAGTCATGAAATGAGTGCTTGCTAAATAAAGAGCAACTTTTTTTTTTCTGTACGGGATTTTGAATGTACACCTGCCCTAAGACTTGATATTTGTCGGTCTACGGTTGGAGTTTAATAAATTCTCACAAAGTTGTTCGTACAACTAAATGGACTAAAAAGTTGTGAATGAAGGAAAAATTGTTCGATATTCTATGGATGTGCGATATCTCACAGCCCTCTCGCGACCCTAGAATAATGCACAAATAACTCTGCGGGAATTTTTTAAATTTTAGCCGTTAATGAGCAGATGTCAGGTCTTATGGCGCACGTACGGTCAAAATCCGTTTCTACAAGTCATTTTGTGACTGAGTTAGCATGTTTGTTTACCTAGAATATAAAACGACTAAATATTTTAAAAAATCTAGGATCAAATGAGCTCCACCCAAAAATTATTAAAGATATAAGGAGTGAAGGATCCAATGTAACATATTTAATGTGACCTTGGCTTTCATATAATTTAAATTACTAGTAAAAGCTGATTTATCCAAAAAAAAAAAAACGAGAGCCTCATTGAACCTGACATTTTTCAATACCTATAAACCTTTTAGAGGATTTTATTAAAAAAAAAAACAGCCTACATGTCCAGTGGGCTCAAAAGGTAATTTTAACATTCATTGCACCAGATCAGTCACTTTTCATAAAATGGTATTTTTTTTAGCACTTTGAACTAGCGTCCCTAGCGACCCTAGTTTTATAACGTTAAGGGTCGCTAGGGACCCTGGGTGTATGCGAAAAGTAGAACAAAAGAGAGTTTTTTTCCCTCTTTCGTTGTCCAAGTCTTCTTCTCCAAGTTGTCTTCTCCAAAATGTCTGCTATTCCATTCTTTTTTTATTTTGTGTAAACTTTTTTTGTGGTTGCTTAGACATAAAACTCAGAAAATGAAGAAGGAAGGTTCTTAACAAGCAGATTTAGTGGTTGCTTAGACATAAAAATAGAATCTTATGACTACAAAGATTTTGATTTTCGTTTCATTTTCAGTAAGAATAGCTCAATCGAACAACAGGTCCAACATCAAGTGAATTCGAGCTGTTCAAAGTACGTTTCTCTAAAAGAAAAACCTAGATCTAAGATAAATCTCAGACGATGTGAAGGCTCTATACAGGTAGAACTAATGCCTGGTTAGAAACACACAACAAAATACTGTAAATACAGATATGAAGATCTACAAAATAAATGCGGATCTATACAGGCAGATCAAATGCTTGCTCAGGAACACACGAAAGAAATACAGATCTGAAGATCTGCATAGAAGAGAAACGACTTCAAGCAACAGATCTAATATTAAAACACATTTCAGCAAAAACCTCTAATGCCCGGGAGAGAGGGCGAGTTCCAAAACCCTAATCGTTATACAGTGGGGGTTGGGGTTGAGGGAGATGGAGATGGGATCTGGGAGGGATGGGTGGTGGAGGAGAAGAGAGGAGGAGGAGGAGGGTGGTTGTTGGTGGAGGAGAGAGGCGGATATGGCTTCCTGCAAGTGGAATTGGAAGGATCTGCAGGGTCCATAGGGACCTTTAACGTCATAAAATCAAGGTCGCTAGAACGA
Organism: Litsea cubeba; assembly: GCA_012931725.1. Taxonomy (NCBI): domain Eukaryota; kingdom Viridiplantae; phylum Streptophyta; class Magnoliopsida; order Laurales; family Lauraceae; genus Litsea; species Litsea cubeba. The sequence goes on along the minus strand of CM022946.1, from coordinate 5,937,509 downwards.
TAGTTAAAAGTGCTAAACGAAACATGACACCGCATGGTACCTAGCGACTCTTAACGTTATAAAACTAGGAACGCTAGTTGAAAGTGCTAAAAAAAATACCATTTCGTGAAAAGTGATTGATCTGGTGCAATGGAGGTTAATATTACCTTTTGAGCCCAGTGGACATCTATGCTTTTTTTTTTTTTGGTAAAATCCTCAACCTTTTATATGGTAGAGGAGGAGCCATGAAAAATCAATGACAACTCTTACTTTTGCTAAAAAAGCATCCAACATTCCAACTATGAGATTTTGTGCTAGCAAAAAGTTAAAATATTTTGCACAAATGTGGCATGAGGGAAAAGTGTACAAAATGGAGGACAAAGTTCTCCAAAGATCTCTCCTTGTTTTCTTGACCTTTTTTAACCCTCTCCGTTCAAAATTCATTAGAGTGTCTGGACTCTATTTTAATTGTAAGGAGAGTCATCCACAGATGTTTATCAAAATCCAAATGTGCTTCAAAATAAAAGCATGAGACGATGTTAACACAATCTTAGTACATCATCAATAATATTACTTGTACATACCTTATTATAAAGGAGAGTATTCCTATGCATCTATTCCTCTCCACTTTTTGGGAAGTTTCAAGTATATAGGGATTATTCCTATGCACTTGAAAAGTCACTTTTGTACTTGAAACTTTTCAAAAATGGAGTGAGGGATAAATGTACTTGAATATTTCCCTATTATAAATATATGTATTTAAAACTAAAAAAAAAAGTCACATATGTTATTATTTTGTATGTGAATATTATGTCTGAGAAATTATAAGGTCTTTACCTTAACTTGTCTGACAATCATGTTGTAGGCAAGATTTTCCTTGAAAGAGGCCAAATCTCACATTAGTGCCCAGTGCCCACCTGAATATAAGATGATATATGTACCATTTGGGTACCTGAATTTTCATCAAATATATATTCTAGTAAAAATTAAGAATATTATTATAGAAGAAAACACATTGAAAAAACTGTATTAATTTTGGCCCCACCATTTCCTTTTACTTTTTTTTTTATTTGGAAGGAAAAAAAAAAAAAAGAATTCATGTCACCCACCACCTACACTGCACTATGTTCATAACTGGAAGAGCAACAGCTAGGGATACAAAAACTAATGACTACGTAAAGGAACAAGCTTAAAATCCTATGCGAACAACTGTAGTAGGTTTGATTATTATATATGAAAGAGCTAGATTGATTTTAAATTGAAATCAGCTCCAATTAATTTTGACCATCCCCCACAATTCTGAATTCTCTTTTAATACTATCTAATCTAATTCAATTCAATAAAATGTCATTTATTATTCACTCCCCAACCTCTCCCTCTTTCCAAACGACTCATCCATTTTTAATGGCACTCAAATCCCATTCGCCCCCCCCCCCCCCCCCCCAACCCACTCGCCTAGGAACACCTCTTCATCTCTATCTCTATTTGATTGGTCCCCATCCAAGCTTTGGTCAACTTTTTTTTTCTTTCTTTGTTGTCAATTGTCATGATATGGGTTTTAGATAAAGGGTAGTGGCGATAATTTTATCAATGGGAATGCAAGTCAAACAAATCAAAATCTGAGCTTGTCCTGAACTCGGCTCGGATCAAATCTAAAAACCTTTATACCTACCTTAAACCCAACCAACTCACTACCAAACCTACCTTTAATTGGAAAATCTCATATTTTAAATTTCTTATAATTTTTTCGATCTCAATATTTCATATTTCATGTTTTCACTAAAAATCTTAATTTTCTATATTTATTATTTATTTAGATTTTCAATTGTGAGATTTTTAAGAAAGCATATACTTTTTTTAAAGTGTGAGAAATACTTCTATTTCAGATTTTAGAAAATATAAACATATGAAATCAAAATCAAATTCTTATTTATGTTATAAAATTAAATGATATTTTTTGTATGACTTCTAATGCCTGTGATAAAAACGGGGGGATTTTAATAGTTCAAATGGAAGTGAAATTGTCCCCTAAGCAAGAGCAAGTGCAGTACTCCAGCTCCAGTTCCGTGGGGGCACTCCCTCAAAATATTCACGAGGCCTAATCTTATTCTCATCAAACCTTTTTCAACCATTGGATTCAACCTAAAAATACTCAAGCTAAAAAGACCACTAAACTAAACTTTTAAAAGTCTGTTAAATCTGATGGGGACACTTTTCCATCTACCCAGACTCCCAGAGGGGTCTAAAATTTATAAGTGGGCCCCATGCTCTGGACCCATTAGACCAGTATGCAAATCAGAGAAGAAAATTCCCCGTCGATGAAAGCAGCAGCCACGCAACACCTTTTGGCAAAACCTCTTTTATGGCACAGCTCCTCCAACAATTCTCCCTCACTTCCTCACTCCATACTCCACCACATCAGAATTCACAACAACAAGGAGAGAGAGAGAGAACACTGAAGACATTTCTTTCATTCCTTCGCATCATTCCTTCTTACACCATGAAAACTAATGAAAAGCAAAACCCGGAGGAGAAAGTAAAACCCCTCTCAGATGAAGTAGTTCTCCTCATGGACCAACCCAAACAATCCCCTTCAAAACACCCCATCCCCATCGACCCAAACACCCCACAAACCCAAGACAAAACCCAAACAACAACTGCCACCACTCGCAGCCTCCGTCGTCTCCAGTTCTCCAAACCCAAATCCCGCTTCGTCGAGTTCAACCAACCCTACAAACCCATCCCCATCATCGAGTCCCATGACCCCAATTCAACCCAAAAAGACGAAGACGAAGACGAGGACGAAGAAGAAGAACTACTCAAAGAAGAAGAAGAAGAAGAGAAGCTCACCAACAAGAACAGAAAGAAGAAGCGCAAGGTCCGTTGGCGAGCCATAGCCGAATGGTCCGCCCTTGTGGTCCTCATGGCCTGCCTCATCACGAGCCGAACGGTGCACTGGTGGAAACATGAAGAGCTCTGGGGCCTCGCCATCTGGAAATGGTACCTCATGGCCTTAGTCATTCTCTGCGGGCGCCTCGTATCAGGGTGGCTGGTGGGACTTCTCACTTTCATCATCGAACGCCATTTCCTGCTCCGCGAGAAGGTCCTCTACTTCGTCTACGGCCTTCGCAACAGTGTTCGGAACTGCATCTGGCTCGGCCTCGTCCTGCTCGCTTGGTACGTCATGTTCGACCCAGAGGTTTTGGACTCGACCCACCACCACCGGATTGTTTGGCGGGTCTGGAGGGCTCTCATTGCCGTCACCATCGGGGCTGTCACCTGGCTTGTAAAGATCATACTCGTCAAGGTGCAGTAGAAAAAAAAAAATTGCAAACTTCTTCTTCTTCTTCTTGTTTTTTTTCTCTATAGATGTCATGACCTATACCCTAGATCTAGATATGTTGTGATTTCTCCAAAAGCGTTTACTGCATGTAACTTTTATTATTAACACAAGCTTGGCTAATAGGTGCTGGCCTCTTCCTTCCATGTGGCCACCTTCTTTGATCGGATGAAGGAGAGCGTGTTCCACTACGTTGTGCTGGAGAAGCTGTCGTGTCCTCCAATCGATCAGGACCCAAAGGAGATGATCATAGGTCGTGCCAAGACCATGCCCCCGAGTCTGACAATGCGGGTCGGGTCGAGGAGGATCGACATGGAGAAGCTGCAGCGGCTTAGCAGAGAGAAGCCATCGGCTTACAGCGTGAAGAAGCTAGTGAGCCACGTGAGATCCTCTGGTCTTTCTACGATATCGACGATCGTTGATGAGACCATGCAGGAGTTCAAGGAGAGGGAAGAGGAGATCACCAGCGAGTGGGAGGCGAGGTCCTGTGCACAGAGGATCTTCAAAAATGTCGCCAAGAACGGAGCCAAGTAAGTTTAATTTCCAATTCCAAGTTTTGGTCTTTTCAAACATACATGCATGCTCCTTGGGATTACCATGGAGTTCTTTTGAGTTTTGAGTCATGGTCGTAAGGCCCTGGGCTCACCATAAATATATGGTTTTTAATGAATAATGATGTTAAGTTTAATGGCACAACTACAATGGTACCCACTACCTGATTTGTCTTTCTCATCCGAACTGCCCCTGGGCCAAGTTTACTGCTGCTGCTTCTTTTAGATTAAATGGTCTTCGATGCGGACAAGCGATTTCGGAGAGGATCGATCCTCTTTGGTGTAGCCGGTTAGGAAACAGATCCCTGCCATGTAAGGGGGCGGAGGAGAGAAATCATTTCTCTTTCCTCCGCCTTCTCGCGTGGCGCCTCCTGATTCGTCCAAATAGGGGATCCAGTTCCAGCCGGTTATCGAGGGGAAAAAAAGTGAATAAATTTTATATTTGGTCCAATCATTTTTTTGTAGTAGTAGAAGAAAAAAACAAAAGTGAGCTAAATTTTCCACAATTCTTTTGGAAATAAAATTCCTATAGGTTTTTTGAGGCATACATTCAAACATGAGACCGAGTCCTTCCAGACTTTAATTTGGAGAAATCTAGAGTTAAAATAGTAGAATTCTACAGTGGAGCTCTCCTATTAAAATTTGAACCGATTAAGATAAGCAACCTCCAATTATATAAGGTATCCTAAGATTTCAAAGTGGTTCATTATCCCAACAAAATATACTTACAAAATAGCAATAGATAGGGGAGCTACGCATATATTGATTTAGATGATTCAAGAACACCTTTGCTGATAAAGATAGGAAGTGGGTGTTCCAAACCCATTGCCTAGCTCTATTTGTGGGTTCCATCATTTCAATCCACAGACAATGGTGGAAAGATAATTTGGAAGGCAGTATCTGATCCAAAGAAATACGAAGGGAGGAATTTCCGTCCCTTTGTATAGGTTTTTTGTTCGATATTTCAAAGAAATCACTAAGGGTCTAATTGTTTTGCATTATATTACATATGAATTGAATACACCACTATTAAAGAGGCGAGGGGTGAAGAATAAGGGGTGTAAAGGGAAGTAAATAAGGTAGAGATGAAGACGGGACCACATTCTAATTAATTTTGAATTAATTGGGTGATGACTGGGTATTTATTTTCCTATTCCCTTGATGTCTATTTCCATTAAAGGGGAGATTATTTGATGGAGACATTTTTTTTAATATGGTCTTCATTCTTAACCAATTAGGCATGAATTACCCCACTTCATATGTATTCAATTGTATTACATGCAAACAAACATGCCCTAAAATAATCAGCCTCAAGAAATGCCCAAAAGTTACCATCATGCCTTCTAAAAAGTTAGCAATAAAAGACTACAAGCCTGTTCTTCTAAAAAAAGAATATTCTATCATATCTTTAAGGGCATGCTTCTTTACTGAACTCAAAATTCCTCTCTAAAGAATTTATAAATTTTCCAAAAATTGTCCCCCACTCATGTAAAATTCTTGAATCATCCTCTTGCTTGGAGCATCCAACATTGTCACAAAAGCAAAGAGGTTGGAGTTACAGAAATTTCAAAGGTCATTCCAGACCTTAATTGGCTAGAATTTGAGATTCTTGCATGCAAAAGAACATGATGCTTTTAAGTGACAATGGAACATGAATTCCCAACATATATAACGAATTCTTGTCAAAAATTCTAGTAACTATAGAACCTCTTACATCAAAATTTGTCTGCTGCACTGAACGAATCCACTTCCTTTTATTTCTTTCAAGGAAAAAAAAAATTTTTTTTTGAGTGGTTGGTCTGATTGTTTTAGGTACATTGAAAAGGGTGACCTGTTGAGGTTCTTAGAAGAGGAAGAGATCCACACCATATTCCCCCTCTTCGAAGGAGCCATGGAGACGGGAAAGATCAATAAATCAGCTTTCAAGAACTGGATGGTGAGTTTTACCGACACCCCTCTCTCTTTCTAATGTGGTAAATTAACTAAAAGAGCACTCATGGGAATTCACATATCAACAAAACATGTTTATAGAAAGTTATGTGCTGTGGATTACAGCCTGAGAAACATTTCATAGCCAACAATCTTGGATGGCCGGCCGGCCGGCCATGATATTGTAAGTCTCACATTGCACACTACTACCCTCTAACCACCGGACCACCATGAAGAGGATATATAGTGGTGGGTCCTGCAAATGCAATTGGCATAGTGATGGTGGTGGGTGAAAAGCCCAGGTCTTGTGGTTGTGGATAGTGGGTGAGTGGGAGCTAGGTAAAAGTCATCTTCTTCTTAATGTGAAGGAAAACGTGCTCTAAATATTGAGAAAGCCAACGCCCACTGATGCTACATTAATATGGCATATATAATGGTCAGACAATTCCAAAACGTCTTTACATGGAAAACAGGTGTGGGGTCTTGGCATCAGAAAAGCTTTTCACTATATCTAACGTTTATTCAGTGAGTGGTCCACGCACTATGATATGTGGGATGACAGTAAAAATCTTACCACATCGACGCTATCAACTATGACAGGTGGAGAAAGGAATAGCATATGCAACATAAATACTCTTCAATACTTCTCTTCTCTTCATGTACAACTTGATAGTGCAACACATACATAGTATTTTTATTATGTCGAGCATAGTCACATGAATTTTGGTTAGTAGAGGTAGCATAAATGATTTTCAATAGAAATGGCGAAAGTCCTTTAAATGAAATATTTATTGGATTTTTTTAATTGAAAAGAAGATTGGCTTTCAGACTCGGCCAGGACAAAAAATACATCTGTGCAAATTCCGTGGTAAAGATGGAAATTAATCTAATTTTTTGTGCAACTCATTCTTTAATTGTGTGGCACATTTTTCTTACGAAAACGAAACATTTCGATTTTATACATGAGGCATAGGTGATTGGAATGCAGAACTCGGCCCTCTCTCTTGAAAAATAAAATCATGGAGAGAGAAATCCTCTCACTACACAACCACACACCCTGGAGTTTGTTGGGTTTTTCAATTCAAGAAATTATAAATTTTATAACTCCCAAGAAATTTCCAGTTTTAGAACTGGGGAGGGGACTGAATTGCATCCCCTCACAAGGTCTTTGCCATTAATTAGTGATATCCGAGTACACCTTTTAATTCTATTTTGTTATTCGTCTATATAGAAAATACTTTGAAAATTGTCTTTGGCTATAGCTCAGCTAATTAGGGACATCATGTAGTGTGCAAGGGTGTGTGAGTTAAAGTATCTATTGAAGCAAAAGAGGGGAAAGAACCCCCTATAACTAATGAAACAAAAATCTGTAATTTGTTGTTTTCTATTTATATTTTAGATATATTCTTATCATCAGTGAGTGATGATATATCTTCCTTTATTTATTTGTTTTTGCAGGTGCGAGCCTACCTTGAAAGAAAAGCACTTGCTCACTCATTAAATGATACAAAGACAGCAGTGCAACAGCTGCACAAGCTAGCGAGCGCAATCGTTGTTGTAATTATAATCGTGATGTCTTTGCTAGTGATGGGAGTAGCCACAACTAAAGTAGTATTCGTTGTTACATCTCAACTGGTACTTGCTGGATTCATGTTTGGGAATACCTGCAAGACCATTTTTGAGTCTATTATCTTTGTCTTTGCCATGCACCCTTTCGATGTTGGCGATCGTTGTGTTATAGATGGTGTTCAGGTGAGTTTCATGGAGATCGTTCCTTGAAATATATGTATGATTAGTCCCAGACTTCAAATTTTCTATGATACTATCTATGATTGAGTTGTCTTGTAACCTTTCAATATTTCATAAAGGGGTCGTCTTTCATAATCTTTGTTTATACTGTTACTTACCATTTTTTTATATATACGTTTCTCTTCCAACATTCTTTGATTCTCTTCTTATGAAACTATAAGTATTTTTCATTTATCAGTTAAGGCTCTGTCTTCCACCATTTTATATACCAGCAATCTTTTGTCATTTAAAACCAATTTCCTCCTATATAATCCATTTTTTAAATACACACACAAGTTCTTTATACTCTATAAAGGTTTGCAAGATTTGATTGCAATCTAATTTAAGATAGTATTCCTTTTTTTTTTTTCCAAATGGCTGCATCATTATACTAAATATGTGCAGATGGTTGTGGAGGAGATGAATATTTTGACAACAGTATTCCTTCGCTTTGACAATGAAAAGATCTACTACCCCAACTCTGTGTTGCTAACGAAGCCAATAAGCAATTTCAAAAGAAGTCCAGAGATGGGTGACAACATTAAATTTGGTATAGATGCTTCAACTTCAGCTGAGATCTTCACTGCCTTGAAAGATGCAATAAGGAAGTAAGCAATGCTCTTAAATTTCTTTCCTATTCTAACAAATTATAGTATTTTGGGCTAAGCGCGCCTCTGTCTTGGTTCCAAAATATCCACCTCTTAAAGAACTGGAATTTTTCGCTTAATGCGACCAAACTTTTAGTAATATCTGATGCATTATTTTGAAAAGCCAATGGGGATGACAATGCCAGCTAGTATTTTACTAATCTCACTATTTATCCCTATAAAAACTAGATATATATACAACCAATGTTCCACTTAATAGGGGCCCTTTTTTAGAGGACCTTCACTAACAGCTCGAGCTTCTGGTGTTACTGTATATCTTGTTATGCAGTAATACAAAAGGCTCGAGCTGTTAGTGAATGACATAACAATTTATATGAACAGGGAGATTCTCTGGAATCTTCCCCTTAAGTGATGCCCCTCATGTATGGTTTGTTGGACATTGTACTTTATTTTGTTGGATAAAATGCCTTATTATTGTGAGGTTGACATGTAGGTATATAGAGAGCAAGCCTAAGCATTGGCAATCAAAGCATTCTCTGATTGTGGAAGAGATTGAGAATCTGAACAAGATGAAGATCACACTCTACGTTATACACACCATAAACCATCAGAACATAGCCGAGAAGAACAACCGAAGATCAGAACTTGTCTTCGAGTTGAAGAAGATTTTTGAAATCCTCGATATAAAGTACCACCTCCTTCCTCAAGAAGTTCATCTCAGTCAAGTCTGCATGCCCTTTGCAGCCAGGGTCATGCCTGCACCTGCACCTGCCATGATTATATAGACGCTAACTTGCCGGAGCTTGAATTGCATTGGAAAAACATTGAAAGATAAAGCGAATCCTTTATACCCCTCAGTCGTGGCCAGTTTGGTTTTGCACTTAGTTTTTATGTGCGATGCTGCCTTTCCTTTTTTTCAAAGTATGCTTACCAGGTGGCATCGTGTACAAAATGTGAGACTGTCTGCAAGCAAGAAGGGATGTAATAAAAGATATTCTAAATAATGTTGGGTATGGAAACGAAGAGTTCATCTTAGACTACTGTTAGATTAGATTTGGGTTATATTAGACAAATGTTATTACTTGATCAAAATATTAGATTTGGGTTGTATTAAATCCAATGATTAGGTTTTCTTTCAAGTATAAAATCAAGTTTCCTATTTTGAGTCACTATCTTTGATTGTATTCTTATAAATAGCAATGACATATTCTTAATGAAATCACCACATGCACTATGCTAAGAAGAATTTTGTGGGATACTGATTGTGTGTGTGGAAGAGAGGCTGGATTTTAATGACTGAAGTCACTCGACCCATGTGAATGTGAGGCCACCATTGAACAAGGTCTTCTGCACTGACTAAGCTCTAGGACTGCATTTGGGTGTGAACGGATTTTCAAGTGGAATGGTGTTACACCTCGTCCCGAGTTAATCACTATTAACTCTAATTAATCTCGATTAATATGGATTAAGTGTGATTAGTTGATTTAAGTATAATTAAAGCTTGAAGTGGATCAAATTAGTCACAACTAAATGAATTAAGTCTAATGAGATAATTTGGAAAAACTTAAGTGAATTAATTGGGTTGAGACTCAAATTAGTGGTTTTGAGGACTTTTACGTAAATACTAGTTTATACGTATTTCATCGAATGTAGTAAAATTTGATACCATCGTGTGTATCTCGATGAGTACATTAAGTTTCATAATACACTCAACTTCATTTGATGCAAGATGAGTTAAGTGGACCTTGAAATGACTTAAAGTAGAATTAAGTTTTGTGAATGGGTTAAGTTGCAAATTACAGAACCACATGTGCTTCATGTAAAGCACCAACACAACCACCAGATGTTATTCATGCAATAAAAATAAATAAATAAAAAGATTTGGACCCAGTTGTCATTCGTTGGAAATGTTGAATAGTTGAGGAAGCATGCTAAATGCAATTGCTTATGTTTCTTTTTCATTCTGTCTTCATTCTCTTCTGTCTTCATTCTCTTCTGTCAACGAATTGAACAAGAGCCATTACAAGTGATTTTAGAGAGAGTTGGGTTTTCATCATCTTTTCTGTTTTGTTTGGAAATTTTGAAGACAAAGTTAAAAGACGCTGTGAATTCTCTTTGTGAGCTAAGAAAAGGGTATTTGGTACTTGAAATCAACACTAAGGCAAGTATAAACGGTTCTTTATGTTTAATATGTTAATTGTTGTAGTTTCAATTTCATGTTGTGATAGTTAACCATTTTGTGATGGAAATAGAATTACTTTGAATTGGAATAAATGGAATGGAATAGAAATGTTGAAATTGTGTTGAAATGGTGTTTGAGGAAGGGAACAGGAGGTTCCATAATTTTGTGCAGGGTTGGAATTGATTTGAAGAGAAACAAAATTTTGAAACGGAGTTTGTAGAAATTTTTGGGTAGTGTCGGTCAGTTGACCGACAACCTGACCGATGTTGTAAAATGGAAGGAAATCTCGTCTCTGGTTTTCAAATCGACCCTGACCGACACATGACAGGTCAACCGAAGAACAAACCGACAAAGTGATATTTTAAAGATAAATTCTAAATTAAAGCCTATTAATTAATCAAAGTAGTTTGCACTGTTTATACCTCCGTAGGTGTTAATTAAGGGGACTTTAATGTACATAAATTGTAATGTCTATCGAGAATAATACAAGTACATTAAATAACCGAGATTTCACTTATTTGGTTGGTATTAGATTATATATGTTCATTGTAATTAAAGTAAATGAAATTAAATGACATTATATTGTGTATTGAGTTCGGCACTACATAATGATTTCGATAAGCTCATTGAGCTGATACTGGCTGCAGCAGTTTATTTGGGAGTGTTCCGGAACTCCGTGGTGATGTCAGTAGTCCCTGGCCCGGTCACTGATAATTTCCACTAATCCTTCCATATGGAAGACGGTAATCCTTCCTGTTTAGGAAGACGGTAATCCTTCCTGTTTAGGAAGATGGTATTGATTAGAAATGTTATGTAAGTTGCCAAACTTTTAATAAAACTCATATTGTTAATGCTAATGTTATTGATTTAATCTATCATTGGAATAAACATATAAAATGGTTAGCATGTGTAATCATGAAATTGTTTATACTTTGCTGAATTGTTAAATTCACATTGTGTTATTGATGGCATTACAGGCCCAGTTGCCTCTACCTGTCCCAAGACCACAACGACAAAGGAGGAGACCGGTCAGGTTCCTCCAGGAGGACTCGTAGAGTGGAAATAAATTTGATGAGAGTTAATTTGAGAAAAACGTTTCATACTTTTGAATCCTTGCATTGTATGTAAATATGCAAGTGATGATGTAAATAAGTTTTGTTTTTAAATTTGAACAATGTACAATTGTTTATAAGTTAATGTTCCGCATAATGTATGTTGTGATATCCCTGGTGAGTTTGAAATGATTAAAATTCACGGGAGTAAGTATGCAGCGCGACTCTGGGTTAACTCGATGTTTATCATAATCTCGGGCTCGGGTCGTGGCAAATGGCTTCATGATGGATTGTGGCCACCGTTAGTAGTATATGGTAGTAGTGTGGAAACCATAAACTGCATTGGATCTTTATGGCAGGCATACATCTAAATGCACGCTGATTCATGATCTAGACTCTAGAGTGGGCTGGCTTTGTGATCACTATGTTCAGGTACATTTAGGTTTGAATTAGAATTCGAATTGGTTTGAACTAGAGTGATTAAGTTTCTTGCTTTTTGGCATCTTTCTTGTTTCCAAAAGGATATTAAACAACAAAGAAACTGACTGGAACTTTGATATTTGAATCTGCTGAACTCCACAAAAAGTGTCTTGACCATTAACAGAGAATGTCCCCTCTTACTTACACAGTTCCTAGATGTAGATGACTAGCAAAAATAGAAAACCTATCACCTCTTAAATGCCTCCAACCCCATCAAATCTAAGTCAGTCCTGAATCACTATAACTCCAAAGAAAGTGTGAACATATGAAAAAGGCAGACAGAAAAGAAAAAAAAGAAGCATTTCTTTATGGTCCCACAACATTGGATAAAACTGGGTTTCTATATAATACAGGGATACCTTTTGCATTTAGTTCCTGAGTGGACTACACCAGTATATAATACGATGCCAGTGTCATTTGTACTAGGGGTGTACAAAAAATCCATCGATCCGGAAATCCGATCCGATCCGGGAATTTTTATCCGATCCGAAGGTAAACGGATTGGTGACGGATTGAAAATTTTGTAATCCGTTAGCAATGGATTGGTGGCGGATTTCACCCTCAATCTGCGGATTCAATCCGATCCGATCTGTTAGCATTAAATATAAAAAAAAATATAAGGGGTCTAAATACAAATTAAGATGTCTAAATTTAAATTAAGAAAAAAAATTTAAGGGGTCAAAATTTGATTTTTTATAATATATTTGATATTTTTATTTTAAAATTAGATTGAACGGATTAATCCGATCCAATCCGATCCGTGGTCCTCCACGGATCGGATCGGATTGGATTCTAACAGCAACGGATTGGTGATGGATTCCAAATCCATCAATCCGTTGGTAACGGATTGGTGACGGATTTGGCCCAATCCGCACCAATCCGATCCGTGTACACCCCTAATCTGTACCACACTTTGGATCCTTGAATTCCATTGACATGTCTCAACTTACCTGCAATTCTGTGTCCTCAGTAGTCAGTGCAGAAGATGAATAGACTATACCTGTAATCAGCCAAAGCAGCTTTGACTTGGAGAAATTCAGGTGTGAAGGAGTGAAACTTCACAATGGAGCACACGTGTTGATAATCCAAGTTGTTCAAAATGAATGCCTTCTATTATATAAGGTATCTCCAAATTTTACCTTCACAGAGATTGACCGTTTGATAAAAAAAAAATTAATTGAAGAGATACTTAGAACCTAACAAATTAGTGTGCCTGAGCAATCTGGATGAATGGGAGGCAGATCTCATCATCAAGTAATGATAGGTGTGCGCAAACTTCAAAGCTATCTTACATTTGACATGACTAATTAGCAAACTATAGCAAATGTCCTATTTAAAAAGCTGAGGAGGATGAGGATCACAAATAGAATCCATTAAGCATTTAGGAGCTTTTTTTTTTTTTTTTTTTTTGCTGGATATGGCCTAGTGGCCTCCAGAAAACCTGAAGGAAAGCTTTCCTTCTAGGGATTGATCCCTGGAGGGAAGATTTAGGCGCTTTATTTACATGGAAGATAGATAAATATAAAAATAATTAGAGGGTGGCTATTGGCACTGCAGATTTTTCTCTCCCCACCGCACTAGAAGACAAAAAAAATACTTTTTCCTAAACTACCCATCCTCCTTCCCTTCCCTTCCCACCTTCCACCCTCTTCCCCCATCTCGCCCCCCACACCCCCATCTCCGGCGGGGAGGGAGCCCCAGGCCGACTGGCCGGTCTCCCTCCCCCTCTTTTCTTCCTCCCTCCCCTTCTATTTTCTTTCCCTCTTCTCCCTCTCTCCCTCTCCCTCCCCCTCCCAGAGAATGGCCAGAAAGGGTTCTTCCTTCCATAACTAGAACCCTTCTTCTTCCTCAAACCCCTCCTCCTCCTCCTCCGCTCATAAGAAATCCCGATGGGAATAACCCCCCTCCTGACACGAAACCCTCCTCCCATGCTCCGCCCGCTCCCCTCCTCGCACTAGCCGCCCCCTTCCCCCATCAGGACCCTAGCCCCCCTCCTCCCCCCGCCTACGGCTTCCTCATGCTCGAGCGCCGCACCATCGTCCTCGCGGACTGCAGCGTCCGCTCCTACTTCGCCCTCCCGCCCGATCACCCCAATGACCCCGCAGCCGACAGATTCTTCCCCTACGGTCCCCACGGTCCCGGCCACGGCATTGAGCCTAACGGTTTTGATCGAAATTACCCCCCACATGGTCATTTTATCCCCGATGCTTTTTGCCGCGAGCGGGAGCGGGAGGAACTGTTTGGCCAATGCGGGTGGCACGATTTCTGGCACCCCTTGGACGGGCGTGGCGCGGCGCAGCACGGAGGGTGGGAGAGGAAGGGAAGGGAAGGGAAGAGGAGGGAGAGGGAGAGGGAGAGGGAGAGGGAGGAGGAGGGATAGTTTAGGAAAATCCATTTTTTAATTTTTTTTTGTGATGAGAAGAGATATTTTCGTGGTGCCAATAGCCATCCTCAAACAATAATACCTGGAGAGAAATGACACAAACAACTTAGCAGATGCTAACATCAGTGCCAACACTAAAAAACCAGATCACATGACTATATTTCGAGTATTTATATCATTCCTATTAATAATTAATTATGACCAGGAAAAGGCTCCCTAGCTACCAAAAAGAAATATCTTATGATACCTCCATTGTGGCTTTAATTAATGTTTGGTCTCCCACCTCTCAAAATTTAGTCACACTCGCACCCACCATCCATCAAGTCATGCTTGAAAAATCAAGCCATTCATCATCAGGGGATAAAGGAAGAAGAAAAAGGGTATAATATATGGCAAATGATGCACCCTATAGTTTTCATAAATGAGATATAATCTGAAAATTTCTCTATATATATATCTTTCCCTCTCTCTCTTATAGATTTGTAATGAGAAAAATGGGCGCCTTACCATGGAGTTGTCATGAAGGACATTAATATGTGTTTCCTATTTTTTTCTCCCTCATCAAATGTCTACTCCTTAGAAGGATGGCTTTCCATCTTAAAACAAATAAACATGGACTGTAACTGTATGGACCCATCTAATGTTGAAAAATAATAATGGTGGGATCGGTTGTTTTCTTGTAAGTAATCATCATAAGACACCTCACAATAATAATGGTGTGCCTAGTTGTTTGCTTGTACAGATCAAACATAGAGTTTAGGTAAAAAATTTCCCCATAAAAGAAGGTGAAAAAGTCTCTACATATGGGTAGAATTAGAAATGGCCCTTTCTAAGGGGTTTTGTAAAATTTTCAGACTGCAACCCACCTTACCGCTCACCAATTAAGAGGAAGGAGATTCTAACATCTAAATCTGATCTACCCTTGTGAAAAATCTTAGCTTCCTTAAGTCATTTTAATCGTTTTATCCATGGTGACGGAACTGTTAATGAGAAGGTGGTGGACTCAGAACTGGAACGTTTCGGAACTAGTTTTTTTGGTTTCGGAAACGAAACCGTTAATGAGAAGCTAGAACCGGAACCACATATGGAATAGGTTTGAATGCGGATCTAGGTAGAGAATGATGTGGGAAAAGCCTAGTTTTTAGGAGAGATTCTTAAAATTGAGATAATATGTTGGGTCTCGGGTTCATGGATTGGAATCAATGTGGATGCGGATTCGGACCTATTTAAGCCATGGGTCTTAAAAAGGGATGCAGATTCGGACCCATTTACTTATTGGGCCTAAATAAGGACCCAAACCCGATTATTAACGAACAAAACTTACGGGTAATGATAGAATCAGACCCATTTACATCCCAATACATGGTAACATGGAATGAGGAAGAAAAGAAAGAATTTTTTTTTAAGGGTCCCCATCATTTTAATTCTCAAGAGTTTTTTTTTTTTTTTTTTTTTTGCTAATGAAAGATTTCCAACTTTTTGGATTGGCCTAATCCCTCTGAGCTCTTAGCAAAAAAAAATAAAGAGAGAAATAAAACTCCTGTGCCCCCAAATGATAACACCACAGACTCAACCTTCTATTTTTACAGGGGGTGTTTGGCACTTTACTTTGTTAAAGTGAAGTGAGGTGAATCTAGATAATAAAGTACAATGGGTGATATCAAACTCTCTTTTTCTAAAAAAAAAAAAAGTCAATAAAACAACCCCTTTTTCTAGTAAAAGATAAAAAAAATTCCACCTTTCTATACAAAAAGTCAAAAAAATTCCATATCAAACAACTAAAAATAAAACATCATTATAATATTTTATATTTTATTCTCTCTTGATTTGATACTTCACCCCACCATACTTCAATTCACCACACAAACGGTAAAGAGGAAAAACTTTCCTCCGTGAAGCTGCCGAGTGGGCCCATCCGTGGGTAATTCCCAACTGCCAAGGTATCCATCCCAAACAACAAAAAGCCGACGACATGTGGAAATAATCGATGCCTCGACTACACAACAGCTGGGTCGGTCCTATCCTCGTCACGCCCACGGCCCACCCACACCCAATTCCTCGCACATAAAAGCCGACCTTTCCTTGCGTGAATCCCCTCGTCGATGCTTTCCTTCTTCCCTTCCTCCCTTCCCCTTGTTTCTTTCTTCTCTGCTTCCGTAAAAAGAGGAGGAGATCTCGCTCGAGGCGAGAGAGGTGATGCCGAAAGGCAATCAGGTATATATATAAATATGCTTTTTCCTCTTCTCTTTCTTTTCTTTGGCTTGGATTCTTCTCTTCCTTGCCGATTTAGGAAATCTTTCGAAATCATGTCATCTAGGGTTTCGATCTTTCATGATTGGATGTCGAGATGCTTCTTGTTGATTTCTTGGATTTGCCGGTTGTCGATCATTTTTGGATGGTAAATTGACGTGCGATTCGTTTGTTGTTTTGGTAGGGTTTTGAATTTTGATGAGCATGCTGTTTGGATTTTGCAGTTTATGCATGTTTAGATTTATTTTTATTAGTCTTTTAGGTATGATAGTGTTTGGATGTTATATGGGTGCATGTTGGTGGTTGTGTGTGTATGGGAAATTAAGAGTTTGATCCGGTGGCGATTCTTATACAAATTAGGGCTACTTCATCTAATGTTGGTGGTAGTGTATGTCTGGGAAATCTAAGAGGTCTGGGAAATTAAGAGTTTGATCCGGTGACGATTCTTATATAAATTAGGGCTACTTCATCTATTGAGGTTTAGGCAATGTATTCCAATTCCTTTAGGGCTGATTTGTTTGCTTGGAATTGAATGTATAGAAATTCACGGCTAAATGGGCTACGGGGAATGATTATTCAAAGGTGAGGGGAGAAGGATATGGGTAAAGTTTTGGATGGGGCCTTGATTTTCCTAAAGGTTTGAATTGCTAGGGTGACCCAATTTTCTATTAAATGGGAGATTATTTGATGGTCGATTTGGGATAGTCACCTTTGTTTCTTCATTTTAAACTATTTTTAGAAACAGCTGCCTTGGAATTCCCAGGAATTTAATTACGCCTTATTTTATGTTTTTTAGGATTTTTGTTCTCTGATAATTTGTGGGATTTTTTTGGGGGTCACAAATTGATGCTGCGATTGGTGAAGATTGCATTGTTTGTTTACTCTTTTTTTTTTTTTTAAATACTCCTGTTGGTTTTATTTCAAAGCTCTTATATGGATTTATGATCAATTTTGTGCGTGTTGTTTGGGTTTCTAAAGGAACATAGTATACAATTTCAGTCTGTGGCGAACCAGACCATAAAATTATAATATCTGGAGTTCTATGGTTTTTTATCTAACAAACTGGTTCCTTTGGCATTCAATTGCTAAGTGTATATCCCATTCTCAGAGTATGCTATGTTGCTTCTTTTTGCCAGGTTCTGCCATACAGTGTTTTCGAGTTCTTGACTATTTTACATGAGATATGGAGCAAACACACCTCTGGCCAATTTACTACCGGCACCAAGTCTTTTCATTCCAGGAGGTTCTCAACTGGAAGTTTCTTCTTGGAGAGTTTCTTCTCATTTCCTTTGTCAACTGCACATAGCAGCCTGTTGTCCTCTTTTGATCATTACGGAAGGCCTGATGCAAAATTGTTCTGAAACTGGTTTTGGACCTCTGTTGCGCTGTATCAAGTAGGCTGCCTAATATCTACAATTTACCTTTCGACAATATTTGTTACTGTCAGACTAATCAAATACTCTTATCCTTTTGCAGTGCATTACCAACTCAATATTCTATAAATCAGCGTGAGTTCCAAAGTGACATAGGCGGAAACTTTTTCTGGTAAGGGTCTAGATTACGGATTCATGGAATATTTACATTTTGCTACTGCTGCTACTCTCTCTCCACCTATTGAGGAAATATTATGAGTACTTTTTGTATGGAATGCTGACACTATTTTGATATTTTTACAGGGTGAACATCTGAATCTTACCGACTGAAGATTCTGCTACTTAGCAATTTGGTGAACCTATTGCTTCTGTACCATGAATATTTAGTAGTTTTACCTTTTCCTTTTTTATTGCGCTTAATGGTACGGATTGGAAGATGCTAAAGCTCCCTTGAATTGGTTCATTTAGCTAAGTGATGTTTTCAGTTGTAGACAAACTTCTCTTTTATTGGTTTTAAGGAAAGCAGCAAGATGCTTGGCTGTATAAAACCTGCTATTCCATCTAAAGCGCATCAGGATATTAGAGCTGTGGTTCAGGAGATACTAGTAAATAAGGCTTTGAAGCCCATCCATCGGAGAGAGATGATTTCTTTGCTGATGCATATTGCAAGTCGACACTGATGGTGGATTTGGCTGTACAGTTTCTCTATATTCTATAGCACATTTCGGAATTCACTTTCAAAGGAGTCACCTGAGTTGAAATGTTTAGATATTTTGCCCTTACGTTCTACATTTTTTCTTGAATAAGAAAGAGCACAAGCTTTTCAGAGCTATAGTTTGATTATCCTGTTCAGAATGGATCGGTGAGTTTCATTCCTTTTGTTGATTTCAGTTACTAAGGCACTTTCCTCTGTATCAAACATGGACTAACTCTCTTATTTCTCTGGGCCATTTAAATTCAGGTACAAGATAATTACGGAAGTTGGTGATGGGACCTTTGGGAGTGTTTGGAGAGCAATATATAAGCAGACTGGTGAAGTTGTATGTATCTTAACATTTCCTCTAAAACTCGATTAAAAAGGAATTATTTTAGCTACTTACAATACAAGTGCTCATTGCCTCATTCATGAGGTTCCCGTTTCAAGTCATGTTACTGTTCGACGGGAAAAAAAAGCTACTTAAAGTACATTCAAATTGTTCCTGTCGTGCTATGAAACAATTTTGGCATCCCTTGGCAGGTTGCAATTAAAAAGATGAAGAGAAAATATTATTCTTGGGACGAGTGTATGAATCTAAGAGAAGTGAAGGTAATGGCTATTCCCTGTCGTTCTCCTCTAAATTTCTGAGTTAATTTGTCCAAGTTCTTCAAAGGCTCATGTTTACTCTTTCCAGTCACTACGAAAGATGAATCATCCCAACATTGTGAAGCTCAAAGAGGTCATTAGAGAACATGATATCCTCTACTTTGTATTTGAATACATGGTATGTTTCTCAAGATATCTTGAGTTATGGTCTTTTTTTTCCCAGTTCAATCATCTGGTTATTTTACAACGTATTGTTCTGATTCTTAAATGGTATTTTTCTCAGGAGTGCAACCTATACCAGCTTATGAAAGATAAGGGAAAGCTTTTCTCAGAGGCTGAAGTCCGGAACTGGTGCTTTCAAATTTTTCAAGCTCTTGCCTACATACATCAGCGTGGATATTTCCATCGTGACCTTAAGCCAGGTAATGTACTTGCCACTGCTTTTCTTGCATCTTGTCTCTGTACATTCTCATCTATGATCTGAGTTTCTCATAAATCAATCTGAAGGTTGATCTTTACTTTGGCTTTGTCAGAACAGTATAAATTATCAAATTACTCATCCAAATCTGTGCTGCTTGATCCATTTCAAAGATGAAAGTTGTTCTACTTCTATAGAGGATCGATTTAGCACATATCTTCTTAATAGCATATAGAATTCCTTTCCAAAAAAGTTGTATGTAGAATGTGTGTGGCACCGACTTTCTGTCAAATATATTGCACTAGATCCATGAAAATCTTATGTCCACTCATCCACCAGAAACATGTACTACATGATTAGCTAATTGAGCCAAAATCACGAGCTTTTTGAGGCCCCAATCATTAGAATCTTGAGCGGAGCGCATCTTCTTTATCTGTCTATTTGATTTTAACGATTTGGATTTATTAGGATCATCAGATAAGTGATGTTTTGGGTTATCTTTCACCCTAAGATAGTGTTTTTTCAATGATGGGGGTATCCGTGAGGTCTTTGACCCAGCAGGACTGGCTAGAGATTTTCTACCTAGTTCTCTAAACATTACGTTTGGTATTGTGAGCATGATTTTGATCGTGCCAGTGTTGGTTTGTGTTTCTTCCAAAAAAAAAAAGAAAAGAAAGTGTTATAGACTATTGTTTGTCTGGTCATGTCAAATTTATTATTTAAGTTTGTCTCTGTGTGAGAGGTAGGGGAAGAGGCAATTCATTTTCTTTTTTTGGTCCACGCATTCCAATCTATCTGGTGACTGGTTCTGAGAGGGAGGAAGTTTGTGAGAAGAAGGATCTGTTTTTCTTATTAATCCTAACTAGCCAACTGGTAAATTAGGAATTTTCTTCTTTTGATGACTCAGTATAATTTTGTAGCCTTTTGTTTATGTGCAATCTTCACATCGGTCAGATCTTATCATTCAAACATGACAATTTTTGGAATTTGCAAATTAGGCAACAGTAAGCCCATTTTATGAATTTCATCCAAATTGAGGTCCATCTAAATTACAAACAGCTCATTAGTTTGTGTTTAAGAACTTTTGAGGGTAAATAATTCATGGACACTGGTGAATGTACTGAATGATTTATTTCCACATGGTGATCCTGTGCAGAGAATCTATTGGTTACAAAAGACATGATCAAAATTGCTGATTTTGGCCTTGCTCGTGAAGTCTGCTCCCTGCCGCCTTATACAGATTATGTTTCAACTCGCTGGTGAGTGTTACACTTGTTTATTAACCATTCTTACCTGCTCTGTTCCGAATCTTACCTATTCCAGTGTAATAAATTTTGGGGACATACCAGGTACCGAGCACCTGAAGTTCTGCTCCAGTCATCTGTATATGGCTCTTCAATTGGTGAGTAAACATGGTAAGACTTTCAAAGTATTGATTGTAAACTGCTATGATCACACTCACCGAGTTCTCGGCGTATCTTCAGATATGTGGGCGATGGGTGCGATTATGGCAGAGTTGTTTACTCTCCGGCCCCTGTTTCCGGGTTCAAGGTATTCATTTTATGGTGCTTTGTTTCATATAGATATTGATCTTAGTTCATACATTCATTTGCTTGCTTGTCGGTAATTGCATGTTTTTATTCCAGATGGTTATCAATGCTTCTATTTCTCAATTGAGTTTGTGCAACCCATGATAGTGAGTTGGTGATCAAGAATTCATGATTGTCTGTGATACTAGCTTTTTTATTAATAAATAATCTGGAGAAATTATATTTATGCCTGCAAGAAACCCAACTCTCTTTATTAATAAATAATCTGGAGAAATTATATTTATGCCTGCAAGAAACCCAACTGAAGAGTTGCACTTTCATTTCCGAGCCATTGCAACTTTATTTTATTTTTGCTATAGTTTTGCTTCCAGATTTATTCTTCCCTTGTTTTGTCATAATTGTTCTTTTAATATGTAGACATGGTTTTAGCTTATGTTTACATTCCTTTTCCTTTTGCAGTGAGGCAGATGAGATTTACAAAATATGCAGTGTGATAGGTAGTCCGAATCAGAATTCCTGGGCTGAAGGGCTGGAACTTGCAAATGTGCTCAAATACCAATTCCCACAGGTGGAATGAGTTTGCCTTCTTTCCCTAAGACATGTTATGGTTTGATGCTGTCTATTCTTAATAATAAAGGAAACCATCATTTTTTAGGTGCTTTTCAGCAAGTTCAATTATTGGGTCCTTTTGACTTAAAAGTTAAAACTGATTCAAATAGATGTTTGAGTGGTTTAGACTCGTTGGCAAAGTTTATGTAAATGTTGCCACACTTTTAAAGAGAAACAAAAGGTCAACTTTTTTAAATAGACATGAAGTTCTAAGGCAAGGTGTTTTTGACAAGTTTGCCTTTAGCTAAAGATGTTTTTGCATGTACTACTTTTACTTTTTGACAAGCTTGCCTGTACTGGTTTTCCTATATGACAATTTTGTCCATATAAGTTTTACAGTAGTACAGTTTTGTTTTTTCCTAATTGAATGATATATACCGAACAATCTATTTGTAGAAAGGTCTATTTGAAACAGCCCCACTTCAAATAGATCTAATTGAATCAACTCTATTTCAATGAGTTCAGACGTTCCAAACCGGTCCTTAATATTCTTATCTTTTTAAGATGAAATTTTCTTTCTTGCTTTTTTAAAATCCTTCCAAGCTTGGAGATTCTAGCATTCGGTTTATATATATATATATAGATATACAATTTTGTTTTTTCCTAATTGAATGATATATACCGAACAATCTATTTGTAGAAAGGTCTATTTGAAACAGCCCCACTTCAAATAGATCTAATTGAATCAACTCTATTTCAATGAGTTCAGACGTTCCAAACCGGTCCTTAATATTCTTATCTTTTTAAGATGAAATTTTCTTTCTTGCTTTCTTTGTTCTTTGCGTTCCATCGGTCACATGCTATTAGCATTTTCTGTTTTCCTTGTTGCTTGGAATTGATACTTGATATATGTTGAAATCATCTGATCATGGAAATGAGATTGGGTCAAATATTGATTATTACTTTATATCACAGTTTACCAGTGTCCATCTTACAGTACTGATTCCATCAGCCAGTGAGGATGCAATCAATCTCATCTCAGTGAGTATAATTTGGAGAACTTTGCATTCTTTTCCTATAGGGTTTGTTTGGTAGAGGTGTGGAATTGACTGGAAATAGATCACATTAACACCGTTGGAGTGTTATTGCATATCAGTGGGGTAAAGTTTTCTTTGAATAGCACCCTCTATCTATTGTTTCCATCAAATAAGATTTTCCTGGATTTGGCATTGCATTAGCAGATTCACCTTTTTTTTTTTTTAATGTTGGTTCACCTTTTAAAGCTGTCAATGCCCCGCACCAGGAAGGCCCCGTGTTTGTGTATATAGATTAAATGTTTGCAAACACGGGTTAGCTGTACATTGGAAGTTGAGAGGCCAAACCACTGATAGTTCAGTGGCATGGCAGTTGGCACCTCAGCTCACAGTATCGGCCAGGGATCAATCCCTGTGGCTCACATTCGAATCCCTCTCCGTTGATCCAAATCTTCGGTGGGGTGGGTGGGTCGTTGGACTTATTCTTCACGTATCACTCATTTTTATTAACTTATCCATGAGATTTAATATTTGCTCCTGCCTTTTGACTGTCTACACTCAGTCGCTTTGTTCATGGGATCCCCGCAAGCGACCAACTGCTGCTGAGGCCCTACAGCATCCATTCTTCCAGGTATGAGCCTACTGCTTGGACATGTAATCACATATAAGAGGTGTTTTAGTTTACGGATTTGATTTTATGCATTTATATTCTAGTCTTATATTCAATTTGAAGCATCTCTATTATACTCAATTTGGCAGCCCTGCTTTTATATTCCACCATCACTTCGATTCAGAGCGGCAGCTGTCAGAACCCCCCCATCTGGTCTGTCCTTTATGTAAATATATTTTTACTTATGCTTTTCTAGTTCTTTTGAGGGTTCAGTCTATAGACCATTTCTTCATATTATTAGAGAGTTTTTTACACAGTATTTATTTTATTTTTTATTTTTGCCATCCCTTAGTGAGAATGAAAGGAGCTTCAGAGCAGAGGACATCTAGAAGATATTCTATGGCATTACCTGATTCTAAACCTGCAAATAACATCTCATCAGCGAAGATGCATACTTCTTTTAGTGCAGGTGACATCACTTTTTGAGTCTTGGAGTAATGATGATTTTCAATTGTCAATTACATTTGGTTGTCCTGGCCTTCTCTGTCTTAGCAAATTCAGTTGCATCACTTCAGAAGCTATATTTAGTGAGGACTTCTACCACACACTGGTTTTTTCTATTTTAATATTTTTGTTATATTTTGTTGCAGGGGTGGTGCAAAGAAAGCTGGAAATGGACAATCAGGTGGAGAGAGTTCTCTGTTTAAATCAATTTATGTCATATTTTAATTTACATAATTTTTATAATCCTAATCTAGTTGTTCCCTTTTCAAATACAGGAAGCTGGTAAAAATGAGAAGCTGGAAAAGAACTGTGTCAAACAACAAAAATATCGACCGCCAGCTGGAAATAGCCCAGGTGAGGTTTTTGTGTAATTTTGATTGGTTTTTGTCTGACTCGTACCAAGTGTTGTCCATTTGAAATCCCTAGAGAACTTGTAGAGGTGGCAATTTCTGAAGCTACCTACAAACTTGAACCTGAGCCTGACCTAGTAATTCAGGGTTCAAGATGAACACTGTTATTTCAGGTTGGGCCCCGTATTTGACATTTCTGAACTAGTTGACGAACTGGTGGCATTTGGGTGTTCTCCTTTCTGGCTATTTGATCTGCGAATCTGACGTGATTAATTACAATGGCCTGGCTATGTAACCTGAATCTGACTTGTTGATTAAGGGTTTCATTTGACCCATACCCATGTTGAGTACTCCCAGAGTGGTTCTTTGGGGATGCAAGCCATGCAATTCAGCTTTTATTTCATCTATATATCTCAAATTGATGATACCATGTCCATGCTGTTACTTTGGCAGTTTCTGTCAACTTGGCCAGAACTTCACGTGGAGTCTTGGATACAGCTGAAAAATTGGCACAGATGACTGTTAGTGGCCGACAACAGGTGAGACCTCCTCAAATGAAGGCAGGGGGATGGCATGGCCGCTCTGATTTTCTCCCTCGATCTCATGAAATTCCATCAGCCAGAAATTATTCGTAGGAAGGTTTTGGTCTGAAGAATACCCGAGTCCTGAAGGGTTGCGCCGATCTCATTTTGATGGTTTTTATATATGGTTTTTAAGTAAATACTTGTTTTGGCTTGACTTTACTACAAACATAATATTGTCAGAAACGTGTTGGGCTCCTGCTTTTGTCATGTTCTTGCACTCGGTGAAAGCATTACTGTGAAAACCTATATTAAGTTGAATGCCTGTCAGGTGATTTGTCAATGGCTTTGTTTCATCTCTCCACTCTCTTTTTATTGGGCAGATAGTTGGTGGTGGTAGTGATCAGTTGGTTGATTTAATGCAATAGTTTGTGGGCAATGTCTAAACAAAGAAAACGGTGTGTTGATATATGTGTCTTGCATCCTCTTGCATATGGCTACAAATGGTGTATTGAGTAGTTCTGGGGGCCAGATGGCTCCATATAGATAGTTTTGGGGGGATTTTTCAGGCTACAAAAGAAAATCCTGTTTTGGACATTTCAAACATTGGGTCTGGCTCACTGAGATTAAATCTAAAATGGGTTTGGTCGAGTTGTACTACTTGGCCAGGCTCATGTTACTTGGCTCAAGGGGAAGAGGGAAGAATAACTGCTATTTTGGACGTTAAGCCTTTCTCCCACGAACAGAATAAGGAGTGTAAAAGTGATTTGGTTGTTTTGATTGCTCAGCCAGACTTGTCTGATTTGAGTTGGTTCAGTGGGTTAGTAGTCTGGGCTTGACACGACTTTTTTTTTTTTTTGCGTGAGAAAAAAAATGGAGGGTGTTTCAGCCGGATGGGCCAAAATAATCCGGTAAATTCCCTGTGGCCTCAGTGTGGTAGTGCAGTTTTGAACGTTTTAACTTCTGGGTGCAAACTGTGGTCCTATAGGCTAACAACAGAGCTACCCCTAATAAATAATAAAATAATTCCCATACAAACCGTGGTCCTAGGCCAACAACAGAGCTACCCCTAATAAATAATAAAATAACTCCCATAATATATAATAATGTGCTTTTTATTCCACTCTTTTAATTTAAAATCTTTTATTATGAAAATTAATTAATCTACCTACTCATTTTATTTCAACCCCCTCCTTTTAACTTACTTTATGCATATTGTGACATTCCACTGGGAGTGTTAATGCATAAATGCAAGAGTTGGTTGGGAGGTTTAACATAAAATAAAGTGATGTGATGTGAGGTGAGGTGATTGTGTTGTTGCAGCAAAACATAAACATGAAATCGAAATTGATCACCACCTTTGATTGGCATTTTCCAGGGTCCATTTTTTTGTGTCTACATTTTTCAATGTCTTTGTATGTGCATTTATAAACTAGAGAGTTGCATAACCATATTTTTAGGCTTTCCAATTTTAGTAATAAAAATACATGCCCAATATGGCAAGATTATGACATTATCACAATATTTTGGTAAAAATATATGCGCGATGGAATACCAATATTATTTTTAGGCACTGGTAATTATATGGTCTAATGGACTCAAGAGCTAGCTTGACATCAAAAGGCCTAATCCAAAAGGATTGACCGACGGTAGGAGTTGGGACTAGGGAGTAATTCTAAAGCTTCAAATATACCTATCATTCATTATTCACTTTCCACATAATAATTACTATATACAATCCCTCAGCCCAGTGACGTGGGCCGCCAATTATAATATATTAAATTGAAAGGTTTTGAATCTAATTTTAACTTTACTCTTTAATTTTGATCATAAATTATTTTCGGTTTCTACAACTCTAGTAAGTTATTTTCTATTTCTACAACTACTAACATATTCTCCCCCCACTTTCTACTAATATCTTCTCATACTTATGGACTCTCATATTCATCCTTTCTAACATACATAGAATCATATCTATCCGTGATTAACATGGGTTTTTGTGCTAGTGAGAATTATGGGAATGAACTTGTAACCCAAACCATCCAATTTAAAACTAACAATTTTTTTTTTTTTTTGACACATTGGCTTATAGTAAATGGACAATTGGATCGAGGGAAATTTTATATGCACCCTTAAAAGTGCTGAGCATACCCACATCCCTCTATTAAAAATCACTATTCATAGAGGGATGTGGGTGTGCTCATCAATAAGAGAGACTGCATATAGAATTTCCCTTGGATCGAAAATCAAATGTGGGTCCCAATCAGAGAGCAATGAAAGCTGGGCCGGACCTTTAATACGACCCAATCTAGATATGACCTATAGCTTCTATTTTCCGAAAACAAGTATCTCCGTCTTTCCTACTTTGCTTCTAGAAGAAGTGCAGACAAACCCCAAAAACTTTAAACCCTAATTCAGTTATGGCAACCCATCTCTCAATCAAAACATAAAAAATAAAAAAAAGATTGTGAAGACCATCATCCATCCAACAACTTTTTTTGATTGGTATAAATTTTTGGTTTGATAATTAGAACAAGAAAAGTTTGTGATCCTATCTTCAGCAGCGCTTTCTGAGAAGTAGAATTTTTTTTTATTATTTTTTTTATTTTTGGTGATTTGGGGTTTTTGTAGAAAAAGTGGGATGGCTTCTTCTTCTTCTTCTTCAGTTTCCCCATCTGCCCAAACTGCTGCAGATCCAAACAATGATCTTCGCAAAAAGGTATTTATATTTCCTTTCCTCACTATACCTTTTTTCCCATGCTGTTGAAGGTTCCTTGACTTCACTTTGTTTTGCTTCAGATACGAGGTCATGAGGTTGCAATTGCAGAGTTGAACAATATCTCATCCTCACGAGTAAGTTCTTTCCTTGTCATCTGTGTAGATATCTTACAACAACCCAACCTGTTTCACAAATTTAAGGGATATGTTTGTTATATGTAATTGAAATCCTAGGAATTCTAAGACTTTGTATTTCTATATTAAGTGGTTAAAGATGGGATTGTAGCCGTCGAAAACGACTCTCAAATGACCTCCTCTTTCATGGAAATTGAATACCCGAGTGATTTATTTGAATGGTAGGAAAGTCAAGTTCCCATCTACATCGCTACCTTTATATCCATCACCGTCGCCTATTTAATACTCCCTACATGGAGAGCTCATTTCACCTTGAATTCCTATCTATTCTATGCAAACAAACAGGCCCTAACAGGGAGGCTTGAACATTCCCTGAAATCTCAATATGGTAAAATGCCTTATAGCAGCGTTTCATTGTTCTTGGAACCAAATTGGTGACCAGCTAAAATGCCTTATAGCAGCGATTCATTGTTCTTGGAACCAAATTGGTGACCAGCTCATTTTATTTCAGAGCTCGTCTGTGCCAAAAACGCTAAATATGCATAAACTTGGATATTTAATTTGTCTTAAATCAATTATAAAGATTTTAGTTTTGCTAAAGACTAGTGTAATGGTCAATTGGTCATCAATCCTGTAGCTAAGGTAAGGATCATAACAGACTTAAATCTCACAATCTTAAAATAACAAACCAGAAACCAGAACGTCCAATTCCTTAATACCACATTGAGTTTCAAGCTGACTCAAACCCATCTTGACTTCTTGGTAGATAATAATGGGAACCAAATCGATATAAGACCTAAGTCATAAAACAACACCTCCACCGTCATACTGATAACTCCTCCGTGATACTGATCACCAGTCTTGTATTGTTCGCCGCCATAATAATACTGCCTATAGGTGTCAATATCCATATTGATGAACATATGGATTTGGATACCATACTGGTAC
The DNA here is from genome assembly GCA_012931725.1 of Litsea cubeba. Taxonomy (NCBI): domain Eukaryota; kingdom Viridiplantae; phylum Streptophyta; class Magnoliopsida; order Laurales; family Lauraceae; genus Litsea; species Litsea cubeba. Next base: position 5,908,954 of record CM022946.1, on the reverse strand, counting down.
AGTGATAGTTGACCCTTTCACTTTGAAGTTCAACTCAGAAAAAAAAATGAAAAAAAGAAAAGAAAGAGTTCCTATATATATTGTTGTGTACGAATCCCATGCCAGTTCATACGAATCTCGTGCCAGTTTATATGAGTCTCATACCGGGCCATACAGTTCCGGGTCAGTCTTGTGTTGGTCTGTGCCAACCAAGCCAATGTCAACAGGAGTGAGTGGGGGCCTTTTGGGATCCTGTCGATAGACTTGTACAAGTATTGACAGGCTTCGAGTCTACTCGATACCAGATGAAATTTGATAACATGCTTATCAGCTTATGCCTACAGGTGAAGAGGCAGATCTGGGTTAAGTGCCATGGGCCCTCTTCATGTATAGGATGAGTAAGTTCTTGTAGAGATTGGCAACAGGTTTGGAGGTAGTTGAAATTGATCTTAAGACAAGTAGCAGAAAGGTGCTGGATAATGGGAGGTTTATGCTTGTGTGAAGAAGCTTCTATGGTGTATTCATTGCTGCTGTTCAAAGTGTTGGGCTATAATTTCAATCTATGGTGCACGGATACTTCAAAATGGACAACATAGTGTCATATCGTATCCGATACTTCACTTTTTGTGTGTAAATTCTGTGTCCATGACACGTCCATGGTGTGTCCCTACCATATCCATGTCGTATCTTGGCATCACAGATTTCAAGGTGGTTGTGAAGGATGAAGCATCTTATCTTTTCTCATGGGGTGTCCCAATCAAAGGGTTCTGGTGGAAGACTAGTAGTTGTAGTTGGATTCTTGCCAACTGCAGGGAGTGGTAACCAAGGATTAAAATAGCGGTTGCGGTGGGCATAGTGGTCAATGGCCAAAATGTTACGTAGCAGGTGATATGTGGTGGTGTAGTGGTGTGAATTTTTTAAATGGTCAAAAAATTCTGAATCTTGTATAGCAACCAATATTGTGTTTCTTTAGTAATTTGAGACTATATAAGGGTAGAGAGAACTTCAGCAAAAGGCAATTGAGGAGAAGAAATAGGAAAAACTGTGTTTAAAACTAAAGCTACTTGGCTCTAATAAGTTTTAGACTGTAGCGCCACTATTTTCAAAATAGCGTAGCAGCCTCGACCGCTACGGACGAGCATAGCGGATGCTATTTTGAACCATGGTGGTAACTAGGATCAGGGCTTTTGCAGCTTTTGAAACCCCAAGTTATATGTAGAGAAGATAGCAGTCGACATGGAGGATGACTGGGCCATTTCCTTGCTGGTCAGCATTTCTGAGGGTCGACCGAAGGGATTTATATAACGTGAAAACTAAAAAGGCCTCTTTATGCTAGATTTGTGGGCTAGTCTCCCATATTAGCAAAGGCCTTCATTGTTCCCAAGAAAGGAGAGCATCAAGGTGATTCCAGCCATCACCCATTTCAAAAGAAGCCTGCTTATGGATATGATGCTTGCATTTATTGGCCGAGTACGGATCACCTATTGCAGCTGGCGTACGCTCGCCGTGAGTGGACCAATCACGGTGAGCTACGTCGGCTGCAAATCACATGCAAATGCAGCTCAGGTGCTGCTGGAGATGGAAAATTTTTGGAGCAGCTGCACGCGATTCTCAGATGACGTGGCTCACCATGATTGGACCACTCATGGTGAGCGTACGCCAGTTGCAGTAGGTGATCCAAACTCTTCTTGGTTTGACATGGCTAGTTGCATTAAGAAGCATTAGCCATTTTATTGCTGGGAGGAAAGCTTCTTCGTTCCCATTTGTTCTCAAAAGTGTCAAATTTCCTGTAGTCAGGATGGTGTCCCAGCATAAGGCGGCAGCAGAAAGATGCAATAGAGCATGATGCTGATCTCTGGAGGTGAATCCTCCTTTCTGAGCAGGTAAGGGGCATGTACAGTCTTGCTCTTCTGTCTGTCCTCACCAAGCTGAGGCCAAGGGGGCAGCGGGGGAGTTATGGCAATTGGGCAGTAAATTAGGTTTCTCATCCCAAACAACAAAGACATAACTCCGGAGGTTTTCATTAAGATGAATCACATGGACAACGTAGATGTAGAAGGAGAAAGATCAACAAGGGAGGAGAAGGGAGTTCCAAGATATCATGCTATATCTATCACATTGGCCCTGTGGTTTCCAGTTTCTACCAGAACATCCCTCCCTACATTGGAGACCGCTAACCTTGCATTGTATATATTTGTCTCTCTTGTACTAGTTTTGGACCATGACTCTAAACCTCTTATCCTGAGTTTGAGGAACCCTATTTTTAGTATCATAAAAAAAGTTATACTCCAAACTTCCATCTTATCATATACTGATCTCTTACCTGATTAACTAGCATTTCATCTCTGCAAGCAAAATATACAAGGTACATCATTTTGATATAATTGATCATGATATTGCATAATGGGTCTCACCAAAAGACCCATTTAAAGATATAATATTGACTTTCTGGAGAAGTTGCACGTCTCAACTAGAGGATTGGGGGTGATTGTCCGATGCATCGTTTCCTCGTTATCTAATTAGCTTTATGTTTTAAGCTTGGGAAGATATATCTTGTAGGCCTTAGCTCGTTTCTGTATCTTCTCTCTTCTGTCATTATCATTACAAAGAAGCACAACAAGATACTGTCTATTGCCTCTTAAGGATTAATGACATTTAGTAATTTTAAGTTTTTTAACTCAGCCTCGTATCGATACTATATTTTACTCCATAGTTTAGTCCATTTGCATCTACCAAATTAAACCCAAAAGAATTCAAGCAAATTAAGCTCACATCCCACAAATGTTACTTTTTGGGTATTTCCAGAAACGTCATGGATAATGGAATTCATCAAGGACAGCTTTAAATATCTGTTTGAGAGTCTGTTGCTGGACCACCTTTGTTCAATATCTTACTCAAAAGTGCTTCATTGTGGCTGCTAGCCGGAACCGGGAGGTATGGAGTGAAAGAAGGAATATATCAACTGACTTTATGTAATGGGCGACAATGAGTGTCAAAACGTTTTCTTTTAGGTAGAAAGGTTGATCGCATTAACCTCATGCAGCATTCTCGAAGCCGGCTATCCCAATTCCTGAACTACCATCCATGCAATATAAGTCAGCCTCCATGGCAGATTGAAACTAGTTGCATGGAAGACTGCTGTTTGTCAATATTTGCCTACATTAATATTTATCCCAGTTGTTGATTCAGACTCTTCCTCAGTGATTTTTGCCCAACTCTACCGAATTATTTGTGCCCTTTGCTATCACTTTGTAATTTCTAGTTTCAGCTAATTTTGTAATTAGTTGGAATATTTTCGTAACTACAGGCCATCTATCAAAGAAATGGTACTATATATTTCCGGACAAGTATCAAGGCAGCAACAGCATCCGAGCAGAGTAAGCATTCTTATAAAGCTTATGACATCTATTTTTCCATTCTATTTCATTCTCATTGTTAATTTTGTTGATCAGAACAACTTGATTTAGCCAAGAGTCAGCTACAGAAGCTAAGTTCAGCTTGAGAAGGCAGTTGTTTAGAGCCCTATTAACAGCAGCTGCTGGTGCTGATGTAATGCACTTCAGGCTTCCTGGACATTTGTATTTAGAGCAGTAGACATCCATACAAACTACTAATCCTATGGTACTGGCTCATTGGAGTCCAATATCTAATGGCCAAGAACATGCTTTGAAAAATCATCAAAGTGTTATAGTAATACAACCTTGTATCACTGGCTGGATGGCTAGGATTTTTGTCCTTATGTTGATGGTCTAAGTTGATCGCATCTATAATTTGTGTGATAACTGGTAAATGAGCTTGACTGTCTCTAAATATTTATTTGTCCTGACTCGACTTTAGAAATACAGGCCTATATTTAACCCAAGCCTGATGTGGGCTGACTGCTGGCCCAAGCCTAGCACACCTCATACATGTTAGGCCTGAGGCTGCAAGCTTTGGGCTTTTTATTACTCTACCAAGGAAGCCCCAAAAATTGAATGGTCCCAACTCTAGTAGTGAAACCTACAGGCTTGGGCTAGTCCTGGGCTGGAACAGCCCATGAACACCCCTAAATTTTGGACTTAATGATTGGGTTGGCTCTTGGCTCACGGTTCATCACTTTATAGGAACCAAATGCAATGAGAACAGTTCATGGACTGAATAATGACTGAGAGCAAATGGTGATGCAATGCAAGCAGTGGTGGCCTCATCGATGGTACAGTAGGGCCGGAGCAATTGCACAGTAATGATTTAATGTCTCTCGCAACAATGTCCATTTCTTAGCTTAATCAGAGACTTAATTAAATGGAGCATGGACAGAAAACCATCCAACAGCCCATTAAAATCAATGCATGAAGGCCTCAGGAGCACATTTGTTCAACACATTCTCTGTAAGAAAAGGAACAGAAAAGTGTTCTGATTTCCTGTTTACTTTATTTTCCATAGTTTGTTGTGGACAGTTTTCCACAAGGAAAAGTAACTAATTTTTAGCTTGATTTTCCGTAAATCCATAGAAAAGCCTTTTCGACTGGTGGGTTTCTATAAAAAATGGCAGACCATTCAATTCCATGAAAAAGCAAGTCCGTATACGCTACACAAACCTTATATTAAAAAAAAAAAAAAAGAGGAAGAAATATAAAAAGAAAGATTAAACTGAGGAAGAAATCCAACCTTTAAAGTCTGTTTAGCCATTAATAGGTATAGTTATTTATTGTTGGTTATAAAAAAAAAGAAATGTAGAGCAGCAGGGGCCCATAGGGCATCAAACAACTCATTGATTTAAGAAATGGAAAGTGATTGGAACTATTTACACATTGTGTAATAAAAAAAACTTGTAGAAAGTATTAAAATTTTTACAGAAACAGATCAATCTATAGGGTGTTTATCAGCTAGACGAGCACTGCAGTGCGCAGAAAGCAAGAGCAACGAAAGGAATGCACTTGCCACAAATATTGCATCAAACCAACGGTGGTAGAAATCAAAATGTATATCCCCTCCCCAAAACATCTGTGATAATCATCCTGCCAACCAACATGCCAGATAAAATAGTAGCTCATCACAACATAAAAGACATTAAAATACATCTACAGAGTCTTGTTTACAAGTCTTACTTTCTGTGTAGGCAAAGAGCACAATATCTATCAATAAACAAAGTTTCTCACGCACATACAAATACAAGCCTTGTATCCTATATGTGAGGTTTTATGGAGAGAATTGTGTTGAGAATGCCAATCTGGCAACAAACTATTTCTTATATTAACATAGAAATAGGAGGAATTTACGGCGCGGTCCCCCCCGGACCTCATATCACTCTTGAGGTGCCAGTATTATGTTGGACACGGAAAGGGTCCTCATGTGGCCCTTTTAATTTTTAATTTTTTTATAGCGATATGGTCGATATCGACCATTCTGTCCGTTAGATTTTCTTTAAAATGTAACTGTCTTATTTGCTTAACACAACAAAATGGTCGATATCGACCATATCGCGAAATAACAAGAAACATGACGAATCTGCAGGTTCACCTGCAGATCCTCCACCCTCGCCTCTTATCTCTCCCCTTGGGTCTGTAGGCCCTTGGCCCCCATCCCCTCCCTCCCCCACTACCTGCAAGCCTAGCTCTCTTCCTCATCTCCTCCTACAACCTCGCCTCCATCTCCCCTCCCCTCTCCTCCCTCCTCTGGAAAAGATGACCCCATGCTCGCCGGCCTCCATTCCTTCGCATCCTCCCTTTCCCTGCCTCCCCTGGCCTCATCCACCACTCTAAAGCAGCACCGGCAACCAAGAGAGAAAACTCCAATTTCTATTTGGGTTTTACAAATCGAGAGCAACCACCACAGAAGGGTCGATATCGACCATATCTCTAAATGACAAAAAAAAAAAATTTTTAAAAGGGCCACATGAGGACCCCTCCCATGTCCAACATGATACTGGCACCTCAAGAGTGGGTATGGGATCCTACGGGGATCTGCGCCGTAAATTCCTCTAAAAATAGAGACGTGCTCATATCAGGAATATCACCTTTTATAGAACCATATCAACAAACAATACTATGCCGCCGAACCACATTTCTATTTGAAAAGTAGCATGTTAAGTGTGTTTTTGAACAAACAATACTATCCCGCGGAACCACCTATTCTTTGAATAGTAGTATGTCTTTAAGAAGTTTTTCATGGGTAGCATTTAAAACAAAGAAACAGTTTTGGCCCTAATAGTTATAATACTCATTGTTCTGAAAAAAGAAAGAACATTGAGGGACAGTTATCTCACGGTGTGGGCTTTCTATAGATGTGTTTTATGATCCCTGAATATTTGTATAAGCCCAACGTATCTGTATCGGACCGATACAATGCTTATATTGGTATCTAATACTGTACCATACTTCTAAGGTACAAGTTTAGCATATCCTAATTAGCAAGTCCATTATTTCATTTAGTTCATTAAATTTTCTTACTTCTCAACATAGAAAATATTAGAAAGGAACATAAGCAATGATAATTTCATTAATTCAAATGTAATCTAAAGGAAAAATTAGAAAACCCATTATCCATATTTGTGTCCTAGATTTCCAAAAGTATAGAGTCGTACTCCGATCCCCGTATCTGTGTTCATACCTATATTTGTATCTGGGCATCCTAAGATGTGTTTGTGAGAGACTATTTCAGATGGGTGGTGGTGGTGTCACCAGCAACTCTGTAGGGAAAGATTCAATGTTTCAGCAGAACAAAGAGATCTAGAGCTCAAAAAATGGAGGGACGAATTGAGTCCCTCCATTGAGTAAGACAGTGGATGAGACAGCTTTGGAATTATAATTTAAAGGGGGCTATTGAAAGTCACTATAAACTAAACTGTCCATGTCCTTCAGGTAAAATATTACAAGAGCATACTACTGCGGAGTTTTTGAATTTGCAAGAAGAGTGTACTTGCACCGTAAGATATTATATGTGCTTGAGCTGTACTTGGAGTATTTGTTCTTTTTATTAATATATATATATAATTTTTTTTTGAAATGTAAGTAAAAGTTTTATTTAAAAGAGGGAAATCCCTTATAGTACAACAAACATAGGAGAGGAAATCCTATTATTTATTTTTTCTATGCAAGAAAAATTAGTGTTTGTGTATTGTCAAACAATCTTGGTATGGACCAGGGTAGCCGTTTTTGACTTCTATGATTGGCTACAGAATCCCATGGTGTATCATTGCAAACCTTTGTTCACCTTTATGTAATCATCTTCCTAGATGAGAAATTGGTCTGTCTGGCAGATATGATTTTGAATAGAAGAGGGAATGAATGTGTTTCTAGGTCTATGAATTGTGAATCAAACAAGTTCATTCAGAATGAATCTTCCACATTGAGAAAACATGGGAATTTCAAAAAGATGACATAAAAATCATACCTGTACTCGGTTGCTAAACTTTTCCTTATCAAGAGAATTGATGATACAAAATACATGCCCATGATCTCAGAAAGGAAAAGAACAACATTAGTTGATGATTCACTCCCAACTCTGGAAACTGCAAAAAAGAACTGCATGGAGACATTGTGAGCAAGGCTACTTCAACCATTTTAGGCATTTAGTGAGATTAAGCAGGTAAACTTGGCTTTCTTGTTCTCTCCTCCCAACTTCAAAAGCTCCAAGTAGCAAAGAGCCCTTTAAAAGAGTTAATGATGATCAAGTTCTTTGGACAACATGAAAGAGCACAGTGGTTCCTTTCTTATAATTTTGACAACAATGACTGAACATGTGCCAGAGAAGGATAAGCAAGTTTACCTTCATGAGATTTGTTAGAAATCCCCGGACAGAAATTACTATCAGCATCCCCAATAACAAAGAGATGTACTGCACATAAGAAAATACATGTAAAAGTATGTCAGACAGTCAGCTGCATTGCCATAAGTGGACTGCATTTAAGAATAAATGTGGAAAGGATATTGGCTACATAAGAATGGAAGACTGGAAAGAAACATGAAACATAAAGACAGATAAGGAAAAACTAGAAAGCGATCCAAATTACAACATTGGTCCCACTCCCATGCACATATGCTCAGCCAATGCATCCACTTTCCCATTAGCCTCCCTTAAATGCAGACCATGGGCCAAAAGCACCCTTGAATGCTTATCAAAGAGGATCTAAGAAGACCGGCACAGGCTCAATTGACCACAAGGGTCCATGAATTAAGTATTTCATTAGGCGCATGCTGAATAAGGACATTACAGTCATGTTACACGTCCAGTTTTCCAATTGTTGTAGTTAAAGATTTTTAATCCTAAAAAACTCATTTGATTGTATTAATCAAGGATTGTTCTCATGAAGGCATTCTCTAATCAGGAGACAAGATGGTTGACTACTAGTTTATATAAAGTTTGTAAAGTGTCCCAATAAATTAAATCAATACCTTCTCATTGTTCCTGTTTTGAGTAGTGAGGAAAAATTAAAAAGCTAAAAAAGAAAATCTCTCAGCCTCGAGTGGAGACTCCTTTTGGCATCTCTGATGTGTTCAGACTAAATTGGCATGTCACACAAATCATGAAGCTACAATTTCTGCGCTCTTGTTAAATAGCTAACAGAGATTACGCCAGATACCACATTAAGGAAGAACATGAATAAATCTTTCACAACAATGTCCCCAAGGCCCAAGCAGATCCTCAACCACAGAATACCTCCCTCATAGTAACAAGAAAATCACTCATCTGAATTGAATGGTTATTATGAGATAAAATATGCCAGATATGAAAGAGTAATAACTTAGGCCCATGACATGAAAACCTTGGTAACTATCTCAATCATTTTATTTAAAAAAGGAAAAAAATAAAGTTTCAATGAAAAATGAAATACTTATATTAAACAACTCACCCTGTGCCTTTTGATCCTCCTGCACAGAACGTACAACAGTTCCAACAATACGCTTTACAAAAGATCTAGCACTTAACTTCTGCAACCAGAAATAGTCAGTAAGCTGAATGCCAATAACAAAAATAAGAGAAGAAAGTGTCTCACAATGTCATTATTTATCATTTCAAAGATGGAAGTAGTTAAAAAGTGAAAATTTCATTTGTTTCAACCCAAAAAAAAAAACGAGTGAGAAGATTTCATTCACTCCCTAAAAAGAATGGAAATTTTAGAGGATGTTTCAATACCCAAAAGCACCCCGCTGAGGATCTTAAAGTTGATAAGATAGGCCACAGCTTAAAAGCTCTAAAGGGATGAAAGACTTCCATAGAAGTCAATGGCATATGGACCTTGTACGGCTCAAAATCTTGATCTTTAATCAAAATGGAAGCAAGCGGATCAGTTTTCTTTCTTCTTGTGTGTGTGTTTTTTTTTTTTTTAATTTACAGGGATATTTGTATCAATTCAAAGTGCCAGTTTGGAGTATCTAAAATGCAATTTAGAAACTGTTTACAGAACAAACTTATGCTCGCAAACAATTCTTAGAAAAATCAAATAAATGCTACATTAAACAGTCAATTGTATTCTTATTCTGGGTAGGTAGTAGTATGCAAATGTTGAATGAAGCAACAGCATGACTATCTCATAGACAGCAATATAAAATTTGCAGTGAAACCTTGCTAAAAATAAGTGTAGAAAATTATTATTAAAAAAATATATCCAAAATGATCAAGTCAAGTACTGAAGTCATCACATCATCACCAAAGCCGTCTCCCATCCATCTGAAATCAGCCTAATGAGTTCTACTAAAAGAGTCTAGCAATCAGTTTTGAAATAAAAATAAATAAAGACTGTGATAAAAAAAAATTCCATTCAACATTAATTCATCAGAAAGCATAGAAGTCATTGAAATTTGAAAATGAACATAAAAGAAAAAGAAAGAATATGAATGAAATATTTAATACCTCTTCAGATCCATGTGTGCGCTCTATCTCCATTTGAGAAAGTATAATTCTCTTTTTCTTTGTGATGCCAGACTCCATTGATTGCATCAACTGTCTTTCCAAGGCTTCGATATATGATTCCTCAATCTCCCAACCACATCCAAAGAAATAAAACTAGAAAAAAAAAGTCAAGAAATATGTAGATTTCCTTCAATGGTATCATTGACATGTTAGTCCGAGTACACAGTGATAACAATCAGTATTAGGATTACAGATCCTCTCAACAGTGAATCAAACTAAGTATAAAAACAGAGTTACAGAAAGTGATCTTTGAATTGAAATTCTCTTACTGTTTGAAGGCAGAATAACAGTACTTCGTTATTGTCTTTTACGAAACTCAGAAATTCGCAGTAGAAGGCAGATCAAGGCTAGTGTTTAACACTATGTCCTTAAGACAAATTTCGCCCCTGCAATGGTGCTAACAGGCTCCAGTGGCTTCTGTCTCCCAGGATACAATGATCAACACACAGTAGCAGCACTGCAAAACTGTGTGACTGTTTGAACCAGAGTGCAACAGCAGGACTCTCTCTTCTTGACTATGTAGACTCGAAATTGTGCAACAGCAGCAGTGAATTGGATGATTGAAAATGAATGGGATTGAAGGCTTTAAATAGGCTGCTGCAGGAAACCTTTCAATGGAGTTGCATCTGTTCAGAACAGTGACTGTTCAGTGAACAGATGCTTCTTCTTTGGACACACCCTTTCACAAATGAAAGGACACACACCTCTTGGACACACCCCATTTAAATCCAAAAAAGAAATTATTATTTTAATAAAAATTTCTCCAAAAAATTAATAATGGGACCCGCGCGTGAAGCCCAAGCCCAAGCCCGGTCCGGGGCGGGGCGCGCGTGTGGTGGTGACCCAACAAAGATCTACGTCCTCCCTCCTCCACAAAAGTGGGATGCCCCTTGGGGCTCATCTTATACCACTAAGGTAAACATATTTATACCAAAGAAATGTATTGCTCTCAAGCAATGTGGGAAGCAAGTTTTTCACTTCCCTTTCTTTCCATGTTAAACATGTACAAGTAGTAGTGTTTAGGAGGAACCCAATACATGTCTTTAATCTACTCATAGAGTAGATTACATTCCCATGTATTCCCACCTAAAACTATAAGTGGGTCCCACTTTTAGTTTGGCACAAAGATGGCCAAAAATTAGTGGGTCCTCTAGCCATTTTTCCAACATGACATGCTAAGGAGATTGGTTCACAATTTCAATCATTCACCACCAAGTGCGCTTCCACATAAGTATCACCATATCATGTGCTGAGATAGTCAAACCCATCAAGTCTACCATTATAGGAACTATATCAATCATATTCACTCCCACAGTTCAACTGATAAACACTTGCATTAGGAAGTCCTTGATATAAACAGGCATGATTGGATTCAAGGACATAAGTTGGTATTACTAGGATCACTAGGACCCTCCTTGAAATGGCAAACAACTAATGAGAATAATCACACGTGATATGAATTAATAATATGCTCAAGATAGCAGGCAGCTTAGCATCCAACAATGTATGGAAAGAAAAAAATTAATAACGGTTTTCGAGAGAAAATTGCTAAAAGAAAAGAGTGACCTAAACAAAAAGATGAATAACTCAAAGTGATCGTTTCATGAAAATGATCAGAAGTTCAGATTGTGGATGTCAGTCATGGTGACATGAAGCTAAACAAGCAGATAGAAACTAATTTGCACTCAAGCTCGTTTTCATCATTTTATACTGTATGATAAATTTTAGACAATAACCTGATGAAGAGAGAGAGATAACTGTAGGGCAGATTGACAGCTCCAAAACCAGATAGGACAGCCATGACAGTCACACCTATAACTCCAATCCTGCTCACCAATTGAGGCGTTGTAAAAAAACCTGAAAATGGAACTGGTGAGCATCAGAGAAATAATGATTCAAACAAAGGAAAAAAGAAGTGATGTTGCAAGGTGTTGAAGGGAGTAAGTCACACTTTGGTCCTAAAAATAGTAATGTCTTGGTTGTAAGCTCTAATTACATAGACTTTGGGAGCAAACATCATATGCATCAGATTTTAAAACACAAGTATGTGAGATGCAAAACCTAAATAGTCTTCAAAATCAACAATGTAAAAAAAAAAAAGAAAAAGAAATCAAGACTTCTATAATCCGAAAAAAGAAGTGATGGTGAAATAATGAAGTTAGATGGCAAATGAAAGCCACAACAAGGCAGAGGATGCGAGAAAGCACGGTAATGGATTCTTTAGACAAGGATGCTTCCCAATGCGTAAAGCATGGGATTCAGATTCATTCAAGTGAATGATCCCACAAAAAACACATTTACATTATTTGTCAAGTGCAAGCGCATCAGAACTGTGGGTATGAAAAAAGAAACTAATTGAATAAAACACTCTTAGTATGCCCTCATTTTGACATAAATGGCACCAAAAGATGCATAACCATCTGTGTGCATGATTTGAGAGCGAGGGAGCTGTGAGAGAGATTTCATGGATACCTTTATCAGGTGAAGGCATGGGAAAGTGAATACCCATGCGCCAAAAGGCATACAGAAACACCAACAAGAATAAAATAGCTCCAAACACAGCACCTTCTTTCCTCACTCCTGCAATGAAAAATCAATGATAATGAATTGATGGGCATAAAAGGTAATATGCCAATATATTATTTTCATAACAGTTGCCTGCCATGATAATTATGCAGTAGCATGAAAATTATCACAACCTCCCATACTTTTCCTTTTCTGAAAATGTATATTAACAAGTTAACCACCTCCCCTGCTCATAAGTTGTTGAAAGAGTAACCTATCAATTATCAAATGCCTGATGTTCATACAATTTGAAACATATGAGCAAGGCAGGAAAACTACAAATCTAGAATTATCCTTCTACAAGTTAGCTCATGCAGAGCTTAGATCAGAATAATGATAATGACGAAATGTGCGCTAGAGACGCATAATTCAAGAGGATTTATATAACCCCAAGCTCAATTATAACTTCTTCTTCTTTTTTTTGTCACACTAAAAACACAGCTCGAAATCCCGACCAGGCCGAATGTCAAATACTATCCAATGAAAAGATTAAAAATAACAAAAGAGATTGTTTAAGACTACCAAGATTAGAGATGTCATACCACATCAAATAGCAATGGTAATAAGGCAAATATGAAAACGAGCAACATTATCAAGCAAAACAGATCTAACTTCCAATTTATCCATCTGGCTCTGCATCAAAACAACAGTAATCACTCAACATTTCTTTTTTAAGATCATCAGAGAGACACGAAACAGATCACATTCTTTCAAATGAACGTAATTTCAAAGATCAAAACTGGAGATCCAAACAGATCAGATCACATCCTTATAACATCAGTGACACGAAACGGATCAGATTCTTATAAATCAGTTTTAAAGATGAAATCATCCTAATCAGAGAAACAACTAAAGATCAAAACAAGTAGAAGGAAGAAGAGATGGGAATAATTACTAGTCTTTCGAGAGAACGGGGAGGATTTCGAAAAGGACGAGCTGGAAGAGGTTGCAGGAGAACGCGAAGACGAGGCTGAAGAGGATCTGAACGAGAACTCTCTTCTCTTCGTATTCTTTATATAGCCTTCGGTTCGGGAACCAAAGCCCACTCCATCAAAGCGTCAAGAGAGAAAACAAAACTACTGATCCTTCGTACGTCGTCCATCCCCAACCCTTTTTCATTCTCTCTTCTTCTTCTTATTCTCTTCTTTCTTTCCGATCTCTCTCTCTCTTCCTTACTCTTCTTCTTCTTCTTCTTCTTCTCAGTCGAAAAAGACTCCGAGACCTTTGGCGGCAAATGAAACAGAACGCGGGGTGTGCTGAGAGTGGGCCCATTTTTTTAAAATCAATTTTGATCGTGGGCCCATGCAGAGATAATCTGGATGGAGCGATCACCTGCAGCGTTTTCGATCATGTGTCCATGTTTAGTGTGGGACCCACTTTGTACTGATTGGAAGAATCGGGATCCTCTCAGGGACCACCTAGTCACCAAACTGTCATGCCGTCGGTGACGTGGCAGACCGTGAATGGTCCACTCACAATCACTACGGTTTTACCTCACCAAATTTAGACTCTGATTTAAAATAGGAGAATATATCAATTGAGGATGGGGATTCATTTATCTTTATGTGGGCCCCGCTGTAGAGTTCTATAAATGTGTTTATGTGGCTCTTGTGTCATGGCCACAACCGGAGGCGGGATTCGGACTCGGCATTGCTATAGATGTGGCATTGATTGCATTTCTTGACTATATGGTCAATTTTATAGTGAAACACATTTATATTAAATTGAAATAAATATGAGGATTTGCTATTTGAGGGGATGGAATTCATCTTGTGCGATCAATTAGGTAGCATAGTAGATGTGATGGGCCCAATATGACCACCTAAGGCCATGAAAATGACGTACAAGGATGAGAGAAGAGCTCATTGAGACTGAGAGTGTGCATAATATCAAATTTATTTAGATTTTCTTTGCCTTTTGATCCATGAACTTGAAGGTTAGTGGTTTTGAGACACCATGATTCTGGATTTCAATCAAATGGGAAATGATGATCGGATGAGTATCAAATTTGTTTGCTTCTTCATCTTCTCCTCAAAATTCTTTTGATTTTGTATCCCTACTATTCCTAACTTTCAAAGGCATGATTGCCCGGCCGGTGTGCTGTGCCTATTTTGGAAGAGTTCTATTTCGTGAAGGGGCAGAGATCAATTCACTTAGATATTAAAAAACAGACTAACGACAAAAGGCAGGCCCCAACATAAGATCTTGCAGTCAGGTTTAAGTGTTGCATTGATAGCCGTAGCCCATCCATCTATCATGTGGCCCTCCCCATTATTGCACAAGCCTTTAACCCCCATTATCTGTGAAACTTCTTCCGATTTGACGATGGGTCCATGGGTTTGTGTAATCTTCAAAAACCATCCAATAAAAACTCCACATTTGATTTTTTACCAGCTAATAAAATAGATGAGAATCTTCCTTGAGACAAAAATAATAACAATAATAATAATGGAAGAAAAGGATGGGACCAAAAAAATCCACACAAATAGAAATAACTTTATAAAAAAAAATTTATATTGATATCTAGACACTAATCTACTGCCAATAATATTCCAAGTACTCTCCAGCCTATTTGTTTGGAGAAATTTTGAATAGAAATCTCAGCCACCATCTGACACTGCATTTAACAATTTCAGTTGTCCTAGTCTCTAGAGAATATAAAACTCCTATTTGAAAATCAAGCTTGACTAGCATTTTATTAATTAATAATTTATTAATAAATCATTAAATTTTCTTTACTAATCAATTCTATCAAAACCCGAAACATTGGAAATGCTTTTCAACGTGCATTTTTTTTTAGCACTGAATTATTTAACATGAAATTCTAAATTCATATTTATTTGGCTTTTATATCATATTAAATTAAATTTTACGCTAATCATAATTAACAACTTTTGATGTTAGATATTTCAGAGGAGCAGAGAAGCTGACAGAGAGATGTCGTCAGAGTGACGGGAGCAATGCCTCGTTAATTCAGACCGGGTCTAGTCGAGTGGATGCATTGGGGGGCAGGGAAGTGAAGGGCAGGGCATGGGCAGCCAGGCAGAGACGATGATGACGTGGCAAGGCAGGCTCTAGCCCTGAGAGCATGTGAGCCTCTGACAGAGACAGCTGTCTTGGGGGACACATGATGTGACGTCAGAACGGTCCGCTTCCCCATGAGCACGCTCGTCGACACATCCCCTTGGCCCTCCTCAACTGACACGTCAGCACCGCCCTCCCCTATCTTCATCCCTACTAGTACTTGACTTGTTCTCACTTGCTCTCATGACTCATGAGAGAGAAACAAGGACTCAAAAACCCAAAAGAGGAAGAGACCAAACCAAAAAAAAAAAAAAACAAGTGAAGTGTGAACATATGTTACATGTATATAAAATATAATACATATGATGTATGCATCATGCATTCATACTCCACCTCCACCCAACGGTGCCAGCAGCTATACAATTACTGTCACCGTGTCTGCCTGCCGCTAGCAGCCAAATCCCCAATAATGATCCTAGTCCTATAATTCCAATAGAGAGGGGGGCGGAGGGGGGGCTACTTTC
Source organism: Litsea cubeba (assembly GCA_012931725.1). Taxonomy (NCBI): domain Eukaryota; kingdom Viridiplantae; phylum Streptophyta; class Magnoliopsida; order Laurales; family Lauraceae; genus Litsea; species Litsea cubeba. Next base: position 5,892,971 of record CM022946.1, on the reverse strand, counting down.
TAAAAAATAATTATGAAAAAATTAAATTTAAACTCTCTCTCTGTTTTTTTTTTTTTTTTTTTTTCTATAAAGAAGGATGTCTTAGTCTTTTTGGGCAGACTAATCCTACGAGTGCAAAAAAACCAAATAAATTCTCTAGGGCTTCAGTTTGATAATATAGTCTCAAACCCACTACTTCCGGGAGTAAACTGTGATCTTAAACTAATCGAGCTACCCCACGGAAATAATTGAACTTAAAACTATGAAAAAGAATTTCGACTGATCTTAGGATTGTGAGAATAGACAAATACAAATAATCTAGTTGACTAACATAATTGAAAAAATACTTAGATATTAATGATGATTAAGAAGAAGAAAAAATATAATGAACTTCTATAAGAATTTAAAGCGCGACCAACAAGCCAAGTAGAATGCTTCATATTTGTTTGTAGAAGTTTACAAAAGTATTAGAGTGAAATAAAATTAAGAATCAAATTAAAAGAGGAAAACAATGAGATTAAGAGTAAAATCACACACAAAAAAAAATTTACTCCCACCCTTTTTACTGTTTAATGCCTATAAAAAAGACCTTTCTATCATTTTACACCCTCTACTTTCCAATTCCCTCTATACTCTTGAACTTTATTGCATTCCACCCTGATGCAAACAAACACAGTCTGCAAGTTTTAATGGGATGAATGTGAATTTAGCCATCTACATTTATATCGGCATAGACATCCTTGATGACTAAGCTGCTGGGGAGAGCACACGTACCACGATGACAAGGACAGAGTGAGACATAGAGGAGCTGGCTTTATAAAGCCACAAAAGATCCTCTCCCCTCTTCAAGCTTATCTTCACCAAGACAAAGTCCAAGGATCCATACATATCCCCCTTCACACACCCCCACCCCCCAACCCCTTAAATTATGGACATTGTCCACAAGCAAAAAAGTTTTATCACAGTAAATTCCCACAATTTACATCAACCAAACATGGAGACCAAAAACATTTTGAGGACATGGTCAATTTAATTATCCAATTGATACTCCACAACAATACCAAGTCCATACAGCTGATTCCCACAAAAGCAAAAGTTCATTTAAGAATAACAAAAAAAAAAATTTCTGCAACTTTCAGAAAGAGATTTCTTAAACTTGATAGATAAATAAATAACCCAATGGTTTCCATTAATCCATTCCACACGCAACTGAACTGAAGGACACATGTAATGTAAGCAGAACATAACTCACAATTCTGCAGAACAGAAATTGCAGAACAGTAGTTTGACTAGTTCTCAAACCGCATTAAAGGAAGAGTAAAATCTCCTGAGAAGTGTTGCTTGCTTTCAGAAAAGAAAGATGCTTGAGAATATAGGACTATTTAATTTCAGAAAAACTGCCTTCCAGTTATGTGCAGTCCTGGTCACAAGTATTACAAGCAGTTGATCTGCCACTTGACAGTTCTATTCTCCAAGGAAATCATAAGCTCTGGATTGGAGGTTCTGGCTCTAAACAGTAGTAAGAGGACAGTGGACAGCTATGCCAAAATAGTATATAGTCAACAGAGCAATTCACACATGTTTGAAAACAAAATGACTCCCAAGCATTCTTCCACAGCATGTCTCACTTGAGCTAAACAAAAGAGTTAAAATTAAAAAAGAACTATAAAAAAATAAAATAAAATAAAACACAGCTATGAGCTTGATCAATGGACAATGGTGATATTCTTCAGAACCACAGGGAGGAGCTCTGGCGGTTCTCTCTAAAACTCGATTTCAACTTCAGATCACCGCTTGTGCACAATAGCCAACTCTTCTTAATCATCTGCATCAAATGAAAATGGTGAGACTTCTAGGAGCAAGGGTTCACTATGAGAGATAAAAAGGGTGATGGAGTTTCAGCAGAATATTGGAATTACCATTGGGGGACCGTGAACTAGTCCCGGAGAAGTCAGATGAAGACATTGGAATGGAAATCGAGAGCTGGGTGGTAGAGAAAGAGTTGCGGTTGGATCTTTCCTCTTCTAAATCAGACCAAGAACCTCGGGTTTTAGGCCATTCATCAAAGAAAGGTCGAAGGGATTGGCCTTCCTGTTTCACAGTCTCCGGAGAACCAAACTCATTTCTAAATAGGCTATGCTGCTGCTGCTGCTGCTGCTGCTGCTGCTGTTGTTGTTTTGAAAGTGCAGAGGGAATAGCCACATGCCCGAAATCCTGCATTGCCTGGAGCTGGGAGTAGTTACTCTCTAAAATTGGCTTTGATTGTGGAAATGAGGAGACCCTCGACGGCATCAGACGCCATGTGTTGTCAACAGGAAAGTCCATTCCCACACCCCTTACACTTCCGGATGCTTCAGAGAAGAAACTATGTTCGTCAACATCTCCTCTGAGTCCATGGAGATACCTGCATATTCCAGGAAGCAATTGGATATGGAACAACAGGACTCTTTGATATTAATAATTTAAATATCAAAAGCATTCAAGTAAATCTTGGCTTGCATGGTTATACAGTTGTCTAAGAAATTCTGAAATATTTCAATTAGTCTAATTACAACCTAAAATGCGCTTGCAATAATTTTAGTGTCAAAAGGGCTAATGCAGATGCCAGAAAGATTGTGAAATCATGCAAAAGAAAACGAGAGACTAGAAAAAAGGAAAAGAACAGGCAAATGCTTTAACATCGACTGATTCAGAAGAGTTCTAGGGTCTAAGAATTATTATTTCACTGGGACCGCTTTATTGTGGGAGCATCCTGTACATTCAACGAAAAAAGAAGCATTTTCTTCATGACAGGAGGTCCCACTCTGAGCGATTGTCACATTTGATTGACATTTCCAGAACCTTGAACGTAATAAGAAAAGAGGGTGATTGAGAAACTAGATTTACTCAAGCAGACTCAATTACAAACCCCCACTTACTACCAGGGAAAAAAAGTGAACTGAACCCATGAAGTAAAAGCAACTTTATTATTGTCACAGCAAGATCATTGTTGTGGAGAACTTTGAATTGAATTAATCATGTTTCACAGTTTTTTATTACAATGGATTAATTAATATGAACTCCAGTCATCTAAATGCACTGTCCTGCCAGAGCAAGAGATAATGAAAGTTCTGGGTTTAAAATTGAAGCCCAGCGACTGGCAAAAATAAAAGGAAAAAGAAATAGGGGAAAAAAACCCTCCAGTTGCAAAGAAAAGCTCTTACTAAAGCAGTTCTGATGTGGGCATGCACAATTTTGATGATTACCTCCCCCAAAGCCCATCACTCAATAATAATAATAATTAAAAAAAAAAAAAAAACATCAATCAATAATCAAAGAGTTTAGCAAGAACTAAAAATAGTGAATGGCAGGTTCCAAAAGCCACTGCAACTCTGCAAGCACTGTATTTCACTTGCATCAAAAGCATGTTCGTTGTGAGAGATTTCCGAAGTTCAACAAAACCAAATTGGTTAAGCATCATCGCTAGTCACAGTAAATTTGCTAAACAAAGGTCGGAAGACTCGTTCACTGCTGTGCTATAAAAGTAGAAAACCCCTTATAGAGTACATCAGTCGTTTGACACTAACACCACCAAAATGCTCATCCTCATATACAGTAAAAACAAGGGCTAAAAAAAACTCTCCTACACGCTCTAATACTACAGGCATAACATTGACTTAGATGCAGATGCTAGATTTCCAGCTTAGTGAAAAGGTAGTTTTCCAACCCCATCAAACAGAGAAGCCTGGGATAGTCATTAGTCACCGTGGATGATACCAGACAAATGTTCAAATGTATGTTCGCTGTGTGTTGACATATTTCATTTTCAACCTCAGCTCCATGCAAACTCTTCCCCTGATCTTAGTCACCAAATGACCAAATTCCAACTAACCGCGCCAGAAATAAACCTATGGCCCAAAACTAAATAAAAGTGGGCATCTTTATCAACTGAAAGTCCTTCACGGCCAACTAGGAGAAAATTTTGCACCCCACAGCCCACAGGTCCCCCCATGAAATATAATAAGGCATTGCAGCACTAAACTGCTCTCCCCAAGAACAGGAAGTCAAGAATACTACAATGGGACCATCACAAAAAGTTTTAACACAAATAGTTGAAAACATTGTCTTGTCAGAATCATCTCTGCTGCAACTAAATTCACAGAAAATTCGTTACTCTCTCCATGCAACCATCTACTCTTACTTTCTGACATTGTCACAGCAGCCAATTTAATCCCTGATTAACCATGGAAGCATTTTTTTACTAAAACTTGTCAGTTAACTGCAACTGATGTCTCAGTGAAACAGGAAAAGCAGCAACCAACACTAAAGAAGACCCCAACAACCAAGACTCCAACAATCTCCATGGATATTTGAGACATCAAATAATTCATGGGTCCCGAAGGCTAGATAGGATATATCAAATAAATCATGGTTCCAGAAGACTGCATGATTTAGCCCAGCTGATATATGAAAAAAAAAGAAAAAGAGAGAGAGAGAGACCAGGCACAGCGCTAAAATTCTCACTCTCTGGAGTTCACTAGAACTGCAGTCTACAAGACCGCACAACATTGGGACCGCATTATTAGAAATCACGACTATTGTCAATGAATTTATATATAACCATCCAATGTATACATTTCACAAATAAAAGAGTTGATAAAAGCACATGTTAGAAGTTTCACAACAAACATAAGAACAGTAAAAACTGAGCCATGGGCGCATAAATAACCACATGAATTAGAATTGTATATGCTTAGATGAATACCTGTATTCTTTGTTAGCCATTCCATAGGATCCAGAATCCATCTGCAATTGGGGATTATTACCAGAACAAGGCCCCTGGGGATTACTCATGGAATGAAGGGGCAGGTTCTGGAAACTGCTTCCTTCAGAGCTGCTCCCGGTGGGGGTGAGCGATGTCACAGTCGACGAAGACTGAGAAATGGTATGTGTTTCCACAGGCTTTCTTGAACGGTTGCGGCCTCTGTGCATGTGCCGCTCGCAGTACTTGGAGTCTGGATATGCATCCTTGGAGCACCTCCACTTCTTCCCATCAGTTCTCCGGCACCTCCCCGGCTCTGGGTCGGGCTTCTTCCCATAAAAGGAACAGTAACCCACTGCAATAAGAGCTCAAAAGATTGAGCTTTTGATTTTTATTTTATTTTGTTTTTCTGAGCTTTTCATTTGATAATGGATGAATTGAACATTCATGTATAGAATGACCTTCACATACTTGTGTTTAATATGAGGAACAAGAAAAAAAAATGCAAAAGGATGTTTAGGTCCACAACTGTATGAAGTATGAACAGCTCATCATTCAATAATAGAGAGAATACTAGTTGCAGAGAAAATTTAACTTTTTTTCCTTTTTAGAAATAGCAACAATTATACTCCTTCCACTGAACTAAGTAAAAAAACATTGGATGCCCAAACACTTTCACAAAAAAAAAAAAAAAGAAAGAAAGAAAAATCCCACTGCAAAATAATCACACAATTAACAAGAAAACCATAAAAAAACACTGAAAGCAGTGCAAAACTAAAAAAAAAAGTTTCCTCTTCACTAATTGTTTTAAAGGGCATATAAATTTCACTCTCAAGTCTCAAGAGATATAATAATCAAGTAATCAACCCCAGATGACCCCTCTACCTATAGCAAAAAAAATTACTGAACAATGAAAACCATAGAAACAAAACCAGAACACCCCAAAACTGTAAAAAGTAAAATTAGAAACAATAAAGGGCACAATCACCCCCATTATTCTCCTCCAATAAACACTGGTATAAGCATAACTTTAAATAAAAATAAATAAATAAACCCACCAAACACCCCAAAACATTGCAAAAACAACCACACACAAGGAAAGATAAAAACTTTGAAAAAAAGAGCATGAACACCATCAATCTCAAACCACCCCACATCAATCAGCCCACACCCCAACATAGAAAAAATAAAAATAAAAATAGCAAGAGTTAGAAAGATATAGAGTTACTTACTGGTGGGATGATGATAGAACCTAGCAGACATGGATTCAAAGCTCTTCCTTATAGGAATAAGAAGATCCGGAGGCACAGCTATTCCCGCCATCATATACTTAAAGATCAAAGCCTGATGCTCCAGCTCCTGCCATTGCGACGCCGTAAACGGCGGCCTGGCCGCACTGTTCATCTCCCTCCCTCCCTCCTCCTCCTTCCTCTCCTAAACTTTCCAACCCCACAAACAAAAACAAACAATAAACCAAACACAAAAGCTGCAAAAACAGCAAACACACCTCTCCTTCTCTCTATCTATCTCTTCAGACGAACCCCAGTCCAAAGCAAAAGCACCCAAGCAAGAAAACGACACTATTCTCATTACCCAGAAGAATGCAGGGTTTCGCCATTTATAGACTATGATTAGCAAGGAAAAGGAAAGACCAAAAGATAGAGAAATGATACTATATATAGCAAACAAGACCCTTGCTTTCTTATTCGTTTTTCATTATTTTTATCTTCTTCTTTTTAAGCTGTTGGTTTTCTCTCGAAACCCTAGAAATCGAGATTGGGAGAGAGGGATTTTTAAAAGAGATGATAGCAATCGTCGTGTCCTATGTTATGTTCTTCTCTGGTTTTGTGTCGGTCTTCCCTCTGCAGGTCCTGGGCTGTGTGTATGTGTTGGGAAAGTAGGCAGTATCCGAAAAATATAAGGACGGATGGAAGAAGTCAAGAAGATATTTCGGGTTGCTCTTTCCGTTTCGGAAATGGGAATCTGTAACAGTGAAACGTTCTTTTGTAGCGGTGCCGTAATTCTGTATAGTTTTTGGTGGATTAATGGTGGGAGACTGACATGGTGGGAGCATCATTCGAGGTGATTTTTTGTAGGGTCCACTTGAGAGGAGTTGTGTACGTGTAGGGATAGGATTCTCTTATTAGGCATCAACTGCCCCACTTAAGTTTGGTGGGGCCATCATGGATGGGATGTATTATGAAGATGGGTGGGTGGGGTCTGAATTTGGTCATGGTTGATTTTTAGAAGCACAATCCAAAATTTGTTCGTCCTCCCTTTGTAGCATAATAGCATCCCAACCACAGAGTTTGAATTTGGTCATGATTGCTTAAAAATTTTACAATTAGGGCGAATTGGTTGCGAGTTCGAATGCAAGTAAGAATGATTCGGTGTGAAAAAAAAAATATGTGTCGATAAAAGGTATTAGGTATGTCGATTGATTTTTCATTTTTTCCTTTGAGAAATACTGTGGAGTGGGATTCACAGAATTTAAAAATATTTATGCTGTCTCCGCTGAACCTCGAAGTTTTGATAGAAATTTTTAACTAAATAAATTTAAGGATGGTATCTTTACGAATACGAATCTCAGGAAGAATGACTCGGGTCGGCGCTAAAAAAACACGTGATGCCAAAAGTGTGCCCACCAAATTTCACCTTAAGCAGATTTTCAACAGTGCACCTCAGTGGGAGGATCCGGACTCTTCATCATCACCACATCAAACCCACATGCATAGAAGTGGGGATATAAGGTGACTGGAAGCATTTCCTGGTGCCTCCTGATACTGCTGAGGCACCCAGTTCTGAAATTCCTCCATAGTTTAAAAAAGTTTTCTTCCTCAATCATTCACCCTTCAATTCCTCTCAGGTAGATAGGGACGATGCAGATGATAATGACAGTTTTGTAGTGTTTTGAACTGTGATGAGAATGACCAAACCCCAGCAGTTAAGGCACGTTTATCATCTGTTTAGGAACTAGATTAAGTACAAACTCACTTTAACAGCAGCTTCTGCTCATGAAAGAAAGAACTGCACTTTTTAGTGACGTCCAAATCAGACCTCTCCTGCTTATCAACCCAAAGTTATAACAGTTAGCACATTTTGGAAAAGGTGACTAGATGTGATTATCATTAATGTAATCCATGATTAGGGTCCTTTAGGAAATATAGTAAGGTCACATCAAGATGAAAAAAAAATGTTTATTTTGTCTGACCCAAAGATCATGGGATCAGATATGTCTAGCCAATTGCATTAGATTCGTCTTGGATTTGTATTTATGATTTCTATCAAACTGATCTTTTCTTTATTTGATATATTAACAGGAGGCACATGCCATGTACGTGAGGTTGGATTATAATTGTATTCTATTTTCTAAGTGGAAGATGAAGATTTTAAATTGAGTTTGTCTCAAGAGAAGAGAAGGGATTGTTTATTAATATAGTACTGTTATCATTGGGATTTTTACTTGGGGCATTGCATATTCGCATCACCATCAAATCGAGGGGTTAAAAACGATGCAACCCCTAGCAAGAGTGCCCCACAATTTACAATTTGTTGTGTGTAGAATTGCATGTATGCATGCCAAAATGACATGGCTAATGGCTAATTTGACTTGACTCACAGCAAGGACACTTGATCATGCAGAGAATGAACTCAACGAATGGTTTTGTGGTTAAATATACAATCCGAATGTCCCACGAATGATCCCGACACAAGCCATTTCATGAATGCTAAAAATGGAAAAGCAGTAAGTGACCAGCTTCAACAACTTTCATTAATTCGAGGTGAAAATTTTATGGCCCCTGAGCCACAAAACTGGACAGTTTTCATAAGTTAGGGCCCAACTCTAGTCTCCATCATGCTTAAGTAGCACAATAATTCTTGCCGAACGTGCTGTGCACGGGCATGACCCACGTGGTTAGGGTACACACTCCATTTAATTGATTTTGAAATTTTTTAATAAATAAATAAATACGAGTACTGGATGGTTTAGTGACTATATTAGTTATTTTAAAAAAGTAAGAGATCATAAGTTCAAACCTCCTAACCCTGAAGAAAAAGATTTTTCGTGTCGCTTTTACTCTCAGGCATATATCACATATCTACAAATTTGTACAAGTAAGGATGGGTCTCACCGTAAGATCGATCATTTTATTTAAAAAAGAAAAAAAAGTTAGATTAAAAGTTGGTTGCCAATGGATTGCATATTGATATACCAGTTGGAGAGCATTTCATGTGGCTCAAGGACCATATCTACTGTTTAATTCAATGTGATCAGTTTGTTGAGTGAGTAAGATTGTTTCACTAGGCCCATGAGAGTGGGACTCTAAATTTATTTTTTTCCTTGATGAATCAATACTATGATTGTATACTTTGGAGGAGAAAGTGGGGAACAGTATTTTCCTAGGTTGGAGCTGGGGGGATCATCAAGAAGAGAGCAATCATTTGTCGAGTTTCTCTCTGCTCCTCTGGAGCGCACCAAAACAGCATGGCTTAGCTGACACTCTTTCATTGCTAGCAAACATTCAATTGAAGAAAGGGGACCCTCAACTCACATCACTTCCCTCTCCTTTCTATCTATATGCTCTTGAACCTTTTCTTTTTTCTCTGTTTTTAACTTTTAAATCCCAATTTACCCTCTTAAAATTATTAGTTTGAATCCACATCTTTTTGGATATTATTCAAATTTCTTCCTGCTCTAACCAAGTCGGAGAAACCCTAAGATGAAGGAGTGGAACTCCACTTTGAAACCTCGTTCATTAAAAATTCAAATCATTCAAAATAAACATCTTTTTCGTATGTGAGGAATCTGCGAATTTTACTTCAATCGTTATAAGATTGACCATATGATTAAAATTGTGACCATATGATTAAAATTGTGACCAGAACTATATTGCACATATTTATTAATTGGTTTTTTTATCAAGCAGTCAATCTTACCATGACATTAACTCTCTGTCATAGTAAAATTTGGAGATACTCATATAGTAGATGGTAGGACTGTAGGAGGACATTTATTTTGACAGGCTCCAAATTTAAATAGGTGGGCTCTACCTCTTTTTTAAGGATTTTCAGTAGGTCAAAGAGTGAGGTTCCAGGCTAACTCTTTTATTGCCAGCAAACATTGAATTGGAAGGGACCCTCACCTGACATGACTTACCTCTCTTTTTGAGTTATGCTCTTGGGCCCTTTTTGTTGCTTCATTTTTCCCCAACAAGTCAGTGGGAGAGGAGAAAAAAGCAGAAAACTGGAAAAGGGATTCCTTACCCCCACACCCCACACCCCCACAATGCAGCCACTTTACCTAGACAGCAAGCACACGTGATGGGCTGGATTGAGACCACCCAAAACCACCCTTCTTCCATTTCCGGATTTAGAAAGCGGTTTCCAAGTCATCACCAGATTTGGCTGCAGTTTGTGATGTTGGATGAGCCCCCGGCCTTGATGATGATTCAAGATGGGCTGCAGTTGTCAAGGTAGAAGCTTGACTAAAACTACATAAATGTTGGATAGATTAGTTAGAAACTAGTATAGATAGTACTCCACAGATATTAGATAGGGAAATCCAAAATCACTGGAGATGATAATGGGTCAGGTTTAAATGGGAACCTGTCTGGACTCATGGTTTTCCGTCCAAGGGAGATACAAGATCTCATTTTTGGACCCAAGTCAGGTTTTAGGGTGGGTTCAGATTTTGATTGGAGTTCACCAATTTTAGTGTATATATATATATATATATATATATTTTGGAGAGATTATGTGTGTTAAGGCTTTTATCAGAAAAGGGTTAGTGGATGAAGTGTTGATGTTTGAGGATAAATTATCAGTGGACTCAATTTCACACTCATTCAATCAAAATTCATTAGACCATCAAATTTGATACATGCATAATTTTATCATCTTATCTCCTCAGGGCACTAATATGAAATAGGAATTCTCATACTTCAGTCCTTAGTAACCGGAACCTCCCCTCTCCCTGTCCGATTTCCGCTCCGAAAATGCAGATCGGCGTCCTCAAAGCGCAGATCCGTCATCGAAGCGCGGATCAACTGAATATGAAGCAAACCGTTCAAAACTTTAGTTTATGTGCATTTTATTTTTCTGTAAGCTTGACATTTATCTTTTAAATGAAGAAACTTCATCTAACTTATTAATTATTGTCTATTTTATGTGATTAAATTGCAAAGTTAATTTTTTTCTCCATTCTTGATACTTCAATATATGGATAAGACATTGGCAGACCTATTCATAGACAACATGGGGCGGGTGCCCCATGTTGATTTTGAAATTGTCAAAAACTTAAACGGGTCTGACCTGTCCCACATGTATCTAATAAATTGTCACCCCACGTCTAAACTTTGTGATCGCCCCATGTCACAAAACATTGGTGACCGAGAGTACAAGATTCTATTCATGCCATTCTCTTTTTACATCTTCTTTCTACTAAGAGTTTGAGATCCTCTTCACGCCAATCAAGCTTCTTGTCGCCGGTCTTCTCGTGATTAGTCTCTCTCCAAATAACCCTAAATAAAGCAATCTACCTCCCTCCTCAGATTTAGTATAATCCTAATCATTATAGCCCTTAATCTCCAAATCCTTAATCCCCAAATCCTAATCCAAACCCTAAGCCTTAAATCACCTAATCTAAGCATATCTACAAGTCCGAAGCTGACCAAATCACCATTGGGCACACTTTAATCTTCAATTAAAAGATAAATCAGACCTTAGGGTTCATATGTTTGGATAATTTGAGTTACATTTAAGTGAATATTTTTTTCTTTTGCCATATGCACATGACCCAACTATAGGGAATTAGTTTTAGAAATAGGTAAGTGCAAGCAACCAAATTTCTTAGATTGAAAGAGAACCCCTTTGGAAACTGAAATCGGGTAATTAAGTGCTCACCCAATTCACCGTTTCAAGGCATCCAAATATCTAGGATTAAAGAAAATATTATTTTAACTATTTTGATGATGATGAAGTGATGGTCACCTAAATTTGGGAGAAGCACTGGGAAGACCCTTCAATTAAGCAAGAGATTTGAATATGGAAAAAAGTTTTGTCTATTTAAATGCAATATATTTTCTCGTTTAGTATTTTACTGTGAAAAAAGTTAGCAAACTTGAGTAAAAGGTTAGCCCCGCCCAAACAAAAATCCTGGGTCCGCCACTGAGATAAGATATATTTGTGCCCATTAGTTAATTATTTATAGACCCATAAGCATTATATTATATAAGCGCTCCGGATATATAATTATTTTAAATTTTAACGTCCTACCCCGCTCCACACTCTGCACTTAGCTTCAGCCATCCATTCAAGGTGGGTACCACTTGGGCTTTGCCCATGGTACACCTGAGCAATGTGATTCAAGGGAACATCTAAAAAAGGCAGTGCGTATGGTCCGACTGACGAGGGCACCAGGACCATCCAATCCTGGATGTAGGGCTGCACAGAACCGGACCGCAGACCGGACCGGACCACAAAACCGGACCGGACCGGACCGGATTTGCGGTCTTGGGGTCCAAATCCGGTCCGGTCCGGTCTGGGCCTTTTGTGGTCCGGTCCGGACCGGACCGGACCGCATTTATTAAAATAATTTTTTTTTAATTTTTTTTTTTCATAATCTTTGAGCCCATGAGGCATGAGCCTAGCACCCATTTGTAAAACCCATCATTCATTCATTTGACATTTGCCTACTTTTTAGATGTGAGGTGAAAATGAAAAAAAAAAAAACAAAAAAAAAATGAAAAAAAAATGAAAAGAAAAAAAAAAATGGAAACCGGTCCGGACCACTTTAAGTGGTCCAACCGGACCGGTTTGGACCGGACCGGACCGGACCGGACCGCTTATAAGTGGTCCGGTCCGGTCCTTCATTTTGGGCCGGACCGGAAATCCGGCCGATCACCCCTACCTGGATGTACATGGTGGGCCACTCCTGATACATGGCCCATGGCACAAGCAACATTTGCATGTATGGGCCCCACTTTCCAGCATCTGTGATTGAACAACATGTTGGGTGATGAATTAAAGAATGCTTAAATAAACAAGATGATAACTTTAGCAATGGAAGTCAAGCAGTCCACATCCAATTGAGATGACTGCCTGGGCTCATGGGCTGAAGCCTGTCAAACCTAGCCCATTTAGTTAACGGGGCTAATCGGTCCCATATCCAGTGGACAGTCCACGAGTTAGGTCAGGGCCCAACCCATTCTCAAAACATATATTCCTTTTTGAGCCCTGCTACATGGACTAACCCATGGACCGATCCATGGACTAACTCCATAGTTTTGGGGGGAAAATCACCTCACATCATGTGATTTTCCTCCCAAAACTATGGGGTTTGTCCATGGACTAACTCCATGAGTTAGTCCATGTAGACTTTTTATTCCTTTTTAACACTAAGTATATCCTGCATGTGGGCTAATATGTTTCCAAACCCGGCCCGACCCGGACGTATTCGGTCGGGTGTAACATGGTCTATACCGGTCGGGTCAAACCCGACCCGGAACATACTAATCCGGACCGTGTGCCGGGTTAAGGATTTTTAGTTAATCGGGTTATCGGGTGACCCGATAACCCGGTTATAAGAAAATATTAAAAAAATAACTTTTATATACTAATTAGCTGATTTAGAAATAAACTTTGAAATAAAGTTTTGTGGAAAGTTTTGTGGTTAAACTTGGATTTAGATGAGAAAATCTTCATTTCACAGAAATTATGCGATTTGAAACAATTTGTAAACGGGTCCCGGTAAGCCACACCGACAAACGGCTATCTCCTGTCGGGTTGCCGTGTCAACATAAAACCTCCAGACGAAGTCACCCCAAATATTGCTGACATACCTGTATTGGGCTGGGAAATCAAACCCGGAACAAACCATGGGCCTAAAACTATGAAAACCCAAACCCAGTGCATTATGAGTTTGAACCACGTTTTGCCTGGGCTGCCTCAGCTACAAAGCTTTCTGTTTTGCATGTGGATCATCATATAAATAGACTTAAGTTTCATATTGTGGGCTCATGTGGGCCCTATCTTAGATATCCAAAATGGTTGAAGGGATGGGTCCATCTAAGATGGGGGAATACCCAAAATGACAGGGTATTAAAGATTCAAAACATCCTTTGTTTTTCTAAAAGAAGCTTCTTTCTTCTGTCATTAATGTTTCCACTCACTATATGTAGGGTATGAAACTTATAGGGTCCGAGCTATTCAAAATCTGAACTACTAAAAATAAGGGTCCTTCCTTTAATGGGTTGAGCCCAAGTTCTACACCATAGGACTTGATTCCACTGTAAAATCGATCATATGCTCAATAATGGTGGGATCAACTCTTAATGGAGTAACATTGATAAAAATCCCACTTAACGAGAGGGTGTTTATTTTGAGCCGTGTATATTCAATAGGCTGCCCTACTATGGAGTTCTACATCCCTCAAAGGAAGCATGAGTGAGACACTTAGAAAGAGCTGAACTCTGAACTTTGCATTTTCATGTTATTGTTTTATTTATGTTAAAAGGCATTATTATACCATATATACCTTCAAATTTATCTTTTTTTTTTTTACTTGTGAATTGCTTTAAATGCTGCCCTCTCAACCACAAGCATCTTTGCCCATTAAACAATTAGAGGTAACAAATCAATGAACTTTCATCATTCAATAGTAGGTCCATTGGTTTAGCATAGGTCATGCTTTGATTAGAGTGAATATTTTAAGTGGTTTGGATTCATTGCAGCCATCATCATCATCATAATAAGGTCATTGTTCAGTCCAATCAGAAGCTTTATTCCAACTATATTGGATCATCTATATGAATAATAAGCTCATTGTCCGTAAATGATCTGTTCTAACAAAGGTTTTAGAAATTATGTTTTGAAAAATATTGGAGTGTTCATGGCCATTCTTATTCCTGTTGGCCAAGCAGGTTCATTTCATTTGGTACTTTTCTCTGGATTGTTAAAGATTCTGAGAATAGAATAGAATTAAATGTGTGTAGAAAAGAAGGGGCATATTTACCATGGAAGATATGTTGGGTAGATATGAACATTTGAACAAAGACAGAGACAACAGGAAGGAGAAAAAGTGGTAGATATTTAAGATATTGTTCAGTCCAATCAAGATATCATTTTATGGATGAATCATCCAGGGACTAGACTACTCAATCACGTGACTAAAGTGAGGGGGTTGTTGGGGTACTTTCTTTGATAATTGAGGGGAGTGTATGTGGGGGAGGAGAGCCATAGCTGTTGGGTTACCCCAAGCCCCAATTATGTCCTGTTATCTCCTTTTGGAAGAATCTCCTCAATGGTCAGAAAACTCCCAAAGTCAAGATAGCTATTTTTATGTTTTTTTTGCAAGTTAAGATAGCTGTTTGATTAAGTTCTCTAATGCAAAGATCTATTTAAGACAACCATTCTATAATATAAGCCCATTTGATACCAAATCCCACCATAACCACCAACACATGTCTTGGTGCCTTTGTGCAATGCGACTATTATGTAAAAGAGAGAAAGTTTGTTATGGTTTTTTATGTAGCCCACCAGTTTTATTATTTGATTGATATGTTTTACTAATGGAAAAGTGAAAAATAAATTAATTTTCTTCGATAGAGAGGATTTTAAATTCCTATGAGAAAGATAGTAATTTAAGATTGCTCTTCCGAGGAAAACTAAAATCTACTGAGCAGAGAATCATCTAGTTGCTCAAACAAGTGTTGAAAAAGTGACTCCCACATGTACATACATATAGGGTGGCCAATGGGCCAGGTCGGACTCGAAGCTTGTCTACGTCTAGCTCAGTTCTGTTTATTTGCTAGGGCCAACAATAATGACTGGATTGAACCCATTTGTCTACTTGTAGGGCTAGGCCCCAGCCCATTAGAAAAATATTGTCCCAAATTTGCTTTGAGTTTGTTGGACCAGGGCAGAACTTCTTGTCAGCCTTTGGGTAGATTTAGGTCAGTCAATGTGGGAAGAGTATCAGGTGTGTTGGAGGAGCCCACAGGCTTAAAAAGTTAGCCAATATATGGTCCAAAGTGAGCAGGGCTTGAAGGGGTACGGGGTTATCTGACCATAAAACATGGTCAGATAAGTATCAAACATGGGACCAGTTGACTTGCTTAAGAAGTTTGCCTGTCTCCCTTCGTGGGCTGCCCTGAGCTCGGCCCAGGCTGGCCACGCAGGGGCGTACCCACATATGTAGCTATGGGGGCAGTCAGACTTTAAACCCGCCCCCCCCCCCGCCCCCTCTCAAACTTGCATGAAAACTTTGGGTCTGCCTCTAAAACCCAGATGAAAATTTCAAGTTTCTCCTCAAAAGTCACGTGAAAATTCTAAGTTTGCCCACAAAATCCAACTACGAGTTTGGATCCATCCCCTCAAACAAAAATCACGGGTGCGTTGGCCAGGACCATGTGCAATCTTCCACTGGTGAAACAAAAGTGGGAGCGTATGTGGCATGGGTTGAGAGAGGTTATTTAGTGAAACAAGCCTAGTTTATTTAGTGATCAGGCCTAATAGTCAGATGCAGGGAATGAGATCATGGGTCTGAATCCAGCCCAGAACTAGGCCCATTCACAAAATCTGGGTAGCCTTTATGCTAAATCTGCTGGATGACCGGGCCTTTAACATCCGCAAAAGCTTTTACCTGGACCCAGGCCATGGACCTAAAATCACAGTCCATATCCAGCATAGTGCAGGCCAGGTTCGTGTATGGGTCGGGGTAGCCCGGCCCACGAGAAACTCTTTGCATGTGACAATCTCTTTTTTTGGAATCCCATGGTTTCTAGTAATGAAGTTGCATTAACAAAGATAAAAAAAAAAAATGTAATGTATAATTATGAATTCATAATGGAGGTGGTGATGTAAATACCAAGGGCCATTTTGTTTGCTTTCTATTGAACTCCATAGAGTTTTAAGCAATACCTTCCTATCAGAGGAGCTAAACTCGAAGAAATAAGGGCTCATTCTTTATTGGAATTTCTGAAACACAAGTCTGTTAGATGTCAGAGAATTCTAAATGCAGCTGCATTTGTTATTCTTGAATTTCTTATTTCATTCAAACTGGTGGCTGACTGACAAATAATATCACTTTTTGTGGGGAATGAGTTCCTTTGTTCTAACCAATGCCTTTCTATTAAAAATGCGGAATTTGAAGAAGTAGAGGTGAAAATCCACAAAATGGCTAAGCATATAGTAATAGTACTGCCTTTGGAAGGAAATGGTTAAACAAGTCAAATACTACGAAGAAGCGTCTCATCCACAATTTCTCGTTTATCTTTCACCTCACCTCTCTAATATTTCTATGTTAAACTTATTTAAGCCTATATTTCAAGGATTTCCATACCAAGTAGAAAAATGAGCCCTGAACCTACTAAATAAGTTTTTTTTTTTAAAAAAAAAAAAAAAGAGGGCCATTTAATAGGATCTTTGCACTTGCCTTACAACAAACACTCATGAAATATAGGTATTGAAAGGCTTTCTATATGCCTCTCAATATATAGTTACTATTATCTCTAGCATCATTCATGGAGTAGAAGAATCCACTCAACAGTTACTAATATGACCACCAACATTAACATTCAAAATGCTGAATCATCTCAATCGAACCAATATCTCTAGAGTTCGTGATGGTGGATGGCACTCATGATTATAATTTTGAGGTTGTAGGTTCGAGTCATGTTATAAATTAAAAAAGAAAATATACCCCTATCATCGTCCACTTCTAAAGAGTGAAAATCATATTTGGCAAGACCTGATATCCCCATTTTTCACAAATATTTGAAATGCAGGATCCTCTTGAAAGAACCTAATATCACCATTGTTCGACTTCGATGTGATGAGCCAGCCTCAATAAGATAAGTTTAGTCGCAAAGAGTGTAGAAAAAAAGAGTAATAGTGAGATTTCAAAAGATAATTATCTTTTATTTTTTGGGCTTTTTTTTTTTGCTCCATAGTCCAAAGTTTCCTTCTTTTTTTCTCCCCTCTAATGGTTGCAAGAGCCTTGTTATACAACTTTCCTCTTTAAAAGTTTTTCTTGTCAAGGAACACTTAGCAAGCATAGGCACCCTGGTGTCCCTGCTGCACACTTATTTTATTAGCATGGTGGTAAAGACATTGACTCCCATTAAAGCATAGAGCTCAAATCTAGCTCAAGAAAACACATAGGCAACTAATAACCATTCCAGTAAGTCAAGAAAAGAGTTGTGGTTAAAATTTAGATGGCTTTCCCAAGAGGTAAAAAGGTTGGGTCCATTAGTCTTGACTGATGGAACTATCACATGTAGGCTAGACATAGTGGGTCAAGCTCATTGCAAAAACATTAGGATGATTTCCACTCTTGGAGTTGGCAAGTAGGCTGTTTTTGGAGAACCCTCACTACACATTTAACACCCAGGGTTAATGTCAACATAGTCAAACTAGAGTTGCATCAAAGGTATATCTTCTTTTTCAGAAGAAAAGGAGATCAAATGGGGTTGACTAACAGTGTAGATGGAAGAGTGAGATTGTTAGGAAAATAAGGGGGTTGTATGTAAAAATTTGAAAAAAAAGGTGGCTATGGAATTATGGTTGTCAAAATGCTGCATAAAGTAAGTTAGTTTCTAAACACATATAAAATATATTAAATCTCTTCTTATATATTTTTAATATATATATATATATATATTTTTTTTTCATTTTTCATTTAAATATCATCACAATTTTCTCAAAAGGATTCTCTCTTTCATGTTATTAAATAACTAGAATTGTGTTTTGATAAATAGTTTCCAATGGAAAACCAAATAAACATATAAAAAATGATCATGATCAAATAATTTCCTCTTTAGTGGAATTGATTTAAGGGAAGATGAGAAATGAATATCCAGCCATCTCTCGTAGTATTTCATTACCTAGGAAAGTGAAGATCCCATATACATCTCCACATGATATTTTTCTTCTCTCACTTCTTTAATAATGATAATTTTGGGGTGAAGATTCGAACCCGCACTCTCTCTATGGGACACTTGCCTAAGCCCGAGTTACTCAATGCGAGAGGGAGGCATGGACTTCACGTGCTCGGAAAAATAGTCGGTTCTCAAAGAAGCTTAACACCCTCATTTTACTATAAACTTCTAGCTTTCAATTCTTATGTGTATTTATGAAAACAAAAGGCCCAAAGATATTCCTAAAATCCACGTACACGGGTCGTTATCTGTAATTCTAGGAAAAACTAGGTGGTTATTCAAAAACCGAAATGTAAATTAGTTTATTGTAGTTGTAGGAAAACCCAGGGAGTCATATGCAAAGTTTTCAAAATTTCCCATTTTTACTTATATCTCCCTGAGGAATCCCTAAATCTCACCCCTGTCCCTTCTCCTCTTACATCCAAAAACCCATTCATTTCCTCTCCTGCAGTAGCCAGCAAACAAGAAATCTCAGCTTCTCAAACCCTAAAACCCTCTTCATAGTTTTCCTCAAAGGTGATTCCTTTCCATCGATCGCTTCACAATATCAGCTTTTTCCTCGAAAACCGATTCCTCGAGCGAGTTTTCTTCGATTTGTAGTGAGTGAACTCGGATTCCTGCATTCTAGGGTTTCTCTTTGTGATCTGTCTTCTTCTTCTTCTTGGGGGGAGAAACTGGAAGTCGAAGGAGTTGCTTGGATTCTTATCACATGCTGAAAAAAATAGGTCTGATATTATGAATCTTATGTGCTTCTTCTTTTAATGTGGTTTTGAATTGATTGAAAAAGACTTTTTTTTCTTCTTCTTAATCACCGTGTTTATCTCGATCTGACTTGAGTTGGGTTTTTAGTATTTCTTGATTTGAAGTCAGAATCTGGGTGCCTGTAGGATTCCAGCATTTGTAGTTTCTAATTTCATTACTTCATCATGAAACTGTTGGTTTTCATCTTTCTTTTTAATCTTATGGCAATGTGTTTTTTTATTGAGTTGGATCAAAGAAAATATCCCCATATCTGTGTCCCCATGAACTAAAATCTTGTCTAGAACTGTGATTATTACTATTATTATTTTATTTTGGGGTGCAACCTGCTATTGCAAATTCTCAATAAAAAAAATGTATCAACAATGTCATGTGGGTGACAGTCTAGATGTAAAATCCAGAGTATTTGCAAGCTGCAGGATTTGATTTTACCAAATAATGCAATAATACTAAATTATTCAGCTTGATGTTGGATACTTAAACATTGCGGGGTTTTTGGCAGTCTGAACTTGCACTCAAACATGGAATGGATCATTAATGTATAGTGTTTCTATCGCATTTTTATTGAATCCGGATTAATTGTTTTGTTTCCTATCACAGATGCCATCATGGAAAATACCATCAATCCAGAAAACCCGTTTTGGGATTTTCATATGCGGTCTCAAGATAACGGCACAGAATGTCATATGACACCTGTTTCAGAACCTCGTGTGGGTGGGGATCGTTTAATGGTAGAAGGTTTTGAAGGAGAACAGGATGTTGAACCATATGAGGGTTTGGAGTTTGAATCCGAGGATGCTGCGAGGATATTCTATAATGAGTATGCGAGGCGAATTGGTTTTGGTAGCCGTATCAGTAACAATCTCCGTTCGAAGAAGGATAGAAGAACTATTGCTCGGAAGTTTGTTTGTTCTCGAGAGGGGTTTCGTGCGAAGAAGCATTTAGACAATTTAAATAGAGTTAAGAAGCCACGGATGATCACAAGGATAGGATGCGGGGCAATGATGATGGTAAAGAAAACAGAGCTCGGGAAATGGATTGTTACAAGATTTGTAAAGGAACATAATCATCCACTACTTAGTCCAAATGAAGTGATTCTCCTTAGATCACATAGGCCATCTGATACACCAAAGGGTCGAGTTAGAGCTTCTGATGGGGCAATATTGGACATGTATGGAGCCGAAGCAAGTGGGATTAGTAATCTTGGATTCATTGAGCAGGATGGCGGAAGCAATATTGTAGCTGGTATGAAAAGAAAGAGAAACCTTGGAAGAGATATTGAGCATGTCCTAGATTATTTCAAGCGAATGCAATCTGAGAATCCTGCTTTCTTTTATGCTATACAAGTTGATGATGATAGGTCTTTGTGCAGTATGTTTTGGGTTGATGCAAGGTCAAGGATGGCTTGCAATTACTTTGGTGATGTGGTTTATTTTGATGTCATGTATAGAATGAATCGATATGAAATGTCATTTGCTCAATTCACAGGACTGAACCATCATCTGCAATCTACATTATTTGGTTGTGCACTGCTTCTAGATGAAACCGAGTCGTCGTTTATTTGGCTATTTAAGACGTGGTGTGAGGCTATGTGTGGTCACCATCCTCTTTCAATCATTACCGATGAAGACACAGCAGTTGAAGCAGCAATTATGCATGTATTCCCAAAAACCCATCATGTTCTTAACAAGTGGCACATCTTAAATCGTGCCCCAAAGCAATTGTCTCATGTATATATTCCGTATCCTACCTTTCAAGGGGAGCTCGAGAAATGCATTAACCTAACTGAGACGGTTGAAGAGTTTGAATCAAACTGGGAGCTACTCCTTGACAGGTACGAACTTAGGGAGAATGAATGGCTTCGATCATTGTACATAACTCGTAAAAAGTGGGTCCCAGTGTACTTACGGGGCACATTCTTTGCACAGTTGCCTACATCCCTACAAAGTGAAGTTTCAAATTCAAATTTTGATGGATATGTGAATGCAAGCTCCACTTTGCAGGAATTTGTTACACAATATGAGAGGGCCTTAGACACTTGGTACGAAAAGGAACGTGAAGAGGATGTTCAAACAATGCATGACAAACCAGAGTTGAAGACAAGGTTGCCAATTGAAAAGCATGCATCGGACGTTTACACAAGAAAAGTTTTTCGGAAATTGCAAGAGGAAATATTTGAAATGCTTGGTTATGCTGTAAATAAAGTTAAAGAAGATGGAACAAATACCATGTATAAAGTGGGAAAATATGATGATCAAAGGAGGACGCATACTGTTACATTTAATTTGTCTGAAACAAGAGCATATTGCAGCTGCCAGATGTTTGAGTTTTCAGGCATTCTTTGTAGGCACATATTAAAAGTCTTCACAATATCAAATATCCGGATACTCCCGTCTCATTACATCTTAGATCGATGGACAAGAAATGCCAAGAGTCGTGTTGTACTCGATGAACGAGGCACTGCAATGCGAGCTAATTTTCGAGAATCTGTGACTTTGCGTTACAACAATTTATGTAAGCAAGCCATAAAATGTGTGGAGGAAGGAGCGACCTCTGGTGAGAGTTACGATGTGGCACTACATGCTCTTCGAGCGGCTTGGGAAAAGGTTGTTGCTTCTAAAGAAAGGCTGGCGCGGGTTGCACAACCTATCACACCTGTAAGTTGTAGCAGTCGGGGAGACATTGTCAGCATGCAGACTGAAGCGGCAAGAGTAACAGAGCTTGAAACTCAGACTCTGGTCAGTGGAAGTAGTCAGGGGGACATTATCAACACACATTGTGATGCAGATGATACGGCAAACCATATTAGTTTGAGTGATCCTCGACAATGGCACTCCTGGTTGTTCTAAATGTGGGCCTAACAGTCTTTATTTTGTTTTGCTGACCTCGTTTTTGGCTATTCTGCCGATCTTCGTTTTAAAGAAATCCTGATGTAACTTGAAACTATGTACTCTCTTGCAAATTCAAGGCTTCTAAATGCAATTGAGTATGGAAAATGATATCCTTTCACTACTCTTTATCATTGTTCAGACTTTTTCTTCCTTGCCTGTGCTCGTTGGCCTGACTCTAATTTAAGATTATTTGCTTGATTAGTTTTGCAGGAATTATCAGCCGTCAGGACCACCTCATCTGGATATTGAATAGTTTGAATCTTGGCATGTTTTTCGTGGTTGTTCTTATATGGTGTTTTACTATTTCTTATATAGCCACCTTGTGAGGCTTTCTCCTCAGTAAGAACCGAAACAAAAACACAGTGAAGAAGATTGGAATTCTCTAGTTATGTTGCTTTTGTGAATCGTGGTTATTAATTTAGCCTATATATGTTTATTTATTTGTTTATATCAGTATAGTGTTGAATTAATTTTCATCCTTACAAGATGACAGCTCAGTTGTTATACTACGGTTCTTGTCATCTGTATTCTTGTCGTAGCTGCTCTTAAATTTTGGAGTCTTGTCTAGAAGAACAGAAAAGCAGAGCTGGGAGCCCACCACTCGGATTCAGTCTCATCCAACTCTTAACAGGTACTTAAATCTGTGCTTATTGTTATCTTGAACTTGCTTATCTTGAAAAGCACAACTGGGAGCCCACCATTCTGATTCAAGTTCTCAAATTCTGTACCAATACTGCTTATTTACGCCAGTAAGTTGTACGCATTGCCATATGACAACTTTGGATAAGTCTACTTTACAGCTCTATTGATCACACTTGATGTTGTATTCTTGAATGTAATCTTTATGATGCTAGTTAGGTCTACCGTCCATTGATTATTGAGTCTTTGGTATTTGGAAGTTAGTTACATGTATTAAGGATAAGTTTGAATGCAAGGGCGCTCTAAAGGGTGCAGATTAGTTTTCATGCGAGGTTCTGTGAAGTACAATCTTGTGGACGGAGCTGCTGGTTATAGAGAACTTTGAAGTTGTAGGTGGCAATGTGGTTTACTCTTATTTTTGGCACAATCTTGATGATAATGAGATGGCAGCTTTTACAGAGTTAACACTGATATATCTTTCTAAAATTTATGTTAGCTACTAGTCCATAAAATAGGATCTGATACCCCATTTATTTAGCTACTGATGGAAATAAACATCAAAATCTAACATTTTTTGAGATTCTGAATTTTTTTGGACATTTTTTCAAAAATTCTTTACTCAATTCAAATTCACACTGATAGTTGATACCTAGTGCCACAACCGACACAATTGTCTCAGGGTGTGGCACCCTCCACAACCACTTCTGTTATTCTTGCTGCATGTAGTATACAAGTTATGTTCCATTTCTTGATGGGGGTATGGTGTAGATACAAATTTTGTGTGTTTTAATTTCTTTTGATGCAAAGAGTACATATGTCAAATTTTTAATTGTTGGGAGCCGTGGAATTCCATCCCTAGTAAAGGACGGTGAGCATGTCCTATATATGTACCTCACAATCAACCTAAATAATAGTGGGAATTATTTTTAGAAAAATCTTTAGGTTTTCCTCTTTTTCCTTGGATAGTGTGAAGCCATATCCTTCATGGTGTTAAGTCATGAAGATGATCTCATAGAAGACTGAAGTATGAATCTGAGGTCTTCTCTTGCATCATCAACCCATAAGTATAGTTGGCAGTGGGTATAAGATTTTGGCAAAGGTGCTTGCTAAGAGATCATGAAAAGCTTTATCTTAATGACATTTTTTTTTTCAGACTTTCTACTCAAATTAGGCTTTGCTTGATTCAACCTACCTATTCATGATTTGGGCTTTCTTTAATTGGCATCTGCCACATTCTAATTAGGATTTGCTCCATTATTAAGGAATGACATAGATTATCCAGCCAGACTTTCTGGTTTGCTCATTGATTGATTGGCTTAGCCATCCTTCACCTATAGTGTCTCAAATATAGTTGTACTACATATTTTTTTAGACTTTTGTTCCTTTTAATCTCTTCTTTATCTCATGCCCTAGTGCATGTCAAATTCTACTTGTTGCTCATTGCTATTAAACTATTCATTTTTTGAGTTACGCATGAGAGTTTCTGCTTTTTCGGTTTCTTCAAATTGTGGATCACAGTGTTCGCTACGTGTATTCAGGTTCCAATGGAAGTAATGAAAACAGATATTCTATAGACAGCTGCTGTGGGTCTTCCAAACGTCCTGCATCTGAAACATGACCGGATGCATCTGAAAGCGAGTGCTATATTGAATCACACTAGGGGGCTGATTTCATTGGGAATTTAGTTTAGAAGTTAATGCATTCATTTTTAAGAAGTAGAAACTACAAGCCTCCCTTCATACAGAGATACACAGCATAATTGTCTTTCTATGCTCAGAGTGGTTCATGGATTATATGAAACAGTAATATGAGAGGACTGAAATAACGAGCATGAGACATAAAAATATTGCCCTAACTGTTTGAAATATTTTTGGAACTGTTTCCATCTGTTTTTCCTCTTTGTTTTAAAGTGATATGCACTTTTCTATGGAAATTAGGACCATCTGATATTGTATCTTTTAGTGGATGGGGACATATCAATCAAATGGCTTTTCTTTTGCGGCTGTGGAATCTGCTGTTGGCAACATCAAAGCATGATGTATATTTGATGCATAACTATTCCATTATTGTTGCTAAGCTCTGAAGAGGAAAAGTACTTAACGTTGCTGGGCCCATTGTATCCAAAGTGGTAAAGATCTCTTTCAACCTTGAGCATCTTGAATTTGTTTTTCATTCATCCTTGACGATACCGACCATGCGTTCTGCAGAAACACCGTGGATCTCAATCAATGAAAGGAGTATAGGTCAGTGCCATGTATGTTAACTTGTTGAGGATAATTTGATGGTAACCAGTGGTTCCAGTGCAAGTGTATCTGTAAGGTATATTATTTTGACGAATGGCTTTTCTTAGTTGTGGCAGTACTAGTGTCAGTTCATTTATTCTGTATCATTTTTTTCTGTTCTCCAGTACTTGAATCAGCCTGGGGTGGCCTTCTTTCTGCACAAAATAACTAATGGTGAGAATTCCATTACCAGTGGAGTGGATATCTACCGTGCATCCAAGTAAGAATTGTTTGTTAGGTCTATCTAGCCAATTCGTCTGTAGCGGTTCAACTCGGTTGATGACTACCAACAATAATTCTCGTGTGGGGATTTTTGAGTGAGAATTTTGCCTTGCTTATTTCTTTTTACTGTTTTCCTGGTCTGTAAATGTGAGTGCCCTTTATCTGTATATCGAGTTCTTCACTTGGGCATGTTGCTAGGGTCATTGCTTTGGTGCAATGGTAAAAGTCTCAGGTGCCATGCGTGATAACGCATGTTTGGGACCTGCGAGCAGCCACTTAGTGTAAAATTGCCAAAGGTTAGGCCGTCTCCAGTCTAGACCCTCTCACGACCCTACTTCAGTGGGACTTGCAATGGGTAATGTCCTTTACTTAAGGCATGTTGCTATTGCCATACATTTCATTAGGGTTCATTTGCATGCTAATCTAATCATAGTTATTTGGGACATCTGAATGTACCTTACATTTGGATTGTGATCTAATAGTGGTTGTTGGTCTTTGCAGAACACCTCAGTGAGCCCAGATGGTCAGCTTCTTGCTGTTTTGTTGGTGACATTGCAGTTTACCTAACTACTGATGCTCAGTCTGGGTAGATAAGTGTCCAATCACAGGATTATCATATAACTTTTAATTGGTTATGTTAATGTAAAGCCGAGGAGATTTGACATTTTTGTGGAGATGGATGGTATATCCTTCATCCCTGACATGGAGGCTCTCTTCCTGGGGTGGCCAATCGCACCTATGGAAGTGTCTTAGAATTCAACAGGAGATGTTGAATCAATGGGTTCTCTTGTTCTTAATGACGGGCTTCATTGATAGGAGAAAGGCTTCCGTTGATGATAGATGGCATGTACCGATTGGTGGTAGATGCTGCCATGGAAGAAAGCTACTTTTGGAGGGCAATGGCACAATGGTTTTTCTTTTAAATGAAATGCAACAATGGTTGCCACGATTGTTGCAAAGGAAGGAAGCTAATTTTGTAAGATTGTAATGCGACAATGGCACACCCCTCTAATTGGTGTTTTCTTCTTTTTGTTCCTCCCTTTCATTTTCTTTTGTGGACTGTTAGGACCTGTTTGGATGTACGGTGAATTGAAGTATGGTGAGGTGAAGCATCAAATCAAGAGAGAATAAAATATAAGGTTTTATGATGGTATTTTATTTTTAGTTATTTGGTATGAAATCTTTTTGACTTTTTTTCTTATAGAAAAGTGGAGTTTTTTTTTTGTCTTTTATTGTTTTTTTTGACTTTTTTGAAAAACTTGGAGGGAATTTTAAAATTGTGTATTTTAATTACACCCGGATGAATCCTGTAGATGTATGAAATGTCTTCTTATAGGTTTTTCTTTGTTTGTTCGATCACTGACGACCGTTATACTTTCTCTTAATTGGCCATTTCATTTGCCGAGTGTAAGTTTACAGGGTTAGCCTGTGAGCCCATCAAAATTGCATCCTTCAGTTATGACTTATGATTTGGGGTGGTTGGAGGAAGAATGTTGGATTTGGAGAGGGACGGATGGGTGTGCTCTTGTTTCAATCAATGGCCTAGGCAGAAAAAGAAAAAGGGCCTCATTTATGTGAATGTAATTGTCCTGGAGATCCATCTGGAAAAGTAAAAGTTCCCATACCCACCTTCAGCTCGGACCGTCTCAAACATGTGAGGCTCAAGCCTGCTTATTTAGGCAATCGGGCCAGGCCAGGCTGGGCTTTCTATCACTTGTTTGGGCAAATGGATTGCTACACTATGAGCACTACTTATTTGGGTTGAGCTTCAGGCTTTCTCATTTAATGCAAGCCCGGACCAAATATTAAACATACAAAATCCTAGGGCCTGGAGTGCCTAGCTTGAGCTCGGACTGTCTCAAACATGTGAGGCTCGAGCCCGCCTATTTACGCAATCGGGCCAGGCCGGGCTTTCTATCACTTGTCTGGGCAAATGGATTGCTACACTATGAGCACTACTTATTTGGGCAAGGCCTGACTGGGTTGAGCTTCGGGCTTTCTCACTTAATGCAAGCCCAGACCAAATATTAAACATACAAAATCCTAGTGCCTAGATCTACCAAAAAACCCCAGGCCTTAAGAACTTGTTTGTGTACTATCCCCGTGATCTGAAGTGCCGCAGAATCGGAAAGGCGCTTTCCTACTCCACCGTACCTACACAAATGTTGCTAAGCTTCCACCCCTTCTGGTGTGGTTGCATTTCCAGCAACTAACATCCATAAAATCTCATCTGTTGGCAAAAAAGGGTCATTGATGATTTCTCCCTAAAAAATGCAAGTCTGTTCATTAATGGTTTTTTTGTTATCAGAGACCGTCATGGACAACACTTAATCAAGATAACGTGACATCTTTCTTAACATCACTTAGCTCCAATTGCTGAGCTCCCAGTCATTGAGGACCCCATGAATGCTAGAGGCTTTAAGGGTGTTCTCACTCGGTCCATCTCATGGGCCTCATTTAGAGGCCTACTCATTGGGGTAGATGGAAAGGCATCCTTATGGATAAGGGCCAAAAAAAAAAAAAAAAATCAGCCCCATTAAATCATACTAGCCATTGATTTTACAGCCTTATAGTTTAGTGGTCTTTTTTACTATAGATTTCTCTAAGATTCAATCCAACATTTGGTAAAAGTTTAATGGCAGTGAAATTGGGCCTGATGTGCATAGTGGGATAAGATCATGGGTGTGAGAAAAAGCCAGCACTGATCAAATGTAGGCGCAAGTGGCCCCCACATAGCTTAAGTGCAAATGTTGTTGCTAGTAGAACATTTCTCTTCAAGGAGACTAAAATATAGTGCTCCGAAGCAATTGTCTCATGAATTGCCAAGACAACGACAAACTGACATAGAAGAAAGAAGAACGACAACTGCACAGAGTATGAAACGTACAAACTATTGCAATGTCTTCCCTAATGCACACTTATTACATGTATACAAATAGAAGAAAGGATGGCAATCTCTTTTTACAAGAAAGGATACTGAATGAAGGCTGGCTAGCTGGCTACTCCACCTCCTCGCCAGAGTTCTGGAGGAAGACAACTCCCAAAGTAATGATGGTAGCGTAAATCGAATTTGGAATCCTCTGAACCACCTTACCGACACCGGGCATGCCCTCAGTTGCTCTCTTTGTCATCAGTGCAACCATGGGAGCTACAACCACAGCAACAATCATGTTCCGACTTACCACAGTTAGCGTCTCAGCTGTCAACTGCTTAATAAATTCTGCAAATTCCTCCCGATTGAGCTGCTTGTCCTGGTTAGTATCATATGTCTGCAAAAAAATATATATACGGAAGAAACAGTTCAATGTAGTTGACAGTGAAGCTGATGTAAATTTAAGCAGCATCAAAAACTGTTTCCCAGTAGAGGTTTCCCACAAAAAGGGTAAATGCATTAATGAACAGTTCATGCATAACTCAAAAGGTCAGAATTGTTTTTTCCTTGCCATAACCAATTACATGGTAACCAAAGTTGCACATAACCAGAGTTCTGGGCAACCAAGTTCCAAACAATCTTAGGAATGGACTTTGCATGATGAACAACTGCAGATTGTTTACTTGCATCTGCTTTGGTTTCAAAGAACCTTTTTCATTGGTAAATTTCAAAGAGCATTCACTTAAAAAGGGGAGAAAAAAGAAAGAACGAAAAAACTGAACAAATATAACAAGAAGAGACATAGACAAAAGAGGGTGTTAGATAACTTAAACTGCATGGTCGCCATATAGGTAGATGGGGGAAGAGACTGAAAAGGCAACCATTCAAAAAAGATGGCAAGCAAATGCTAACTGAAGTAGGAGGACAAACTTTATTGTAAGATGCTCATTGCAGATACTGTTTGTTTCCTCTTCATAAATTGAACTAAGTTTTGCAAGTTCGTTCTCACCATATCCCCTTGATGGTGCTAGGGTAACATGCTCAAACCCAAAACCATTCTTTAGTCAAAGATGCAGTCTCACCACCATGCTAACAGTGGTTTACTTAGGAACAAGATGCCTTATAGATTACACAGTTCATCACTACAGGTGGTGATGAAATTGTACTGTTAAAAACATACATGAAAGGCTCTAGCTGCTAATTGCCTAATTCAATGAAAAACCTTCATATTGTAAAGCAAGACTTAAGTTTTGAGTAAATAAATTTCAAGTATGATTAAATGATGGCTTCAAAAAGTTGGCCCATCAGATGGATTTGAATTTTAAAAGCAATTGGAATATTTTTTATAACGAAAGCAATTGGAAGTTTAAGCAAAGTTCACATTCCTTAAAAGCAGCATCATGAATTACGCAATTCTAATGTGAAAATGATATTTGAATACAGAAAAAAAATCACAAAACCTACAGTCCAATTAGATATGAAAAAACAAATCAAGAAGAACACGTGGAAAAGGCTTCATATGCAATCAGTGGGCCATTAGTGAAGGATGAACAATTTTCTTCCATATAGTTTATTGATTTGACTAGGTGCCCATGTGCACTTCATTATATGCTTTTCTAAATCCTCGTGATCAGCATATGAAAAGAATAAGAGAGCATACCTCCATCAAGGTTTTAACACTTGCTTTAGAGGGTGGATCAATGTGAGGCCCAGGTAAATGCTTGTTGATATCACTGCAAGTGCAACACAAGTAGCTGCAGCTTTTAGTAACAGTCACTCAGACGAGCAGTGGAAACAAGTCAAGACGCTCAAGAATTTCTAAAGGTAACTGTTAGGGCCTTTTTTATGATAAGAAAAAAAAAAGATTTACTTGTACACAAACAGGACTGCAATATAGAGATCTTCAAATGCAAGATGATCCTTCCCATAGTCGTCTTTGAAATGATCAAAGACCTTGTCTGTTATCTTTCTAAGTTGTTTGTGACGCCATTCACTCCCTGCTTGGATGAATATTTAAAGAGTATTAGAACAGGTACAGAGCTCACATAATTTAAAGAAAGAGCACCTTTGATCAGCACTGGAAAGTAGAAAGTAATATAAAGAAATCTCAAAGCTTAAAAACTCCCCAGAAGATGAACAAAAATACACATGTTCAGCAGCTCGGGCATGAGACCGGAATGTATAAATAAAGTTGGCAGATAACCGCTAGTTGCAATGCAAGTGAGCAAATCTGCATTGTGAATCTAACTTCCTATTAAAGTAGACCACTGGATCAAGAAAACCCACATGAATTATGCTCTGATCTCCTTACCACTACACTAACTAGTGGTGATACTGATATCAACCAACTCAACCTAACCATATTTAATATTTAATAAAAGGCCCTAAAACAAAAACATTGGTTAGTAGTTTTCTAAGTCACTATCCACATATACACACCCAATGACTTATGGTTACTGCATCAATATGGTTACTGCATCAATATATCGGTCTCTTTCGGCCTCACTCCTTTTTTTTTTTTTACCAAAACAACAAAATTCTATAAACATAGAAAATTTAAAAACAAAATTGCAAAGCTTTATCCTTCAATTGCTCTTACAAAATAGTATAATTTAAAACTGTTGATAAGGAGTTTCAATAAATTTCAAGTAATAAAAGTCCAATCAGTTTAGCAAATCCAAAACCCTTGTCATCCATCATTTCACTCCAATCAGTAGATTGATCATGTGTAAAACTGAGGTGTGCATCCAAATGGGGTTCTTTTTGACTGCTCACTAAAGGGCTCTAAATCCAGTTTCAACAACAATAACAACTCATCCACATCAAACATTAGGGTTTTCTGCTATATTTCTTCCGATCATCGTTCTAAGGATTTTCACCTCACAACACCAAATCTTTGCAGCTCTATAATAACACCAAGATTCTACAGCCATCAGATTCAGTAAAACCAAACCTTTTAGAGCTGGAAAAACCGCCCAAAACAATCCAGAAACATGAAATATTGTGTAAGGTCTACCAGCAAATCACGATGCATCTGAATCATCGTGCAACTAAACCCTAACTTGGTAGAATTCCAGAGCCAGCGAAGCTCTAAAAGAACCCAAAAAAAAAAAAAAAGGATTTATAGCTCCTTCAAGAAAAGTACATCAGAACCCTAAAAACCATACCGAAACCCCAGAAATCCTTGCGTTAGAAAGAAGACCGGAATCTGAAAACCATACCGAAACCCTAGAAATTCTTGCGGACCGTCTAAAAATTCCTGGGTTTGGAGAACTCGAAAGGATTCAGTCACCACCAAATCAAAGCTTCGATGTTTGAAATGAAGAAGAAAATTATTGTATTACCTTGGAACTTCCTCTGAATGGTTGCGAGTGCCTGCCCCATGAGAGAGAGAGAAATGGAGATGAAGAAATTCGAGATTTTTGGAACTTTGAGAAAGAAGAAGAAGAAGAAGATCCGAATATTAGGAGCAGAGATCCTGTGGTGCAATGACGCGTGGCGATCTTGTGGGGTTGACTCAAAAAATTGGAGTATAAATCCCGCCAACAAGTAGTCCGAATTATTGTCTCACTCAAGCTCCTAGTTAAATTAGAGCCGTCTAAAATGAAGGGGATATTATGATTGTCCTTGTCCCCAACAACTGCCCTCATTGATGACATTCCTTCCTATGCAATACTAGGTATTTACCACAATTGTTATTAAGCAGGGTCACTAGGGTTGCAAATGGAATGATTCTGTATTTGAATTTTATCGGACTCGAATCCATTTGTAAATAATAATTTCAGTTTATGATTCAGTTTTGAGTTGGAACTTATTTTGTTCATTTCTAGCTTGGATTTGGTTTCGAAACCAGATCCACTTAGAGGAATGTGTCTAGTTCCAAAACAGATTCTAACTTCTCTTCATTCTTTTTTAAAATAAGTATATCATTTAACTTATAACAGTGCATCAAGTCTATTACCCCCAGTATTATATATAAAAATGTTTAAAAAAATGTTATTTTGAGGTGCAATTTGCAAGATCAAAGACTCATATACCGAGTCCACGGGTTAAAAACCTATATAGATCCAAAACTTGACATATTTTTCAATCGGAATCTAAATTGGGTTCAGGACCCGAACCCGTTTATGAATCAAGAACTAAAATAGGTTCAAGACCCGGGATTTTTTTCGGATCAAAACTTTCAGGTAATCGGAGAATCGGATACTCTTTTGCAACCCTATATACCATACATATATTGTCCTATGCAATCTTCTAGAACCTTGTGATATCATACTGTTATTTTATGAATAGGTCTATAGAAAAATATTTAAATTTTACTGATTTAAGGAAACTGTTAGGTCTGAAGACAGTTTTAATACCAATATCCCAAATGAATATCCTACCAGCGCTGCATGGGATGTAAAATATAGTCGAATGGGAGTCATTCCTGGTTCCTACCATGAGATATAATAATATAACATATGATTGATAATCTTGTTAAGATAATCTTACGTGTGATTGATTATATCTTTTAATCATGTTTAAATCTAAGATCTCTATTCTAGTATTTATTGTTAGTGTCGAGCTTGATATGTTTTGAGGCAGATATGTTTCAAGCTGGGCTATGACCAAGCCAAGAACTTACAACCATGTTGAGTTGGATACGAACGTGTTTTTAAAGTCGGGCTGAGCTTAATTCGTCTTAGCTTGCCTCACTTACCCCATGAAAAAACCCTATTTGTAATCAAAGTGTCCTAGTTCAGTTTTAGATTCAACATGGTACCTAAAACTTGGCTTTGAGTGCCCCCACTTCTTATTTTACCTATTTAGATTCCGTCATAAGCGGCCCACTTACTTAATCTATCTTATCTTGATATACATGAGGACCAAACTCATTCACCTTCTATGGAGCCCACTCTTCACATATTTCACTAATAAATCTCAAGTGGATAAGTTAATTGAGTATGACAAACCAACAATGATTAGTTATATATAGGTGAGCCCCTCATAACATTTCATTTGATTGACAGTGAAAGGGCATTTTGATTATTGGGAAGTCATTTTCTAATACAAGTAGACTTCATATAGTCTATTATGCACTAGTGGTTAGATATAAAAAAGTTCAAACTATTATAAACATCTTTCTAAATATACAAGTAATACAAGGATTATATATACCTTTTTATTTGAAATTGATGAGGGTAGGATATAAATTTATATTCTAATGACCACACAAATGATGAAATGAGTTCATCATTTGTAAATTGAATATAAAAATAATTGTTATTCAATTTGCACACAAATATCATTTTATTTAAAAATAGCAAAAAGGTCAAAAAAAAAAAAATGTGATAAAATTGTCTGAGCCCGGGTTCGAACCGGGGACCTCTAGTGTGTGAGACTAGCGTGATAACCGACTACACCACCCAGACTTTGTGGTTAAGCATTTAATAATATGTTATTTCATTTTAAGTTTTACCAGCCTTAAGACCTCCCCTTTATTTTTCTCTATTTTTCTTAAAGTAACCAAAAGCTTAAGGGCAGGAATGCAGATGGAATGGATGCAGGGTGAATCCATGGAAGATTCAGACCCATACTCATCTTTATAGATCCACATCTAGATTTGGATCTAGTTCCTAAGAGTTATATAAACGGATCCATTATTGACTTAAAAGAAGGAAAATCAACTCTAGATCCAAATCCGAAATAAATTGTAGAGTGCATTAGTATAATTGGATAGAAGAGTTCAATATATATATATCGGTAATATTCAGGTGAGAACTAGTTCTCACATATTATATGAGAACTTTTTTATGGGGCCCAATTGTGGGCTATATTTGGGGATGAGACCAGGGGGGATGGAAAGATCGATGTGAGACCACTCCAAGTATCAAGTTTAACCCCAAACCCATGCCCCTAACTCCTTCATCCGACCCCACAAGTTTAATGACTTCATATTTAAAAAAATATTCAACATCTGATCCAACGGTTCAGTTCATTCGGATGTGTGTCAATCCTTTGGATTAGTGACTATGAGAGGGTTCCTTATTAGTTGCTAGGTTTGGATGGATTGCTAGTTGAGCCATGCAAAAAAAGTTCTCATATAATATGTGAGAACTAGTTCTCACTTGAAAATTTCCTTATGGATATTACTTAGTAAAACTTTCAATGCAAGACTACAGTGCACAAATGTGCTCACAATCGAAACCGGACCTTACCTGACCCAACCTATTGTCACGGCTAGGGATAAAAAATGGGCCAGAACCGCATTTTAAAGCATACACAGGGTATGTGTTTAAGCCCAATTCTGAAAAAGCCTTATCTGAACCACAATCAGATACTATCTTTGTTCCCTATTGATTTGGATCTATCTGATGGGTTGTATGAATTCATCCCCGACCGTTTATTTCCATTAGAATACATAAGTGGTTAAAAATGAATATTAAGCATGAATTCGCAAAACTATACATCAAATAATATTATCTTTTAGGAAAATAGAATAAAAAGAAATGCCATTTGATGCTTCTTTTTTTTTTTTCCTAAATTTATCTTTCATTTTCATTTTTAACCACCCTATGTATTCAATTACACTGTATTTTCATGCAAACAAACAGGCTTTACCATCCTGTATTGGACCTGTTGGCAACCTTCAATTTGCCCAATCACAAGCCTCAAATCAGCTCTCTATATGGTGGCCCACTGTGAATGTATTAGAGGGGCTTGACAAACTTGTGATTCGGTGAGTTTGAGATTACAGCTTGTAAACTTAGCGTCTTATTTGCCTGAAATTCTGCGAACCTGACACTGTCGTGTTGTCGTGTGAGTGTCGTGCAGTAGTTTCCACTTTCCAGCCAACATCGTACCTTTCATGCTTTACAAGTAAACTCATTTTCCTGGTCTTAGTCCACCTCTCTGAAAATGGAGATTCTCCATTATATGGTTTTCTTCATATTAGTTCCATTTTGAGTTGTAAATCTTCCCCAAGGATATGCAAATTTGAATGATAATAAATGCTAATACCCTTTGGCCTCACTTTGTGTAACCGCTTTTTCATAAAAAAAAAAAAAAGAGAGAGGAAAAATTGAGATATTTTTTCATAAAAAAAAATATTTTTTTATAGTTTAGAATGCATTTATGTGACTGCTTTTTTATGCAAACGTAAAACCCACGTTTAACGGTGCGGCCGCTTTTCCCCAAGAAAAAAAAAAGAAAGCAAAATTAAGTTTTTACTTGGTTTTGATGTGGGGTTGTACTTCATTTTTTGCAAAATTAAGTTTTGCATGGTTCCACACAAACGTGCCCTTGGTATAAACATTTTTTCGTAAAAAGAAGCATTAAAAGCATAATTATTTTATGTGAAATTGCATAAAAGTCTTTTCAGTAAGAAGGAAGGATAAGAAAAGCAAATTTTGTGGAAAAGTGGAAGTTCCACAAATGCTACATAAATATTTATATGCCTATATAAAATTGCCATATATAAACAGCTTTTTGGATAAAAAAAAGGTAGACAAGACAATGGCCCTAATGGCAGGAGTGGCAAGGAGGTTGCTTGGGCAGACTGAGCACTATAGGTAAGATACACAGGCTTAACCTAAACCAGGCCCATTTAGTAATCAGGTCAAATATATCAAATCAAGCCCAACCCACAAACTTACATGATTTATTACTCCAACCCATATTGCTCCTGTCCGTTTGGTGGGTTGTCGTTAAATTAGCCAGGTGAGGTAAGGTCAGTAAGATTTAAATCCGAACCTGACACATTTATTTTAGTGGGTTGAAAATATAAAGGCTTCCTCAACACCTGATTTACCAGTTTAGGATTGGTTTGGGTGGTGGAGGATCAGATTAGAAAAGGGTTAGAAATGCCTTCCCCGAATCAAGGTGACTTTTGACAACAAAATCTTAAAAAAAAAGAGATTTTCATTTTTTGTAAGACCATGAAAAACTCATGTATGACAACTATAGACTTCTGAAAATTTGAGCCATACCCTTTTTTTTTTTTTTTTTCAGAATTCCTAAGGTGGGATATGAAAAACCTCAGTTGGAAGTGCGTATAAAATTCTGAAATCCAGTAAATCTTTCTCCTGTTTAGGTCCGTAGTAGGACCATCATCAAAGAAAGGACCCCCTGAATTTTACTAGGTCCTGCGCAACAAACGACATTATTGTGCGGGAAAAAATCATCCCAGAAATTTTATGATTCCTGAAAATTTGAAAATTATAAAATTCTTGAAAATTTAAGCCATAAGTGATCATTTTCAGGTGGAAGATGAAAAATCCTCAAAGTGAGTATAAGATTAATGTTGCCCAAATGTGAAATTAAGTTGTAAGTGCAGGTCAAATTTTATCAACTGTTTTGAGGACAATAGCCTTGTAGCGTTCTGTGGCCCAGGACTTTACATAAAGTGTCGCCCTTTTCCTCTCCTGTAACTCCTTTAACCCACTTGTCATCTACTCTACTCAATCCCTGCTCTTCCTTTCTCTTCAAGCTTTTGCTTCATTTTGCCTCTACAAGGGGTCACATTTCAGTTTTTCAACAGCTGTTGATTGCTTTGCTTTTGACAGTGAAAAAGCAGAAACAGAGACAGAGATAGAGAGGAGGATGGAGAAGAACGTTGTTTTGGTCTGCCTTTCTGTTGGTTTTCTTGGTGTCTTGGCTGCAGCTTTGGGTTTTGCTGCAGAGGCCACAAGGATAAAGGTAATGACTGATGACTACTGTATAATGAGAGGACTCTTCCTTGTTCTGGGATTTCTTGAAATGGGTCTGTTTTAGATTGATGTTTTGTTGCCTCTACATCCAGTTTTGTTATTTGGGATATGGGTATCATTTAGATCTCTCACTGCTTGCTTGCTGTTTCTACTTACTTAACACTGTTCCATTTTTATTTTTTTTTAATTAGAGATTCTTTGTATTGGTTGGTTTTATTGAGAATATTTCATTTGCTGAGCAGAGATGTCTTTCTTCCATGCATTCCCTTCTTTGTTTTGGAAAAAAGGAGCATCTTTCTAGTTATTTATCAAGACTTTGATATAGGAGAGAAAAAAGACAAGATTTTTATGGGTTTGATTAGTAATACTGTTGCATAGGTAGGATGGTACTAGAGAGGTCTGTACTATAAATGGATTAATTGCAAGCGGCTGGGTTATTTTAGCAGTTGGGATGATTATCTGTAACCTGTGCTTGTTGGGTGCAGGGGAATTTGAAACCACATTAGGTGGGGAACCACTTTTTGACCTTTCTGCCCCAAATCATTATCAGCGTGATCACTGATAATGATTCCAGTGCGAAAAGTCAGAGATACAGTATACCGGAATGTGAGTTTTGGTGTCTGCGCCACGCAAATGCACATTGGAATGGATGATCAAATATTTATGATTTGGGGTATATCAATATGCACATGGTTTTTGTCTCCTCTGAGGAAGAATTAGATTCCATTATTGGATTATTGAGATTTAATTTCACTGGTCTTTGTCTTGTGGTGGCCATTTTAGATTGCTTTGAGGTTTGGGCAGTCCTTCCTGTTGCCTATTTCTAATGCTTAGTTCAATTTGATTTGATCATTTTCGTCGTCTGCATTCTATTTTTAATTTTTATTTTGTTCACTTAAAAAATTGTTTCTGGTTGAGTCATGATTGTTTGGTAGACTGAAAATTTCCTGGCATAATTATATCCCATTATGTTTCTTTGCCCCCTTTTCTATTTTCTTCTTCTTTTCAGTTTGTTGGGTGGGTAAGGGGGGGTTAGGGAGTGGGAGGGAATCCAAGGTCTTCTGGCTATGTAATTTTGTTGCATTTTTAGGTTGAACTTGCCTCATTAGTTGCATGATTACTCAGTTTTCAATTATAGGATTATGCAAACACTTTTACAGGAAACAGGAGACAGATGTGGTTTCTGTTTTAATGACTTTACACAAATTAATTTTGTGATACATGATGAAATCATTCAACTGATCGGAAAAAAAAAAAAAAAAACTCATAATGTCATTTTAACTTTTGAACTGCTAGTTTAAGTGTTAGTGATTTGGAGTTTTTTTTTCCTTGTGAGATAAAAGAAATGCTTTGTGATTTAGAGTTGAGATCCCATTGTGTTCATGTGTATGTCTGATATTTCTTGGGTTTTGGGAAGTTTAATTGACTATAGAACTTGCTGGTGTTATGATTTGGGCTGTGCACTCCTTGGATATAGAGTAACCTATGCTTCCATCAGGTCTCAACAAAGTAATATGTATTTTTTTTTGGGTCGTGGGTAAAGAGAAAGATATGCGTGAGCTTATGGGGACAGGAATATCAACAAATTATATGAAAAATAAAGAGGAATGAGATGGGTCTAAACAGTGATAAAGAAATATGTATGTGTGTGCTTATGAAAAGGGTCTGTCTGGTAGAAAAATGGAATGGAAGAAGATCAATAAATTATGAAAAAAAAGAAAGGAATGAGATGGGTCTAAACAGCAGTATTGGAAGTAAAGGGTCTTTCACAGGATTCTAGAATTTACTTTTTAAAACTCACTTAACCAAACATAAAATCTTTGAAAGGGACAGTACCAAACATAAAATCTTTGACAGGGACAGTACCATTCTGAAGTCCCAACAACTATGATGCACAGATACGTCATGGATACAGCAAGGACACGTCGTAGACACGGAAGGGACACGGATCTTACACATAAAAAGTGAAGTATGGGATACAATACGACACGATACGTTGGCCATTTTGAAGTATCCGTGCATCATAGCCCAACAACCTCTACTTCCAGTTGTTGCTGTTTTTTTTATTATTTTTTTCTTTCTTTCTTACATGCCACACATTTATGCAATCCAAACTGACAAGATCATTTTCATTCACCTGAAAGAATTTTTTGGAAAGAAATGGAAAAAGAAATCCCCCTAGTATCAATTCTATTCTTACGAAATCCTCCAGTTGGAGTGTCCTAGTTTTTTGAGCCCTGCAAAATTTGAGCTATGATCCATATTCCATACATGATATGCCTGCTGGGTGAACAGTGTAGATATTGTTCTCATGCCATGTGTACCGAAGTAGTCTCGCTGATAACTTAGACAAGGAAAAGGTGACCAATTCCTTCATTTTTCTTTAAATTGTAGCTTGAAGTTGTGATCATTTTGAGACAGTATGATTTGCTTATGTTCTGATTACAATAAAACTACTTTAATATAGGGTCCGCCTTTGAAACTGTGTTGCATTGGTCAGGAACCACTTATCTTTTTGAACCAACTTTGCCACATATGGTGTCTTCAGTTGCTCAAAATGAGCCAGGTGGAACTGATGTGGTTATTGACTTTGCAGGTTTCTGAAGTTCAGTTGGCCACTGCTGATACTTGTTCATACCCAAAGAGCCCTGCTTTAGCTCTAGGGTTAACGTCGGGGTTGGCTCTTTTGACAGCGCAAATAATCATCAACGTTGCTGCTGGTTGTATTTGTTGCAAGAATGACCCACATCCTTCAGCTTCCAAGTGGACAATAGCATTAATCTGCTTTGTCATTTCTTGGTAATTTTTCTCTAAAGACTAGAGGATAATGTCGTACTTGAATGCTTATTTTATTATTAGTCATCATATACAAACGAGAGCATCCCTCAGTTGTGTTTGTCAACTGTTCAGACATTCACAGCCCTGAAGTGATGTTATGAAGAAGGGACCAAGTGTCCTTCAGAGAAGAGATGGCAGTGTGGTCCATCGCCATAATGCAGAAGGGAGAGGATGAAGGAGAACTAACTTGGATTTTCCACATCTGTGACGTCTTCTCTTAT
Organism: Litsea cubeba; assembly: GCA_012931725.1. Taxonomy (NCBI): domain Eukaryota; kingdom Viridiplantae; phylum Streptophyta; class Magnoliopsida; order Laurales; family Lauraceae; genus Litsea; species Litsea cubeba. The sequence continues at coordinate 5,852,900 of CM022946.1, read as the reverse complement.
GTGTATTTTTCTGTCCCTTGCTTCCTGGAGATTTTATAACACCTAAGAGGAAGTGGGTAACTACCCAAAAAATGGTTGTGGCCGCTTGGTAGCTCCTGTGCTTGAATTACACAGTAGTTCATAAGCTATTCATTTGATTGCACTCTAAATGCCAAATTTATATAACTACCCTGAAAATGGTGTACCCACTTGGTTTGGCTCACTGTGTCCCAAGAGAATTCCCATTGCACCTTATGCCACATGGGCACCAGAGTTGATAGTACATTCTTATGCTACAAAGGTTATCTATGTGGCCTCTTAAGATTAGTTATAACGATACTCTACTTTTGTTTAGAAATGCTAGGAGCAAGAAAGCTTCCTGAATTAAACCACATCTGTGCATTGGGTAGTACTCAGCTCCCACTGCCGGTAGCCTCAGTGGAAACCCACTACGAGGGTTTTTCATGCAATAGGACTGCTGCACTTCCCCCGTGGTTACTCCGTTAGCAGGGTCCTTGATATGTTAGCTTGTCTCTCTTTTGTTCTTGTTAATAAATACTGATGCTTCTATGTTGTTTGTGGTGCCAGTTCACTCCTCTTTACTAGCAGGATTTCTATGAATCATTGAAAAAATTTAAACAAAAAAGAATCTAAAAAATATGAGTCAATTTGAAACCCAACCAGCGAGTTTAGGGTTTTACATGAAATGGGACTGCTGCACTTCCTTAGCAGGCCCTGGATATGTTAGCATGTCTCTCTTTCATTCTTGTTAATGAATACTGATGCTTCTACGTTGTTTGTGGTGCCAGTTCACTCCTCTTTACTAACGGGATTTCTATGTTTCATTTAAAAGATTTAAAACAAAAAAAAATCTAAAAAATGAGTCAATTTGAAACCCAACCAGCGAGTTTAGAATTTCTGACAACTAAAACAATTCATAAAAGTCAAGTCCACTTGAGAAGGTATACAAATAGGGTCCAAACTTATACCATCCCCTTGAATTTAGTTAATGGAATAAACTGCTCCCAAATGCCTAATAAATGAGGAAATTACTCCAGAAAATGTCAACACCCCCAAGATAAATTGAGTTGTAATTGCACAGTCTTCGCCAATTATCCCAAAAAAACCGGAAGAAAAAAAATGCGCATAATAAAGTAGTCTACTTAAGAATCTCTCCGTAGTTCTCAAGTCTTCTAGGCTCGAGTGGACTTTCTAGTTGAGATTTTGAAACTTATTTTGGGCTTTGAACTTCAACTTATTTCTCAGAAGCTTGTTGCTCAATTTCATCATATTCCAAGGAGTCATGGCGAATAGTCTTGCTAAGGAGAGAGTTTTTTTTTAATGTGTAGATCTTTGTTGTAATGTTAGTGTAGGTTCCATGTGTTTTTTCCTCGAGGTTTGCTTAGCTGTGCTTATTGGTTTTTTTTTTTTTTTTGTCCAATAAGTTTTTAACAGTTATAAAAATAAAATAAAATGCTAGAGGCCTGTTCAACTGATATTGGCCATCTATTGTCTGACACATTTGTCAAGTCTTTTCAAACGGTTTGCTTCCACTAACAGTCCCTTCAAACTTTAAGCTTGGTAATTTCAACAAGTCTAGATCCTCGCTGGCACATACTGGTGGTAAGTGGAGCTGTCAATCAAGTATAAGACACATGGCATACTGGTGGGGTGGGGACCGCTGGTCTGAACTAACTTGAGGGTTGGCCTTGAGTTTTGCATAAACAAATATCAGGTTCATTGGACTACCTACCTGATCAAGCATTTGCAATGGATTGATTATGTAGATGGATCGGAGACGAGGGGAGTTTCTAATTTTTATTTCAATTTTCCACTTCAAAGGCTTGGATCAGATGACTGGACATGTTAAATGGAACATATCTTTTGTAGATGGAAAATACAAGGCATCTCTTGTTTCATTTTCCAGTTGACTCCACCAGCTTGCCATGCCACATTCATCCTACATTTGGTGGCCGTTTCCACTTATCTCCAGCACATGCAAGATACCTGTAAGGGAATTTTGGCAACACAATTTCTGGTATTATGGTTCCGTTCATGATTACATTGCATCGTCAAAGCAAGGTCATCATCAAAGCAAGGTCTATATATGTCATTTATGATATTTATATCAAATTCTAGATTCTGTAGTTCAATTGATTAATTGAACTAGTATCTGTTGTTCCTTTCTCTGCAAATTTTGCCAAATGAGTTCATGTTCAGGCAATGTGGATCAGTGATGCATGGTGAGATATATCCTTTATTTGATGTTCATGCATTCTATCTTGTAACTAGCAAGTTTGTATGCTCTCCTCCTGCAAGTGTTATCTGAAAAAAAGAGAAAAAAAGAAAAAAGAAAAAGAAAAAGAAAAAGAAAAAGAAAAGGCTATGTGACTGACTTCACATGGTTTAAACTGGGTATGACTTTTCCGTGAAGAACCATGTCAAGGGTTGAAGATATTGAGTGTCCTTTGTCCATATGTTGGTGATCCAGGCCATTGATCTGATGCACCTATGGTGTATTAATCAAGACCGAATACAACTAAGATTGAAAGATTGTGTCCACCTACATTGGTTTTGTTTGCAGCTGGAAGACCATCTATTTTTGGACTGTTGATTGAAAAATAGGATTTTTCTGCCAGGGAGGTGTTTGGGGTATAGGTCATCCTGTTGATATACATTGTTGTGCCGTTTACTAACAAGTTTAGTTTTTGGTGCTACTGGTTATTAACATGGTATCAGAGCAAGAGGTCACGAGTTTGAAACTCGTGGGAGCATGTTACCTCCATTTGTCTGTCTGCTCTGTTTGTTGGGTTTCGAATTCGAATGGCTTCCCGTTCGAGGGGGGGGTATTGATATAAATTATTATGCCGTTCACTAATAGCTCGGGCTTTTGGTCTTACTGGTTATTAACACATCCATGGTGGGATCATCAGTTCAATGGTTCAAGTCATGAAGCCATGCATTCCTCTGTACGTATGCCAGCTTGAGGATAATGCATATCCTTGAGTTGATTGATGATTGTACATGATTCCTCTTTTTTCTCCACAGGTTCTTCCTAGTTTTAACTGTTAAGTGATGCATGGCAATATTATTTTCATGCAGGGTTACATTCATAATTGCATTTCTACTGCTGCTCACGGGTGCAGCACTGAATGATCAACACGGTAAAGGACAGACGTACTTTGGTGACTACTGTTTTGTTGTCAAGGCTGGAGTCTTCGCAGGAGGAGCGGTGTTATCTCTTGCGAGTGTCTCTCTTGGAATCACTTACTATGTTGCTCTATCATTCACCAAGAGCACAGAGCCCTGGGGACTACAGAACAACCAAGGCATTGCCTTGGGGCAACCACAGCGCCCACCACAGGGTACGGAGCCAGTTTTTGTGCACGAAGATACATACAACAGGCAGCGATTTCCCTGATGTTCTTCACCATTTCTGAAGAAATTTGTGGGTGCTGTAATTGGTAATATATTGCTCGAGTTTGGCCATCCAAATCTGTATAGCATATTTATATGCCCTCCAACATTAAGTCTTTTATCTGCAGTTTATTCTTTTCAATTTTGTGAGATCACATGAAACTTCCTAAAATTTGCTTCTGAGTTGGATAGAGGGTGAAAAATATATGATACCTCTGTTGGGCTGATTGGCATTCATATTTGCAATGATAATCCTTTCAGTGAGATGTCTTTTGAGTATAATGTAGCTTTTGTGTAATTGACTATTCAAAGTTGCATTTTTTTTACAACAACAAAATTTTATTTCACCAAACCAAAATAGGACAAAACACAGAAAGCAGAATTAACAAAAAGAACAAAATTTTATTCAAAGTTGCATGTTGGTGATTCAATTTCTCATCATCATCTTCATCAAAGCATTTCTCATCTAATTGGTATCAGGCTTTAGGAGTTTTTCTTCTCCATCCCTTTTTAGGGCTAAGTTCTGGGAACCTGCAAACTAACTTGCTGTTTCTAATTACTTTCAAGGGTTCATCACCCTCTTCCTTAATTTTAATTTTTGCTGACAAGGGTATCCGCATGGTATTTGACCCGACAGGACTAATCCATGGGCACTCGCATGACCCTGAAACACACGTGCTCATTCTCTCCCTTCACTTGTTACAGATGAATTTCCAGTATATGGAGGTTGATGTGGCTCTAAGTAATTAAGAAACTGTAGTTCTGAATGAATGAATGAATGTCTAGTGCAATGAGATGCAGTTTTAAATTCAGACCACTAGTTTCCATATATTGTTAAATTGCATTCCATTATTGATTCTTTTCCAATTTGCATATTTCTATCATTCCCTATCTGCATTGCATTATGTGATATCCAATTCCTTCATAAGATGTTAGTAAATAAGAGTCTATTGGGTTGCTTCCTTTGGCCTTTTGCCACGCAAAAATGCCTTGTATCTTCCCATAATCTGGCTAACCATGGTGATCTGGAGTTTAGGTCTACAATAATACCTTTCTACTGTCTTCACCTATTGGATATCTGTCTTTCTTGCTTCATTCTACCAATTTAGAATTTAGGAGGGTGTATTCTATTCACTGGTGCCATGTTTGTTCATATTGGGGGCCATGGTTCCCTATCCTTGTGTTTTAACTATTGGTGGACCACAACCAAAGAATTCCAGGGAGGGAATCACTGGGACCAAGGAGACTTGGCTGACTCGACTCTACTCGACTTGAGAGGGGGTCGAGTCTGCCCGAGCCAGGGTTCTTCAACATCTTTATTCATCACCACTGGTACCACTTATTATGTAGTTTGGACAACACTAATCCCTGCACATTTACACATTGATCTTGATTCATCGCGAAGGAACTAAAAAGAATGAAAAAGAACACTGACTAAAACTGAATTACAGAAAGTAGGGTGTATATATGAGATTCAGCGCTCTTTAGTATTATAAAGATGAATGATGATTAGTGACTTTAAGCTATCATGCATCATGGTAAAGAAAGAGAGAAAAAAATGAATGGAAGAAAGAGAAATGATAGGAAAAGGAAAAGATCTTCCTCACCAAAATAACTTTGTAGGATTATTTAAAACTGCATCCATGATGTTTTTTTTTGGTAGAATGCATGCATGATGTAAGAGTTCTTTCTATAACTTTATTACTGCTCCTCTTAAGAATAGTTTGTTTACATAGAATATATATAGGGATTGAAACCATAAAAAATCATGTTTAAATGAGCTCAGAAATTTTAAGAGGCGAGAGGTTGAGAATAATGAGGCGAGGGGCGAAGGATATTATAAGGTAGTGATGTAGATAGAAATCGGGATCTTGACTTTCCTAAAATTTGAATGAATAGGGTGATGGCATTATATTCATTTTCCATCTTTCCTTGATTCAATTTCTATTAAAGGGGAGGTTATTTAATGGTCACTCTTTAATATTTACCTTTGATTCTTCATTTTTTTTACACTTAAGGTATATTTGTTTGTATTAGAATACATAAGAATTGAATATGTAAGCATTCGTATCATAAGTATAAATATGAACATCAAATAACCTCATCCCTTTATAAATGAAAAGTGAATCAAGGGAAGATCAAAAATTAAAAACAAGCCATCACTTTAGTAATTCAAATGTTAGGAATGTCAAGGTCCCATCTACATTGCTACCTTATATCCTTCAACTCTTACCACATATCATTCATGGCTCACATCTTTAATAGTCATTTGGTGGAGCTCATTTGAGCATGAATTTTTACATATTCCATTCCTTAATTTGTACATTCTAATATGCAAACAAATGGGTGGAGAGATACTATCCTAGGATTTCAATTACAAGAAAACAAAAAAGGCCCTTCATATAATGTGAACAAGGGATAAGGAAATTTACAATTTCACAAGGGTCAGACCCAAGAGAAGTTTCCAGTTGATATGTTGAGAAAATTATGAATATAAACTCTGTTAGTGCCGTGTCCAAAGTAACTCCATACATTTCCTGGGCATGTTTTCCTTCCGAAGTCCTCTTCAGTTGGGGTTATAGATATTGAGAGTGGGGTGAGAGAGAGAGAGAGAGAGAGAGAGAGAGAGAGAGAGAGAGAGAGAGAGCATTTTAGTCTGTTTTCATCCCATCTCCAAACAAAGATGAAGCCTTTGTGGGTAGTAGTCTTTCTTTTGGCTACATGGGCTGTGGTGAAAGGCGTCCCCCTCTCACCAAGCCCTTCACCATCGCCTTCATTGGACTGCACCAACGGACCCCTCGGCCTCTTGGGCGATTGCCTGACGTTTGCGGAGAACGGAAGCAAGGTCTCTAAGCCTGAGGGATCATGTTGCGCCGGGCTTAAGACTCTTGTCAAGGACAGCGTCTTATGTTTGTGTGAAGCCTTTAAGGCGGGCAGCGGCGATTTCGCCACTGCTTTGAATGTCACTAAGCTTCTCACCCTTCCATCGGCATGTGGCATTTCCACTCCTTCCTTCAGCAAATGCACAGGCGTAGCTCTTTCTCCTTATCCACCGGAATTTTCAGTTTCTACTTTGAAGCAGCCATCTACAGCTGCCTTCACCGGCTCCGGCTTCAGTACTGCCCGGCCCAGTAACAGTCACTTTCTCACCCTCCTCGCCCTCTCCAGCCCGTCCACTGGTTTCGGGTGCTCCACCATTTCCATTGTCACTACTATTTCTTCTGCTTTGCCTGTTAGCTACTACATGGTCTCATGTCTGAGGACATGCATGTGTAAATCTGTTTGGAGCTTTCTATTTAATATGTACTACGTGAAGCTCGGTGTTTTGATCAATATTATCTGATGTACATCACCCACTAATCAAGAAGATGAATGGCTCGAATTAAAGCTCTATTATCGTGTGTACTTATGTAGTTGTTTATCACACCTCCCATTTATATACCATTCATACATGTGATATGGGAGGGTGAAAATGAACTCATTTATATACCATTTTTACGCGTGATATGTAAATGAGTGCAAACAAATGTCATTATAAGCAAATGTTGAGCATGTGCATCATTTACATAGGTAAATGAGGGCAAACAAATGACCCCTTAAAAGGACTTTATGCCGTTGTTGTGGAGTTACTTTTGTTTATTCTATCTCTTAATTGAGTAGCTGGTTTGCCGGGAACGAAGCTGCCTTCAACACCAACTCCTATCAGGTTGAAGTGCCTCTTTCTGCACCATTTAATGGACTTCTATCATGCAGTGCATTCAGCTATCATAGTGCCTTTTCTGCAACCTTTTTTCTTGAATGCCACTTAGCTCTACCAAATTGAAAAGCGTTGCCTTTGGCTTCTTTAGTGTTTTCTTTGTTCTTTCAGTTTTGTTTTCTCATTTATCTTCTTTCCTTTTGGCTAGTTTATGAGCATGTATAGAGATGATCTTTGGGTTCTTTTAGGAGGCTTTATGCGTGTGTAATCTTCTCCCCCTTTTCTTTATATACATCTTGCCATTTAGCAAAAAAAATTGAATAGCTAACAAGCTTGCAAGTTCAAGTTAAGATCAGAAAGAATTCCTTTCAATGCTTAGAATGATGCAAAAGCACCGGGTCCTCATTTAGATCTGTGCCACCAGAGGTGTGCTTTAAACCTAAACTGGTTCAATTGTGATGTAAAAGTAACAAACAATTATAGATATTTTCAAATCATTAATGTAAAAGTTTCTACGGGTCCCTTAGTTTTGATTTGAGTGAATCAGTGAAGATACTGATTCAGGTTGAACTTGGTCTGATTGGCTGGTCCAGTTTGGTTTTTAAAAAAGTGGGAAATTCAAGCGTTTAGAATTGGATTTGAATCGTGATCTATTTGCTTGATATGATAAGAGTTTGTGAGGCTCGCTAGCACTATTAAATACAAGAGGACTCTAAGATCTCTAAGATCAAATGCAAGCTTCTAATTAACCATTGATCGATTCAAGAGAAAAGAAAGCCTATTTTTGTTTTCCTTAGAAACTTGAAGATATAAGATATGGGTATTTATATAGCTTTGACTTGGCAGAGATCGCCCAGATGCATACTCGACTAAAGCTCAAATGCAAAAAGAAAAAAAGAAAGAAAGGAAAACCTAAACTTAAATGTAACTGTATTTAAGATTATTAGTTGAGCTCATCCATGCTTATTTAATTATTGGTTTAGAATCTGATTTTTTCTGGTAGACAGAAGATGTGTAACCCATTATGCCGGGTGTGGGGCCGATGTGATCTTTTTCTTTTTTTTAAGAGTAAGTAAGTTCTGCATTTTCTCAAATAATTAAGTTACAGAAGAGAAGGTCTAAAACTCAATATAGTTATTAGAACCTCCCCACATAAACAAGACAATAAATTTCCAAAACTACTAATTGAATCTACCTAAAACTTTACAAATTTATATACAGGAAAAATCCCTGGCTTCCAAAAGCTGAGTGAGATCACTCTAACCTATAGTTGAAAAACTCTCCGAGTTGACTCTTGACTCTCTCGGGTTATCTCGTTTTGACGAAGAACCAAATCAAGTATAGGGAAGACTTAGTGTAGTTAGCATTTTTTATGCTGATAAATGAAGTGCATATACTCCCATTGATGAAATGAAATTTGGGAGACTGTATTTTATGAAAGGGTGATTAATTTAAGTGACATGGAACCAAGAATGTATGTCCCCTACAATTGAATTGGTTTGCAAATGGGTATCCGATTATTTGAGTATATGAAGTCTCCGATTAAAACGGGTATGGAATCTTCTTCTTTATTCTAGAAATTCATATCCGAATATAGATTCATCCATATATCATCATAAACATATGTTCCGATCTAAGGATTTGATTCAAAACAATTACACAAATATATTAAAAATATACAAGTTCCAAGGGCAAATATAGCTTGAATCATACTTATATTTGAGAGTCTACTTAGTTTTAGTAATATACAATTTAATAACCCCACTTGTATATTTAAAAAATATATATTTATTTTGAAGCTCTTTTCTCTAATTATTAATATCATTTCATTTTCAGATATGGATCTGAAACCGGAACCATCTCATCCAGATACAACACATAGGTTCCATGTTAGATTCGGGTTCGGATCTGGATCGAGGTCTATAAAGACGAATCCAAACCCATCCCATCCGGTCATCAGCGTGAGATCATTTTTCTATAATGTGCATTTCAGTCTCACATTAGACAAGAGCGCAGGTAGTCGTTTCACCTGTGCTCCAGAAGCCATGAATAGACAAAAGTCTTCAGGTCGACTGACCTGACCCGTGTTTGACAAGCCTATCATCTCCGGTCAGGGTTAACCACATAGTTTGACCCTGGAAATTAGGTGCAGATCCTAGTTGAACAGTGAATAAATTAAGAAGCTTTCATTGGGTTAATATGTGGTGCTGGTCCAAGTCCATCACAATCTGGCTGGGCCTACAAACATACCATATTTCCTTTTTCACATTTGGAATGCTCCAGAAGCCATAGACAAAAGCCTTCAGGTCCACTGACCTGACCCGTGTTCGACAAGCCTATCATCTCCGGTCAGGGTTAACCACATAGTTTGACCCTGGAAATTAGGTGAGAAGCTTTCATTAGGTTAATATGTGGTACTGGTCCAAGTCCATCACAATCTGGTGGGCCTACAAACATACTATATTTCCGTTTTCACATTTGGATGCCCCAGAAGCCATAGACAATAGTCTTCAGGTCGACTGACCTGACCCGTGTTCGACAAGCCTATCATCTCCAGTCAGGGTTAACCACATAGTTTGACCCTGAAAATTAGGTGAGAAGCTTTCATTAGGTTAATATGTGGTGCTGGTCCAAGTCCATCACAATCTAGTGGGCCTACAAACATACTATATTTCCGTTTTCACATTTGGAATGCCCCAGAAGCCATAGACAAAAGTCTTCAGGTCGACTGACCTGACCCGTCTTCGAACAAGCCTATCATCTCCGGTCAGGGTTAACCACATAGTTTGACCCTGGAAATTAGGTGAGAAGCTTTCATTGGGTTAATATGTGGTGCTGGTCCAAGTCCATCACAATCTGGTGGGCCTACAAACATACCAATATTTCCGTTTTCACATTTGGAAGCATTCCCTGGGGAAGAACTGATCTGGTTTGATTTTTTTTTTATTGACCCACAGAGAGTAGAATTTCGTGGGACCCACCCTTTTTCCCCCTCTTCTTAATTTCATTTGATTAAGTAGGTCTTTGATTAAAAGTCAATGACGTTTTACTATTATTTCCATGCAAAGCACTGATTTGCCACAAGTTCCTTCAATTGTAGGAGAAGCTGAAATTTTCTTGATTTCTTTAACGTGTAAAACACATGTTGGATGGTCATTTTCTTCACCACTTACTGTCACAGCTTAAATTGGTCATGACCGCAGTTTCTATGGTTCTGATCTGTCGCCAAAATTGCATCCATGTCAATGGTAATCTAATTAAGACTGCTTTTTTCATTAGCTCATTTCATAGTACTGAGACTTTTGTGAATATAAACTTGTATTTGTCACTGTTATCATTGCCTTTCTTTTTTCTTCTTACTTAGGCTCTATCATCAGAGTATTATCTCATCCATTTTCATCATGGGTTTTGTTAACATGATCATTAAACTATTGGCTGCACCCTTTGATTTAAATCGTGGTTTTGATCTTTCGCGCCAACTAACCAATATCAAGCCTACTTAATTTGGGCTGATTTATCTTGCTCTTAATCATACACCTCTCAGTGTATATATCAATATTGTATTTACGTGTGAAATATGCAGTTAGGTTTTATGCATATGATTAATCCAACAGAGTATATTTAATAATGCTAAGAGTGAAAATTAGGCATATTTATAAGTAGATTCAATCAAGCAAAGGTGGCCGACCTGTCAAATATACGGTCTGTACGATACTTATAATTAAGGCATTATAAGGCTAACCAGCTCTATCAAATGCAAGAGGAATTTGTTATATATCTCGCCTTCTTAAAAATTAATAAAATCATCTTTTCTTAGAAAATCTAGATTCCAAAACCCTCTAGTGGGCCAGTGGTAAGGATGGTTTTTATGGCCAAAAGCAATGGTCCTTTCTTGCATAATTGATATAATATGGAGCCTCAATGAGGTTTTAGCCTAACCCAGTTCACACCAAAAAGAGCCCTGGTCTAAGGCCGGATTCAGACATTCCAAAAACTAACCCCACAACATAAAATCTTCTATACGTTTATTGAATACTGAGATATCATAGCAGGAATCTTGCTACGAAACGTTTTTTAGGGTCACCAGTTAACTTGTCAAGTCCTATGTTGCATCACTGCTTTGAATCTCCATCTTTTCCTTACAGAGAAAATTGTCAAGTCATGAGGACTTTTCGCTGGTAGCTTCAGGAATTTCTATAAAGAGTTCCAAAAGCTTGACAAAAACTAAACTTCCTCACAAATTTCTTCTGAAGAGAGACCCTGAGGTCAACATGTGACATCAGGTAATGTTGTATTGATTCAAAGTAGAAAGTTTTAGCAGTGCTTGATGGCTGTGGGTGCCTTTCAAATTACTTCTGAAGAGAGACCCTGAGGTCAACATGTGACATCAGGTAATGTTGTATTGATTCAAAGTAGAAAGTTTTAGCAGTGCTTGATGGCTGTGGGTGCATAAAAGCTATAGAAATCCTATAAATGATAGGTAGATAGATAAATGGGGAATATTGTCAGATTGAAGTGCACAGGTTATTAGTACTAAAACTTGCCTTACAAAGGATGGTGAATCTAGGTGAGTGTAGTGCTCTTGTGTTGTTTGTTAGTGTTAGCTGGTGCTTTTGCTGGGGTGATGGGTGCTTGAAGGAAGAGAGGTCAGCTCTTCTGCAAATCAAAGGCTCCATAAACCACCCAAATGGCTCTGCCTTATCAAGCTGGGTGGGAGAGGACTGTTGCCAATGGGAAGTGATCGAATGCGACCCATCCACATCTCACGTAGTAGGTATCAAAATCTATGGTATGAGAGAAGAAGGGCTGGGAAAATGGTATCCAAATGCAAGTCTGTTTTCCCAATTCAAGGAATTGTCACAAGTAGATTTGAGTCAGAATCAGATAGGCGGACAAGATATAATCCAAGGTACCCACCTGGTGTCTCTACACATAATCTTCTTCGGTTCAAATTTAAACCGTGGAATGTTTTCTCTATATCCAAACGAGCCCCTTTTAGACTAGAGACCTTTTATTTTGATTGATGTTGTATATTATACTTGAATTCTTTTGTGGGGCACCAGCCAGTACAATGGAACTAATTTTTCTCAGTTGTTTTGCAGCATTTTGCGGGTTAAAGAAGTTGAAGAGCATGGATCTCTCTTACAACTCGATTGAATGAGGTGTTGATCCTTGTCTGGGTGGTATCACTTCCCTTGCAAGACTTCATCTGTCCAATAATCAATTCAAAGGGAACATTCCATCTGCCATTTTCAGCAACCTGACTAGCATCGAGGAGATCGACATCTCAAACAACAAGTTAGATGGGGCACTCTCATTTTCCATGTTCGCGAACCTCTCTAAGCTTAGTTTTCTAGACTTGTCAAACAATCACCAATTAGAGGTCGAAACCGAGTCCCCCACTTGGGCTCCATCTTTCCAATTGCAGAGTCTATACTTGTCCAATTGTAACCTCAACAGACAAAGTGGCAGTGCCATCCCTACTTTCCTTTCCGCCCAGTACACATTGCATGTCTTGGATCTGTCACATAACTTGCTCATGCAAGCCATTCCCTCTTGGCTCTTGTACAACGCCAGTTCATACCTACGGTTGAGGAATAACACGTTAGGCGGTCCATTTCCTTGGCCTCTCCATAACATGACTTCACCGCTCCTAGAACTTGATGTGTCTGTAAACCATGTCCATGGGATCCTTCCTCAGGACATGGGTGTTCTTTTCCCAAACTTGCGTCGACTCAACATGTCTGCAAATGCCTTGCAAGGGAGCATACCCCCATCCTTTGACGAGAAGAAGATTGATTTGCAGATACTAGACCTATCCAGTAACAACTTCTCTGGATAAATACCTCATGGTCTAACAAGGAACAGCACCAAGTTGATATACCTTAACCTCTCAAATAATAAATTGCAAGGAGAGATGCTTAGAAATGATTCCAATTTGGTTATGCTAAGATTCTTGCGCCTTAACAGCAACCTGTTCATGGGGACAGTCCCCCCAAGCCTGTCCAACAGCCCCAATTTGTTACTACTGGACATTAGAAATAACTACTTATCAGGTGACATTACTAGTTGGTTACCTGTCCTTGCTGATTTAGGAGCACTGCTATTAGGGGGCAATCATTTTCAAGGCAGTGTCCCAAGGCAGCTGTGTCAAATGCAAAATCTACAGTTTTTGGATCTCTCTAACAACAATCTTTTCGGGGATGTGCCATCTTGTCTCAACAACATTACTTTCTGGACGAAAGAGTCTCAAATCTTGTCGAATTCTGGTAGGCGTACAAGTTTTCAACAGACCAATGGGCTTACAGTTGATTTCATTACAAAGGGTAGATTGTACACTTATGAGGGTGCTCCGCGCTCTCTGATGATTGGAATTGATATGTCATCAAACCAACTGACTGGTAATTTGACGCGAAATAGGAGAGATTTGAGGGTGCTTCGCTCAGGGGGAACTGGGCCACAACCTCCTGCTATGGAACACTCTTCCAACACTTTTCAACACTCTGCGGCATCATGTGGACGCAGCTAGATCCTTCGTTCCACCACAACCCAGTTGGATGTGGTGTACACCACGCTCGCCGAGAAATACCAGGTGCAGCCCCTCACTCTCTTTACACGCAGGGGTGCTTCAACTCTCATCCGGTAGACGCCTCGCCTTCCATCGACACTCACTTACCCCTCAAGTTCGCGCCTGTAAATTCCATGGTGGGGATGACGGTGCACTACGCCATACTGTAAGGTTAACCCCCCAACCAATCCCCGCAAAGGTCTCTGCCGACCGCCATAACGCCCGAAAAAGAGCATGTTCGGACCGCCACTACCTCTCCGGGGGTGGTGATCATGTTGAAGGAGAAGGAGAAGAGTCATCTAGCATCATTGATCAGACTCTATTTTTCTACTTGTATGTAGCTGCCTCGTTTGCATTGGGATTCTGGGGGTGGATTGCATTTCTCTTCTTCCACAGAGGTTGGAGGCAAAGATTCTTTGGTATTGTTGATAGATATGTTAGATGCTGCCAGACGACCGCAACCGGACCGACCACAAAACGGACTTGACCGGACCGGATGTCTGGTCTTTGTGGTCCAAATCGGTCCGGGACCGGACCGGAGCGCTTATTAAAATATATTTTTTTTATTTTTTTTTAAAGTCTTTGAGCCCGGGCATGGCTTCACCTATTTGCCCATCATTTTCATTCAAAATTTTGCTTTTTTTATTGAGGTTAAAAAAAAAAAAAAAAAAATGAAAAAAAAAAAAAAAAAATTAATCGGTCCGGCACTTTAAGTGTCCAACGGCTTCCGGACCGGACCTATAAGTGGTCCGTCCGTCCGAGTCATGGGCCGGACCATGTGGCCGACGATCCGGTCCGAAGACCGGACGGAAATCCGACTCATTGCTTTTGAATAGCTCCATGCTACCTCAAAAGGTTGCTTGCAGTATTTTTGTCGCGAGTTTGGATTCATTTTGCCCAGTAATCCTATAATTTTGATTTTGATTTTTTATATTAAATTAGTTGAATAGGACAGAGTGGAGACCCTATCCATGTGTCATCCTGCATCGGCCACGATTGGACTTGCTTGGAACCATGTTGCGGAGTTTTGTGAGTTTGGATACCTATCATAAATTAGTTGGCCAGTTTATTATAAGTTTAAGCCCGGCTGACCTCGGTTTGAGGGGGCGATGGTCAATTGAAAATGTCAAATATTAACCTACAAAACCCACAAACCTAAAGCATGATTAGCACATAAAATCCTTAATTTCTATCATGTTTAAACACCTTTGTACGTGAGAAGCACTACATGGTTCCTGAATTAATTTTCTTTTACCATGAATAAACACCCCATCTAACTCAATAGAGGACCTAAATCAACATTAAAAGCATATGTTGAGCAAAATAGAAACAAAACTACTACAATGAACATGCTTTTACTAATCCCATTGAGGTTAAAAATGGCATTTAGGCATTCAATAAGCAAAGGTCATAAAATTGAATTTTAGTTATAAGCATGACACAGGAGGAAAAAAGGGTTTCTAATCACAACTTCAATAGAATTAGAAATTGGGCAGTGGTTGATTGTGCAACGACTGTAATCGTCCATTGTATGCAATTCCACATGCTTGGCCATTGCAAGCCCATATGAGCAGTTTATCCACTTTTTGGTCCTACTTCCCATTTCACATGGGTTTCGATTGTAAGCATCTTTTCTCTAATGAGGTTTAGAGGGAGCAAAAGGGTCACATAAAAGAGGAGAAATTGTGCATACATGCTGATATTGGTGACGGAGACCAATTTGTGGACGTTTTGAAAGATGAAGAGAGAGAGACCAAGAAAAACTGATTTGGGTAAGGGGAGGGGACTTGACGGGCTCTTTAAGTGGATGTTGGTCCAGACGCCCCTTATTGCCCTTATGGGCTTTCTTTAAATGGGGAGGGGGCTTGACCCACTCTTTTTAAGTGGGGGCTGGGCCAGAACCACTTAATTGCCCAAAGGGCTTTCTTAAAGTTGGGAGGGGGCTTCAGCCCCCAATTATTAATCCCTAAACATGGGTCTGCCCATGAAGACCAACCCCAAAAATTAAAACTGGATGGATCAGGAATTTCAACCCAAAACGCATATGTTTCAACCCAACCCACCTACATAACCCACATACAATGCGGGTCAACATGTTCAACTCGACTTGACCTTACCAAACCTATAGGCCCCAAGCCCAGCCCATTTCAGATGCTAAAGCAAAGCTTGAGTTAAGTAGAAGGAACCCAAACCCGGCCCTACTAATACAAGCTCATCTCATTCCATATAAAATTAACTATTCTTATAAGTACAAAGTATTAAACAACCAAATCATTTAAATGGGGTTTTGCTCTGCGGGTCGACCATAACCCAACACATTTAAATGGGTTACATGAATTATGAGTCAGGTTTTATTGACCTGCGGCCAATCATATATATTGCTGGTCGGGTTATACGGGTTAAATGCAGTCGAATTAGATTTTACCACCTCTAAATCTCTTGTTTTGTTGGGTCCTTGTTAAATTTCAGCATAACAAGGTACTATTTTGTTCATAAATTTTTGTGAGGGCTGGTATACAAGATGGTAATATTTACTTTGAGAGGTTTAGATTTGTAATATATAGTTGTGACCCTCATAGAGAGGAGCCTCAGCAATGCTGAGTCTGAGACTCAAGAATTTGAGTAACAATATAAAAAAAAGTTTAGATTCCATAAATGATGGGAAGTAACTAGGAATGGAATCATTGTTTACGGAACTCACTTGCACTAATCATCATCACTGCAACAACTTTAACAAAATCTTGCCCTAATGATAGCCATCTCAACAAACGTCCCCAGCTTCAACGAGACACAATCATGAAGTTGACAAGGAGCTCAACTACATTAATTAATAAGAGCACCTTGTGGACGAGAGGCCGATTCTACGATAGAGAGGAAAATTATCTTGATTTTCTGTGCAGTCCATCATTGTGTTGCTTAGTATGATACATTTTCTTCGATAAAAATGGAAAAATATGAACTAATTTTCTTTGATAGGAAGGATTCTAATTTTCTATGAAAATGGTAGGAATGCAGGATTCCTCTCTCTAATGAAAATAGAAATCCATGGAGAGTAGAATCCTCTCATTGCACGGTCAAGTACTAAAAAGAAAGAGGAAATGCCTAGCTAATTAACCTTTCATTTGTTTTATAAAGAAGAACTTTGTTAATCAAAAGGCCTAAGGCCGAACAAAACAAAGCCAGATCCCAAAGACTAAAAACAAAAGGCAGCTTTCTATAACACAAGTCTAAATTCGACACTCATCTAATGGTTATCCACTGATGAATCGAAATCCAAAAAAATGATTTTTTTAAGAACCATCATTGAGGGACATAGATCAAGGTGCTATAATGATTTAATGGAGCTGCAATTTTGCACATCCATAAGTCTCATCGAGCATACTGTTATATAATGGGTTATGTCTGCCTTGATCATAATTTGTTAACCATGATTATATGTGCTTGTGACATTAGAACTCCATACCCCCAAACATTTCTTAAATCAAGACAAAGGAAAAATGAAAGAGGGGCACATGAAATAAGTACATGAATATCTTGCCTCCTAGAAATTATTAGGTTTCATGCCTGGAAAACAGGACTAGACAGATTCCAGAAACGTGGCTAAATGGACTTCCTCAACCCAAAAGCATAAAAGACTCTTATCTCAACTGGCTACAACTCATCAATCCTTTCGTGAGGAATGAAAGCACGCAGCAGAATTTAACAATTAACTAGTGCGGAATTTAGAACCTCTCTCAACTTCATCAACATCCCAGAAACAGATTTCAAAAGTTACATTTTTTTTTTTTTTTTTTGGGTGTTGAAACGCTAAATTTTAAAATAGTAATATATTCGAAGTGCTCCTGGAGCGCTTATACAACATAGTATTTGTGGATTTATAAACAATTAACTAATGGACACAAATATATTTTATCCAAATGATCAAGTATAAAAAATAAAGAAAAAAATTAACTTTGCAATTTGATCACATAAAATAGACAATAATTAATAAGTCAAAAGAAATTTATTAATTCAAAAGATAAATATCAAGCTCACAGAAAAAGAAAAATGCACAAAAAATCAAAATACGCACGGTTCGCTCCATATTCGGTTGAACCGCACTCTGAGGATGGTCGAACCATGCTCCGAAGACAGATCCGCTCCGAAAGCGCCAATCTACGTTTTCTAAGTGGGATTGAGATGGTTAAGAGGAGGTTCTGGGCACTAAGGTCCATTGCAACAGAACTTGATGGGACCCTTTTGATTAAGTTCAAAGGTTAATGACTTTTTTCACTAGATTGGTTAGGATTGAACTGATTTCTTAAACAAGAAGAACATGCTCATATGCAGGGAGAGAAATTAAAATAATGTTGGGGGCAGGGGTGGAACCACAGGCCCCCCCAGGCTTTTGGAAAATCCTTTTAAAGGTCCAAAATGCCCCCACCCCCAGATATTTGAAGCATAAAAAAAATTAAAACAAAAGGAGGGGGCAGATTGTAATTTTTGAAATATAAAAATCCTTTGCTCTAAATCATCTCAAATCTCATTCGTTCCATGACCCATTTCATTTCAAATTTTCAATCCAAAGAGTGAGAGACCGAGAGATAGAGAGAATGAAGAAGAAGAAGCTGTGAGCTGAAGATGGGTTTTAGATCGTTTGGTTTCTCCATCACGAGCGTGGTTGGCACTTCCAAGAGCTTCTAAACCCATCAGGTAATGCTCTTCTTCATCCATTTCTCCACACTACGTTTTCATTTCTTTATCTGAAAATGTTTAGAGATGCCTTATCTTTTCTTGTTTCTTCAAGAATCTGTAGGTTTTCTTGTTATGGGTTCTGATTTCTTGGAGCTATGGGATTCTTGAAGCTGTATTTAGGTTCTTTGTTAGTGGGTTGTTTTTGTTTTTGTTCTATTTATTTTTTTTTGGAAGAAAACTGAGATTTTTTCTTTAAGGTTTGATATTGTGTGAGATTTTTTACACTTTATTGGAATAATATCTTATTGGGTTTTTGATTTTTTAAAATATCTTTCTTAGTATTTGTATTTGATGCTTGCCGTTGGGGAATGAGTTTTCGGAGTCTAATTCATGATGGGTTTTTCTCTTCTTTTTTTTGGGTAGAAATCTTCATGTTTATTTAATTATTTTTTGAGGATTTTGGGTGCAAATGGATTTAATGCCTTGTTCATATCTTTTCTTTGCTTACATTTTATTAAAGCTGAATTTTCATGTAAAATTTAGTCTTGAATCGTAATATATTTTTCATGCTTGAACTATTAAAGAAATTTTGTAACTACATCCAATGTAAAAAATCTAGTTCTCAAGATTTTAGCTCTTCATCATAATATTGGGGTATGATTCAAAAAACAATATAGAAGAAATAGAAAATGTTTTAAACATACGAAAAGTGCTTAAAATATACATTTAAAAAGATGTTATGGGTAAATATCACAAAAGTAACATGATGTAATGAAATCATTGTTACACTTTTAGTTCATGGTGTTTCATTATTTTCTCACAAAAAAATCATGATTTCCAAACTATCAACAATATTAGTGATTGTGTCAACTGGACCCAAAATTTACTTCAATCAGATGTTCCCGTCATTAAATTTTACATGTGATTAAGTTAATAGTACGTCCCTCTTTAATTAGAGTGAAACTTGGGTCAATTAATTCATTAGGGGTAGAGTAATTAGGGGAATTATATTCATGAATAGTGGACCATGAGAAAAATTTAGAGGGTGACAATATTAGAACGCACAACAATTTAAAAAAAAAAAAAAAGAAGCACTATGGAAGGCACTACATAAAATTCTTACTCTGCTTAAAAGTATATCCACATAATTATTTTCTTTTAGATTCCTGTTAGTATGGCCAAACTTTGCCATTGATAAATTGATGGCCCTTGTTTGCCCACCATATAAAGAAAGAGTTTGATGAGGTTCATTTCCTGTTTTTTTTTCTTTTTTCTTTTTTGGTAGAAGATCCATTTCCTGTTATTATTACCAAATGATATCTCCAATCATCCAACGATGATGGGATTGGGAGTTGGACCACCAAAATTTAAAATAGGGTTCTTGGAAAACTTGTTGTTCTCTATATTCAGTTATTTCTTCTTGTATTTAAAAAGTTACATTAATTTGGCCGCGAACCATTGAAACTATGAAACTTTTAAACCCTTATGTGGGGCTCACCTTAACTAGGGATTAGTATGAAATTGACACATTCTGGTGAATCATGACAATTTATTTAATGACCACAAAGTCAACAGTTTTCTAAAAATACATCTACAACTTTAAATTTTGAAACTCTTAAATAGATGGTCAAAGATCTTAGCTGGGAATGCCCACGTCATAAAAAAGAAAAAGAAAAAGATAGACAATTTTACTATTGGATTAAACTATAAGAAGATGGTGAGAGGCATGGAGTGCATTGTCCAACTTCCACAGAAGGATAAAGGCAAGATGGAGAAGACAAAGAGCATGAGAGAGGGAAGGTAAAAAAAAACATGGGTTTTGCAGCGTCTTTCTCCATCCAATGAGAGCCTCCCACGTCAATATGAAGGGATTGGATTCAAGACCGCCATCTTTCTACTGCTCCTCAAAACATGCGTACATAAATAAGCTTATTTTTTTTTTCAAGAATACCCTTACCAATTCCTTAACCAAACACTTCACTTTGAAAAGACTATCATTTACAACTCTCTACTCATGATATGAAAGGTGGGACCCATTTATTATAATTCCTAAAATATAAGGCCACACTTTAATTTCATTATGTTATAATTTTTATTTGATTTTTTTTCTGAAGATGTTATAATTTTTATTTGCTGGGACCTATATATGTACATTAAAAAAGCGACATGCCTTTTAATTTCTATAAGATGTGAGCCATATGTAATTCCAAAAGGATGGATTTCATGTTCTAACTTCTAAATTAGCATCCCATATTATAATTTAAAAAAAAAAAGAACCATAATGAAAAATGGACCTCACATATGACATAATTCCTAAATGTGATCCCCGGCCTGTTCTATTTCATAAATTAAGCTAGGTCCAATTTACTAATTATGGGCCTACATCGTAAAATCTAAACCGCTCAAAATCATCATTCTATTACATGATAAGAAAAAATAATTAATCTATTGAATAAAAACTTTGCCATACATTTTATATGAATAATGAAGATATTAAACAAAAAAAAATATGTTACCCATTTTAAATGAATATTAAGCAATTAAATGATAAAAAAATTACACAATGAAATGGAATGATCAAGCAATTAAATAGTAAAAATATGGAATGGGCTCAAGCTTTATTCGGGGTTCATGTATTTAATAGGCATACTTACTTAAATGAATGAAATATCAACCATGAGCATATTTATAAAAAAAATATTAAAATACAAAAAATAAAAGAAATCTATTTTTATTTTAACACATGATTACAGTGTACAATGATTTTTTTCATGATGTGTGAGGTAAAACATCTCCATTGTATATGTGGCAGTTATTTGACAATTGATTTAGTGGATTTTATTTGATAAGCTCTAAAGAAAAGAAAATCTAAGCAAATTAATAATAGCAACCATCCAATCCAAGGGTTAAAAAATGGCGGATTATAAAACTTATTGATAAAATAACCTGTCCCAATAAAAACTCCCACTAGAACATCTCCAAGTGACATGGTTGCAACTATCAAAGAAGAAAACTTTTAACCATAAGAAATTCATAATATGACCTCATCTAATCATCGATCATGCGTGAATGCAACTAAAGTGGGCCTCATAATGTGGTTTAAAATCACTATAAAATAGTTGTGCTTGATCATTTCTTCCCATACTTTGTGTTTATTTAAAATTTTCACTATTTCATGAGTAAATTTAATTATTTGATCATGTAGCATGAAATAGTGAAATATTTTAGCTTTGACAATTGATTTATTTACTTTCGAAAGAAAGTAATTAAGTACTCCCACTCACATTTTAAAAGAAGAACTACGCAATGAAATGATTAATAAATACGTTGCACATATTATTTTTTCCATTTTAATCATGTTTTAAAAGCATGATCAGTCTGTTGGTATTGTGGATACTCTAGTTGGAGACTCAATTGAGAGAAGTTTTTTTTTTTTTATCAACGTATTAAGATTTGTGTGTTTTTTAACCTTTCTATTGGATGACTGCTATTATCCATTCACTTAGATTTCTCCCTTTCTTTATAGCTCATCAAACGAAATCCTTTAAATCAATAGTTGAATGACTCATGCGATATATAAAATGGAGTTTCCTTAGTTCACATATCATGCAAGAAATTATTGGACAGTGTAATCACGTGTTAAAAGTGAAAATCGACTCTTCTTATGTTTCTCTTTTTAGTGTTATGTTTGAAAAAATATGCTTAATCTCATGGTCGAGGTACTTCAATTAATATTTTCATTCATATAAGTCAATTTGATTCAAGTCTAGGTCTGAATTCAACGCGGGCTATATATCCTAAATTTAAACTTCTTGGATGAAAAATATGGAAGCGTAAGCTTCCACCTATTGAATATATACCTAAACCCAAATAAAACTTGATCTCATGCCATATTTCTTATTGTTTAATTGTTTGATCTCTTTTGCAATGTGTAAATTTTTTTTTATCATTTAACAACTTAATTGCTTCTTTTCAAATGAGTAAGATATATTTTGTTATTTAAGTGCTTCATTATTCTTTTAAGATGAATAGAATATTATTTTATTATCTAACAACTTAATTATTTTTTTATTATCATGTGTTATAGAATGATGATTTTGAGTGATTTAGATGTTAAGATGTGCCTATTATTGATATTTATAAATTACATGGGATCTATCTTTAGGAAATAGAATGAGACCCACCTTGAATACAAAAATTAAAAGGTATGACCCCTTTTTTACTATGAATCTGGGTCCCACCGTAAGGAATTATATCATGGTTCCACCTTGGAAATTAAAATGTGGTATTATATTTTAGGAATTATAATAAATGGGACCCACCTTTTATATCATGAGTTGAGAGTTTGTAAAGGATAGTATTGAAGAATGATTTTAATAAGAAATTAGTAAGGGCATTTCTGGATAGAAAAAGTATGCATGCGTTGAGTAAAAATAGGAAATTTCTGTTCTTGGAATTCATCTCTTCACATTGATGTGGCACACTTTAATGGTAGTGGAAGGAGCTGCATAGTAGCAGCATGCAGCGCCGCTGCATCCAAGCCCAACCCAAAAAACATATATATTGCAGAAAGGGCCATGATATTCCCTCACCCCCTTTTTTTTTCCAATCAGCATGCAGGCCTTAGAGGTAGTTTTGGAGCTCTTCCACACTTTGTAGAAGATTGTTGTTATCTTCAAAACACATGATTTAGGCATTTGGGGTACTCATTTTACTCATTTGTTTCATGTGTCTTTCCGGCTTATTGAATGAATGATTGTTTTTAACCATTTTTTCTGTTATCTGCTGCAATTCAGACAAAGACCCACAATTCAAGGAGGCAAAAATCGCATCCCAAAAGATCAGAAGAGAACAAGAGATTAAAACAATGTATGGTGGGTGTGATTACTTTGATCCCCAAGATGTCAATCCTATTCAAGGAAGGATTGATGGTCAAGCTCAAACAGCCATAAACTGCCCAGAAGTAGCAGCCATGGGAGGCAGCAGCAGCAACAACTTAGAGGACAACCTAAGGCTCTCCAACTTTTCCCTTGAAGATCTCTCCAAAACAAACCCTCCCAGCGAAAGCGGCATGGGAATTGACCTCCAACAACAGCTGCGATTCGATCTAGAACAGGAATACAATAGCCACCTGATGCAAGACATGCTCCAAGATTCCACTCGCAGCTCGAGCACCGCAACTGGGAGCAAGATATGCAAGAAATGGATATTCATCAGCAGCAGCAAATCGAGCAGCAGCAGCAGCAAATGGCTCTTCCACATGATTTTCAATGCTTCAATTCTGCTGCATATCTGAACCCGCCCTATACTACACCTGATCTTCTTAACCTCTTACACCTCCCACGATGCTCGGTCACTTCGATGCTTCCTGCATCCTCAATTGCCTTTAACAGCCCAGAGAGAAAACACAATAATTTCCACACCTTAGACATGTTTAGCGAGCTACCGATGACCGACAGCACATCAGCGTCGACCATATTATATGACCCGCCGCTTCAATTGAGCTTCCCCCCTCAGCCGCCAATATTTAGAGACCTGTTCCATTCGCTGCCACCGCATGACTATAGCCTGCCTGGCTCAATAGGTGGTCCATATCTTGGAGGTGTAGATGACAGGGATGGAAATGGAGGTGTTTTTCAAGAGGGGGATGGAAGGCAGTTTGACAATTCACTGCTAGATTTCAGGAGGGAGATGCCTGGTTTGGGTAAGGGAGAAGCAAGAGGTACCACCCATTTTGCAACTGAGAAGCAAAGGAGAGAGCAACTGGGTGAGAAATTCAAGGCATTAGGGTCCCTTGTTCCAAACCCAACAAAGGTGCTCACTTTCCAATCTCTCACCTTACAATCTCCTCTGCCCTTTTTTTCCATTCAAACATGTCATGGAATCACACTGGTCACCTTTCATCTTTGAGGGATGATTGATTTTATAGGCTATATTTCATCATTTGGTATGTGATCAATAACCCAGAATTTATAAATTTCAAACATGCAATGTTCACTCTCTGTCTTGAATTATGCATTTTTCATATCCATCTTTGAGGAATGATAAGAAAAAATATATATAGACTTTATTTCAGTATTTGGTGACTAAACAAGATCGAGCACGATAGTCTTCTTTCAACTGAAGAGTAGAAATTGTTAAACATTTTCAAAAGAAAAAGTCTACATGGACAAACTTTTTGGCCCGAATTTGTGACAACCCCTATGATATCCCTTGAATATTCAAGGGATATCATAGGGGTTGTCATAAATTCAGGCCAAAAAGTTTGTCCATGTAGAACAGCTGTTTTCAAAATGTTACAAAATCTAGTAATTAAGAGAGTTAAGACATGCATAGATCTTTCCATAAACCTGACTTTGATGAAGATTTTGCGTTTAAGAATCCCTTTCAATTTTGCACTGGTCTAGTTCCACATTGATAAAAAGAAAATGCCATTAATAAATGTTTCCTTAATTAATGCTATTAAGTTAGCTTACATGGAACCTTATACTGTGGCTTGGCCCGCTTGGGTGGTGTGGTTCACCACAAAAACCTCTTTCAGTAGCACCAATCTAGGTCACTTGAAGAAAAACATAACACCAATATGGTGTGGGGGCATTTATTATTGATCAGGAATTAGATCAACCTATATATGACTCATATTTCACCACCTTTCAGAGAAATTGAAGTACTCTCCCCTAAAATAACTTCATACACATCTCTCAACAATGATCAGATGTAGACTATATAACATCATTTCATAGAATAGATTGACAATTTGCTATGAAATTTTATATTGTTCTTGAGATGATTCTCATGAGATTTTATTCTTAGTCAGCTATTTTCTCTAATCTTTCCCTTCATTTTCTAATTTAGACTGATAGGGCTTCTGTGGTAAGCGACGCAATTGGCTACATCAAAGAGCTGCAGATAAGAATTAATGAGCTGAAAATATTGGTGGAAAAGAAAAGGTGTGCAAGGGAGAGGAGAAAGAGGCTGAAGGTGGAAGATGATGCGTCCAATGAAATTGAGAGTTCATCAGTCACGGCTGATAGAGAGCAGCCATTCAATGGATCATTGAGGAGCTCCTGGTTATTAAGGAAGTCCAAAGAGACCATGGTCGATGTTCGCATCATTGAAGATGAAGTTAATATCAAGCTAACGCAGCGGAAGAAGGCAAATTTCGTGCTCTTGGTTGCGAAAATCCTCGATGAGCTCCAACTCGAGCTCCTTCAGCTTGCAGGTGGGAACATTGGAGATTACTACATATTCATGTTTAATACCAAGGTAAGTACCAGTTTACTCTTTCACTGTACTAGGTTTTAAACAATTTTTATTATACTGGTTTATGTAGTATTGTTTTTGTATTTCATGCAGATAGGTGAAGATTCTTCAGTGTATGCAAGTGCAATAGCCAATAAGATGATTGAAGTTCTTGATAGACAGCATCGATCTAACATTTCCTGCTAAACTTTAGGAGGCTTGAGATTTGATCATGAAGATGGACTTATGTTCTTCCCATTAATAAGGAAAAAAGATTTAGTACGAGGCTGATTGCATTTGGGCACATAAGATATTAGAATTCAAGAGACATAATGCTAGAACTACATTGGTTTTTTTCTTTTTTTTTTTTCGCTTTATAGAACTTTTTCAGACATATTAGTAATTTTATTATTGATGGTTTTTGCAATCCATTTGAATTTGCTACTGGAACTGTTTAAAATCTTAGCATTTAACAAATAATAATATCCCTTTGGGGGCCATTAAATAGGCTTAGCTTTCCACTTACATATATATATTTGTCTTGTATACTCTTTAATAGGCCATGTCATTTTATGTAGCTGTAACTTTTATCCTAGCAATACTGATGCTGTATGCTACTTCTGTTAAAAGTAGACTTGTTTTGATTCAACTGAGTTTTCATTGCGGACTGCCATACATTTTAATTAGTACATGTTGAATGCAGTGAAAATATGTTAGATTTGATTTTATGTGTACTCATGCAAGATGAACATATACAACCAATTGTATCAGTGATCAATGGTTTCAAATTTCAAGGTGCCCTTGCTGTTCTAAGCTCGAAATGTTATTGCGAGTACAAAGATAAATAATTTAGTATTTAAGAAACAGATCCTCACAATAGTGAATCACAGCAACAATAAAACAAAGTTACAGAAAGTAATCTTAGAATTAAAATTTACATACTGTTTGAAGGCAGAAATAACAGTACTTCTTGTTGAACTTACGAAACTTAGAAATTCGTAGTAGAATGTAGATCAACGCTAGTGTTTAACACTATGTCCTTAAGACAAAATTCGCCCCCGCAACGGTGCTAACGGGCTTTAATGGCGTCTGTCTCCCAGGTTACAATGATCAACACACACAGTAGCAGCATTGCAAACTGTGTGACAGGCGAACCAGAAGTGCAACAGGACTTCTCTCTTATTGACTATGCAGACTCGAAATGGTGCAACAGCAGCAGTAATTGGATGACCAAAAATGGGAAGACAAGATGCATTTTTATAGCCTGCTTCAGGTCTCTTCAATGGGGCTGCATCTGTTCAGAACAGTGACTGTTCAGTGAACAGATGTATCTCTTCTTTCGACACACCTCTTGGGCTGGACACACCCTTTCACAATTGAAAGGACACACCACTTTAGACACACCCTATGGTGACCCAACATAGGTCTACGTCCTCCCTCCTCCACAAAAGTGGGATGCCCCTTGGGGCTCACCTTATACCACTAAGGTAAACACATTTATACCAAAAAAATATTTTGCTCTCAAGCAATGTGGGAAGCAAGTTCATCACTTCCTTTTCTTTCCATGTTTAACATGTTCAAGTAGTAGTGTTTAGGAGGTAATTTCTCATTCATTCCTTAATAGATTAGAGCAACCCAATACATGTCTTTAATCTACTCATGGAGTAGATTACATTCCCATGTATTCCCACCTAAAATAATAAGTGGGTCCCACTTTTAGTTTGGCCCAAAGATGGCCAAAATAGTGGGTTCTCTAGCCATTTTTCCAACACGAAATGCACCCATCCTACTTATCTAGTAGCTTTGATTTAGAGAACTTTGATGCCTTTAAAATAATGCCTCCTTTGATTAGATGATTTTTATTATTATTTTTATATAAAAACTAGAATAGATATAAAGAAGTGTAACATATCTAAGAATTTGGAATATGATAAATCAAAATGGATAAACATGATTCATTTAGCCAACCCCAATGTAATTGGGACAAGGCTATGATGATGATGGTTGTAGGTGCAGAAAATTATGACCCACAATAAGAGGGTGCCTTATAGGACTTATCCGAGAAGATGATGGTGTCTGGAATGTCTGGATGCCGTCCGAGAGCCTGAAAAGGAGTAGCAAACGGTCAGAGGACCCTGGCCTGGGCGGCGCAAGGCTCTCCGATGCCAAAGTCAGTATGGGAACTGGAACAATGGAAGGAGAGGAGGAAGAGAGACAGAGTAACGGCTCTGGTATGGAAAAATGGCGTCCCTTAGATGGTGGCATGGATCTCTATTTATAGAGTGTGGAACGTATCTTTGGAAGATATTGTGGTGTGGGTCCCACGATTTGACTTAGAAGTCATGATCAGCCCACATTGCATTAATTGTGGTCCAATCCAGCCCACTATGCATTAAATGCCCGTCGGGTCAGCCCACATCGCATTTAATGCACATCTTGTTGGGCCAGATCCTGTTGGGCGCCTTTGGCGGTAGGAGTACCAGCGGATCTGCCCTCGGGCCCTGCCCTGATGTGGCTTCAGCCGCTGGATGGGACTCTGTCAGGGATCTGGCGAAGATTGTGGGCGGCTGGATGTCGCGTCTGTCCCACCAGCGCGTGTCCCTATCCCTCCACGTGCCTGGCGACGTGGGGGATGAAGGGTACACGTGAATATTCTCTCTTGCTTCGGCTTCTGTCTCGGCTTCTTTAGCCGGGATGGAGCTTTCTGCCGAGGTGGTGCCCGTGGTGGTTCAGCCGAGGTGGTGCTCCTTGCCGAGATGACGCCCGAGGTGGGTCAGTTCGGCGCTAAGGCCCGGAGCTGTCCGACTTCGGCCGGACCTCCTGTCCTGGTAGCCGGGACGAGCCTGGTGCCACGTGGACGACGTGGGGATGGCGCGTGAGAATGCTTAACCTCATCTGATGGCTGTGATTAACTTAATCTTGTGGTTCCGGAAATCTCCCCACACAATTGCCCCCTAGGTTTTGACCTCTGAAGTGTGCTAGCCTTTAGGGGTTGAAAGCTAGAAGAATCCATCTGGGGATACTGTGATCATTACCTGGTGTCGCTTCAACTCTTTAAAGCAATAAATGCCCTGCCCTGTCCGCCTTTGGAACCGAGCTGACGGCTACACGCGTAGTTTCCGCGCCGACTGCGTTGTCCCATTGATTGACGGGCTGTCTCATTGATTGACGGGCACGGGCTTTGAAGTGTCTCTTCGAATTCGGAGGCGGTACCCAAATGAGGGTTTCCCTTTCTATAAATAGGGCCGTCCCCTTCTTCTTCTTGCTTCTGATTCTTTTCGCCTTCGCCTCTGCTCTTACTTTCACTTTCTGCCCTGATCTCTGAGATCCGTTCGAGGCTTCCGATCTCCGCTCTGGTTCCTGAGATCTGTTTGAGGACGACGACCGCAGAACGTGCCTGGATCTGTTCCTGATCTGCCTCTTCGTCCTCGTAAGTCACTCTGTTCTTTCGTCTGGTCTTTCTTGGGGTTTTTCGATTTCTAGGGCTTTTCTTCGTAGTCACCCCTTCTAGACATGGGCACCCCTAGATTCAGGGTAGATTCTGATGAGGGCTTGGCCGAGTTTAGGGCTGCCTTCAAAATTCCGGAGGGGGTCCTCCTGAAACCGGCAGACCTTGCCGACGCTGCCCTGTATCGCTGCTACGGCGGCTGGATGCCATTCCCTCTGATCTCTGTGATCGAGGGTGGGGTCAGGTTTCCACTGCACCCCTTGCTTAGGGCTTGCCTTAGCCTTTGGTCCCTCGCCCCGGGCCAGCTGATGCCCAATGGCTACAAGGTCATTATGGGCACAGCAAAGCTGAACGAGATCCTGGGGACCAACCTAGGCCCTCACGACATCGAGGACACTTATGATATCTGCAAGGCTGGGGAGGGAAGATACTATCTCCGTGTGAAGCCGCAGCGAAGGGGCTTCGTCCTAGCCTTGGAGGATTCAAGTAAGAACGCCGAGGAGGATTTCTTCTGTGTCTCGGGGGACTGGGAGTTCGGCCCAGGCGAAGATAGGAGGTTGTCGGTCCCACGTCGCCCTGGGGAAGTCCCAAGTAATCATCGCTGCTTTTCTCCTTTACTGTTTTGCTTGTCTTACTGGTGCCGAACTGACATTCTTCTTTGCCTGTCGAGCAGAGGCGGGTGCAAGGCGACGCCGAGCTGCTAGCGAAGGCTGGAGGAGGAATACCGAAGACATCAACAAGGTCGAACGGTACAAGGGGCACGAAACCAGGTCGGCCTGGAAACTGCTTGGGTATACGCCGAGGTATCGCGGCCACTACCACAGGACCGGAGTTCCTGGGGCGGACGAGACACACCCTGACCGTCCGACCGTATCGGTTGCGGTGTTTAGCGGGATCCCCCTTGACCGATCCTGTTGCTGACCGGACTGCGTCTGGAGCCGAAGCGTCCACTTCCGATCCGGGGCTGCCGGACTTGTCGCAGATAGTGGAAGCTTATACCTCTGACCGAGAGGAGGACATGGGAGGAAGCTCGAGGGAGGCCGCTGTCAGGGACCTGGCTGCCAAGTTTAGGCAGAGGTCAGCGTCTTCCGGGACTCCGTCGCCTACTGGTACTCATGCTGCTTCGGGTCCGGTGGGCGTGGGCGCTCCCTCTGTTCCTGCTCCTGTCTCGAGTGGGAGAGTCCGGCAACGCTCGCCGGACCGCTCGAAGGAGGGTTCCCCGCCCAGGAAGAAGTCCAAAGCGGGGGAGAAGAGCTCAAGGGCCGACCTGCAGTCGGGCAAAGCTCCTGGGGCCAAAGCCCCTGCCGAGAAGGGAGGCGAGAAGAGCGCGCCGAAGGAAAGAGTGCGCCGGCTGAAAAGGGTGCGCTGGTCAGCAAGTCGGCCGTCGGTCCAGCGCGCGAGCCCTTCATCTCGGCGGGACAAGGGTCCGGATCGGCTTCCGGGCCCCGAACTGCCCCAGTACCGTGGAAGCCGAGGATGGAAACCTCTACCGGCGAACCCTTGAGCGTTGAAGACCGGTTGCTGGGAAATGCCGAGGTGATTGGGGCTCTCGCCAAGGCCTGTGCTCTGCCAAGAGATATGGAGACGCACGACAGGTACGAGGATGAGAGCCTGATGGTCTCGGCGATCCATGACAATATTCGGGTAAGTGTTTGCAACGCCTCTCTTCATTCTTCAAGTACCTTGGTCGAATCCTGACTCTCCGTTTCTTTTTGCAGAACGTGCAGAGGCTCCTAACCGTGGTGGGAAGGAGGGATAGGAGCGCTGCAAGAATGACCCGCCTGGAGTCCGAGCGGGAGAAGTTGAAGAAGGAGCTAGACGAGCAGCGGAAGGGATTTGAGGAGCTCAAGGTAGCCAGTGCTGGAGAATCTGCTCGGCTGGCGTCGGCTCTGGCTGAGGTCGCCGAACTCTCGTCTCGGGCCGACCACCTGAAAGGCGAGCTCTGGGCGAGGAACAAGAAGGCCGCCGAATTGGAGTCCGAGCTGGCCAGGTTGAAGGCTGAGTCCACTGCTGAGGGGACGAGGCTGCGCGCTGAAACGGCGAGGTTGAAGGCTGCGAACGCCGAGCTTGAGAAGGAGGCCCAGTCTGCTTTCCAGGATGGGGTAGATCGAGCCACCGAGCTGTACGAGAAGCAGGTGGAGGAGATCACCGCCATCCTGTTCGAGGAGGGATGCCTGGCCGCACTGAGACGTGCGGGGGTCCCCGAAGACCACCCCGTCTATCAGGACCTGCCGAGGTATTCAGACCTGGAACCCGAGCCGAGCTCCGTACCTACAACTGATGGTGCCCCGGTCGAAGCCCCTGCGGTTGTCGACGCTCCAGCTGCCCCGGTCCTAAGCGATGCCCCGGTCGCCAGCGTGGCTTTGGCCGTGCCTCAGGGTGAGACTTCTGCTCCTGGTTCGGCTGAGGTGCCAACCGAAGCCCCGTCTGCCAGCGACGCTCCAAGCGAGGTCCCTGTCTTGGTCGAAGCTTCTGGCCCCTTGGAAACGGTGATTGACCTGGTCGAGTCGCCGAGACCGGAGTAGCTCTACCTTGTGGTTCTTTTTGTAATACTTTTGCTTTCAGCCTTGTAATCCTTTCCATTGTTAATGAAAAGACTTCTTCACTTGCGTATTTTTCTCTGCATTTGCTTCCTTTTTTACCTCTGGACGTGGATTGAATGGTATTGAATGCCTTTGCGGTGTGGCGTGGCCCTTGAGGTAGAAAGAGTCAAACTGTCAGTACTGACACCCCCGTATTCTCGAGACCATAAATAGCAACAAACGAGGTGGCGCAGCTGACGAGGGAATCGGACGGATGTCTCCACGTGGCGCCATAGGGATCGCTGGTCAACAGCCGTGCATCCCCAGTGCGCGTGGGAGACTTCGCCCTCATAACTTTCTTCGGAGACCGAGTCCTCCTCCTTCCTATAAATAGGGGTGGCAAGCTCGCCATGGGAGAAGGAATGAACATGGCAGTAGGAATCATGTCCGGGAGGTGTCCGGAACTTCTTGATCCGGGGGGGAACCCTGCGCCGTTGGACGGCTATCCCCGAGGGGGGATGGCTGTCGTGGTCTGCGCGCTTTCTGAAGGAAATCCCCGTGGACTACGCGCTCTCTGAACGCGGGTCCACGGCCATCCGTCCCTGGCGAGGCAGAGTGAGGATGCGCTGCAGGGGGACGGTGGCGCCTTCTCGTCCGACACGGCCCTGTGCGCCCGTCGTACGGCAGGCGGGATCGGGCCTCGCTGGTCCGGGAGGATTCTTCTAGCTCTGCCGCTCCCACTGCCCGCCGAGGGTGTGGCAGAGCCCAGCGGGGTCCAGGGCCTCCGACTGGAGGGGCTGTGCGATGCTTTGGCCTGACCAGCCAGAGTGCATTGCTGCATAGCCCGGTGAAGTTCAGGATCGCTCAGAGCCTCCAGGCAACGATCCGGCCGTCGTGGAGTGAGCGAAGATCGGAGTCTTTCTGTCACTTTGTTTTCTGCTTCATTTTCTGTTTTCAGAGGACTTTGATCCTCCTTCCTGTACTCTTCTTTCTGTTCTGTAGTTCTTGTAACAAAGCAGTTCATAATAAATGAAAAGGAATTTTTTGATTATCCAAACACTGTCCAATGCTTTTGAATTCCTTCTCTTTCTGTGTATTGTCCTGGAATGCTTGCATTGTGTTTGAGCGCTGGCGTCATTCCATTGGTCATGGTTGTTAAAGCGTGAGCTCGGCAATGATCTTTGAGGGGTGTAAAAACCCAGATATTAGGAATCCGGCCGAGTGTCTGAACTCGAGGCCTTCTCTATAGCCCAAAGGCTAGGAGCTTTAGGAATCGACCGAGTCTGGACTCGAGGTCTCTTCCAGGGCGGAGGGCCCAATCTCGGCTGAGTAAGGACTCGAAGCCTTCTCCATAGCCCAAGGCTAGGAGCTTTAGGAAGCGACCGAGTCTGGACTCGAGGTCTCTTCCAGGGCGGAGGGCCCAATCTCGGCTGAGTAAGGACTCGAAGCCTTCTCCATAGCCCAAGGCTAGGAGCTTTAGGAATCGACCGAGTCTGGACTCGAGGTCTCTTCCAGGGCGGAGGGCCCAATCTCGGCTGAGTAAGGACTCGAAGCCTTCTCCATAGCCCAAGGCTAGGAGCTTTAGGAAGCGACCGAGTCTGGACTCGAGGTCTCTTCCAGGGCGGAGGGCCCAATCTCGGCTGAGTAAGGACTCGAAGCCTTCTCCATAGCCCAAGGCTAGGAGCTTTAGGAATCGACCGAGTCTGGACTCGAGGTCTCTTCCAGGGCGGAGGGCCCAATCTCGGCTGAGTAAGGACTCGAAGCCTTCTCCATAGCCTTAGGAATCGACCGAGTCTGGACTCGAGGTCTCTTCCAGGGCGGAGGGCCCAATCTCGGCTGAGTAAGGACTCGAAGCCTTCTCCATAGCCCAAGGCTAGGAGCTTTAGGAATCGACCGAGTCTGGACTCGAGGTCTCTTCCAGGGCGGAGGGCCCAATCTCGGCTGAGTAAGGACTCGAAGCCTTCTCCATAGCCCAAGGCTAGGAGCTTTAGGAATCGACCGAGTCTGGACTCGAGGTCTCTTCCAGGGCGGAGGGCCCAATCTCGGCTGAGTAAGGACTCGAAACCTTCTCCATAGCCCAAGGCTAGGAGCTTTAGGAAGCGACCGAGTCTGGACTCGAGGTCTCTTCCAGGGCGGAGGGCCCAATTCGTCGAAATCAGTCAGAGAGATGACAAGTTGATGACAAGGTGAAAGCTGTTTTCATTGATTGAGATTCATTACATCCTTAGAAATAAAATTTCTTCAAGTGGGATGCATTCCACGGTCTCGGCAATGGCTTGCCATCCAAGCCTTCGAGCTTGTAGGCTGACTTTCCTGCCAGTGAAACTATTCTGAACGGGCCGTGCCAGTTCGGGGCAAGCTTCCCCTCATTTGGTTCTCTGTCAGCTGGCAGGGTCTTCTTTAAAACGAGCTCTCCCGTGGTGAACCTTCTTTCCTTGACATTTTGATTGTATGCCCTGGCTAACCGCTGCTGATAGTCGGTTAGTCTCAGGGCTGCAGCTTCTCGTCGTTCGTCCGCTAGCTCCAGCTCCATTGCCAGGTTCGTCTCATTTCGGCCTTGATCGACCAGCTCTGTCCTCAGGGTAGGGAGGCCGATTTCCAGGGGAATGACCGCCTCCATACCGTAGGCCAGAGAGAATGGTGTCGCCGAAGTGGACCTCCTTGGAGTTGTTCGATAGGCCCACAGCACGCTCGGAAGCTCTTCTGTCCATCTGCCCTTTGCCTTGTCCAGTCGCTTCTTCAGGCCGTCCAGGATCACTTTGTTGGAGATTTCTGCCTGGCCATTACTCTGTGGATATGCCGGGGTGGAGTAATGGTTCCTGATGCCATGCTCTTGGCAGAAATCTCTGAAGGATTTGGAATCGAACTGAGTCCCGTTATCTGAAATCAGGGTCCGGGGGATGCCGAACCTCGTGAGGATGTTTTTCCAGACGAAGTTCTTGGAGTCCCTGTCCGTGATGGAAGACAACGGTTCAGCCTCTATCCACTTGGTGAAGTAGTCCGTAGCCACTATCAGCCATCTTTTGTTCCCTGGAGCTCGGTGAAGGGGCCCCACAATGTCCAGGCCCCATTGAGCGAAGGGCCATGGACTGGAGAGGGGGCTCAGATCCTGCGCTGGCTGATGGAGGGAGTGGGAGAACTTCTGGCATTTCTCGCATTTTCTGGCGTAGACCTGGGCGTCCTTCTGCATGTAGGGCCACCAGTAACCCTGGCTGATTGCCCTGTAGGCCAATGAGCGGCCTCCTATATGGCTGCCGCAGATTCCTTCATGGATCTCGTACAGGAAGTCGTCCACCTTGGACGGGTGGACGCATTGGAGGTACGGGCCTGTGAAGGACTTCCTGTAGAGTTTGCCTTCTGGAGAGAGCCAAAAGCGGGCTGCCTTGAGCCTTATCTTGTGGGCTTCAGTCTTGTCCTCGGGGAGCTGGTCATCCTTCAGGTAGGCAACGATTGGATCCATCCAGCTGGGGCCGAGGTCAGCACAGAGGACAAGCCGAGATGACTGGAGTTCTAGACTTGACCTTGATA
Source organism: Litsea cubeba (assembly GCA_012931725.1). Classification (NCBI taxonomy): domain Eukaryota; kingdom Viridiplantae; phylum Streptophyta; class Magnoliopsida; order Laurales; family Lauraceae; genus Litsea; species Litsea cubeba. Next base: position 5,817,825 of record CM022946.1, on the reverse strand, counting down.
CTGACCCGACCTCGATGGTCCTCTTCTTTCCTGCTTCAACAGCGGAGGCCAGGTTTGCAAGCGCATCTGCGTGCGTGTTGGTATCTCGGGAGATTTGCCTGACATCGGCTTTCTGGAATTGGGAGAGTAGCTTTTTTGCCAGGGCTAAGTAGGCCGCCATCCTGTCGTCCCTGGCCTGGTAGTCTCCAGCGAGCTGGCTAGTTACCAGTTGAGAATCGCTGAAGATTTCCAGGTGCTGGGCTCCGAGGACTCGGGCGCTATTCAACCCTGCGATCAGTGCTTCGTACTCTGCCTCATTGTTCGTCGCTTTGAAGTCGAGGGTGAAAGCCTGCTCTATGACCAGTCCCTCTGGCGATTGGAGAACTATGCCGGCGCCAGCTCTCTTGGAGGTGGACGACCCGTCAACGAAGATCCTCCATGCCGAGGTGGGAGACTGCTGGACTTCTGTTTCTGCTGGCTCTTGCCCTGTGCCCCCCAGTGCCGTGCCGAGCTGGGCCTGAGCCTGGTTGGGGCAGGCGAATTCGACTATGAAGTCTGCCAGAATCTGGGCTTTGATTGCAGTTCGGGGACGGTACTGTATGTCATATTGCCCCAATTCAACTGCCCACTTTGATATGCGCCCTGAAAAGTCGGCTTTTTTGAACAAGGAACGGAGTGGGTGCTCCGTGATCACCACAATAGTGTGGGATTGAAAATAATGGGAGAGCTTGCGGGAGGCGGTGACAAGAGCCAACGCAAGCTTCTCCAACAGAAGGTACCTGGTCTCGGCATCGAGCAGGGTCTTGCTCGTGTAATAGATCGGCTTTTGAACTCCCTCGTCCTCCCTGATGAGGACGGAGCTCACTGCGTGATCCGAGACCGCTAGGTATAAATACAGAATCTCCCCCCGAGTCGGGGTGGAGAGTAATGGGGGTGACATTAAATAAGTTTTGAGTGCGGCCAATGCCTGGTCGCACTCGGGGGGTCCATTGGAACTTCAAATTTTTCCTCAAAAGCTGGAAAAAAGGCCTGCACTTATCTGATGAGCGGCTGATGAAGCGATTGAGTGCGGCGGCCATTCCCGTAAGCTTTTGAACTTCCTTTGTGGTGGAGGGACTCTGGATGTCCTGGATGGCAGTGATCTGGTCTGGATTGGCCTCTATCCCCCTCCGCGTCACCAAGCTGCCGAGAAACTTGCCAGAGGCTACGCCGAAGGCGCACTTGGAAGCGTTGAGCTTAAGCTTGTAGGCGCGAAGGATGTCAAAGACTTGGCCGAGATCTACCAGGTGGTCGCTGGAGCGCACAGATTTGACGACCATGTCGTCGATATACACCTCCACCGTTTGGCCGAGCTGGGCCTGGAACATCTTCGTGACGAGGCGCTGATAGGTTGCCCCCGCGTTCTTCAGCCCGAAGGGCATTACTTTATAGCAGTAAGTGCCGCGGGGGGTGATGAATGAGGTTTTCTCCTCGTCGGGCCCATAGAGAGGGATCTGATGATAGCCTCGGTAGGCGTCGAGGAAGCTCATTCGGTCATGACCGGCGGTGGCGTCAATCAGTTGGTCGATCTTCGGGAGGGGGAAACTGTCCTTAGGGCAAGCCCTGTTCAGGTCGGTGAAGTCTACGCACACCCTCCACTTTCCAGTTTTCTTCTTGACGACCACCGTGTTGGCCAGCCATACCGGGTACTGGACTTCCCGGATGGCCCCTGCTTTTAGCAGGTTGTCGACCTCTTCCACGACCGCATCTGTCTGCTGCAGCCCGGTTCTGCGGGCCCTCTGCACTACTGGCTTGTGGTCGGGGTCGACGTTGAGCTTGTGGCACATGACCTCAGGGTCGACCCCGGGCATCTCACTTGGGTTCCAAGCGAAGACGTCCACATTCTGCATCAAGAACCGAGAGAGTTCGGCCCTTTCTTCGTCCGACAGCTGGGGTGCCGATCAGGAAGAAACGGTCTGGGTCTGCCGGGTCTAGCCTGACCTCGGCTAGGTCCTCGATGCTCTTCTTCTCAGGGTCCCTGCCGATCTCATCGAGGCCCTTTTCGAATTCGGCCAGGTTAACGCGCTCTGGCTCCTTTACTGCTGGAACTGCGGCTAACACGCACTGCCTGGCCTGCTGCTGGTCTCCCTTCACTGTGACTACCTCCATCTTGCCTTCCTCGTTCTCATGGACGAATTTCAGCTTTTGGTGGAAGGAAGAAGGAACTGCCTCTAGCTTGTGGAGCCACGTCCTGCCCAGGATGACATTGTAGGGGGAAGGGGCATCCACAACCAGAAAGTCGGCTGTCACGGAGGCTCCGCCAACTTGGGTTTCCAAGGTGATTCTACCCTTGGGGTAGACAGGTGTGGCGGACAACCCTAACAGAGGCGCACGGACCTCCGTGAGGTCTGCTTCGGAGAGCTTCATCCTCTTGAAGCATTCGTAGTAGAGGACCTCGGAGGAGCTGCCGGAGTCGACGAGGATCCTCTTCACGGTGAAGTCTCTCAACTTCATGGTGAGGAGCAGGGGGTCGTTGTGAGGGACCTGGACTCCCTCTAGATCTCGATCCGAGAACGAGATAGCTGGTTTGTCGCGGCGGGCTTTCTTGGATGCCGGGGCGAGGTCGGCTTTCATCACTTCTTTCTCGTGCGAAGCCCGCCTGGCTTCGGCACGGGTCTGAGAGCTTCCCCGGGACGAGGAAGCGGGAGCTGAGGACGCCAGATGGATCACATTGATGATCTTCTCTGAGTCCTCGCTGTCTGGAGCCTGGGTTGCATTCTGGTGAACCCGGCCCTCGCTGCCACCGGCATCGCCGGCCTTGACGAACTCTTGGATGTGGCCCTGTTCGGCCAGCTTCTCTAGATACCCCTGCAAGGTCCTGCATTCTCCAGTCCTGTGCCCGTTGCCCTTATGGAAGGCGCAATAGAGCTTGCTCCGGGAGCCTTCGGTGGGTTCACTCTTCAGGGGCGGAGGGTACTTGAAGAACGGCTCGGACTTGATCTTGGCCAGGATGCGGTAGATCGGCTCCTTGAAGACGACATTAACGCTCTGACTGGCGCTGGAAGGAGGTCTGGGCTTCCAATTGCCCCCAGACCTGGACGACGAAGGCTTCGCCGAGCTGGAGACCCAGTCCCGCTTGGACTCCTGCTTCTGGGAGGGCCTCCCGCCTCTTTGCCGAGGCTGGCTATTCTTCTGTTCGGGCTCCGGATGCCCGTCCTGATCCTTAGCTCGGATCTCATCTTCCTCCCGGGCGATGAAGCGCTTTACCCGGGACATTAACTCTGACATGGACTCTGGGGTGTCCCCGGCCAAGTCCTTCCGCAGGTCGCTGCCGGGGATCAGGGCGTGCTGGAAGGCGTAGACGGATATCCCCTCCCTTGCGCCCTCGATCTGGCTGTAGATCGCCCAGAATCGATGGGTGAACTTGGCGAGAGTTTCGCCCTGCTTCATTCTCAGGGCGATGAGGTCCCCTTCCTTCTTGGGGACGACGGTGTATGCTTGGAACTTCTTCAGGAAGGAGAGCTGGAGCTCCTTCCAACTGGGAATCGACTGCTCTGGGAGAGAGCAGAACCACTTCAGGGGGAGGTCGCCCAAACTGGAGGAGAAGATCTTACAGTTTAGGTGGCCCTCATTTCCCCAAATAGACATCTTCTGGGAGAAGTGTCGGAGGTGTGCAGATGGATCCGACAGTCCGTCGTAGGGGACGAACCGTGGGACGGAGAACTTCCTGGGCAAGGGGGTGCGCTCGATCTCCTTCGTGAAGGGAGAGCCCCCGAGATCAGTGTGACCGCAGAGCTGCTTCTGGTCCCGCATGTCCAGGTTGTGCTGGAGAGCCCGCCTGACACGTTTGTCGAACCACTCCTGCTCGTCGTCCTCCTCTGGAGTCTGAACTCTGGACTTTCGCTTGGGGTGGCTCGGGCTGCGATGGCTATGAGTTCGGCCATCGCGACTATGGTGACTCCGGCTGTTGCTCGAGCCTTCGTCACGAATCTGGCTCCGTTTCTGGTCCAGATGATGTCTGAGGTCCTCACGAGGAGGCTGGGCTGCCTTGCTGGGAGCGCCCTTCTTTTTCCCTTGGGGCTCAGAGACCTCCCTCAAGGAGGCAGTTTGCACTGCCCTCAGCTGCTGCTGGAGCTCGCGAATCATCCGCTTTTGCTTCTGGAGTTGCTTCTGGAGGAGGGCAGCCTCGGGAACCTCTCTGGGGGGTTGAGCGTGGCGCGTTTCCCCCACGGCCACGGCTTTGTCCTTCCGAGGACGCTGATGCTGACGCTCATCGCGTCCGGGTGGCGGGACCTCGTCCGCTGAGAGTGAGGCCTCGATTCCCTCTTGGAAAGGGATCTCGACAAAGAGTTGGGAGCCCAGGCGGCCCTCGCCTGCAGTCGCGCCTTGCACCGCGCGGGACTGCCCCTGAGGAGGGACTTCCGTTGGAGTCGTGCCTTGCACCGCGCGGGACTGCCCCTGAGGAGGGACTTCCGTTGGCGGTGGTGGCAGCGCGAGCGCTGCTCCTGAAGATTCTACGCCCTTCTTAGCTTTCGGAGGCATGGCTTCTGAAAGGATGAGGTTAGGAAGATTGGGAAGGTTTTGAGAGGTTTGGATGGCTGGGATATTTCTTTCCCACAGACGGCGCCAATTGTAGGTGCAGAAAATTATGACCCACAATAAGAGGGTGCCTTATAGGACTTATCCGAGAAGATGATGGTGTCTGGAATGTCTGGATGCCGTCCGAGAGCCTGAAAAGGAGTAGCAAACGGTCAGAGGACCCTGGCCTGGGCGGCGCAAGGCTCTCCGATGCCAAAGTCAGTATGGGAACTGGAACAATGGAAGGAGAGGAGGAAGAGAGACAGAGTAACGGCTCTGGTATGGAAAAATGACGTACCTTAGATGGTGGCATGGATCTCTATTTATAGAGTGTGGAACGTATCTTTGGAAGATATTGTGGTGTGGGTCCCACGATTTGACTTAGAAGTCATGATCAGCCCACATTGCATTAATTGTGGTCCAATCCAGCCCACTATGCATTAAATGCCCGTCGGGTCAGCCCACATCGCATTTAATGCACATCTTGTTGGGCCAGATCCTGTTGGGCGCCTTTGGCGGTAGGAGTACCAGCGGATCTGCCCTCGGGCCCTGCCCTGATGTGGCTTCAGCCGCTGGATGGGACTCTGTCAGGGATCTGGCGAAGATTGTGGGCGGCTGGATGTCGCGTCTGTCCCACCAGCGCGTGTCCCTATCCCTCCACGTGCCTGGCGACGTGGGGGATGAAGGGTACACGTGAATATTCTCTCTTGCTTCGGCTTCTGTCTCGGCTTCTTTAGCCGGGATGGAGCTTTCTGCCGAGGTGGTGCCCGTGGTGGTTCAGCCGAGGTGGTGCTCCTTGCCGAGATGACGCCCGAGGTGGGTCAGTTCGGCGCTAAGGCCCGGAGCTGTCCGACTTCGGCCGGACCTCCTGTCCTGGTAGCCGGGACGAGCCTGGTGCCACGTGGACGACGTGGGGATGGCGCGTGAGAATGCTTAACCTCATCTGATGGCTGTGATTAACTTAATCTTGTGGTTCCGGAAATCTCCCCACACAATGGTGAATTTAATTTGGAAGAGTTTTAAAACTAAATAATGAGGCCCTTCTTGAAAATGAATGCTATTGATTCCAAGAATCTTAAGTTCATAAGTAACAATATACCTTAAATTTATTTTGTTTTTTTATTTAAGATTTTGCTGAGCGATTTAACTTTTTTTTTTTTTTGCAAGTTAAGATTTTAATATTAAAGAGAAGACAAAAATACTCAACTGTGAAATAGTTTTTAGGTACTGTGAGCACAACCACCCACAATACCAAAAAAATAAATTAAAGATAATTGGAAGCCTACAACTGGCTAAAACAACAAACCCACATGGCCGGAGGCAACAAACCCTCAAAGCATTAGGTGGGGTCATTGATGATACAATTATGGTTTCTAAAATGAGCTACGAACCATGACCAAGCAGAAGCTTTTTTGTCAAAATGAGAACATATGGTTGAGTTAAGCAGATGGCTGAGGAATTACTTTGAAGTTTCTAGTGACCATGTTTCACATGGCAATGCTTGTTTTTATTTTTTTAATTATTTTTATAAATGAGAGTTAGATTGGCATGGACAATAGTTTCTAATTAATTAACTTATTATTATATAGGCTTAACGTTTTCTTGCACACCTATGCAGTATGCTACGATGCCATTCATTACGCGAGGCCTCGTGAAACTTAAAGGGTCTCGCTTTTGATGACAGTCTGGATGGGCGCTCCCACATGAGAGATTTTTAGCCCAAGAAGGATACTTGCTTTAACAAAGTTAGAAACATCTGTTATAATCTTTATTATTCCTTATATCATAATAGGTATCTTTTATGTAAAGTTTGCAATGGTCTAGGTTAGGACAAAGTTTGACATGTTTATGCATAAAAACTGACATTCAAATATGGTCGCGCATTTCTTAATATGAAGAAGAAATCTAGATTCCATCCAATGTGAAAAAAAAATAAGAGAGGAATATGTATGAGTGGAGAAAACTTTTCATAGTATAAATTTGAACTTTGGGCAATTTTCTCTTCCTATCCTCTCTAAAATAAATCCTTTGGACCATTTGGGTGGAAAAGAAATTTACTTAAGAAAATTCTCTTTGACCTTACTTGATTGTATCTTTTATTAGGGTAAGTTGAAAAATACCTGATAGAGTTTTCTTCACATTATTGGAAAGATAAAAGTTCAACTATTGGCTGAGGAAGCACATTGCGTCACTCTTAACAATTTCCATCTATAGATCCTGATCAGAGAACACCAAATTAAACCAAAAGATCATGAATTAGTCCAAATTAGTTGGCACCTTTGCTAAAAAGGAATGATTAATTAGGTGCAAGTATTGGTTGAACTTTAATATAAGCAGTCCAAAACACCTTGTGGCGAATGCTGACACCTCTGAGCAAAACCAGAAAATTACCTTTGGGACCCCACTATGTAAAAAAAGAAAAATCTTGGAGAGTCCAATGTAAAAAATAAGGTTAAATTCTCACTAGCTTTGAGGGGTTCTCAAAATTCTGGGTTTTTAACAAGAATGACAAATCCATCATAAGATGTAGGAATTACGGTGGGTTCTTTTTTTTTTCTTTTGGAAGTTATATCAAGATATATTATTAGCCAAAATGAGGAAATAAGAGTACAAGGCTTTGTTAGTTTTTTTTTTTTTTTGGAATTCAAATCAAGATAATCTTGATAGCCTCAACATGATAAGCAATTGCTTGTTTGTTTGCTTTAAAATACACTAAGATTCTATACATTGGATTATATTGAATCAATTAAAAATGAAGATTAATATGAATTTTAAAAAAACTAGCATCAAATAACTTTTTTTCTTTTATGAAGATATAATCAAAGAAAGATGAGAAATGAATAATAAGCAAACCGAACACACAACTCAAAACAAAGAAAGAGAAGACCACATATTGGACATAAACAAACAAACTAAAAAAAAGTAAAGATAAATAAATTAAATTCTAAGAGCAAATGCTGATTAAAATTATACTAAGAGGCTTGAATCTGAGATTTTTATAGATGGGATTTCGTCTCAATAAAATCATCTCAAACGATACATTTTGGGTCACAACTATTAATATTCCTTTTACTAAGAAGCTTCTTTGTTCTAAGTTGCTCATGAAAAGTAAGCTATTAAGAAAATGATGGTGTGGTTAGGAAGTCCAGTTTTAATTTAAAGGTTCTGCTTTTGAATTCCTTAGGGCCTTACTCGATACATAGGGCTAGTAGGTGATTCTATGTATCCATGTGTTTACCAATGATCAACCAAAGAAGGGACGGCGGGTTCCCATGTTACAAAAAAAAAAAAAAAGCTATTAAGAAAATGACCATTTGTATGAAATGAAACCTTTCAAACCAGATGAAGAGGCCCCGGAAACGTCATTAGGCAAGAAAGGAGTAATTTGTGAGAGGAAACCATAGGCGTGCAAGACAGGACTAATATGTGAGAGATACCGACGTAGCCCTTTATAATATTAAGCCGGCGGGGTAAAATGCTTGCTGATCTTATACCAAATGGATAAGGCTTCAATGATGCAAATGTCTCTTCAGTTAACATCATTTTTTACATGATAACTTATGAATGAACCTAGTCGAGAAATATAACTTAAATACTTATAAATTTGGTAAAACTCGCAGGGCATATTTGAAACTACTATAGATCATGATTGAGTATTCCTAAATATTCTTAATTAGATATAAATTATACATTGTAAGATTTGCAGTTTTTGTTGCATAAATTGATAAAAAGATGAGAAATTGAATGCACATTTCTCATAAAAAATAGTCACTAATAAGTCCGGCCCCACTCCCGTAGGATTTAAAAAATATTAAAATCATTTTTTTTTTTGTGAAAAAACTATTTGGAAATGTACTTCTACACCAAATTAAGTGTCACATATTATATTTGAGATTTTTTTTTAGAAATGTCTATGCACGAAGATCACATTTCTATGCGTTTGTCAAAATGAAACTCCATGGGCTTTCAATATATGTTCTTCTGTGGAAGGTATGCCTTTTCTACCCCACCAAAAAAAGGCTTTCTACATAAAAAGGTCAAGTTGCTCTTGCATTATTTCTAGTGAAAAGGCATTAGCACCAAATGATAAAAAGTCTTTCATTGTAAAAACCACCCGCCTTTTTCTTTATATTTAAATGGAAAACTGATTATGCAAACCTGCCTTAAAATTTTTGGGAACTCCACTAGTAGAGTGGAGTGAAGTAAAGCCTCCAATTTTTAAACAAATGATCACATCAAAAGTATATATTTTTAAACTTCCCTCCTTTTAAAAAAATAAATAAGTAAACAACTTTCTTTCTCCACTTAAAAATAAAAAAACACTCACTTTTTAAACACAAAGTAAAAAAGATTTCCTATTAAACAACTAAAGACAAAATATCATCATAACTCAATCATATATATAAATATATATATATATATATTATTCTTTCACTATCCTAGGCTTTACTTCACTTCATTTTACATGTAAAATTCCCAAACATACCCAAAGAAAAGATGAAGTGTGTAGAGAGGCCCATTATCTTGAAGGCCCAGATTCATTGGCTTTCTCGAACCTTTGCACTTTAACCAACTGGACTATATATGGAGCCCTTCCTCGTACGAGTGCTGGTGCATGTAAAAGCTAGCCCACGTGCCAAAAAGGCAAGAAACTATATCATAATTAGCCGAGATATGCTCACAGAAACCCTTGTGTGTCTTTTACACATGCACATGAAAACTTTGTAAAACCATCCATCTACACCTGTCCAATATTTATCATCTTAGGAACATAATCATCTTTTTGTAATTTTTTGGTAGAAAGGAGCAGAATCATCTTGATTAATTTCCACTTTATAGTCCATCCAAGCAAGGCCGGCCCCGACGTTTAGGGGGCCCAAGGCGACCTCTAAAAAATGGGGCCCTTGTACAATTATTTAAAAAAAATTTAATTCATTACAATTTTCTAACAAAAATTTGACATTTTTTATTACAAAAAAGTGCTGCATCCAGATAACTTTAGGACTGCCTACATACCGAGGGAGGCTATATTTAATCCCAAGGATCAAGCACAATATAGTTCTCTTAAACTACCCACCCTGGCCAAAAAGCCTACAATTCACACACCAACATTCACTTCCAAAAAACAAGGCTAATAAACCTAGAACAAAAAAATAAAAATAAAAAAGTATTACTGAAAACATGATCTTCTCGCACTTTTAGCTGCAAAGTCACTAATCAAACTTGTATAATCATGTTTTTCTACCATATTTTTCTCAATTGATATCATGGCTAACCCATTCAACATTTCTTGTGACATAGTTGACCGAAGGTAATTTTTAATGAACTTCAACTTTGAAAAGCTCCTTTCTCCAGAGGCAACAGTAACCGGTATGGTCAACAAAATTCTATAAGCTATCCATGCATTTGGAAAAGTACCATCCATTCTTTTTAAATAATTTAGCACATCAATTGCTTTCTTGGTTTCTTTTGGCAAGTATTTTTTTCAAAAGTTTCAAATCGCTCCCATCAATATCATAAAGGCTGTCATGTTTCAGTTTATCTTCAAGGGTGTCACAATGACTCTTCAAGCTCTCATCATCTATGGAATATTGGAATTTAGCATTTTCAAATCAAACAAAAATCCAAAGATTCCTTCAAAAGTTTTAAATTGTTCAAACCTACTCTTAAGTGAAGAAAGACATTGATCCACTTTATAAAAAAAAGTATTCGATTCTAAACGATTCTTCACCAGATAGTGTTGCATCTTCACTAATACCCTCATCAAATTGCCTCTTTCTACGAATGACTCGTTTTTCATAAAATACGGCTTCAATGTCCATTTTGGTTGCAACCTCTTTAGCTTCAATCATGGCTTGTTCAAATCCATTCTCTCTATAATTTTCGAAAAATGTAATAAGCCCTTTCAATTGATCTATAACAACATCAATATGCATATATTCCTTTTGCAAAAATTTGCTAATAGAGTTTACCGCAAATAATAAATTATGCCAAACGACCATGCTTAACAGAAACTCAAAATTCTCCATTTCATTTGTTGCCAAGGACCTAGCTTTACTCTTTGTTTTTGGTGGTGGGCCCATGTTTGACTTTTAAAGTCTTATCTTATGGTGGTATGGTGGTGGGCCTTAACTTTGGCTTTTTAAATAATGGTTATTTTAAATAAGGTGGGCTTTAAATTTGGGCCTTTTAATTTATTTATTGGGCTAAATATTTACACACATGTGTTATTAATTTGGGCCTTTCAATTTACATATTAGACTAAATATTTACATATATATATATATAAATACATTAAATAAATATGGGGCCCTAAAAATTTTATAATTATTGGGGGCCCAAGGCGGCGGCCTCTCCCGCCTGCCCCTTGGGCCGGCCCTGCATCCAAGTGATAATCATAATCTTCTATGGTATAGATTTTGCTTCTATATCTGAGGGTTTCCTGCTCCTTTCATGTGAGTGGGATATATGGAACTTCACCATAGACTGGCATATTGATATCCAATTATTCCTCAAATTATATATTCTCAAATTTTATTCAATAGAAGTTGGTTCGATCATAAGAGTGAGCACGTGATTGATATTGTGATTAGTGCATGTAATTAATTACAACATCATGCTAATCACATTATCAGTCATGTGCTCAATCTTACAGACGGTGTAACCAGCTCCTATTGAAATAAAGTTTGAGGATATGCCCTCACTTGAGGTGATGCAATATATTTTGAGCAGTTTTATCCAATAGGCGGGCCCCATAGCCGAGTTCCACACATTCCACACATGGGAAGCAGTGGGATCAGGACTCTTGTATGTGATATGAATCCGATGCATGATCTTCCATAAAAAGCCATTGATTTATAATAGATGCAGGTAATAAATATGTCCTTGTACTTTAAAATTATTTAAGCTCAAGATTGGAAGATTTGTTAGTCACACTCGACTTGTTGAATGCAAAAAATGCAAAAAAAAAAAAACTGACTTGAGTAGAGTTGATATATTAATGTTTCTTTTACAAGAACAATTTTGAAAATGCTTATAAATAAATCAAATGCTTATAAACTATAAATATACATTTACTTACATGCATTCATAATAATCAATTTAAATTAATAAATTTATAAATGCATGAGAAATACTATATAAAGAAAAAAAAGAAAAAAAAACATTATATATTACATAATTTGTTAGTCAAAATATCTAATATAAAAGATTAAATACAAGTCTCAAATTACAATATAGTTATCATTTTTAAATCTCCCCAACTCTAAACCTCATTTATACTTTTCTTTTTCAACGAAACCTCATACATACTTAGTTAAAAAAATAAGCACTAATTGTTTGAAATCAAATTTACCTATCAAATATTTTAGATGTAAATAAATTATTAAAATTAGATGACTCGCCGAAACTTCTCCCTATTTGACTCTGTATTTCGTCAAAATAGGACGACTTGATGCACTCAATAATCAATTTGGGTAGTTTTCAAATTGGACTAAAACTGGAGGCTGGAATTCAAATTGGACTAAAAATGGACCCAGCGGGTAGAGAGGCCCATCATCCAAACGGCTTAGAGCCGTTGGATGCCCAAAATCCAAAGAATCAAATTTCTCTTTCTTTGGACTTCGACCGTAACTCGACCTTGCAGCTCCGACTTCCTCGTTCGAGCGCTCGTGCACCCACGGCATATGTTTAGTGAGCCCACGTGCAAAAACGGGGAGTAACTTAGCGTTGTGAGTCTTGCACCAAAAAGGTTTTTCAAAATCCACGTATTAAAAGAAATCACATTAGTCCATCATATCTCATCAATATCCGTCCAATATTTCCCATCTTAAGGTCAAAATCATATGGATTTACACTTTTTGAGCCGCCCAAGTGGCAGTGACCTACGCATCGGGCATGACAATCTACCCGACGGCCGAGTATAAGTCGCGCACAGCGCCATCTATTTGCGGAACAAATGAGTTACTATTCCTTAGTGGATTTCGACTTCATGACCACGGTCATGTTATTTTAATCGACCAACACCCCTTTGTAGCATCCGTGTTACCATGCAGTCGGGCATAATAACCCGACTTTCTATTCATTTTGCACCTACTTACAAAAAAAACATGGCTGAGGACCTGGATTAGGGTTTGTATCATTGTATGTGATTCGCATGTAATGCATGATGATCTTTCACAAGACCACTTATTTTGTGGAAGACGCACATATAAAACATGCTACAGTAATTTAAACTCAAACCTATGGTTCGAACCCGAACCCTTGGTTACCGAACCAGAGAGAGAGAGACTCTGTCTGCAAATCTCGTGTTCTTCGCCTTCCGCAAAAAACTACTTGGAAACGAAGAAAGAAGAAGAAGAAGATCAAAAAGATCGAATCTTTTTGTTTCATATCGATTGTTTTCCAAAAGTCCCTTCTAATACATGCCTGGAAATCTCAGATCCTCCGAAAGGGGATGATGAATCGATACCAGAACCGAAGAAATGGAATTCCTTCGTATCTGAATGGAAACCCTAATCGGAATAGTGCGAAAATTGAAAGGATCGAAGAGAGACGGAGATTTTCTGATCCTCTGGCGGCATTACGTTTTCGCGCTTTCGTTCGCAGGAGGTTGATCAGATGAGGATATAAGGAAAGTTTCGTTCTTTTTTTTTTTTGTTTTCATCTGTTTGGGTTCTAGGGTTTGGTTTTTTGGAGATTGGAGAAAGGGAGATGGGGATCGATTGCAGTGTGGGGACGATCGTTTGGGTGCGGCGGAGGAACGGATCGTGGTGGCCGGGGCGGATTCTCGGACCGGGCGAGCTGTCGGCGTCGCATCTCATGTCGCCGAGATCGGGGACGCCGGTCAAGCTTCTAGGAAGGGAAGATGCTAGTGTGTAAGTTTTGACCTTTTTTGTTTAAATTGCATGTTGGTTGCTAGAATCTGAGAATCGCTGTTTCTCTTCTGCTTACTATATGTGATTGTGATTAGCATATGCTGATTTTGGGTTCCTGCAGTTTAAGACCCAGAACATCCTTTCATCCCCTTTTTTTTTTATTTGGTTTGGGATTTTGGTCTTTTTTTTATAACTGAAATCTAAAATATCAGGAGAGGTTATCTGCAACAAAAATGGGGTGGAGCTAAATATGGGTCTTTATAGATTAATCAATGCATGTATATGGAATGTGTTTGTTTGCTTGACAAAAGCGTTGCCTTTTTTCTTTAATGTTTCTTTTTTAGCTCTATGGTTTTTGGTTCCTGCTATTTTTTAAGGAGAGTTGTGCTTCTATTGTTATGGTTCTGTTTGTCTGAGTCTCTACTTTGTTTAGAATTGAAGTGTCTTGTGATTTGTGAATGATTACTTTATGTGGTAGAATTTCCAGAAGGAAGAACAGTTTGTACTCTTCCTAACCAGTGGATTTTTTTTTTGGGAAAAGGGGCATGTTTTGTTCAATAAGATGTTAGATGGGCATTTTTCTATTTTCACTGGTGTCATGCATCCTTTGTACTGCTCTGTTTTATCATCAGTTATTTGGGCTTCCATGTTTATCTGCATCTTTTGACAGTCATGTGTAGATTACATGGCTTGCTGGCTTGTAGAACTCTTTTCACAATAGGAGCTTTATGTTGGCTATGTTTTATGATAAGGTGACTCTTTGTCCATTCTAGCTAAGCGGCTTTTGAGACTCTTGAAATTTCAATTAGTCACTCATGGTACATGAAGAGGATTGTCATATGGTAGATTACATATCATGTCATATGAGTTGGGACTTGGGAGTGTAGAATATGCACTGATTAAGTGAAGGTATCAGTGCTACCTGTCAACTTGTGAGATTTTTTTTTTTTTTCTTCCTTTAAAGGCATAGAGAGCTTCTGCACTTTTCTAATTGAAGCGTTAGTCACAGAGTAAGTGCATAGAATTTGCCCGGTCTGTTGTATGGTATTCTTAGCTCTTCTGCTTCTGCATATATTGATAATGGCATGGTTAAAGTGCTCAGGGGTTTTGTTAGGAAAAGGGAAGGTTCCTTAGGAAGGGGCTCTTGTCGAAAGGGGTCAAGGCCTCAAGGGAGGGGGGGAGAGATCTATAGGCAAGAAAAAAACTTTTCCGTCACATGCATTGAATTCATTTTTATGGGTTGAAGGGTTGAGAACCATTATTGTAAGAAAGTTTACAATCTATTTAGAATATGGCATGCTCTCTAACATACCATGGCTTGATTTCTCTTGCAGGATTGTCCACCCCCTTTGAGAAGTGCCCCTTTCCTAGGAAAGCCTTTGGAAAGTGTCCCTTTCCTAGGAAAACATGTCTTTCTCCTAAGGAAGATTTCAAGTGTCCTAAATGTTAAGGTCTGGTTTGAGCTTATTTAATAATTTTTACTATATATGACTGTTTCTGGGTTCTACCTTGAGCACCATTTATATGGCTTGCCCTCCAGAAATTCGCTACATTATCTGTTAGTATGTCCTAGGTGGTGGGTATGTATTCCTTGTTGATCTTGTGTGCGGTTCCAAGAGCAAGTGGTTGGTAGCGTTAACTCTTTACCAATTCCATAGTATCTAATTTTCTCCATTTTACTTAAAAGTCACTGAAACTTCCTCTGCCCCTTGGAAGCATCAAGCATATTATCTCATCTCAAAATAAATAAATAAATAAATAAGGCAGTTGATTGGTCATATCTTACAAGCCTAACAGTTGCATTAAATTATAAAATGAAATTTTCAACTTTTTTCATTCTTAATCTTGAATACCCTATTGGAAGCAAAACATGTTCTCTGTTTTCACTGAAACTTGCATCACCTGATTTCTTTTCATTAGCTTTCTTACAAGAAAGACATTCCTTTGCTCTCTTTTTTATGCGTGTTTCCTTTTTGATTTCCTGATTTTTAGTGAGTGCTTAGTCATTGAGTTTTGCTCTGCAGGGATTGGTACAACTTAGAGAAATCTAAACGTGTCAAGGCATTTCGTTGTGGAGAGTTTGATGACTGCATTGAAAGGGCTGAATCTGCCCAGGGCAATCCTATAAAGAAAAGAGAGAAATATGCCCGTAGAGAAGACGCTATTCTACATGCTCTTGAGCTTGAGAGGCAGTATCTTGAAGAGCAACGGCAAAAGCTAGGCATTGGTTCAAACTACATGCACTATAAAATCCCCAACACTTCAAACAAGGAGTTGGGTATTGGTTCTCCAGAAAATTATTTGAGGAATGATAAAACAAGGGACCATTGCAGATTTATAAACCTCAAATCACAGACACTTAGCAAGCGACCAGATTCATCCCTTGAGGAAGGGAGCATGGCTGATCTTTTATATGTTCAAAAGGGTAAACATGCAAAACGAAGCTGGGAAGATGATAGCTCTGAAGCCATACCTCGGATGAGGGGTTTGCAGGATTTGGGGCTTAGGATTGCTCCTTCTAAACGAAAGGCTTCTGCATCTATCGCTCACGGGAGTTCCGGGGAACCTGTTTCAGCAGATAATCATATTTATGGACTTTCTACTGCTGGGAATAACATCAGTAGCATCAAGAATCATATGTCTATCAAAAGGAAAATATCACAGGGTAGTCTGGCTGAAGAATCCCTCGTCAGACGACGTGATAGACGCCGGCCTCTTGTTCAGGTATTACAGAGTAGCACAAAATTACCAGTTTCCCAGCCTCTGCAATCTGATGGCGATGCAATGTCTATCGCTATTCCAGGAAAAAAGGACCAGGTGGGTGTTCTACTTCAGGAAAAAAGGAGCAAGTGTGTATATCTGCCAGTTGACTCAAACGATTGTTTGGATCATACGGGATTTCCTTCTGACCAGATACAGATGTCACCTACTCATTTTGGAATGGATACTTCTCTTATTCACCCTGGTTCTTTGACAGAGGAATATACAAGTTCTGGATTGATTGAGGCACAAGAATCTGGTTCCTCTGAGGGGGATTATTTAGATCCTGACATGGAGGAAGAGGAAGCACTACTTTTAGGTCAGATAACTTTCCTTAATCATCAAGATGTGTGTCGATTAAGCCTCCTTTTCACATCCAACTAGGTTGCAGATGTTAATGCTTAAATCATTCATTTTTTGGCTAATCTTATGCATGTCAAATAAAAAGTATTTGGGCCTTCCATGCTTGCTTTATACTCGATATTTTGTTGGATTGCCATTTTAATGTTTTATCATTCATTTGGAGGCTTGATATGACTGCATATGATTATGCTAGAAATAGTTCTCGTGCTCTGGTCAATTGTCAATTCTATGTTTATTAGGTTTAATGTTTGAATAAAGGTATAAAGCTTTCAGTAATTGTATACCTCTTAGGAAGATGCCTTTCTTGATAATAAACAGTTAGCCATTGGTTTCCATGTTTATGTTTAAATAGCTGGTAAAAAGATCCGGTCCTTATTGATAGTAATGAGGTGGTTGTTGAATTTATTTTAGAAAGCTCTTTTCTGGAGGAACATGATATTGTTCTTGTCAACCTGGAGCTTCAAAATAGTTGCTTGACCTGCTTTGTTACTCTTGTATGGCTCCAAAATGTTGGCCCTTATTTGAGGTGATCAGGGCATTTAAATTTCTTCTGGGTGAATTCTAGTTGTGGAGGCAGGGGTTCTTTGTCACCTTTGAAGGGTCGTTCAATGTCTATCATGAAGATGTGGGACTTCTTTTTCTTTCCCTTTGACGAAATGGACTCTAATGTTGGTGCTTCTTTAATACTTAACAGCTCGTTACCTTTCGGAAAAAAGAAAAAAAAAAAACACTTAACAGCTCGTTCCTCTGGAGTTTCAACAGCTTCAACGGGCTTTTTCCTATTTTGTTTTTCCTTCTTATTTGTTTTTCACAAGGCTGGAAATGTTTATCCTCTTTTACAAGGAGTCGGAGTCTACTACCAAGGTTAGCAAACAGATTTGGATGCATTTTTGTCCAGAAACCACTTCAGACTTATTTTTGGATGGGCAACATTTTCCCCCCCCCATTTTTTTCTAGTATGTTTCTTTTCTTTTTTTTTTTTTTTTTTGAAGCGGCGGCGAAGTCATATGAATGATTGCTTCCTGTGGGCTTGCAGCTTCTTTCTATTGGGCATTGGGTTTTAAGTCCAATGTTTTCTCAATCTACTTGGTTGGCGGTTTTTAATCGAATGCTTAATTTTAGGAAGATTTTAACCAATTTACATGTGTATAATGTGCAGAATTTCAGCACTTAACAATGACAAATACTTTTTTAGCTTGTTCATTCGAATACAAATATCAATATAGTGACTGGAGTTATCCAACCCTTTTCTTCTGTACTGCTTTATGATCTTAATCCTGTAATGGTTCAGAAAATTGTGCTATGTTTACGTTCAATTAAAAAGTAATTGTGCTGTTTCTAGTTCCTATCTTACTTTTTCTTAGCACTTAACAATGACAAATACTTTTTTAGCTTGTTCATTCGAATACAAATACCAATATAGTGACTGGAGTTATCCAACCCTTTTCTTCTGTACTGCTTTATGATCTTAATCCTGTAATGGTTCAGAAAATTGTGCTATGTTTACGTTCAATTAAAAAGTAATTGTGCTGTTTCTAGTTCCTATCTTACTTTTTCTTAGCACTTAACAATGACAAATACTTTTTTAGCTTGTTCATTCGAATACAAATATCAATATAGTGACTGGAGTTATCCAACCTTTTTCTTCTGTACTGCTTTATGATCTTAATCCTGTAATGGTTCAGAAAATTGTGCTATGTTTACGTTCAATTAAAAAGTAATTGTGCTGTTTCTAGTTCCTATCTTACTTTTTCTTCCAATAGTTTCTTTGTTTCGCTGCTAGCTTCTTTCTCATCAGTTGATTTTTTTGTTCTTTTCTTTTTTTCTTGATTGGTTTTCAGATCCTGCAAACTCAGGAAGATACATTGGTTGTAGTGGTTCTGTTTATCAAGTTCCAGTAGAAGCAGTGAATTTGGATAATGAGCGCGATGAGTCTGAACTTTCTAGTTATGTATCCCAGCATCACCCTGATGAGCAAACTGCTGGTATTTCTTCTGATATGGGTGGTTCCAAATGGCAACTTAAAGGGAAACGCAATATTCGCAATTTAATCAGAAGGCCAACGGAAGTGATGGATGGCAAGGATTCTATTGTCACAGATGACAAATCCAATGGAGCTATTCACGAATCATTGCATGAAGGCAAGGAAGACATCATCATGACAACAAGAATGAATGGCCAAAGGTTGGTACAGCATGATCTGCACCACAGAAGTAAGGAGTTAAACTATACCTATGATGAGGATGAGCCATTTGAAAATGAATTGAGGCGAACTCGAAATTTGGGATTTGGCCATAGAAAATACCCATCACTGCCAAAAGTATCTTCCCGATACGGAGGGAGAGGCAACAACAATACCGTCAGTTCAGACGAAGAAGACTCTCATATAGTATCCCCATCAATGTGGGAGGCTAATCAGCTACCCCGAGCAACTCTGAAGGGATACTGGGAAGAGTCAGATGGGTGCTTTGGTCCAGTTTATGTTGCTAGTTTTGGTGATCGGATGGAATCAATGCTGATAGATGTTGATTTGAAGGTGCAAACAAGCTATCAAGGTGAGCGTGTCCCTCTTGTTTCTCTGATGAGCAGGTTGAATGGAAAAGCAATAGTTGGTCACCCGGTCCAAATTGAAACACTGGGAGATGGCTCTTCTGATCTTCTCCTTTGCAGAGATGATTTCTGTGAGGAACTCCCTGGTACTGATGGAAACGCTCCACTGCCACCTGTTTGGCGGACAGCCAGAAGGACAGCCATGCAGCGGGTCCCACGCCCTCCTCCTTCATCAGCATTGGAGGGGGAGGAGGCCAGCACTTTCCAATATTCAGACCTTGAAAGAAAATGTCCATTTGACAAACCATATGCAAGTCATGTCAAAAACAAGGTGAAGATGAAGGGGGCTCTTTCTCACATCCGCCGTCCTCTGGCACAAAAGAAGTTTCCAAAGAAGCTGCTGAAGAAAGTAAGCTTGTCCGGCCAGAAAACGAGAACCCTGTCTTCAATAGCTATCCAACAGAAGCCTAGTAGGAAGAACAGTGATTCCAGACTAGATGGCAAGAATGTTGGATTGTATGGGCTGATTAAATCCGAGGGGACGAAGCCTGTTGTAGCATGTGTTCCTGTGAAACTGGCATTCAGTAGGATTCGG
Organism: Litsea cubeba; assembly: GCA_012931725.1. Taxonomy (NCBI): domain Eukaryota; kingdom Viridiplantae; phylum Streptophyta; class Magnoliopsida; order Laurales; family Lauraceae; genus Litsea; species Litsea cubeba. Next base: position 5,798,145 of record CM022946.1, on the reverse strand, counting down.
GAAGCTATTGGCAGGCCACCATCCACTCCATCAAATCATGGGCTCTTAATTGCTGGTCATGCAGAAAGGAAACCGTAATAAGCATTTACTGGAATTGTCTCTTTGGGAATGATATACTCTTTTGTGCACAAAACATCAACATCTTCATGTTGAACTTCTGAAATTCATAGGATCTGTTTCCCATGGAGGAGGGGTGGTGGTGAGTGTTCCTTCTCTGTTGGGTGTTTTTTTTTTTTTTGATAATTATACTGACATCTCTCTCATCAGAATTGAGGAACCAGCCAGACAAGCATCAAACCAGTTATTCCATTCCCTGGTCAGGCATTGTACATTTTTATTTTAGCATAAATGTCATGTAATCTATTTTCGATTCATTCAGGGAGATTTATAGAGACTTGGATAGTTTCGTTCTCTACATGTGTATGTTCCCATGGGTGAATACTGAATATCCCTCTACATTTTTATTTTAGCATAGATGACAATAGTTCATTTTTAATTGGTTTAAATCACATGAACCATCTGACTGATAGCAACAGCTGATTTCACCCTCATGTTATATGGCATGGTTTTGGTGTGTCAACTTCTCTATGTTATTAATTTGATGGTGCTCGCAGCTGAGAGGGTGACCATTTCCAAAATAATATAGTAATAATTACCAATGGGACTATCCCATCCCTTTCTTCCTTTTCCTGCAAAATGACCGCCACCATTAATGATGAATATCAGCAAAATGTTGTGAAGCTTTCACCTATTTCCAGCTCTATCTTAGGCTGACCTTCCATCAGTGTAGTAGCACTTTCATACTCATTGTCCTCCATGATTTGGCACTAATCTGAATTTTACACTCATGACTCATCTGACTTAGGTTGTTAACAAGGTTAGGATATTTTGATGAGGCTGTAAGTTTTAAGGGTTTTTCCCGTTTATCTTTTTTTATTATGACCTTGAGGGTATTCCTCGCCAGCCAAGCCTTAGGACCTTTAGCCGCCGGCCTGGGGTTTACCTGACTAACAAGGACCATTCCCATGCCTTACATAATCTAAGCTTTGGTAATTTACTATTAAAGTGAAGGTGAAGTCGGTCTTTATATTTCCAGAGACATATGAAGCCACTAAAAATAAAAGACCATTATAATCTCCTTGTATTTTTTTCCTTCTTGATTTTCTATATGTAAAGTTGCCAAAAGGGCCCATGAGATAGATCACATGTGAACATTATATGCAGCCCCTAGTGGGTAAATATTCTCAACTATTAGGAGACCTTTCTTAATATTGTTGTTCCAATGCCCTAATCTACCCATCAGCTCTTTCCCCTGATGTTGAAACTGCTCAGAGTCGCTTGTGCATCTTGGATTAGCTCAGGGCTAAATTTCAGTCCAAATTAAATTATGCCTGCAATGAGATTTATCACATCTACCCACATGATTCTGCTTCCATGCCTTTTTCTTTTCCCTTTTGACTGCAATCTACAAGTAAACCGATCTGAAGGTTTGCTCAGCCCTGATACATGGTAGGACAGTGATTTAGACGTGGAAGCAGAGTAATCTCTGAGAACTACTCGCAGAGATTCCAGACTTTTTGACAACAACAGGAAAAAAAAGGTAGGAAGAGACAACTGTGCACGGATGTCTGAAAAAACGAGAGCTCGAGAATCACCTGCTGAATCTGAGCTGGATCCTCCCTCATGCTTTCTCCTAAAATGTTGGATCAAACTCTACAATGCGGCCCTCTTATTGAAAATCCAAACCACTCACACTAAATGCCGTTTCAACGCATGGGGGATCCCAAAATCTTACCATAATATAAGTTGGTCTCACCATTTGATTAAAAAAATTACAAACTCAGGATGGCAAAAGATTGTATTGTCCATGTTCTTAATCAACTACTCAATCTTATTACGAGACCTTGCGATAAAATGTAAGGATCTCCGTAATTTAGAAGGACATTTAATTTGAGTGACTTGGGTTTTCATTGGATTAATTTTAGCAAAAGACATAGTCAATAGTCAGTGAAGAGTAAAAGTAAACTATGATGTGACTTTATTTCTTCATTACTACTTGAATGATAAAAAAAAAGTACAGTGAGAAATAAAGTGGTGATGGTCAACATATTTACTTTATTGTTGTTAGGATGGAAGCTGTATACGAGCTAACTAAAGTTCATATGAACACCATTGGGCCTTCTTTTACTATAACTTGTAAACTTTGTGGAAAAAAAGATTTTACTTTAATCACCTTCATTTATTTATTTTTATTTGTCAATAAATTGATCTTTACTTTATCTTTACTCCTCCCACTTCTAAACAAAGAATCCCATCAAAGCCAAGAGGATCTCATGACTTCAAATCGTACAGGACTCTACTATTCGACTGAAGCACGGCTCTAGTAGTTGTTTGGTGGATCCTGCAGTCCACACATAACCTAATGCCACTTGCCCACCTACTCCAATAAATTCATCTCATGGCAGGGGAAGAAAAAGAAAGAGACACTAATAAATTCTATCTCAAAGCAGCCAAACAGAGGTTTAAAAGATCCAACGGCTGAAATTTGATATCATATTTAATTCTATCCCTCCTAACGTAATTGAAAGTACGAATCATAATATTTAGGAGCCCAAACAAAAGAAAAGGCATGATGGGGGCATTGATGCTTTCTTTATTGCACTGAAAAACTAAGATCACATGTGAATCCAATACACACCAAATGGACACTCAATTTACACACCATATATGTAAATCCTGTAAAAAGAAACATACCAAATGGACACTCAATTTACACACCATATATGTAAATCCTGTAAAAAGAAACATACATGTTATGCGTAAATTGTGTAACTGTTGCACACATGGGTATATGCAGTGAAACAAAAGACCCACGCTGCTTTGGCGCTTACGAGGACGACGACAGTCCCCACGTGCTTTAATGCAAGACAAAAGACAAAAGGCCTTTTATTACCTACTCTTCTTATGCTTTCTAGGGTCAACTTTTCGACGGATCGCCATCATGAATCACATAAACTCACCTACTACTTTGAACCATTTTGCATTATCGATCCAGGTCTGTTTCTGTTGTCTGTTGTCTGTTGTCACCTTGTAAGCTCTCTCTCGATCTTCAACTTCTTTCAATCGAATCCTTTTTTTCTCTGTCACTTTATTTTTTTGCTTTCTCCTATAGATCTGATTTGAGTTTCGTTATCATTGCTCACTTGAAGATCCATGTAGCTTTTGCTGATCGGTTGTTTTATGTTCATCTAATGATTGATGTGAGATTTGGGCTTTCATTTGATGCATAGTTGTTTATATTCATACAACTTCTTGTTGGTTTTTTTTTTTTTTTTTCCTCTTCTAAGTGTGATTGATGTGCTACTGCATTTTGTGCATATTTTCTTCTTTACTTAGCCTTGCCCCCTTTGAGAAAATCAAGTGTTTATTAATACAGTAATACAATGTTGGATCTACATAAGATCATTGGACTAATGTGGGAGGGGACACACCCTGAGCTGCCTTTGGTGGTAATGTGAAATTAATTTTAGTCTCAACCAACTTTGGATTACACTCTGCAGATGATGTCTCTTGGTTTGATGGTGGATGAGTGGTGCCTACTTGCCTAAATTATGGACAGATGAGCAGAAGAGACTCTGCAGAAGCATGTTCATAATAATGATTTGTTCATGAAAGTTCTAGGATGATACTTTTGCTGTTATCTTTCATTTCACAAGGACTCTCAAGTTAATTCCCAAGTATTATATTGCACCACATACCATATAGAACCCATGAAATAGTGCTTGCCTTTTGAGTTTTGCCCCTTGTCAGTGATAAAACCTGTTGGATTGATTTGTGGGAGATTTTCACTATTCACACATGATGTTTAATGATTCTTTTAGGAGTCTCATTAGTCGATATACTGTGAGAGGTAAAATATGAGATTGTGTAACTAATGGCAGAATTTAAGCCTAAATAGCAATGTTTAAAGAAGAAGAACTCACAGAGCTGAGATTGACTAATAGGAATGTTTATAATTGGGATGTTCTTTTCTTTCTTGGCAATAGGAATTATGATTCATCTTGACTTTTGGAAACTGTAAATTTTAAGGAAGTTAGCAGAGGGAAACCTCCTAATGCGGATTTTGTCATGCAGAAAGGCATGGGTATATAAAACAACCTGTTCTATGAAAGATTAGTTGCAAATATGGCTGAATATGGAGGGCAGAAGGTCACTGCAGATGTCAACACTGGAAATATGCTTTTCATGCCTGTTTTGGAGGAGGGAGTTTTTCGGTTTGATTGTTCTGAAAAAGACAGGGATGCAGCATATCCAAGTCTTTCTTTTGTGGATTGTAAAGTGAGGGACACAGCAATTGCAGTTCACAAGGTTCCTGAGTATATTCCTGCTTTTGAATGCATGCATGGGCAGCAGACTGTTACCATTAAGGTTTGTCATGCTGCCTTTTCCTTTAAGGATTAGTGTCCTCAGTCTATGTTAGTTTCTGACATGAGATTCTCTTTTAATTTGTATATCATGAGTTTTTATATATATGATTTTATGCTTATTTAATTTACTTAGCAAACGCTTACTCTTGATTTAGCTTCCAATTGGATCATCCCTGTATGGAACTGGAGAAGTCAGTGGGCAGCTTGAGCGCACTGGGAAGAGAGTAAGTTTGTTTTCTGTCCACCAGCCGATGGAACTTTGCTGGCACTTTTCTCGGTATTAACCAGCTTTGCATCATTGCAGGTATTTACATGGAACACAGATGCATGGGGTTATGGTTCAGGAACTACATCCCTGTACCAGTCGCACCCTTGGGTCCTAGCTGTTCTTCCAAATGGAGAGGCACTTGGGGTTCTTGCTGACACAACTCGTCGTTGTGAGGTTGGTTCTTCTTATGAATTACTTCATCAATGATTTTTTTTTTCTCAACTTTTCACATGATATGTTTTTTTTTTAACTGAAAGCCTATGCTGGGCTTTCCCTAATTGGATGGCCAAAAACTTTTAAACAGATAAACCTGCAAAAGGAGTCAACTATTAAGTTTAACTCTCCAGCTTCATATCCAGTCATCACTTTTGGCCCATTTGCATCACCAACTGCTGTCCTTGTATCTCTATCTCATGCAATTGGTAATTTGTTCTTTTTTCTGCATGATCTTCTTTATTTTTTATTACAAGACAGATTGGCTAGTCTATTACTTGCTGCTATCTACTTTTTCTTTTCCCCTTGAATGCTTACTCTAATTTTTTTTTTCTTTGGGATTCCAAATGATAACATTCTGTGTTGAAAATCTCTTGGTACTTCTCTCCACCTAATCTTTTTCTCCATTTATATATTAGGGACTGTATTTATGCCTCCAAAATGGTCTCTCGGCTATCATCAATGTCGCTGGAGCTACGATTCAGATGAAAGAGTTCTTAAGGTACAAAACTTGTTGCTATGTTCCAATATTAGCATAGCCGTCATAGTCGTCTGCAAAAATAACAAATTTTTTTGTGACCAATGCTGGTAACCGTAAGAAGCCATGTACTAACCCAAAAGCTTAAGCTGATAGGTGGAAGGCCCAAACAGGGATATGAAGCCATGCCCAACTCAGGACTTAGGCGATGTGGGATGTAGGACTTTCCAACACTCCCCCTCACGCGCAAGCCCAACAGATTTCATGGACGGGCTTGCCACGTGGGCTACATAAGAACGACAGGAGCCATGTGGGCTACACAAAAAAAAGGGGATCGGTACCCGCTCTGATACCATGTAAGAAGCAATGTACCAACCCAAAAGCTTAAACTGATAGGTGGAAGGCCCAAACAGGTATATGAAGCCTTGCCCAACTCAGGACTTAGGGATGTGGGACTTCCCAATAGTAACAAATGGCTCTTGAAAATGTCATGTTCTTATTCATTTTTGTCTTTTTTTTATGGGAGAAGTAGAAGATTCGACTTTCTAAAATTCGTTGTGGCCTTGAGTTTTACTATCTCATCATCACAAATCCTATCATTCTTTCTTTTCTTAAGTTTCTGACATTTATACTTGCAGGTTGCAAGAACATTTCGAGAGAAGGGCATTCCTTGTGATGTAATATGGATGGACATTGACTACATGGATGGCTTTCGTTGTTTTACTTTTGATAAAGTATGCATTTCTAAACATACTTTTGATTTTCAAACATAATTTCATGAAACTGTGAAACTCAGATTAGTTTTCAAAAGTGCATCACATTTATTGGAGCCTAGTAGCCTACTATTACTAATGCATCCAAATCTATGGTGTAAAGGGAATGGAAAGGGTATGATGTGTATGGTTGACAAAATATCATTTCGATTAGATTCTTTAGCTCTACATCATTATAGTTGCTCCTTATCAGTGCAATTTTCTTTAAGCTTGGGATCCTTGTTTTCTTTCTTCTGTCTTCTTGACTTAAGTTGCTCCATCAAATTCTCAGTTAAAAACATCAAAATTGTAGCGAAGATTAACAGTTAGAACAAAATAATTTTAATACACAATTCTTTAATGTCCATAGCATATGCAGAGAAACTAGAATAGATCTTTGATCAGACTGTGGTGTTAAATAAACTGGCTAATGATTAGATAATGACACTACCCCTTGGATAGTTAATAGTTTGTATTGATTCCTGTAATCCTGCTGATGATTTTAGGTACCATTTGATGCTTTGCTTTGAGTGAAATAGGAAGGACACAAACAACAGAAATGAAATATGACACTCCACTTCATTGCTTGCTACACATGCAAAGGCTTTCTGTCGCCCCTCTTCCTAGGAACTTCTCTATTTTGCTCAGTGCTTCCCAAAATAGCATGCAGCTTGTATTTTTTCCCTACGCACAGACAACACCAGTTCCTACCTTCACATTTAAGCTTATGTTTGATCAAATCGCATGTACACTTCTTGGCGTCTTCATTTATAGCTACCCAAGCATATAGAGGAATGCTGCATAGCATTTTTTTCTCTTTTTTACCTTCCACACTCATCCTAATAATGTAATTATTATAATGTGATTGAAGTAGTACTGTGCACTTGAAGGGAGACTGCTATGGCCCCATTTGGATTCACCTATTTAGTGTAAATTGGTAATGTCAGGATCATTCTCCACATGCATGATTAATTTTCCATCTCTCATTTACAGAAGCGTTTTCCCAATCCAAAATCAATGGTGAATGACCTTCATATTAATGGTTTTAAAGCAATCTGGATGCTTGACCCTGGGATTAAACGTGAAAAGGGGTACTTCATTTATGATAGTGGTTCTGAAAGTGACATATGGATTCTAAAAGCAAATGGAGAACCTTATGTTGGTAAGGCGTAATGGCACATACTCTTTCGTTCTCATTGTTGATTCTAAGTGGATTGAAACATTTTTCTTGCTCCATTGTCAGGGGAGGTTTGGCCTGGGTCTTGTGTATTTCCTGATTTTACACAAGAGAAAACCCGATTGTGGTGGGCACATTTAGTTAAGGAATTTGTTTCTAATGGTGTTGATGGCATATGGAATGATATGAATGAACCTGCTGTTTTCAAGGTAGGGTTCATTACTCTGCCTCTTTTTTTTTTTTGCTGAAATTACTCTGCCACTTTACCTAGCAATTTTTCTATTTGTGTTGGCCCTTCTATATTTGAACTCTACCTAAAATCATTTTTATTACTTTTCAGACTCTAACAAAAACAATGCCGGAGAGCAACATTCATAGAGGTGATATTGAACTTGGGGGTTGTCAGCACCACTCACATTATCACAATGTAATGTTCTTCTACTCTGTCAATGCTATCTTATGGTGAAAGCTTGCCCATAATGAAATTTTGTCGTAGATTTTTCTTTCATACTGACATCATTCCTGCTCAGGAATTGAAAATCTGGAAGTGTCCAAGAAAAACACATTTGTTATTGGCAACTCCCCGCTAATTTATTTTCTATGCATTTCTGATATGCTAGGTTTATGGCATGCTGATGGCAAGGTCAACATTTGAAGGGATGAAAATGGCTACAGAGAAAAAGCGCCCCTTCGTTCTCACCAGAGCTGGGTTTATAGGTAGTCAACGATATGCTGCAACATGGACTGGCGATAACCTATCAACTTGGGAGCATCTTCATATGAGTTTATCGATGGTACTTCAGTTGGTGAGTGAATCTTCCTTTTATCAAACCTTTGAAGACCCCTGTATGCCTTGGTGTTGCTGGCTTTTGACGATTTTTTTATATCCTGAATTGAAATTGGTGCATTTACAGATTTGATAAAAAAAATCGCTAGGGATATTCTGCTGCTTGGTTGCGTTTCCACATTTTCTATCAATTTTTTAATCTAAAATACGTTAGATTGCTGTTTTTTTCATTTGAGATTTATTGGTTCATCAGTTTTTCTCTGCATCTCAAGAAAATATTGGTGTCAGATAAATTGGTATCTAGTGCTATAACAGCATAACTAGTAATCTTGTTACGTCTACGGTATGCAAGTGGTGTGATAATATGTAATCTGTGATTCTGTTTGATTTGAAGGAGTGTCAACAGTAGGGGTGTAAGTTGGGCCAGGCCAAACCCGAAACTGCACAGCCCAACCAAACCAGAAGTGAAATTTGGGTTGGGCCTCTTTCTGTTTTGACTTTTTATGATATGGAGTATGATCTGCTCATTGCAAGAAGATGTTATCTAGTGCCTCTGTGCAAATTGTACTCTGTATCATCTAAGAAAATGCTCCATTATCTCTCTTTCTATCACTTAATTCCTGAGTTTTTAGGACAAGACATTCTGTCGGATCACATTTGTAGCCTACATGTGATGTCTCTAATTGTTCTTGCCCCAATATCTGTTTCATTTTACGTTTTACTTTCCTTTCTGTTCACTTTTTTGTGGAATTGTCTTTAAATGTTAACATTACTCGGATCTGCAACATCGTGGTTGCAACAACGAGCAACTTCCAAGCTTGCTAGGGCCTCTTGTCATTATCTTTTATATTTTGAAATCATAGATATTACAGGTAGAAAGTAGAGAACAGTGCAATAAGGACAACGAAAGTTTCCAAAGACCTTCCTTGTATCAAATATCAATGACCATTGATGAAGAATGTGGTCCAAGAATTCAGGAGATTTGAAAAAAAAATCAGTGTATTAGATTTTGGAAGTGATGATTCCTACCTTTGGTGCCACTGTCACGTTTTACGGGGTTCTCAGCTGACCGCTATATAGTGTTACAGTTTTAGGTATTCAATTTCATTTTGTCTAGGTGCATTCTAAGATTTTCCACTCTGATGCCCAAAACAGAACAAGCACTCTCTCATTCCACATTTGCCCATTATCATAGTTGTCGTAATCATTATCATCATTGAAGCCTAATCTTAAAATCACCATCTGCAGCTAATGTTTTCTTTTTCATCTTATATGTCTGGTAAAGATAACATTTTAGTAATGAGAGAGATCTTGGGCATCAGTGTTCTCATTTCATTTTCTCTGTCATAAAGCTAAAACCTCTGTATGAACATAATAAAAGCAATTGCTTGTCAATTTTCGATTTTCAGAAGAGAATAGCTTTGAGATTGATTTACATCTTAACATGGCAATTCTGTTCTTTTCCTATAGCAATATTTACTCATTCTCTCTTCTTTTTTAATTTTACAAATTATGATGGAGAAACCTGAAACACCCCAATCCACTTTACTGTTATAAAAAAAAATTCCAATTGACTGGTACCTCAGTTGGTGAGGCACCTCCCTTCCACAGAAAAAATGAGGGATCAATCCCGGGCTGTAGCGCTGATGGGGATGGACTTGGTGAGTGTGTATGTGAGCGGGTGTGTGAGTACGGAAAAAAGAAAATCCAATTCACTAAGTAATCTGAAAAGCTACCTAAACAGAATTAAGTTTTGGATGTGGGAATTAGGGAGTCTCTCAAATTCCAAAGCTCAGCCCACATTTCTTTGTGCACCATGGTTCACTCAAAGTGGTGCTACTTAACATCCATAGTTGCCTCTTTGCTTTGTTTAATATTCTATAATTGACTTATGTTACTAAAACTCTCTTATTCTGAATCTGCTGCCTTATTTGCTAACATGCTGAAAGCATTTTTCCTTGTTTCCTGATGTGCCATCTTGATTAGCTGTACTAAATGTGTCATATTCATGATCTACACAATTTAATAGAACTCATGCCATGAGGATTCCTGCATTTAATCAAAATGTAAAGAAGTTAGTTTACTTTTAATGCATTATTTAACCAAGACAGTGGTGAGGCTCATTTCTCTCAGTAGGCTTAATTTTTCTTTTAGGGGCTCAGTGGTCAGCCATTAGCAGGACCTGATATTGGTGGGTTTGCTGGTAATGCAACACCTAAGATTTTCGGAAGATGGATGGCGGTGGGTGCTATGTTCCCTTTTTGTCGCGGGCATTCTGAAGCAGGCACACTAGATCATGAGCCATGGTCTTTTGGGGAAGAGGTATGTTCTCATCCTCTAAATACTTCAAAAATAAGTTTCTATGGATTTCACTTTTAATTGAAGATGGAAAGTACACTTTTTTTATTGAATGATTATATGTGAAAGAAATTAGCATCTGTTAGTTAGTAGGGCTTTCAGTTTTAGGTTACAAATAATTAAAATCCAGCACCATCCCTTGTTGGCCTCTTTCTTATAATCGAAGGTTTTTTTTGGACTTATTTTAGTTTCTCATGATTGTAGCTTAGCTTTTGCAAGTGGTATTTATATATATTTATGGACCCTATTTCAGTGTGTTGACTTTTATATTTGTCTTAGAATTCATTGCTATGCCTTTTTGCATAATTTCTTAAGTTGGAGTACAGATCTCAGTTATTCTGGTTCACATTTCTGCCCTTCATAAGCAATTTCTAAAATCTGAAAGCTGAATCCTGTTAACCTGTCTCTCATCAATAATCAACATGTAAGAATAGCCACGTGAATATGCAAGAAATTTGGTCTAATTTTCTAATTAAAGAAGTTCTAAGTACTGTATTTTCACCCATGCAAGCTTTTGAACTTCCATTGCTCCTTATATTTAAGATCTGCGTTTGCCTCTCGATTGATTTTGCTACTGGGATTTGCATATTTTCAGAAAAGGATTAGAATAGCCAACACTGTCTCTCTGACAACCTTGGGTCGTGTACTCACGTTGATCAGAGTCACAGTGCCTAAGTGAGAAAACTGGCAATAAATAATGGAGATTGGGGTTGGGATGCCATCTGGTGAGGCACCTTGTCATTGTTTGCAAAAGAAACCCGGGAATTCTCATGTAGGGGTCATTAAGCAGGCATAGGATTTCGAATAAAGACAACTTGCCATCTCATTCCTTCTGTAGTAACCATTTTTCATTTCTTCTTAAAAATACTAGAAAGCACATTCTAAAGCAACAAAAATGCAAAAGAAGCATATGAAATGGACTGGTTGCTGGGGTAGCTCTTTTAATTTTTGCACATTTAGCCCGGTGGCTTGACTGGTCTCTTGTCAAATAATCGGCTGACAATGGTGTTGCCGAACCTTTTTGATGGAGCTTGAAGGTGGATGGTTGTGATGATCTAGGTCTCTCTCTCTCTCTCTCTCTCTCTCTCTCTCTCTCTCTCTCTCTCTCTCTCTCTCTCTCTCTCTCTCTCTCTCACAGTGGGTGGGTGGGTCTGGGTGTGTGTGTGTGTGGGGGCATTAAAAGGGAATGCAAATATCCAACACCACCAAAAAAGATAGAAGGGGAGAAACCAACAACAAAACACTAAGAAAGGGTAAAATCCAACGAAGTCTCGCCTTGCTTAGCCCTACTGTCCACCACACCATTTGCTAACCTAAGCACATGCCAAAAACCACTAACTATGATCTATGCCTCATAATCAGAGTTAGGTCGTGAAAATCTATACCAATGACAGATATGCATGAATCTAGGGATGGTTAAAAGAGGTAATTTGTAGAAATTCTCAGATGGGCGGCATTACATGTGCTTTTAGGAATGGATGCGGATCACTTAATAATGGAAATGAGGTTGACTTGTAAGACTGTTAGTATTGTTAGACCTCTTTGTTGCTGTATTTGGGGTCATATGCAAATGCTGAGGGGCTCTTCTAGTGTGTTTTTTTTTTTTGGACTGATTGTTGAAACAAAGGGGCCAGAATCGCCCCTACAGGGGTTTGATGTTATTTAAACAAGCTGCCAGCTGCTATCCAATCATGGACTGCATTTGAATTAGGATGTCAGAATTTTGATTGCTTGACATTCTTTACATCAATACTAAACAGTTTTGTACTTTTGTTGTCACTATACAAGTTGAGAACACTGGATTGATCTTTTTTTGGGAATAATATCAGTTGAGGTTTGTGGTTGTAGCTAGTAGCTACCCTTCTGGAGAAACATTGGCTGTTAAGATGATATGATAACGGTTACCGATTTTTTTCGATCAATAACGAGAATTTTATTAGAAGATCAAAACAGATGCTATATGCTATCAAAACAGACACTATATGCTAAGGTCTAACATGAATACTAACTTTTATTCATTTTCTAGTGTGAAGAGGTATGCCGTTTGGCACTAATGCGTCGTTACCGGCTTTTACCACACATATATACTCTTTTTTATATGGCTCATACCAAGGGTACACCTGTTGCCACCCCTACTTTTTTCGCAGGTGTGCTCTTTGAACTTCTAAGAACTCTGTTTATACACAACAATGTTATGATTTAGTTTGGTAGCAAACTTGCATATGGACAGATGTTTGTGTTCACTAACATTTCGTGCAGATCCTAAAGATCTGAAATTGAGGACAGTTGAAAATTCCTTCCTGCTGGGGTCACTTTTAATATGTGCGAGGTACCTCAAATTAATTCTTGAAATGCTTTCTTGTTCTTTAGATTTACAGCAGAAATACATTATTGGTGCTTTTGGTTTATTTTAAGTGAACTTTTACACTTTCATGAACAATCTTAAGTTACAATGTATTCTGGGAATGCTGCATTTTTTTCCTTACACTTTCCTATTTGGTTGTTAGCACCCTGCCTCATAGAGGATCAGATCAAATGCAGCAAGCCTTACCTGGTGGCATTTGGATGCGTTTTGATTTTGATGATGCACATCCGGTAAATATTATAATTAATTGCTTTTATTAACCCTGAGAGTGCATATGCCATTAAAAATGAAATGATTTTCTAGGAAGGGGTCATTCCCAATGGGGGTGCATGATCTTGGTATGAGAGCAGAGCCATGGTTGGTTAGGCATGCCAAATCATTGTCAAATTATGGATCCTCACTATTCACCCTATGAAAATGAGTGCATGCATTTGAACAAGAATTTAGTAATGGTTGCTTGTAGATCTTCACCTCTTTTGATCAGAGCCATTTTCCTAGGAAGTCATTTCCTTTTCCAGTTTTTTTTTTTTTTGGTAGACTCCTTTTTCCAGTTAATTGCCAAATGTGCCCAAGGACTTCTGCTATTGAATCAAAATCCATGATGATCAATTACATTTATTTCCTTTTTCTGCGTAATTCAGGATTTACCTACACTGTATTTGCAAGGTGGATCAATAATTCTCGTAGGCCCCCCTCTTCAACATGTTGGTGAGGCAAAACTTACAGATGAATTATCACTCTTCATTGCTTTAGATGAACATGGTGAGTTTGGGGTTTATACTGCTTGCAATTTAAGCCATTGCCATACATTACTTGTGAACAATTGGTTCTTGGAACTGCTCTACAATTGGGTGGTCTTTAGGTCCAAATTCATTCCCATCATTGGGTTTGTTTGAGCTGCATGAGTGCATCTCAGTTTTATTGCATTGTGAGGCACCACTTGTACATTTTATGCAAATGCATTTATGTTTTCATTCCTTCTCTCCCTTTTCTATAAAATTCAGATCAATTTGGCTAAAAAGGAAATTGAAATTCAATGCTCTTTAAGCATACAGGATTTTAAGTCCTTTGTTATCTATTTATTTATTCTTTAGGTGGGGGTTCAGTTGGGGGAGAGAGATGAAGGGCATCACTTTCAAGACTGATTCTTTTTCCATCAAATATGGGATGGGACCTTCTCTAATGTTCTGTAGTTCTTGTTTCTCACTTATATATATTTTATTAGTATTTTATGAATCCTTCTGATGTTTTCCAATCTTTCTGTCTAGCAGCAACAAGTATTATTTGGTTTTTTTTTTTTTTATTCATTTTTTTTGTTTGACCTCACAAGTTTCTCATTACACATCTGAAATTAGCTCTCTTCTTTAATGTGGAAAGTTGAAGTAGTAGCAACATATGTTTGTAGGGTTCTATACCATTTGCTAAATTGGTTTGGTAACCTACTACATGCAAAGAAAGATTTCTGGAACTGTCAAATTTGTCATCCAAGGATGAAGGCTTTTGAAAGTTATTTGTAAAGTTCAGTTCTGAAGCGTCCCATGCTCTGCTGTTGTTATAACTATCAGCAGTATAAATTGCTGCTTCACTTCTGCAGGTAAAGCAGCAGGTGTTCTTTATGAGGATGATGGTGATGGATATGAGTTTACTCGTGGAGAATACCTCTTGACCTATTATGTTGCTGAACTTCAATCTTCAGTTGTTACAGTAAAAATTTCTAAAACTGAAGGATCTTGGAGAAGACCAAAACGTAGAATCCATGTAAATTTATTGCTGGGTGGAGGTGCCAAGGTATGTCACTATTGAAAAGTAGAAGAGAAATGTACCGGTTACTTTCTTCTCAATTGGATCATGATGCAGGCCCTAGGGCTAGGTCCTGCGTGGAAGTACCGAAGCACAATAAAGTGCCGAAGCACGTGTCCGCACACACTATCACACGTCTCCGCAGAGACCATAAACAAGGACGCACCTCAGAGGGAACAAATCCACTCAAAATATAATTAATCGACTCTCTTATAATTCCATGTTTACAATGCCATATAAATAGGAAAAATAAAACTTAGGGCCTAAGTTACCTAATCAAACTAAGAAACTATCCTAATTACAACTCTTTTAACAAAAAATTAGAAACTAATAGCAATTAATAAAATTAGAAAATATCTGAACTCTCTTGCATGGTCCCACATATAGGCTATGGACCCTCTTTATCCATTCTGCATTAGATCATTCTTCATTCAGCTCTTAAGGTATTGTTTTTCTCTTGAAGCTTGACGCCTGGGGCACTGATGGGGAGGAATTGCAGATAAGAATGCCTTCAGAAACTGAAGTGTACTAATTTAGTGCTGACAAGTGAAAATCTGTACAGAAGACATCTAGGTAATGTTCTTAACCTTGCATAGATATTTCTGATTTAGTGAAAGAAACCATTCTATTTTCTTTCTGAGCAGAGTTTACATTTCATAGAAAATATTTTGAACATCTAGTTAGTATGTTTACATGAATACATAAACATTCGATGGAGTTCCCTTTCCTCCTGTTCATTTTCTCTTACTACCATTTTTCTTTGTCAAATTTGATGTAAGCAACACAATTAACTTTCCATGACATGATCTTTTTTGTGGAGAAATTCATGTCAATCTTTTAGGGAAAACTTGAAGGTCTCATACTAGAGTAAGCATTGGTTCACAATACAATGGCTCTGTCAGAGTGAAACCTTCGTGCATGAAAGTTTTAGTGTCACTGTTCTCATAAAACATGTAAATGCAGAAAATGCCAAGTGCATCCCAGATGTAGAAGGGCTTCCAGGACAGAAGGGAACAGAACTCTCAAGGACCCCTGTTGAACTGAAGAGCGGTGATTGGGTTCTCGAAGTTGTGCCCTGGATTGGGGGTAGAATGATCTCTATGACCCATCTTCCTTCCGGTATGTCCATTCATCAGAGGGTACTTTCCCTGTTTTATTATGTTTAAGAATAATGAAGCTAATTTCATGTTCCTATCATTTGGGACGTCTTAGCACAAGGAATGGTTCTTAATCATTTGCTATTTTGAACAAAGGATCTCAGATAATGCTGATATATGTGTAATGTGTGTTCACAAATAACCATTGGAAAAATAACCAGCGAGTGCGAAGTGTTCTTAAGAGTAATCTTCAGATCTTTCCTATTGGTTGCCTCTCGCAGGAATTCAATGGCTTCGCAGCAGAGTTGAAGTTGATGGTTATGAAGAATACAGTGCAGTTGAATACCGATCTGCAGGATGCACTGAGGAGTATACTGTCATTGGGTGAGTCACCTATCTTTTGTCCACCAAAGCTTTTATGTGATAAAAGTAAATTGAGCCACGCATAGTAATTGTGAAGACAGATGAACGAGCCTAGAGCTCGATGGGCCTTGGGTCCAATGGGCCTGGACAAAATGGGTTCATGTTACAGTGTGTACCTATTCCTAAGGACAATTGTAGATAGGGATTATTCCCTGTTGTTGATGAGGCTTATAAACCCAACCATGTGTAATGAAAGCTATTATAAAACAGAGTCGTGCTATCTCAAGACCAAGAGATTTTTCCCAGCATCTGTATCTAATTTAAAGTGATGCGTAAGTACTGAATAACATAAATATCCATCTGAAATCCTGACCGGTGAGACTGAAGCAAAACTGAGCTAGTCGTACAAATGCTTTAGTACTGATTACCATTATGCCCTTGTTCATTACATTGCTGTTTAAGAAATGATCCTACCAGAACTTTTTATTGCCTATTTATTTGAACTAATTTTTATGGTTTACAAGTAGAATGGTATGCTATGTTGTTTAAATCATTTAAAGCATGATAGAACATTGCCAGGGTTTCCATTCTCTGGATCTGTTTTCAGTTGTAAATGACTGCGACTTACTGTACTGTAATATTTCTGAATTTTACAGAAGAGATCTCAAGCAATCTGGAGAGGAGTCTCTTTCTTTAGAAGGGGATATTGGAGGTGGATTAGTTCTTCGACGCCAGATATCTATTCCAGAAAACAAGCTGAAGGTTCTACGAATCAACTCTGCCATTATAGCACGCAATGTCGGTGCCGGTTCGGGTGGATTTTCAAGGTCAGTAAGCAAATAGATTGATATAATCATTGAGGTACTTGATACCCATATGATGCTTCATTATCAGAGATTGTTTCTGGTACAGTAGGACCCAGCTCTTGGTAATCTAACTACCATATGGTTGACTGTCATTTGATAGGCGACAGTCCAATATCTCAATTGTTTGGACAGAAGCTATTGTATTTGCAACAAAATAAACTTCAAATTGAGATTAACAGAAGAAAGAAAAATCAAACTGTTATAAAAAATAAAAAAGCCAAACTTCTGAACACATGCAGTTTTTGATTGATTTGAGAACCGCTGTGAGAATTCTCCCAAATTGTTTCCACTACCAAGAACACGAACATGGTCTAGTGTTTGATAGTTTTATCATTTTCTCAACACAGTGTGACATTTTATTTCATTTACATAGGAAGATAAAGAGGTGAGAGGGCTGAAAGGTAGAAGATATTTGGCAAAGGAGTGTGGCCAAAGTGAAGATCATCAAAATTTCTCCCATATGGTGGAATTTACTATGATTGAAAGAGGATGAGAAACTATTTACCATTCTAGATGGAAAATATGATTCCCACTTCCCCATACCATTGACCCTTATACATTAAACCGTTTATCAGTGCATGGGAAAATGACAAATGTCCCTTAAAGATTTTTCTAACATCCCTTTGGTGTTAATGTGCTTTACTTGGAGCCAGACGAGCAATGAGACCACAGGTACGAGGTCCTCTGCAACCAAAATCCTGGGGTAAAAATTGTAGACCCAGCTGATTCAATGGCTTTATTGTATGAGTATGCTTTCATTTTCTGCAAAATGATTTTTTTTTTTTTTTTTTGTTTCATGAGTATATTTTACAACAAAATTCAGTTTATTTTTTGTTGTCTGAGAAATCTTGAAATTATGAGATTGTAAAATACAGAATGCAGAATGCACCATGTACAGTATGCACCATGTACAGAATGCATATTGCTCTTGTTTTCCTTACCACATTGCTCAAGGCTAATGAATTTTTATATTACAGGTTGGTTTGTTTACGGGTGCATCCAGTTTTCACAGTCTTGCATCCAACTGAAGTTTTTGTTTCATTTGTTTCTATCAATGGCTCTGAGCAAGAAATTTGGCCTGCTTCTGGCGAGCAATTTTTTGAGGGAGATCTCCGGCCCAATGGTAAGTTTTTGTGCCCATTATTGATACCATCATTACCTTTGCAGGCATAGAAGTCACCTCTCTGTCTTCCGGTAAAATCCAATGGTAAGGATTCCAATAAAATCATGCAATTTTTTAGAACATTTCCGAAATGAGATCAAAGGATATTTTAAAACATCTCACCATACACCCTCTAAGTGTGGCGCATCAGCTCGAAAATCAAGATTGCTTGAGGCATTGATATCCTGTAACTCTTATGAGTCAAAAAGAAGATTAGTACTTTCACCAAATGCAAAAATTATTCCAATTTTTTCTTCTTATATTTAGTAATATTTTCTTATACGTAGGAGAATGGATGCTAGTGGACAAATGTGCTGGATTGAGCTTGGTTAACCGGTTCAACATTGACGAAGTGAAGAAATGCCTGATCCATTGGGGGACTGGAACAGTTAACTTGGAGCTGTGGTCTGAAGAGAGGCCAGTTTCCAAAGACACTCCTTTGACAATCTCTCATGAGTATGAGGTGCGACCAATCCCTTAGGTCAGGTTCTGGGCGTTCATGTCTTTAGTGGTTGTATTTGCTATATTTGAACGTATGAAGAAGTCACGCACAAATAATTGTCTCCTGACATACACCTCCCATCCATGAAATAACTTTTACTTCTTAACACTTGCTTGGTAATGTTAATTGCATGTGCCCAATCATGGGGAACCTCCAACTGCTTTGGATTTGAAATGTGTGAGGACCTAAAACAGGGGGAAGAAAAAGGAAAAACGTATGCATTTTGTGCAAGCTCCTGTGAGGATATTGCTTAAAGTTCAAATTGGTTGTTTATTTATTCCTTCTTTCTCCAAACAAGCAGTTACTTATGTGTTCTTTGTTCACTTGAGAATGGGTGTGATTCGTGTGAATGCGTGGGAATTACCAATGGGATTTATCCAAATGTCGCTTACTAAGAGTGCTTGCACCAAAAGACTAGCTAGGCTGATGCTTATGCCGCTGTTGACATGGTCTGATGGTGATATGGAGTAAATCCTGGTTCTCAATTACCTGAGATTGTAAGGATGCAAAACACCAGTAGAGTTGCATCATGTAGGTTGACAGCTTGTGTAAAACTTTTGTCACTACTCCAATATGAATTATGAGAAAAATGAAGAAATAGAATTCATATAGTTGATCCAACATAGTACAAAAGGCTTTGATGACGACAACAGTGATGATGATAAATGACTGGAACGAGGGGGGTGTTTTAAGTAGGATTGTTGGAATTCTACGAGGTGCCAGTTCTGAAGATATGGGGTCCATGTAGATATCGAGACGGCTCATGTGGAAGAAAAATGCCTTGGAATTTGATTCTTCTATGCTAGTTCACTAACCATGAGGGACTGTTGTCTCATCCTCTCCTCTCTGCTTCACATGTGCATCGCACATCACTGTTTGTAGTACTCGACCCAACCACTCCAAAGTAATCGAACCAATGGAACTTCATGCAAGTTCTCACTCAAATTGGTAAAGATAGTGCAATTATTTCATTCATCCATGACCTTCCAAATCACCACCAATAAATAAAGATACCAAGTGGGGTGGTTAAGGTTTGAAGTTTATGATGTTGGTGGGCCAGAAATGCCCTTGACTATGCGGATGAGCAATGCTTTGTCAGCTCAGGGAGCTGCCCTGCCACCATTACTAGTGGGGTCATTGTGTCCTACATCCACTGCTACAATGACATGGTATCTAATCAAGACTGGTCACATGTACTCTTACTCAGAGTGGCATGAAATTGACAGATAAGTTTTTGTTGGTTGGGGACATTGAAGTTTCAAATTTTAATGATATTCTAGGTGCATCTATTTTGTGATTAAATTTAAGGGGATTTAACGGCATAAACCCTCCTATACAGCCTATTGTTGCAATTAGCCCCAATAAAAAACATCACACAGATTGGGCCCTGAATCCACGTTTCTCTCTTCCTTTTTTTTGTCTTTTAGCGCTATTGTCGATATCGACTAAACCCGCTACTAAAGACCGAAAACCCTCTCTCAAGAGGAATAGTTTTCGGGTTCCTCTCTCAAGAACTTGGTGGCGCATTCGACGACGACGGAGGAGTAGGCCCTTCTCATGGAATCGTGGGTTTCGATCCCGGACATAAAGTGGATCTCTTCCATGATTTCTAGGGTTTTGAGGATGGATTCGGAGATGGAGGTCTTGGAGAGGAGGAAGGAGATTCTTCGGAGGAGGATTGTTTTCTTGAGGAGGAGATCGGAGTTTGATTGAAGGAGGAGTGAAATGAAAGTGCATGGAAAACAGTCGTCGATTGATTGGCGGAGAAGGAATTCGAGGATCCATGAGGAGATGTTGATATCCATTTGGATTAAGAAGAAGAACGGGTTTGCAGCAGAGCTAACTTGGGATTCGATTCCGCCGTCGTCGTCTCTTCTGTAATTGATGATAAGGCATTGGTGGAGGCGATGGGGGTTATTGGATTGAGAACCCAAGAAGGGGTGGGTCTGGGAGAATGGGTTGAAAGGGGAAATGGGGTTTTGGGGAAGAAAAGACTGGAATTAGAGAAATGGGGTTTTGGGGAAGAAAAGATTGGAATTGGAGAAATGGGTTTTGGGTGTGGAAGAAAGAGGAAGGTGGGCAAGGGTTTTGCATTTGAAAGTGAGGGTCTCCACTGTGGCAGCCGTCTGCATCTTCATCTCCCTCACGCTCATCACCATCTCATGGGGATGATGCAGATGCAGTGGGTGTATGCTGGGAGGAAGGAAGGAGGAGAAAAGATAAGGAAAATAAAAAGCATAGAGACGGAGAAGGTGATGGTGCAATGCGAGGAAGAGGTGGAATGTACCATTGTCTAGTTTGGGTGTTTTGAGAATGACTCATATCCTTCAGATCTCTTATTGTTTGTCAGAATTCAATCTTTTTCTTTGATAGCTTTCTTGGTTTTTTTCTTCTTCTCTTGTCTGTATGAATTCAATCAAGTACATATGCAGTTATTACTGCTTGTTTGAAAGAAGAGATGGGTTTCATTGATACTATCTTGTGTGGGTGAATTCGTATATTTGTATGTGCACATTCTCTGTTTACTTGTTTGGATTGGATATTCTTCTTTCACAGGAAAACATGGGTTTCATTAATATTATCTTGTTTGGGTGAATTCAATTATATGTATGTGCAAAATTGTTGTTTACTTGTTTGGATTGGATCTTCTTCTTTCACAGTAAAACTTGGGTTTCATTGATTTTCTTTTTGTAGGGGTTGAATTCAGTAAGTACATGTACAATTATTTCTATTTAGTTGTTTGAATTCGATCTCATAAGAAAAGATAGGTTCTTTTGGATTTTCTTATTTTGGTAAATTCTATCAAATTCATATGCAATTGTTCTGGTTACTTGTTTGATTTTGGTCTTCTTCTTTTAGAGGAAAAGATAGGTCTCATTGGTTTTTCTTGGGGTAAATCTATTTAATTAGATATGTAATTTTTCTGTTTACTTATTTGAGTTCGGTCTTTTTCTTTCATGGATTTCTGTGGTTCTTTTTTGTTAGGGTGAATTCTATCAAATAAAATGCATTTAACTAAAATAAAATAGAAAATCATGTCATTAAGAAGTTAAAATAGTGAAAATAATGTTTTTTCATATTTAAAGAGCCATAAGTAACCTGAAAATGGTGTGGGTTTTCACTTTCAAAAGGATTGTTGACTCTTTTTTTTGTTTTTTGTGATTTGCAGATTTTGGAGAGAACCAAGCAAAGATTCAAGCTTGGGTTATATTCAAGGCTAATGGGTTTTATCCTATGTAAGTATGTAAAAAAGGAAAGAGAGGGAGAAAGAAGAAAGAAAGAAAGGACATGTGCATTGGCGTGGAGTGCAGTGGCCGGCAAAGTGCAGTGCAGGGAGAAAGGAGAAGAAGAGGGGGAGAGGGGGAAGGAAGAAAGAAAGAAAGGAAAAAGAGGAGAGCCATCAAGACAATTGTAATTGAATGCTAATAGGTTGAATCTTCCTGAGTTGTTGAACCTACCGGTTTGATGTAATTTTCTTAGCTGGTTAGTAGATGTTTTTGGAAGATTTTTTGGGCAGTAGACGGAGAGGCCAAACATAGATACTTAGGTAACGTTTGGTTCGCTGGAATGATTGTAGGCGGGAATGGAATGGAGACCGGAATGAGTCTGGAATGGAATGAGGTAGGAATAAGCATTTTCATTCCAGCGTTTGGGTACGCTGAGGAATCCACCTAGTTGATTCCGGTTCCTGCATTTGGTACACTGGAATGAGTCTTGGAATGGAATAAAATTTACATAAGACTGACCAAAATACCCTTGTTAGATTTTTATCTTTCGCTCAGTCAATGTATAGATTATAATATTATTAAATAGGTGGGGCCCACACAAGCTCTGTCTATTTTATAATCTTATAATAATAATAATAATGTATAGATTATATTTATTATTAAATAGGTGGGGCCCACACGAGCTCTTCTATTTTATAATCTTATAATAATAATAATAATATATAGATTATATTATTATTATATAGGTGGGGCCCACACAAGTTCTTCTATTTATAATCTTATAACAATAATAATAAGTATATATTATATTATTATTATATAAGTGGGGCCCACACAAGTTTTTTTATTTTATATAGGTTGGGCCCACACAAGTTCTTCTATTTATAATCTATAATAATAATAATAATAATGTAATATTATATTATTATTATTATATAGGTGAGGCCCACACATGTCTTCTCTTTTATCATCTTATTATTATTATAATAATAATGTATATATTATATATTATATATAGGTGGGGCCCCACACAAGTTCTTCTCTTTATATCTTATTATTATTATAATAAAAATAATATATAGATTATATTATATCATATAGGTGGGGCCCACACAAGTTCTTCTCTTTTATAATCTTATAATAATAATAATTATAATAATAATGTATATATTATATTTACTATTATATAAGTGAGGCCCAAACAAGTTCTTTCTCTCTTTATAATCTGATTGTTATAATCATATGTATAGATGTGAAAAAGGGTATTTTGGTCTCAACAAAAAGTAGAAAGGATGGAACTCTACATAAGGGAATGGGATCCGGATGGTAATGGTCATTATGCCACTTTTTTGCTAACCAAACGCTTGGTAATGACCATTCCCGTTGGAATGACCATTCCATTCCGACATTCATTACCGCGAACCAAACGCTACCTTATTTTCTTTACTTCGTAATTGAAATTGTAAAACTTGTGGGCAGTGGTTGTGGAACTTCTATGTTTTGGGCACTTGGATTTATGTTGTGGAACTTCATGTACCATTATTTGAAATTGAATGGTTTGTTAATGTATGGTTGTTAATTGAATGTGTGAATGGAATGTACCAATATATTCAGAATAATGTTTAATACAATGGAATGTGTTTGAATGTGTTTTAGAACAATATAACCCAATTGCAATAATATGTTGTTTAGCAGGGTTTATGCTGTTAAATCCTCTATTTTTAATATAGGGTGGGTGGGTTTACTTTGCACTTGGCATATCATCTCTATTTTCCATTTTGTATAGGTCCCATGACTCCCATCCCATGTTGTATATCTGTATTTACTGTTGATAGTAGATGGAGGGAGAGAATCATGGGATGATGATGGGGGAGTTAGAAAGGGATTTTAGATTGGTCATTTAGTTAAAATTGGCTATGTGTGATATTGGTAATGCTTGAATTTCAAACCAATTGAGGAGATGTATGTGTTCTAATGGATTGGGAAGATAAAAGGGTTGATCATGTTCTAATGGATTGGTTAGAAAAAGGTTGAGCCTCTCGCACATGTAGGGCCTACTGTTGGCTCATCTAAGTTGACAACAAAATAGGGACCCGCTATAGTCACGGGTCCCGTCTGTATAATGTAATCTCCACATAGAAGAGATTTTTTTTTCTAGAGCTACACTTAGTAAGTTATAGTATTATAACATAGTCGATATCGATTATGACTGTGTTTTTTATGTTTCAACTAAATAGTCGATATCGACCATGAAAACAGTCGATATCGACTATGACTGTGTTTTTTATGATTCAGCTAAATAGTCGATATCGACCATAACAATAGTCGATATCGACTATGACTGTGTTTTTTAGGTTTCAGCTAAATAGTCGATATCGACTATGACTGTATTTTTTAGGCTTCAGTTAAATAGTCGATATCGACTATTGGTCATGTTAAACAAACTAGACAATGGTACATTCCATTGTACATAACATTGTTCTATATATGAGTAGGCTAGTTTTATGGCCTATTTTTATTGCAATTGTAAACAAAGAATCCAAAAAAATTGTCTCTAGCATGTCCAAAAGAATCCATTCAACCCCATTATGGGTTCTAAGGTTTTAAGAGCATTCCAAACCATTCCATTGTACTCAACATTGTTCTAAATATATTGGTACATTCCATTCACACAATCAATCCACAACCATTTTGACAAACCGTTCAATTTCAAATAATGGTACACGAAGTTCCACAATATAAATCCAACTGCCCAAAACCATAGAAGTTCCACAACCACTGCCCACAAGTTCCACAATTTCAATTACGAAGTAAAGAAAGTAGGTATCTATGTTTGGCCTCTCCGTCTAATCAGCTAAGAAAATTACATCAAATTAGCATTCACTTACCAACTTCTCTTGAATAATTCAATGACAATTCTGCTACAGAATAATTCAATTATCATTTCTCATACATTTCTTCTCACAACAAAGAAACTACTTACAACAAGAGATATGCACATTTACAACACTGCTTACACAAAGCACAGACAACAAATGATACCTCATTCATTTACAGTGAATCAAAACAAACAGAGAAACAGAAGAAAATTATGGTGTCAAGTAATACAATGCAATCAACTACACTTCCCTGTACCCAAAGGATCTCTGCCACACCTCAATAGATGTAAAGTAATACAATACAATCAACAAAGAATCCTCCCCTGCCTAATTCAGATTCTAACAGAACTCTGCCACACCTCAACAGACTGCTGATCCTTCCTGGCCAAGACCATCTTATTTCCACCAGAGGCCATCTGGATTACCCTACAACCTCTAATATCCTTCAACCTCCCCATCAGATTCCTTCTAAAAACCCTCTCTCCCAACCCATCTTCACCATTTCTATAGGAACCCATTTCCACCTCAAACCACAGTTCTAAATCCCCACCTTTGCTGCAAAAAAAACCCGCCTCCCATGGCTCTGAATCTTGGAATTAGAACCCTCCTTCTTCCCATTGCTACCCTTTCTACCATCCCCTAAACAAACCCATGGGTTCACTCTATCAAGCTTCCTCAAATCAGCCATGAACACCTCACCTGGGTTCACCCCAACCTTGAACATTGCAAAGAGGCTACTGGATACAGTAACATCAGAGAAGCAATAGAGGACTGGTTCGGCCACCGTGAATGGAGAAGAAGACTATTCATCGGTCTTGGATTGCGGCGCAGAAGACGAACCATAGAAATCTGATTTGATCGAAGAAAAGGAGAAACTCAGAGGATCTGGGCTTGCAAATATGATATGGTATTCGCCTGTTCCTTTCTTTCTTCCTTCCTTCCCCTCTCTCCCTCTTCTTCTCCTTTCTCCCTGCACTGCCCTTTGCCACCGACTGCACTCCACGCCAATGCATAGTCCTTTCTTTCTTTCTTTCTTCCTTCTCCCTCTCTTTCCTTTCTTTCCTCATCTTCTTATCTCTTTTCCCCCTCCTTCACTGCTGCACTCCGCCCTCACAGCCCCTGCGCACACCTCCATCTCTGTGCATCTCATCTTCACACACCCACCAGCTTTCTCTTTCATTCTTCCTCCTTCTTAAAGATTGTGATTTGAGATCAGTTGCAGAGAGCAAGAGAGAACAAGAGAGAGATGAAGAGATGAAAGGGGAAAAGGGGAAGAAGACGAACATGAAAGAAATGGGTTTCGATCTTTATTATACACAGGGATAGTTGATATCGACTATAGCGCTAAAAGACAAAAAAAAAACATGGATTCAGGGCCCAATCTGTCTGATGTTTTTTACTGGGGCCAATTGCAATAATACCCTGTTTAGGAGGATTTTTCCCGTTAAATCCCCTAAATTTAATGATTATTAATCATCTGGTGCTCACTTATCAAAACCTAAAGTGCTGAAAATAAAATAAACGCACGCTTTTATCCATGTTTAAGTTTACTCTAACTAGAGACGGGTTCACTGTCCAGTGTCCAGTTTATCATGTATGAATATAACATTCTATTCAGACCTATTGTAACTTGATAAATCTTAGGGAAATTCTATTTGCACCCACCTCTTTTGTTGAGCCCACCCACATTTTCAAAAATACCCAAAATAGCATTCTCTTCTCTCCTCCCCTCACCCTCTCTCCTTCCCTGTTCCTACTCCGGCCACCTCCACCCAACCTCGCCGCCGCCAATCCCTCTCCCTCTCTCTTGCCCGCTGCCGGCAACCCCCGTCCCTCTCCCCCCTCCCCCCTTTCTCTCTTCCTCTCTCCCTCTCGCCCGCTACCGGCCCTTGCCCAAAATCCCTCTGACCTCTATGTATCCCTCTCCCTCTCCCCCTCTTTCTCTCTCGCTCTTGCCCGCCGCCCGTCGTCGCGGGTGGCCTCTCCTCTCCCATCTTCCATCTTCCACCGCCGGCTGTGTTGATCTTGCCCGACGGATCCCCACAAAGAGCTCCCCACTCCTGTGCTTAATAAACAACACCGAATCACTAGAACAAAGCTTCTTCTTATAATGATTGACGAACTTGCCCCACCCGTGCACAGAAAATGGTGCACGGAGTTTCAGAGCCGTGCACGGCTGGAGAAAACCATGCTTATATCATGTGCACGGCGTTTTATACCCTTGCACATGAGATATGCACGAAATTTATGGGTGTTTTCGTCATGTGTAAGTTTTTTAAAAAAATTGTGGGTATGCTCAAAAAAACCGATGGTGTATTCAGAATCACCCTAAATCTTACAATGGGCTAAAAAACATGAGTCAAATCTTATCATATCTCATACAAGCAAGAGTTGTTTTGTCACCAGAAGTTTCAATTTGTAATATAGAGAGCCCAACATAAATTTACATAAAATAAAATTTGTGATATTTATTCAAATCAACTTGGTAAATCTTATCGTGGGTCAAAAATTTAACAGACGCAATAAACATATATATATATAGAGAAAGCAATGCTCTCCTAAGCTGAAATAGTGTTGGTCACACGAATCAAAGTTGATTATATCTGTTTTTTGCATCCTGGAACAGGAAAATCAAGTTCTGATTGGATTTATCTTGATTTGGATACAATCATCATGCAAAAAACAACGATAATTGACTTTGATTTGTACAACCAGCACTGTTCCAGCTTAAGATAAGCTAAGCTTCAGCATCTTCATATATATATATATATATATAGGGAGATAATTATAAGAGGTTCAAATTTTAAATATGCGGAGCCTCATGAATCCAAGCATTATGGGTAATTTGAAATTGATTTTTTTTTCAAAGGAAAATTTCTAAACAAGGCCTCAAGTTTTTACCTTTATCTCTAAAAAGGGATACAAGTTTAAATAGTTTTCAAATTAGGATCTAAGTTTACCTATAAGCTTTCAATTAGACAATCGGTCTACAAATGACTTTTCCGTTCAATTATTTTAAAATACCCAAATTACTCTTCATCGAATTAGTCAAGATCCATCACCTCTCAAATCGGTCCAATCCCTCGGCCCAACTATTACACAGGAATCATATAACACATGTTAGGAATGTCCATCATGGGGCCGACAAGAAGCATGGCTCTAGTAGTTGTTTAGTGGGTCCTGCAGTCCACACATAACCTAATGCCACTTACCCACCCACTAGCAGGGGAAGAGAAAGGAAGATACTCTCATAACTAAGCCAACAGAGGTCTAAAAGATCCAACGGCTGAAATTTGATATCATATTTAATTCTACCCTTCCTAACATAATTAAAAGTTCGAATCATAATTTAGGAGCCCAAACAAAAGAAAAGGCATGATTGATGGGGGCATTGATGCTTTATAGCACTGAAAAACTAAGATCACATGTGAATCCAATACACACCAAATGGACACTCAATTTACACACCATATATGTAAATCCTGTAAAAAGAAACATACATGATATGTGTAAATTGTGTAAGTAACTGTTGCACACATGGGTAAATGCAGTGAAACAAAAGACCCACGCTGCTTTGGCGCTTACGAGGACGACGACAGTTCCCAGCGTACTTTAATGCAAAACAAAAGACAAAAGGCCTTTTATTACCTACTCTTTTTATGCTTTCTAGGGTCAACTTTTCGACAGATCGCCATCATAACACACACAAACTCACCTACTACTTTGAACCCTTTTGCATCATCGATCCAGGTCTGTTTCTGTTGTCTGTTGTCACCTTCTAAGCTCTCTCTCGATCTTCAACTTCTTTCAGTCGAATCCTTTTTTTCTGTCACTTTATTTTTTGCTTTCTTCTATAGATCTGATTTGAGTTTCGTTAGCATTGCTCACTTGAAGATCCATGTAGCTTTTGCTGATCGGTTGTTTTATGTTCATCTAATGATTGATGTGAGATTTGGGCTTTCATTTGATGCATAGTTGTTTATTTTCATACAACTTCTTGTTGGTTTTTTTTTTTTTACTCTTCTAAGTGTGATTGATGTGCTACTGCATTTTGTGCATATTTTCTTCTTTACTTTGCCTTGCCCCCTTTGAGAAAATCAAGTGTTTATTAATACAGTAATACAATGTTGGATCTACATAAGATCATTGGACTAATGTGGGAGGGGACACACCCTGAGCTGCCTTTGGTGGTAATGTGAAATTAATTTTAGTCTCAACCAACTTTGGATTACACTCTGCAGATGATGTCTCTTGGTTTGATGGTGGATGAGTGGTGCCTACTTGCCTAAATCATGGACAGATGAGCAGAAGAGACTCTGCAGAAGCATGTTCATAATAATGTGTTATCCTGAGTACACATATTAATAATTCAGTATTTAGGAAAAAGATCCTCACAATAGTGAATCACAGCAACAGTAAAACAGAGTTACAGAAAGTAATCTTAAAATTAAAATTCACTTACTGTTTGAAGGCAGAAATAACAGTACTTCTTGTTGAACTTACGAAACTCAGAAATTCATAGTAGAAGGTAGATCAAGGCTAGTGTTTAACACTATGTTCTTAAGACAAAATTCGCCCCCGCAAAGGTGCAACGGGCTTTAATGGCGTCTGTCTCCCAGGATACAATGATCAACACACACAGTAGCAGCACTGCAAACTGTGTGACAGGCGAACCAGAAGTGCAACAGGACTCTCTCTTCTTGACTATGCAGACTCGAAATTGCGCAACAGCAGCAGTGATTTGGATGATAAAAAATGGGAAGACAAGATGTATATTTATAGCCTGCTTCAGGTCTCTTCAATGGGGCTGCATCTGTTCAGAACAGTGACTGTTCAGTGAACAGATGCATCTCTTCTTTGGACACACCTCTTGGGCTGGACACACCCTTTCACAATTGAAAGGACACACCACTTTAGACACACCCCATTTGCAAAAAGGAAATTTTTTATTAAATAAAATTTCTCCAAAAAATTGTAAACTGGTAGTGGGCCGAGCCAGGCCCGACCCGCACGTGAAGCCCAAGCCCAGCCCGGGGCGCGCGTGTGTGGTGGTGACCCAACATAGATCTACGTCCTCCCTCCTCCACAAAAGTGGGATGCCCCTTGGGGCTCATCTTATACCACTAAGGTAAACATATTTATACCAAAGAAATATTTTGCTCTCAAGCAATGTGGGAAGCAAGTTTTTCACTTCATCTTATACCACTAAGGTAAACATATTTATACCAAAGAAATATTTTGCTCTCAAGCAATGTGGGAAGCAAGTTTTTCACTTCCTTTTCTTTCCATGTTTAACATGTTCAAGTAGTAGTATTTAGGAGGCAATTTCTCATTCACTCCTTAATAGATTAGAGCAACCCAATACATGTCTTTAATCTACTCATGGAGTAGATTACATTCCCATGTATTCCCACCTAAAACTATAAGTGGGTCCCACTTTTAGTTTGGCACAAAGATGGCCAAAATAGTGGGTTCTCTAGCCATTTTTCCAACATAATGATTTATTCATGAAAGTTCTAGGATGATACTTTTGCCGTTATCTTTCATTTCACAAGGACTCCAAGTTAATTCCCAAGTATTATATTGCACCACATACCATATAGAACCCATGAAATAGTGCTTGCCTTTTGAGTTTTGCCCCTTGTCAGTGATAAAATCTGTTGGATTGATTTGTGGGAGATTTTCACTATTCACATGTTTAATGATTCTTTTAGGAGTCTCATTAGTCGATATACTGTGAGAGGTAAAATATGAGATTGTGTAACTAATGGCAGAATTTAAGCCTAAATAGCAATGTTTAAAGAAAAAGAACTCACAGAGCTGAGATTGACTAATAGGAATGTTTATAATTGGGATGTTCTTTTCTTTCTTGGCAATAGGAATTATGATTCATCTTGACTTTTGGAAACTGTAAATTATAAGGAAGTTAGCAGAGGGAAACCTCCTAATGCGAATTTTGTCATGCAGAAAGGCATGGGTATATAAAACAACCTGTTCTATGAAAGATTAGTTGCAAACATGGCTGAATATGGAGGGCAGAAGGTCACTGCAGATGTCAACACTGGAAATATGCTTTTCATGCCTGTTTTGGAGGAGGGAGTTTTTCGGTTTGATTGTTCTGAAAAAGACAGGGATGCAGCATATCCAAGTCTTTCTTTTGTGGATTGTAAAGTGAGGGACACAGCAATTGCAGTTCACAAGGTTCCTGAGTATATTCCTGCTTTTGAATGCATGCATGGGCAGCAGACTGTTACCATTAAGGTTTGTCATACTGCCTTTTCCTTTAAGGATTAGTGTCCTCAGTCTATGTTAGTTTCTGACACGAGATTCTCTTTTAATTTGTATATCATGAGTTTTTATATATATGATTTTATGTTTATTTAATTTACTTAGCAAACGCTTACTCTTGATTTAGCTTCCAATTGGATCATCCCTGTATGGAACTGGAGAAGTCAGTGGGCAGCTTGAGCGCACTGGGAAGAGAGTAAGTTTGTTTTCTGTCCAGCCAGCCGATGGTACTTTGCTGGCAGTTTTCTCGGTATTAATCAGCTTTGCATCATTGCAGGTATTTACATGGAACACAGATGCATGGTGTTATGGTTCAGGAACTATATCCCTGTACCAGTCGCACCCTTGGGTCCTAGCTGTTCTTCCAAATGGAGAGGCACTTGGGGTTCTTGCTGACACAACTCGTCGTTGTGAGGTTGGTTCTTCTTATGAATTACTTCATCAATGATTTTTTTTTTCTCAACTTTTCACATGATATGTTTTTATTTAACTGAAAGCCTATGCTGGGCTTTCCCTAATTGGATGGCCAAAAACTTTTAAACAGATAAACCTGCAAAAGGAGTCAACTATTAAGTTTAACTCTCCAGCTTCATATCCAGTCATCACTTTTGGCCCATTTGCATCACCAACTGCTGTACTTATATCTCTATCTCATGCAATTGGTAATTTATTCTTTTTTTCTGCATGATCTTCTTTATTTTTTATTACAAGACAGATTGGCTAGTTTATTACTTGCTGCTATCTACTTTTTCTTTTCCCCTTGAATGCTTAATCTAATTTTTTTTTCTTTGGGATTCCAAATGATAACATTCTGTGTTGAAAATCTCTTGGTACTTCTCTCCACCTAATCTTTTTCTCCATTTATATATTAGGGACTGTATTTATGCCTCCAAAATGGTCTCTCGGCTATCATCAATGTCGCTTTAGCTACGATTCAGATGAAAGAGTTCTTAAGGTACAAAACTTGTTGCTATGTTCCAATATTAGCATAGCCGTCATAGTCGTCTGCAAAAATAACAAATTTTTTTGTGAGCCAATGCTGGTAACCGTAAGAAGCCATGAACCAACCCAAAAGCTTAAGCTGATAGGTGGAAGGCCCAGACAGGGATATGAAGCCATGCCCAACTGAGGACTTAGGCGATGTGGGATGTGGGACTTTCCAACACTCCCCCTCATGTACAGGCCCAACAGATTTCATGGACGGGCCTGCCATGTGGGCTACACAAGAATGACAGGAGCCATGTGGGCTACACAAAAATGACGGGATCAGAACCCGCTCTGATACCATATAAAAAGCCATGTACCAACCCAATAGCTTAAGCTGATAGGTGGAAGGCCCAAACAGGTATATGAAGCCTTGCCCAACTCAGGACTTAGGCGATGTGGGATGTGGGACTTCCCAACAGTAACCAATGGCACTTGAAAATGTCATGTTCTTATTCATTTTTCTCTGTTTTTTTATGGGAGAAGCAGAATATTCGACTTTCTAAAACTCTTTGTGGCCTTGAGTTTTACTATTTAATCATCACAAATCCTATCATTCTTTCATTTCTTAAATTTCTGACATTTATACTTGCAGGTTGCAAGAACATTTCGAGAGAAGGGCATACCTTGTGATGTAATATGGATGGACATTGACTACATGGATGGCTTTCGTTGTTTTACTTTTGATAAAGTATGCATTTCTAAACATACTTTTGATTTTCAAACAAAATTTCATGAATCTGTGAAACTCAGTTTAGTTTTCAAAAGTGCATCACATTTATTGGATCCTAGTAGCCTACTATTACTAATGCATCCAAATCTATGGTGTAAAGGGAATGGAAAGGGTATGATGTGTATGGTTGACAAAATATCATTTCGATTAGATTCTTTAGCTCTACATCATTATAGTTGCTCCTTATCAGTGCAATTTTCTTTTAGCTTGGGATCCTTGTT
Source organism: Litsea cubeba (assembly GCA_012931725.1). NCBI lineage: Eukaryota > Viridiplantae > Streptophyta > Magnoliopsida > Laurales > Lauraceae > Litsea > Litsea cubeba. The sequence goes on along the minus strand of CM022946.1, from coordinate 5,765,198 downwards.
TTCTTTCTTTTGTCTTCTTGACTTAAGTTGCTCGATCAAATTCTAAGTTAAAAACATCAAAATTGTAGCAAAGATTAACAGTTAGAACAAAATAATTTTAATACACAATTCTTTAATGTCCATAGCATATGCAGAGAAACTAGAATAGATCTTTGATCAGACTGTGGTGTTAAATAAACTGGTTAATGATTAGATAATGATAGTACCCCTTGGATGGTTAATAGTTTGTATTGATTCCTGTAATCCTGCTGATGATTTTAGTACCATTTGATGCTTTGCTTTGAGTGAAATAGGAAGGACACAAACAACAGAAATGAAATATGACACTCCACTTCATTGCTTTCTACACATGCAAAGGCTTTCTGTGGCCCCTCTTCCTAGGAACTTCTCTATTTTGCTCGTGCTTCCCAAAATAGCATGCAGCTTGTATTTTTTCCCTACGCACAGACAACACCAGTTCCTACCTTCACATTTAGGCTTATGTTTGATCAAATCACATGTACACTTCTTGGCATCTTCATTTATAGCTACCCAAGCATATAGAGCAATGCTGCATAACATTTTTCTGTTTTTTACCTTCCACACTCATCCTAATAATGTAATTATTAAAATGTGATTGAAGTAGTACTGTGCATTTGAAGGGAGACTGCTATGGCCCCATTTGGATTCACCTATTTAGTGTAAATTGGCAATCTCAGGATCATTCTTCACATGCATGATTAACTTTCCATCTCTCATTTACAGAAGCGTTTTCCCAATCCAAAATCAATGGTGAATGACCTTCATATTAATGGTTTTAAAGCAATCTGGATGCTTGACCCTGGGATTAAACGTGAAAAGGGGTACTTCATTTATGATAGTGGTTCTGAAAGTGACATATGGATTCTAAAAGAAAATGGAGAACCTTATGTTGGTAAGGCGTAATGGCACATACTCTTTCGTTCTCATTGTTGATTCTAAGTGGATTGAAACATTTTTCTTTCTCCATTGTCAGGGGAGGTTTGGCCTGGGTCTTGTGTATTTCCTGATTTTACACAAGAGAAAACCCGATTGTGGTGGGCACATTTAGTTAAGGAATTCATTTCTAATGGTGTTGATGGCATATGGAATGATATGAATGAACCTGCTGTTTTCAAGGTAGGATTCATTACTCTGCCTCTTTTTTTTTTTTGCTGAAATTACTCTGCCACTTTACCTAGCAATTTTTCTATTTGTGTTGGCCCTTCTATATTTGAACTCTACCTAAAATCATTTTTATTACTTTTCAGACTCTAACAAAAACAATGCCGGAGAGCAACATTCATAGAGGTGATATTGAACTTGGGGGATGTCAGCACCACTCACATTATCACAATGTAATGTTCTTCTACTCTGTCAATGCTATCTTATGGTGAAAGCTTGCCCATAATGAAATTTTGTCGTAGATTTTTCTTTCATACCGACATCATTCCTGCTCAGGATTTGAAAATCTGGGAGTGTCCAAGAAAAACACATTTGTTATTGGCAACTCCCAGCTAATTTATTTTCTCTGCATTTCTGATATGCTAGGTTTATGGCATGCTGATGGCAAGGTCAACATTTGAAGGGATGAAAATGGCTACAGAGAAAAAGCGGCCCTTCGTTCTCACCAGAGCTGGATTTATAGGTAGTCAACGACATGCTGCAACATGGACTGGCGATAACCTATCAACTTGGGAGCATCTTCATATGAGTTTATCCATGGTACTTCAGTTGGTGAGTGAATCTTCCTTTTATCAAACCTTTGAAGACCCCTGTATGCCTTGGTGTTGCTGGCTTTTGACGATTTTTTTATATCCTCTGAATTGAAATTGGTGCATTTACAGATTTGATAAAAAAAATTGCTAGGGATATTCTGCTGCCTAATTGCATTTCCACATTTTCTATCAATTTTTTAATCTAAAATACGTTAGATTGCTGTTTTTTTCATTTCAAATTTATTGGTTCATCAGTTTTTCTCTGCATCGCAAGAAAATATTGGTGTCAGATAAATTGGTATCTAGTGCTATAACAGTATAACTAGTAATCTTGTTATGTCAACGGTATGCAAGTGGTGTAATAATATGTATTCTGTGATTCTGTTTGATTTGAAGGAGAGTAGGGGTGTAACTTGGGCCGGGCCAAACCCGAAACTGCGCAGCCCAACCAAACCAGAAGTGAAATTTGGGTTGGGCCTCTATCTGTTTTGACTTTTTATGATATGGAGTATGATCTGCTCATTGCAAGAATATGTTATCTAGTGCCTCTGTGCAAATTGTACTCTGTATCATCTAAGAAAATGCTCCATTATCTCTCTTTCTATCACTTAATTCCTGAGTTTTTAGGACAAGACATTCTGTCGGATCACATTTGTTGCCTACATGTGATGTCTCTAATTGTTCTTGCCCCCAATATCTGTTTCATTTTACGTTTTACTTTCCTTTCTCTTCACTTTTTGTGGAATTGTCTTTAAATGTTAACATTACTCGGATCTGCAACATCGTGGTTGCAACAACGAGCAACTTCCAAGCTTGCTAGGGCCTCTTGTCATTATCTTTTATATTTTGAAATCATAGATATTACAGGTAGAAAGTAGAGAACAGTGCTGTAAAGAAGCAGGTCAGCTGGACTAATGGGTCAGTCCACAACCCATGTATTGGGTCAGCCCACAAGACATCATTGTATGAGTTGTCACTAGATATTAGTTTCCTTAACTATGCCTGTAATCTTGTAATCAGATCTTAATCAGATCCACTAATTTAGGCTACAGTATTATATATGTACCCATCGTCAATACAATGATACACAAAATCTTCTTGCAACTTCTCTCTCGTCTGCATGTCTCTCTATTCTCTTGTATGCTTCTAGGTTGTTTCGATATCATCTTACATGGTATCAGAGCCTGATCTGTTAAGTAGTTGTTTGTGCAGTTTCCTATCTATCACCAATTGGTTTTGGGATTACTGGCTAGCAACTTTGACATGATCATCTGTCCATTCAAGCATAAGAGAAGCCCTGCGACAGTTCAGTCATCTGTGGGAAGCATTGCGTCTGCTGTGATCAAGGGTGGCCCGCTTGCTAATCAATTTTTGGTCAACGAAATTTCCCTATCTTGGTCGCCAATCACTCCTGGGAATTCTACACATTTTTCCCAGATTTTATGCTTATCTGAGGTAGGCCATTTGATTTGATCTGTATCTGTCATCTTTGTGCAATTAGTTTTCATCAAATCCGTTCAGAATTTTTGTTTCTCAAGCGATCACCTTCATTCCAGTTAGAGGTGTTTCGGATTTTTGAAACAAAGATCACTGTGTGATCTGATCATCCAGTGGGGCCCACAGATTAGATCTGTGCCCAGATTCAAGGTCGCCTGGACCTATTTATTGGAAATTTTTCAAGATCTGCTTCGGTTTTGTGGCTGGATTTCCATTCTGACTTGGATTTGGGACTGGATTTCCCATATATTCCGTCTGTGAGCACTTTGTTTTATTCCAATGTCTTCTGATCGAACTGTTTTGGGTATTACTGTCAAACTTGATGGCACCAATTATCCCTATTGGTCCCATCTCATGCGAAATTTCCTCAGAGGTCAAAAACTGTGGAAGTATGTTGCACAACAGATCCCTACTCCAGATAGTAAGGATGATACGTTTGAGGAATGGGAAGCTTCTGTCGGGAAAATAAACTCTTGGATTGCCAATTCAGTCACTCCATATATTGGGAATCAGTTGGCTAAATTCAATTATCCTAAGGCTGCTTGGGATTATTTAGCACGCTTATATACTCAGTCTAATGCAGCTCGACGGTATCAGTTAGAATGTGAAATAAAAAATGCAGACCAAGGCACTGACTCCATTCATGATTTCTTTATCAAAATGACTGCATTATGGGATCAACTGGCTCTAATGGAACCCACTTTTAAAACTACTGATGATGCTCACACCTTTGAAGTCTATAGGCAGCAGACTCGCCTACTTCAGTTTCTTATGGCCCTCCGCCCTGATTTTGAACATGTTCGTGGTCAGTTATTACATCGGACACCACTGCCTTTCGTTGATACGGCACTCTCAGAACTTCTGGCAGAAGAGCAAACTCAGCTTTCTCTTACAAGGAAGAAACATGTGGAACCCACCCATGTTCTGTCCGCAAATGTTAGTAGTTAGTACCCAACAGAATGATCGCTCTTTTACTTCTGGTACCAATGACTTTTGCAACTATTGTAAGAAGAAAGGACATTGGAAACGGGATTGCCCAACCAGACCTCAAAGGCCAAACAATAAGAACAAACAATCTGGTCCGCAACTCAGTCGTGGTCCCATGCAATCTTATCCACAGCGACCCTATGCGGCTAATGTTACTGAAGATGATTGTTTTGTGCCTCCGCAAATGGATCTTACATCTCAAATTCAGGCTATGGTTGATGAGTGCATGCAACAGTTGTTGGACCAATGGGTCAGCCCACAACCCATGTATTGGGTCAGCCCACAAGACATCATTGTATGAGTTGTCACTAGATATTAGATAGATATTAGTTTCCTTAACTATGCCTGTAATCTTGTAATCAGATCTTAATCAGATCCACTAATTTAGGCTACAGTGTTATATATGTACCCATCGTCAATACAATGATACATAGAAAATCTTCTTGCAACTTCTCTCTCGTCTGCATGTCTCTCTATTCTCTTGTATGCTTCTAGGTTGTTTCGATATCATCTTACAAGTGCAATAAGGACAATGAAAGTTTCCAAAGACCTTCCTTGTATCAAATATCAATGACCATTGATGAAGAATGTGGTCCAAGAATTCGGGAGATTTGAAAAAAAAATCAGTGTATTAGATTTTGGAAGTGATGATTCCTACCTTTGGTGTCACTGTCACGTTTTACGGGGTTCTCAGCTGACCGCTATATAGTGTTACAGTTTTAGGTATTCAATTTCATTTTGTCTAGGTGCATTCTAAAATTTTCCATTCTGATGCCCAAAACAGAACAAACACTCTCTCATTCCACATTTGCCCATTATCATCGTTGTCGTAATCATTATCATCATTGAACCCTAATCTTAAAATCACCATCTGCAGCTAATGTTTTCTTTTTCATCTTATATGTCTGGTAAAGATAACATTTTAGTAATGAGAGAGATCTTGGGCATCAGTGTTCTCATTTCATTTTCTTTGTCATAAAGCTAAAACCTCTGTATGAACATAATAAAAGCAATTGCTTGTCAATTTTCAATTTTCAGAAGAGAATAGCTTTGAGATTGATTTACATCTTAACATGGCAATTCTGTTCTTTTCCTATAGCAATATTTACTCATTCTCTCTTCTTTTTTAATTTTACAAATTATGATAGAGAAACCGTAACATCCCAATCCACTTTACTGTTATAAAAAAAATTTCCAATCGACTGGTACCTCAGTTGGCGAGGCACCTCCCTTCCACAGAAAAAATGAGGGATCAATCCCGGGCTGTAGCGCTGATGGTGATGGACTTGGTGAGTGTGTATGTGAGCGGGTGTGTGAGTACGGAAAAAAGAAAAATCCAATTCACTAAGTAATCTGAAAAGCTACCTAAACAGAATTAAGTTTTGGATGTGGGAATTAGGGAGTCTCTCAAATTCCAAAGCTCAGCCCACATTTCTTTGTGCACCATGGTTCACTCAAAGTGGTGCTACTTGCCATCCATAGTTGCCTCTTTGCTTTGTTTAATATTCTATAATTGACTTATGTTACTAAAACTCTCTTATTCTGAATCTGCTCCCTTATTTGCTAACATGCTGAAAGCATTTTTCCTTGTTTCCTGATGTGCCATGTTGATTAGCTGTACTAAATGTGTCATATTCATGATCTACACAATTTAATAGAACTCATGCCATGAGGATTCCTGCATTTAATCAAAGCATAAAGCAGTTAGTTTTTACTTTTAATGCATTATCCAACCAAGAGAGTGGTGAGGCTCATTTCTCTCAGTAGGCTTAATTTTTCTTTTAGGGGCTCAGTGGTCAGCCATTAGCAGGACCTGATATTGGTGGGTTTGCTGGTAATGCAACACCTAAGATTTTCGGAAGATGGATGGCGGTGGGTGCTATGTTCCCTTTTTGTCGTGGGCATTCTGAAGCAGGCACACTAGACCATGAGCCATGGTCTTTTGGGGAAGAGGTATGTTCTCATCCTCTAAATACTTCAAAAATAAGTTTCTACGGATTTCACTTTTAATTGAAGATGGAAAGTACACTTCTTTTATTGAATGATTATATGTGAAAGAAATTAGCATCTGTTAGTTAGTAGGGCTTTCAGTTTTAGGTTACAAATAATTAAAATCCAGCACCATCCCTTGTTGGCCTCTTTCTTATAATCGAAGGTTTTTTTTTTGGACTTATTTTAGTTTCTCATGATTGTAGCTTAGCTTTTGCAAGTGGTATTTATATATATTTATGGACCCTGTTTCAGTGTGTTGACTTTGATATTTTTCTTAGAATTCATTGCTATGCCTTTTTGCATAATTTCTTAAGTTGGAGTGCAGATCTCAGTTATTCTGGTTCACATTTCTGCCCTTCATAAGCAATTTCTAATATCTGAAAGCTGAATCCTGTTAACCTGTCTCTCATCAATAATCAACATGTAAGAATAGCCACGTGAATATGCAAGAAATTTGGTCCAAGGATGAAAATAGCGGTAGCGGCGGGCGTAGCGGCCCGCCGCCAAACCGCTACGAAGCGGGCGATACGTAGCGTAGCGGTGCGATTTGAAAAAATTGCCCAAAAAATCTGAAAAAATTCCAGAAAATTATAAAATGAAAGAATATGTGGTTCTTTTGCAAAAGTAAGTAAGAAAAGGGGGCGTAGCGGTGCCCTCAATATATGAAGTCCTGTATCGCTGTATAAATAAAAAATAATAGTAATGATTAGTTTTTTCACATGTATTCATGTTTCTTAGTTATACTAACTTAGGAAGGAATGGAAAGCTCATAAAAAAAAAAAAAAAAAAAAAAAAAAAAAAAAAAAAAAAAAAAAAAACTAGAACATGAAATAAAGGCATAAGACTTAAGAGTTAGGTCATTACTCATTAATGAACATTGAACAATTAAATATCAATACTTCAACATTCAAGGTTTAAATTCAATGAAGTGAATGAACTATGAAGTTATGAAGTGATCAACAATCAACACCAATTTAAAGTGATCAACAATTAACACCAATTTAGAAATGACAGAGTAGAGAGTTAGTGAAGGAAATATGAATACCTTAGTCACCAGCACAATGAGGGTTCTTTATAAAATAATTTAATTAAGACTAGTTTGAAATCTAGTAGTAATAGGTAACTATATCTTTACTACTATACAATTTCAAACATAATTAAACAGGTTTAATATCTTATCTAGCAAGTTATGATAATAATAGGCATCCAAGCACAAAAACGGAAAGAGAACCAGCGAAAGAGTCCTCGCTATCATGGTCAAGTAGGATCCTTTCGTCTTCTTGATTGACACTTTTCTAAAACATGCGCTTCGCGGAGGGGGTCCGGGGGTATCCCCCGGCGGGGGTCGAGCTGACCGGTCATAGCGGCCGCTACACATATGTAGCGGCCATAGCGGTGCGATACCCGCTTTTTACAAAATATCGTGGTGGTACCGGCCGCCACGGCCGATATTTTTATCCATGATTTGGTCTAATTTTCTAATTAAAGAAGTTCTAAGTACTGTATTTTCACCCATGCAAGCTTTTGAACTTCGTTTCTCGTTAACCCCTATCATTTGAATTTATTTGTTACTGATATTTAAAGGTGGCCCCAGCACGAAAAGATGGTCGCCATTGCCCATTGGAGTGTATGCTAAGTACATTTTGTTAAAGTATAAACTTGTATTATAGTAGTCCAGGCGTCCAGCCCAGTTACATGATATTAGGCCCAGCCCAATTGTATATAAGAGATCTATTCTTATTGTGTACAGCTAGATAGATTAGTTGCCTTCCTTCTTTAGAGATCTAATTGATCTAATTAATATTTGATTCCTTGTTTTATTCCTTGATTTGTAGCCTAATCTTAGGCTTTGTAAAGGCTATTTAAGAAGATGAATCCAAGATGAAGGATCATCGAATGAGAATACATTTTCACAGAATTCTCTTCTCTCTCTCTCGTTTAAGTATTCTTTCAATCTGCCTGTACTGACATGGTATCAGAGCTTGAGATCTAGGAGATCTTCTTCCTTCTTCATTTTGAGAGATTTCTAAAGCTTCGTTTCTTCTCTTATCTCTGCCTAGGATATTGTTCTTCTTCTGGAAGTCATTCCGATTCTATTCCTGCCATCTAATCGTCTGTGATCATCCCTGATCACATCTGATCAGACGTGGCCCACTTTTTGATCATCATCATCATCACAGCAGAAGCAGCCCACAGTATTCGTCTTGTTATTCTCTTATTTATGAAGATTTTTTCATGATTTTTGGATCATCAGAAGTAGGGTTTCCAACCCATTTTGTGATATTTCAGTTTTGACGGACAGTTTCCATCACAGCCGTTCAACTTTGTGGATCTTGCTCCGTTTTGCATAGGATTTTTCCCCTGGGTTGCAGAAAAACATTGTTCTTCCATCCCCAACACCTGATCCAGTCCCTGATCATCTAAGCTAGGCCCACGTGGAGATCGATCCACTGTCGACAGGGACGATTTCGGCCAAACGTCTCTGTTTTCGCTTACTTACAACTGTGGACCATTTGCGATCATCATGGATCATTCAATAACTACTACAGCAGTGGTCGACTGGGTTTTCTAGGAATTATGGTGTTTTTTCTGGATTTTTCAATCAATTTTTGAGGTATTTTCCAGCCACTTCTTCCTCTGACGATTGTGATTTTTCTGTATCAAATAGTTTTCATCACAGCCGTCCAGATTTTTGGATTTTCATCCAAATCTCATCAGATTTTGGCCTGAAGGAAGAATTTTTGGACTCCTTCCAGATATTCTTATCTGATCTATGATTAGATCTGTTTCTGGGGTCCACGCACAGATTCTACATCTAAAATTAAGGTCGTCTGGGCACTGTTTTTGCATCTTTTGTTGTTTTCTGTTGCTGAACTGATTAACAGACTCATCTTCTGCTATCGTGAACCATCGTGGAACATCTGTATCAGTGAAATCTATTGTATCAGTCCAGTTGACTGGTGGTTATTCATTATGGAGAAAGGAGATATTAAATTGATCAAGTTTAATGGTAAAAATTATACCACTTGGGCTTTTCAATTTCAAATTTACCTTAAGGGTAAAGAACTCTGGGGACATATTGATGATTTAGATCCCAGACCTACTGATGACAAGCTCCTTGCTCAATGGGAAGTTAAAGATTGGCAGATCATGACATGGATATTGGGGTCCGTCGATGCTCAGTTTATCCTGAACCTTCGCCCATACAGGACTGCCAAAGAAATGTGGCTTTATTTAAAGAAGATATATTTGCAAGAAAATTCTGCTCGCAAGTTTCATTTAGAACATGAAATCTCGCAGTTTGTTCAAGGGACCTTGTCAATACAGAATTACTACTCTCAGTTTACAAGTTTGTGGACTGATTACGCCGAGCTTATTTATGTTGACCTCCCTGCTGCTGCCTTAGTCTCTATTCAAGGGATACATCAGACGAGTCAGCGAGATCAGTTTCTAATGAAATTACGACCACAATTTGAAACTGTCCGCTCCAACTTAATGGGCCGGGTGCCATCTCCTTCACTTGAATCATGTCTTGGCGAACTCCTTAGAGAGGAACAGCGCTTGGTGACTCAGACGGCACTTACACAGAATGCTCCTCAAGTTACTCCTATCGATGTTGCTTATGTTGCCAGGGGTAAGCCTCCAACCCGGGACATGAGCAAGGTCAAATGTTTTTGCTGCCATAAAATGGGACATGTTTCCACTCAGTGCAACCAGAAGTTTTGTTCCTACTGCAAAACCAAAGGTCATGTTCTTCCAGAATGCCGGACGCGACCTCAGAATCGGGCACCGCAACAGAGAGCATACTCTGCACATATTCCTGAAGCTTCTTCACCAGTCATGCCTGCACCACATACTGCAACTTCTTCTTCTACCCTCACACCTGAAATGGTCCAGCAAATGATCATAAATGCTTTCTCTGCACTTGGCTTATCAGGTAAACCAAAATCTTCGGTCTCTACCTGGTATATTGATTCAGGGGCCTCCAATCACATGACACACTCTCCTGCCAATATGACTCATATTAGGGAGTATGATGGAGACCTCTGCATCAATACTGCTGATGGTGGTAATATTCCAATTTCTGCTGTTGGACAGGTCCCTCACTCCTTACCTTTGCATAATGTTTTTCTTTCCCCTCGCTTAACCACAAATTTGTTATCAGTTGGTCAACTTGTTGATAGTAATTGCTCCATCTTGTTTTCTCGCGCTGGTTGTGTTGTGCAGGATCAAGTATCGGGGAAGGTGCTAGCGAAGGGCCCTAAGCAGGGGCGACTGTTTCCCCTCCAGATTTCGTCAAAACAACATCTTCCTTCGGAGTCTGCTTTGTTTTCCCATTCTAGTCATAATAAATGCCAGTTGTGGCATAATCGTTTAGGACATCCTAATTCCAAAACTTTGATGTTTTTATTAAATTCTGGTTTAATTAATGATAATAAAGTTTCTTTTCAGGATGTTTCTTTTAATTGTGATAGCTGCAAGATGGGGAAAGGGAAAACCCTTCCTTTTCCTCTTCATGATTCTTTAGCAATGAAATGTTTTGATATTATTCATAGTGATGTGTGGGGTATTGCACCTGTTATCTCTCATTCTCATTATAAATACTTTGTTACATTCATTGATGATTATAGTCGTTTTACTTGGATTTATTTTTTGCATGCTAAATCTGATGTTTTCTCGGTTTTTAAAGTTTTCTTGTCTTATGTTGAAAATCAATTTTCCACTACCATTAAAATTCTTCGGTCTGATTCAGGGGGGGAGTATGTTTCTAAGGACTTCCAAACATTTTTGCAATCCAAAGGCATTATCTCCCAGCGATCTTGTCCTTACACCCTCAACAAAATGGTGGTGTCTGAACGAAAAAACCGACATCTCTTGGATATTGCTAGATCACTTTTGATAGCATCTCTGTTCCAACTAGGTTTTGGCCTGAAGCCCTCTCAACCGCTGTGCATGTCATAAATCGGCTACCTTCATCTAGATTAGACAATCAGACACCGTTTTATAGACTTTTTCAAAAGAATCCACTCTATGATCATCTTCGTCCTTTTGGATGTGTTTGTTTTGTTCTTCTTCCTCCCACTGAGCGCACTAAGTTAACAGCTCAATCCTCCATCTGTGCTTTTCTTGGTTATGCTCTTAATCAAAAAGGCTATATCTGTATGATTCTAAAGCCAACAGAATTCGAGTATCTCGCAATGTCGTGTTTTTTGAAAAACAATATTTTTTCCGAGACATGGTGATTCGAATGACTCGGTCTCGTTCTCCTTTTTACCATCATTTTCAGATACAATGCCTCCACCTGTTACTCGTTTCAAGCCGAATTTTGTGTATAAACGACGGAATGTTACAGGTGTTCCTGCCTCTGGGTCTCTCGCTACGCCTACCCTGACTACAACTGATCCTGAACCTGATCCACCTCCGGAGTCTTCTGCTCCTGATCCTGCTCCTAATCCAACCCCGGAGCCTCTTGCTCTTCGCAGATCTATTCGCCACACAAAGCCACCTGATCGATATGGATTTACTCATACTTCTTTATTAACCACTTTGTCTTCTATTTCTATCCCTAACTCGTACTCTCAGGCAGTGCAGCATGATTGTTGGAAACAGGCTATGCAGGAAGAACTTACTGCTCTTCAAATAAATCATACATGGGACATTGTTCCATGTCCTTCATCTGTCAAACCCATTGGCTGCAAGTGGGTATTTTCGGTGAAATTAAAGTCTGATGGATCATTGGATCGCTACAAAGCCCGTCTAGTTGCACTTGGAAACCGGCAGGAGTATGGTATCGACTATGAGGAAAACTTTTGCTCCAGTGGCCAAAATGACAACTGTACGTACAGTTCTTGCAATAGCCGCCTCTCAGTCATGGCCCCTATATCAGATGGATGTGAAGAATGCTTTTCTTCATGGGGATCTTAAAGAGGAAGTCTACATGCGTCTCCCTCATGGCATTTCTTCATCTTCCAAGACAGATGTTGCTCGATTACGACGCTCATTATATGGTCTTAAGCAGGCACCCAGAGCCTGGTTTGAAAAATTTCGAACCACTCTCCTTCAGCTTTCTTTCATACAGAGCCCGTATGATCCTTCGATGTTCACTCTTCATTCATCCAGAGGATCCACAATTCTCCTTGTGTATGTTGATGATATCATTATTACTGGCCCTCACAGTGATATGATCCGACAGATACAGGCCTCTCTACAAGATACGTTTCATATGAAGGATTTGGGACCTTTGAATTATTTCTTGGGTCTGGAAGTTCATCAATCAAAGAAAGGCTTGTTTCTTCACCAGCATAAATATGCTACTGACCTAGTGGATCTCGCCGATCTCAGTGATTCTAGCCCAGTCGACACACCTTTGGAAGTAAATACCAAGCTTCATCAACAAGACGGCGATCTCCTTCCTGATCCTACATTCTATCGTCGTTTGGTTGGTAGCCTTGTCTATCTAACCATTACTCGACCAGATCCCTCTTATGCTGTTAATCTGGTCAGTCAGTTTATGACGGCTCCACGGCATCATCATTTGGCGGCAGTCAAACGGATTATTCGATATATCCTTGGTACCTCTACCCGTGGCTTATTCTTTCCAGTTGGCACACCTCTTAGACTCACTGCTTATTCTGATGCGGATTGGGCTGGCTGTCCGGACACTCGTCGTTCTACTACAGGAGGTGTGTTTACTTGGGAGAAGCCTTAATCTCCTGGAAATGTAAAAAGCAAGATAGAGTCTCCAAATCTTCCACGGAATCCGAATACCGAGCCATGTCTTCCGCTTGTTCTGAGATCCTATGGCTACGAGGATTGCTTTCCGAGCTTGGATTCTCCCAGACTCAACCAACTCCTCTACATGCTGACAACACAAGTGCCATTCGGATCACTGAAAATCCGGTGTTTCATGAGAGGACAAAGCATATTGAAGTGGACTGCCACTTCATTCGGGACGAGTATGATCGCAAAGTCATTACTCTTCCTCATATTTCCACTGAATTCCAGCTTGCTGATATCTTCACCAAGGGTCTTCCACGCCCGCGGCATGAATTCCTGGTTCGCAAATTGCTACTGGTTGATTCCTCGCATCAATTTGAGGGGGGGTGTTAAAGTATAAACTTGTATTATAGTAGTCCAGGCGTCCAGCCCCGTTACATGATATTAGGCCCAGCCCAATTGTATATAAGAGATCTATTCTTATTGTGTACAGCTAGATAGATTAGTTGCCTTCCTTCTTTAGAGATCTAATTGATCTAATTAATATTTGATTCCTTGTTTTATTCCTTGATTTGTAGCCTAATCTTAGGCTTTGTAAAGGCTATTTAAGAAGATGAATCCAAGATGAAGGATCATCGAATGAGAATACATTTTCACAGAATTCTCTTCTCTCTCTCTCTCGTTTAAGTATTCTTTCAATCTGCCTGTACTGACACATTTTAATGGGCGTATTTGATAAAGGGAATTTATGATTGAAATTTGAGGTTGGGTTCTTCAAATGATTGCCAGACATTTTTTTTCAAATTGTCTGTTAGAGAGATGGGAGTTCCAAAAAGCAGCTGCGATGTAGTAGTTATAAAAATAGCATATCATATAAATTCTAGAATTTCAAATGCTTTTAAGATGGACATTTAGGTATATTTGTCTGCATGGAATTGAATTCCTAGGAACCCATTGTAGAAGAAATATTGTAAAGGAAATGAGAGAAGGATATAAGGTGAAGATGTAGATGGAACTCTAACTTTTATAGAATTTGATTTACTAGGGTGGCTGGGTATTCAATTTCCACCAAAAAAATAGAAAGAATATCTTATCACTATTTGTGGATCTTCACCTTTATTTCTTTCATTTTAGCCATGCCTAAGTGAGAAAACTTGCAATAAATAATGGAGATTGGGGTTGGGATGCCATCTGGCGAGGCACCTTGTCATTGTTTGCAAAAGAAACCCGGGAATTCTCATGTAGGGGTCATTAAGCAGCCATAGGATTTCGAATAAAGACAACTTGCCATCTCATTCCTTCTGTAGTAACCATTTTTCATTTCTTCTTAAAAATACTAGAAAGCACATTCTAAAGCAACAAAAATGCAAAAGAAGCATATGAAATGGACTGGTTGCTGGGGTAGCTCTTTTAGTTTTTGCACATTTAGCCCGGTGGCTTGACTGGTCTCTTGTCAAATAATCGGCTGACAATGGTGTTGCCGAACCTTTTTGATGGAGCTTGAAGGTGGATGGTTGTGATGATCTAGGTCTCTCTCTCTCTCTCTCTCTCTCTCTCTCTCTCTCTCAGTGGGTGGGTGGGTGTGTGTGTGTGTGTGTGTGGGTGGGGGCATTAAAAGGGAATGCAAATATCCAAACACCACCAAAAGAGATAGAAGGAAAGAAACCAACAACAAAACACTAAGAAAGGGTAAAGTCCAACGAAGTCTCGCCTTGCTTAGCCCTACTGTCCACCACACCATTTGCTAACCTAAGCACATGCCAAAAACCACTAACTATGATCTATGCCTCATAATCAGAGTTAGGTCGTGAAAATCTATACCAATGACAGATATGCATGAATCTAGGGATGGTTAAAAGAGGTAATTTGTAGAAATTCTCAGATGGGCGGCATTACATGTGCTTTTAGGAATGGATGCGGATCACACAATAATGGAAATGAGGTTGACTTGTAAGACTGTTAGTATTGTTAGACCTCTTTGTTGCTGTATTTGGGGTCATATGCAAATGCTGAGGGGCTCTTCTAGTGTGTTTTTTTTTTTTTTGGACTGATTGTTGAAACAAAGGGGCCAGAATCGCCCCTACAGGGGTTTGATGTTATTTAAACAAGCTGCCAGCTGCTATCCAATCATGGACTGCATTTGAATTAGGATGTCAGAATTTTGATTGCTTTACATTCTTTACATCAATACTATACAGTTTTGTACTTTTGTTGTCACTATACAAGTTGAGAACACTGGATTGATCTTTTTTTGGGAATAATATCAGTTGAGGTTTGTGGTTGTAGCTAGTAGCTACCCTTCTGGAGATACATTGGCTGTTAAGATGATATGATAATGGTTACCGATTTTTTTCGATCAATAACGAGAATTTATTAGAAGATCAAAACAGATGCTATATGCTATCAAAACAGACACTATATGCTAAGGTCTAACATGAAGACTAACTTTTATTCATTTTCTAGTGTGAAGAGGTATGCCGTTTGGCACTAATGCGTCGTTACCGGCTTTTACCACACATATATACTCTTTTTTATATGGCTCATACCAAGGGTACACCTGTTGCCACCCCTACTTTTTTCGCAGGTGTGCTCTTTGAACTTCTAAGAACTCTGTTTATACACAACAATGTTATGATTTAGTTTGGTAGCAAACTTGCATATGGACAGATGTTTGTGTTCACTAACATTTCGTGCAGATCCTAAAGATCTGAAATTGAGGACAGTTGAAAATTCCTTCCTGCTGGGGTCACTTTTAATATGTGCGAGGTACCTCAAATTAATTCTTGAAATGCTTTCTTGTTCTTTAGATTTACAGCAGAAATACATTATGGGTGCTTTTGGTTTATTTTAAGTGAACTTTTACACTTTCACGAACCATCTTAAGTTACAATGTATTCTGGGAATGATGCATTTTTTTCCTTACACTTTCCTATTTGGTTGTTAGCACCCTGCCTCATAGAGGATCCGATCAAATGCAGCAAGCATTACCTGGTGGCATTTGGATGCGTTTTGATTTTGATGATGCACATCCGGTAAATATTATAATTAATTGCTTTTATTAACCCTGAGAGTGCATATGCCATTAAAAATGAATGATTTTCTAGGAAGGGGTCATTCCCAATGGGGGTGCATGATCTTGGTATGAGAGCAGAGCCATGGTTGGTTAGGCATGCCAAATCATTGTCAAATTATGGATCCTCACCATTCACCCTATGAACATGAGTGCATGCATTTGAACAAGAATTTAGTAATGGTTGCTTGTAGATCTTCACCCCTTTTGATCAGAGCCATTTTCCTAGGAAGTCATTTCCTTTTCCAGTTTTTTTTTTTTTTTTTGGTAGACTCCTTTTTCCAGTTAATTGCCAAATGTGCCCAAGGACTTCTGCTATTGAATCAAAATCCATGATGATCAATTACATTTATTTCCTTTTTCTACGTAATTCAGGATTTACCTACACTGTATTTGCAAGGTGGATCAATAATTCTCGTAGGCCCCCCTCTTCAACATGTTGGTGAGGCAAACCCTACAGATGAATTATCACTCTTCATTGCTTTAGATGAACATGGTGAGTTTGGGGTTTATACTGCTTGCAATTTAAGCCATTGCCATACATTACTTGTGAACAATTGGTTCTTGGAACTGCTCTACAATTGGGTGGTCTTTAGGTCCAAATTCATTCCCATCATTGGGTTTGTTTGAGCTGCCTGAGTGCATCTCAGTTTTATTGCATTGTGAGGCACCACTTGTACATTTTATGCAAATGCATTTATGTTTTCATTCCTTCTCCCTTTTCTATAAAATTCAGATCAATTTGGCTAAAAAGGAAATTGAAATTCAATGCTCTTTAAGCATACAGGATTTTAAGTCCTTTGTTATCTATTTATTTATTCTTTAGGTGGGGGTTCAGTGGGGGAAGAGAGATGAAGGGCATCTCACTTTCAAGACTGATTCTTTTTCCATCAAATATGGGATGGGACCTTCTCTAATGTTCTGTAGTTCTTGTTTCTCACTTATATATATTTTATTAGTATTTTATGAATCCTTCTGATGTTTTCCAATCTTTCTGTCTAGCAGCAGCAAGTATTTTTTTTTTTTTATTCATTTTTTTTGTTTGACCTCACAAGTTTCTCATTACAAATCTGAAATTAGCTCTCTTCTTTAATGTGGAAAGTTGAAGTAGTAGCAACATATGTTTGTAGGGTTCTATACCATTTGCTAAATTAGTTTGGTAACCTACTACATGCAAAGAAAGATTTCTGGAACTGTCGAATTTTTCATCCAAGGATGAAGGCTTTTGAAAGTTATTTGTAAAGTTCAGTTCTGAAGCGTCCCATGCTCTGCTGTTGTTATAACTATCAGCAGTATAAATTGCGGCTTCACTTCTGCAGGTAAAGCAGCAGGTGTTCTTTATGAGGATGATGGTGATGGATATGAGTTTACGCGTGGAGAATACCTCTTGACCTATTATGTTGCTGAACTTCAATCTTCAGTTGTTACAGTAAAAATTTGTAAAACTGAAGGATCTTGGAGAAGACCAAAACGTAGAATCCATGTAAATTTATTGCTGGGTGGAGGTGCCAAGGTATGTCACTGTTGAAAAGTAGAAGAGAAATGTACCGGTTACTTTCTTCTCAATTGGATCATGATGCAGGCCCTAGGGCTAGGTCCTGCGTGGAAGTACCGAAGCACAATAAAGTGCCGAAGCACGTGTCCGCACACACTATCACACGTCTCCGCAGAGACCATAAACAAGGACGCACCTCAGAGGGAACAAATCCACTCAAAATATAATTAATGGACTCTCTTATAATTCCATGTTTACAATGCCATATAAATAGGAAAAATAAAACTTAGGGCCTAAGTTACCTAATCAAACTAAGAAACTATCCTAATTACAACTCTTTTAACAAAAAATTAGAAACTAATAGCAATTAATAAAATTAGAAAATATCTGAACTCTCTTGCGTGGTCCCACATATAGGCTATGGGCCTTCTTTATCCATTCTGCATTAGATCATTCTTCATTCAGCTCTTAAGGTATTGTTTTTCTCTTGAAGCTTGACGCCTGGGGCACTGATGGGGAGGAATTGCAGATAAGAATGCCTTCGGAAACTGAAGTGTCTAATTTAGTGCTGACAAGTGAAAATCTGTACAGAAGACATCTAGGTAATGTTCTTAACCTTGCATAGATATTTCTGATTTAGTGAAAGAAACCATTCTATTTTATTTCTGAGCAGGGTTTACATTTCATAGAAAATATTTTGAACATCTAGTTAGTATGTTTACATGAATACATAAACATTCGATGGAGTTCCCTTTCCCCCTGTTCATTTTCTCTTACTACCATTTTACTTTGTCAAATTTAATGTAAGCAACACATTTAACTTTCCATGACATGATCTTTTTTGTGGAGAAATTCATGTCAATCTTTTAGGGAAAACTTGAAGGTCTCATACTAGACTAAGCATTGGTTCACAATACAATGGCTCTGTCAGAGTGAAACCTTCGTGCATGAAAGTTTTAGTGTCACTGTTCTCATAAAACATGTAAATGCAGAAAATGCCAAGTGCATCCCAGATGTGGAAGGGCTTCCAGGACAGAAGGGAACAGAACTCTCAAGGACCCCTGTTGAACTGAAGAGCGGTGATTGGGTTCTCGAAGTTGTGCCCTGGATTGGGGGTAGAATGATCTCTATGACCCATCGTCCTTCCGGTATGTCCATTCATCAGAGGGTACTTTCCCTGTTTTATTATGTTTAAGAATAATGAAGCTAATTTCATGTTCCTATCATTTGGGACGTCTTAGCACAAGGAATGGTTCTTAATCATTTGCTATTTTGAACAAAGGATCTCAGATAATGCTGATATATGTGTAATGTGTGTTCACAAATAACCATTGGAAAAATAACCAGCGAGTGCAAAGTGTTCTTAAGAGTAATCTTCAGATCTTTCCTATTGGTTGCCTCTCGCAGGAACTCAATGGCTTCACAGCAGAGTTGAAGTTGATGGTTATGAAGAATACAGTGCAGTTGAATACCGATCTGCAGGATGCACTGAGGAGTATACTGTCATTGGGTGAGTCACCTATCTTTTGTCCACCAAAGCTTTTATGTGATAAAAGTAAATTGAGCCACGCATAGTAATTGTGAAGACAGATGAACGAGCCTAGAGCTCAATGGGCCTTGGGTCCAATGGGCCTGGACAAAATGGGTTCATGTTACAGTGTGTACCTATTCCTAAGGACAATTGTAGATAGGGATTATTCCCTGTTGTTGATGAGGCTTATAAACCCAACCATGTGTAATGAAAGCTATTATAAAACAGAGTCGTGCTATCTCAAGACCAAGAGATTTTTCCCAGCATCTGTATCTAATTTAAAGTGATGCGTAAGTACTGAATAACATAAATATCCATCTGAAATCCTGACCGGTGAGACTGAAGCAAAACTGAGCTAGTCGTACAAATGCTTTAGTACTGATTACCATTATGCCCTTGTTCATTACATTGCTGTTTAAGAAATGATCCTACCAGAACTTTTTATTGCCTATTTATTTGAACTAATTTTTATGGTTTACAAGTAGAATGGTATGCTATGTTGTTTAAATCATTTAAAGCATGATAGAACATTGCCAGGGTTTCCATTCTCTGGATCTGTTTTCAGTTGTAAATGACTGCGACTTACTGTACTGTAATATTTCTGAATTTTACAGAAGAGATCTCAAGCAATCTGGAGAGGAGTCTCTTTCTTTAGAAGGGGATATTGGAGGTGGATTAGTTCTTCGACGCCAGATATCTATTCCAGAAAACAATCTGAAGGTTCTACGAATCAACTCTGCCATTATAGCACGCAATGTCGGTGCCGGTTCGGGTGGATTTTCAAGGTCCGTAAGCAAATAGATTGATATAATCATTGAGGTACTTGATACCCATATGATGCTTCATTATCAGAGATTGTTTCTGGTACAGTAGGACCCAGCTCTTGGTAATCTAACTACCATATGGTTGACTGTCATTTGATAGGCGACAGTCCAATATCTCAATTGTTTGGACAGAAGCTATTGTATTTGCAACAAAATAAACTTCAAATTGAGATTAACAGAAGAAAGAAAAATCAAACTGTTATAAAAAATAAAAAAGCCAAACTTCTGAACACATGCAGTTTTTGATTGATTTGAGAACCGCTGTGAGAATTCTCCCAAATTGTTTCCACTACCAAGAACACGAACATGGTCTAGTGTTTGATAGTTTTATCATTTTCTCAACACGGTGTGACATTTTATTTCATTTACATAGGAAGATAAAGAGGTGAGAGGGCTGAAAGGTAGAAGATATTTGGCAAAGGAGTGTAGCCAAAGTGAAGATCATCAAAATTTCTCCCATATGGTGGAATTTACTATGATTGAAAGAGGATGAGAAACTATTTACCATTCTAGATGGAAAATATGATTCCCACTTCCCCATACCATTGACCCTTATACATTAAACCGTTTATCAGTGCATGGGAAAATGACATATGTCCCTTAAAAGATTTTCCTAACATCCCTTTGGTGTTAATGTGCTTTACTTGGGAGCGAGACGAGCAATGAGACCACAGGTACAAGGTCCTCTGCAACCAAAATCCTGGGGTAAAAATTGTAGACCCAGCTGATTCAATGGCTTTATTGTATGTGGTTTCATCAAGACCAGTATGCTTTCATTTTCTGCAAAATGATTTTTTTTTTTTTTTTTGTTTCATGAGTATATTTTACAACAAAATTCAGTTTATTTTTTGTTGTCTGTGAAATCTTGGAATTATGAGATTGTAAAATACCATGCATCATGTACAAAGTGCATATTGCTCTTGTTTTCCTTACCACATTGCTCAAGGCTAATGAATTTTTATATTACAGGTTGGTTTGTTTACGGGTGCATCCAGTTTTCACAGTCTTGCATCCAACTGAAGTTTTTGTTTCATTTGTTTCTATCAATGGCTCTGAGCAAGAAATTTGGCCTGCTTCTGGCGAGCAATTTTTTGAGGGAGATCTCCGGCCCAATGGTAAGTTTTTGTGCCCATTATTGATACCATCATTACCTTTGCAGTCATAGAAGTCACCTCTCTGTCTTCCGGTAAAATCCAATGGTAAGGATTCCAATAAAATCATGCAATTTTTTAGAACATTTCCGAAATGCGATCAAAGGATATTTTAATACATCTCACCATACACCCTCTAAGTGTGGCACATCAGATCGAAAATCTAGATTGCTTGAGGCATTGATATCCTGTAACTCTTACGAGTCAAAGAAGATTAGTACTTTACCAAATCGCAAAAATTATTCCAATTTTTTTTTCTTATATTTAGTAATCTTTTCTTATACGTAGGAGAATGGATGCTAGTGGACAAATGTGCTGGATTGAGCTTGGTTAACCGGTTCAACATTGACGAAGTTAAGAAATGCCTTATTCATTGGGGGACTGGAATAGTTAACTTGGAGCTGTGGTCTGAAGAGAGGCCAGTTTCCAAAGACACTCCTTTGACAATCTCTCATGAGTATGAGGTGCGACCGATCCCTTAGGTCAGGTTCTGGGCATTCATCTCTTTAGTGGTTGTATTTGCTATATTTGAACGTATGAAGAAGTCACGCACAAATAATTGTCTCCTGACATACACCTTCCATCCATGAAATAACTTATACTTCTTAACACTTGCTTGGTAATGCTAATTGCATGTGCCCAATCATGGGGAACCTCCAACTGCTTTGGATTTGAAATGTGTGAGGACCTAAAACAGGGGGGAAGAAAAAGAAAAAACGTATGCATTTTGTGCAAGCTCCTGTGAGGATATTGCTTAAAGTTCAAATTGGTTGTTTATTTATTCTTTCTTTCTCCAAACAAGCAGTTACTTATGTGTTCTTTGTTCACTTGAGAATGGGTGTGATTCGTGTGAATGCGTGGGAATTTCCAATGGGATTTATCCAAATGTTGCTTACTAAGAGTGCTTGCACCAAAAGACTAGCTAGGCTGATGCTTATGTCGCTGTTGACATGGACTGATGGTGATATGGAGTAAATCCTGGTTCTCAATTACCTGAGATTGGGAGGATGCAGAACACCAGTAGAGTTGCATCATGTAGGTTGACTTTGTCACTACTCCAAAAAAATGAATTATGAGAAAAATGAAGAAATAGAATTCATATAGTTGATCCAACATAGTTATTACAATGCTTTGATGATGCCGAGGCTTTGATGATGATAAATGACTGGAAAAGGGGGTCCATGTTGGAATTCTACGAGGTGCCAGATCTGAAGATATGGGGTCCATGTTGGTATCCAGACGGCTCATGTGGAAGAAAAATGCCTTGGAATTTGAATCTTCTATGCTAGTTCACTAACCATGAGGGATTGCTGTCTCATCCACTCCTCTCTGCTTTTTCACATGTGCATCGCACATCACTGTTGGTGGTACTCGACCCAACCACTCCAAAGTAATCGAACCAATGGAACTTCATGCAAGTTCTCACTCAAATTGGTAAAGATAGTGCAATTATTTCATTCATCCATGACCTTCCAAATCACCACCAATAAATAAAGATACCAAGTGGGGTGGTTAAGGTTTGAAGTTTATGATGTTGGTGGGCCAGAAATGCCCTTCACTATGCGGATGAGCAATGCTTTGTCAGCTCAGGGAGGCTGCCCTGCCACCATTACTAGTGGGTTCAATGTGTCCTACATCCACTGCTACAATGACATGGTATCTAATCGAGACTGGTCACATGTACTCTTAGTCAGAGTGGCATGAAATTGACAGATAAGTTTTTGTTGGTTGGGGACATTGAAGTTTCAAATTTTAATGATATTCTAGGTGCATCTATTTTGTGATTAAATTTAATGATTATTAATCATCTGGTGCTCACTTTATCAAAACCTAAAGTGCTGAAAATAAAATGAACACACCCTTTTATCCATGTTTAAGTTTACTCTAACTAGAGATGGTTTCACTGTCCAGTTTATCATGTATGAATATAACATTCTATTCAAACCTATTGTAACTTGATAAATCTTAGAGTGGACTCAAAAACATGAGTTAAATCTTATCATATCTCATACAAGCAAGAGGCGTTTTGTCACCAGAAGTTTCAATTTGTAATATAGAGAGCCAACATAAATTTATATAAAATAAAATTTGTGATATTTATTCAAATCAACTTGGTAAATCTTATTGTGGATCAAAAATATAATACACACAATATATATATATATAGCGGGCTCTTCTAAGCTATTGCTTAGCTTATCCTAAGTTGGAATAGTGCTGGTCTCACAAATCAAAATAGATTATATCTGTTTTTTGCATGATGGAACTGGAAAATCCAGTTCTGATTGGATTTATCTTGATTTGGAGACTATCATTATGCAAAAAACAACGATAATCGACTTTAATTTTTCGGATCAACACTGTTTTAGCTTAGGAGAGTTGGCCATATATATATATATAGAGAGAGAGAGAGAGATGGAGATATTTATAAGAGGTTCAAATTTTAAATATGTGGAGCCTCATGAATCTAAGCATTATGGGTAATTTGAAATAGAGGAAATTGATTTTTTTTTTAAAGGAAAATTTCTAAACAAGGCCTCAAGTTTTTACGTTTATCTCTAAAAAAGGATACAAGTTTCAATACTTTTCAAATTAGGATCTAAGTTTACCTATAAGCTTTCAATTAGGGCATTGGTCTACAGATGACTTTTCCGTTCAATTTTTTTAAAATACCCAAATTACCCTTCATCTAATAAGTCAGACCCACCACCCGCCAAATTGGTCCAGATCCCTTATCCTAACTATTACATGGGAACCATATTAAACATGTTGGAATGTCCATCATGGGGCCGACATGGAGATAATTCGGACCGCTCAACCGTTTCTTTCAAAGATAAATCCTCAAATTCCAATTCAATAGGAGTGGATTCCACCATCTCATCAGGCACATGACAGAAACGCGATTAAAGCCACATCTACAGCGTCTCCACATCAACACCCAATCATGTTCTCAATCTTACAGTGGGACCTCTTCTTATTAAAAGAAAATCGGAGGATATCTCGCTGGAGGAGATGATATTCATCTTGGATGGTCTGGATCATCATTACGTGGGCCCTACACTGGAGTTTTGGAGACCATGCTGCCACTGGATCCGGATTCACAAACATCACCCGTGCTTGTGTGTTCCTGGCCCTGCTGTTACCAAGTACCAGTACCCGAATTTCTCGCCAGCCCATTTGGACCCGACTCTCCCCTATATAATAAAATCTAAAGATACATAGTATTTATGTCAGACAGCTTCACCACTTGAGCTCTGTATCTATTTCTTTCCTGCCAGTTGTTGAGCTCTGTATCTATTACTCATATTGCAATTCATGGCAGCCAATTTGCAGAGGCGAGGTTTCACGATTTTCGGAAAGAGATTCCTAGACAGAAAGAAGTGGATTTCTTCTTCTTCTTCTTCTTACAGGTAATATTTTCTCTACATACAAATGAACAAATCTCTCTGGAGTCTCTCAAACATTGGAATTTCTTGTGCCTGTGAGATGTTCTAGAAAATCTAATTCCATTCTTCCACCATTCTTCTCTTGCCAGATTTCAAAGTACAAATTGTAAATCGAGCGGATCTTTTATCTATCATTCCTTTTTATAAGATTCATGTTTCAGATCTGGAACTCAAACGGCTGCTTCTTTTTTTTTCTTTTGAGAATCAGTTGAAATCGTTTGACTTTGAAAACAAATCATTTCCTTGTCTTCTCTTATATAACATCAAAAGCTGTTGCAGATGATCTTCATGGAAATGCCACTAGGAAGCTCTATAGGTTAGAGCTTATAGAAGAAAAAGGCATGAGTGTTAAGAATCTTCCTTACTAGGAAGCTCTATACCTGATGCATAGAGCCCCTGGATTGGTCATATTTAGGGGCTTTTAAGATTATATATAGGGAAGTATTTAAGTGCATTCATCCCTCACCAAAAAATTTTTGGTGAGGGACACCCTCTTTGGAAAGTGTCAAGTACAAAAAAAGACACTCCCCTTTTTGTACTTACACTTTTTCAAAGGGGTGTCCCTCACCAAAAATGATGAGGGATGGATGCACTTGAATATTTTCCTTATATATATATATATATATATATTTATTGCTTGTGGCCCACTGGCCAGGAGGGAGGAAATCAAACCGGTGGGAGTGGTGGGAGTGAGGGGGCTTACCAATTGTCCCCCTTTATATTCCCGTTAAGATTATATTTTTACTAGTGGTACAAACCTGAAGAATCAATTGACTTCCTTTCAACAGAGATTGAATAAAGGGAAGATGAGAAATGAATAGACATGTAATTAAATATATAGTACCATTTACTAAGCTACTGTTTAACCTTGTATTCTTTGCTTGTTCTCTTTTTTAAAAATCATTTTGATGGAGTTCAATTGACCATGAATTCCTACGTATTTAATTCCAATATATTTTATATAAATAAAGGCAAATATTTTAAAAATAACCATTAACTAACTTCTTTTTAATGAAAATTGAATCAATGGAAGATAAGAAAAGTCTTCAACACTTCACTGCTCTCCTCGTATCCTCCACCCTTTATCTCTTTAGATCTCATTTGACCATAAATTATAATGTTTTCAATTATTATATATTTGCCTTTCGTAGAAAGAAGCTCTTGTCTATCTTTTTCTTTTTTCTTAAATGTCATTTTGTCAAAAAAAAAAAATAGTTCTTTGGTAAATACTCTTATACACACTTGACAAAGTCCCGTACCATCATGACCGCAACAAGGGCTTTGACTCCCTATTTATTTAGGTAAAAGGGAGGCACCCCAATAGTTAGCTACCAATGGATAGGCACAATGTCAACATGACCTATGGAAAAATGGATTTCAAGTGTTAGATTGCATCTAGTTTTATTATAGTAACATTGATTTAAGACCACGGTTTGCACTCAGAGGTTGTAGGTTTGAAACTTTATTACCACACTGGAGTTATAGGAGAATTTACCCGGCTTTCCTCTAGGTCCAGAGAGATTTGTCCAGTCCAAAGAGTTGAAAACCCTCCGATAAAATATAAAAAATAAAAATAAAAAATTTGATCTGCGTTCCCCATGTCAATGTGCGTTGTTTTTTATTAAATTTTCCATGAGAAACCAGAGTCAGGAATTTCTATGGGCAGACATGGGACAAGTATCTCGGACAGCTTAAAGTGGTGGGTTCGTGTCTAATCACGTGGCTCGGGCACACACAGCGGAAATCTCTGTATCTCACCAACCCAACACCAACTTGTCATTTTTTATTCTATTTATATCCTCTAAAGATTCCTCTCCTCCTCCTCTTATCTTTTTCATGGGAAGCTCTCGCACCACTCATTTTTATCATTTTGTTTATCCATGTTGGACTTTTATGATAGCTATCAAATAGGGTTCCAAGGGGAACAGTTATGGATAGGGACTTAATTGGATTCGGACCCAAATCAATTTCTAAATAACGATTTTAGTTTTTTGTCTGATTCAGACATGAATCCATTTATGAATCGAAATCTAAAACATGTTCCAAATCTGATTCTTTTAATGAACGAAAACCTCCAATTAATTGGAGAATCATATACACATTTACATACCAACTCTTTATAAAAAAAATTTGATAAAGATGAGAGTTACTTACACAAAACATAATAAGACTAGAATCATGGGTGCAGTTTTATTTTGTTTTTTCAAAGTCTTGGTAAAGTGATTTGAGATATTCCCCAG
Source organism: Litsea cubeba (assembly GCA_012931725.1). NCBI lineage: Eukaryota > Viridiplantae > Streptophyta > Magnoliopsida > Laurales > Lauraceae > Litsea > Litsea cubeba. Next base: position 5,738,536 of record CM022946.1, on the reverse strand, counting down.
TGGTTGCAGGATGAGGGCTGCGCACTTTTCAGCGTACGACAAGAATGTGGATGAAGAGATGCATCCAAACTCGGTACCAGACGATGTGATACAGCCACACATCAACAATTACTGGGCCCCACACCCACAAACAGGAGTTTTTGGCCCCATCGACCCCAGCACCTCGGACCACCAGCGCCAACCATCACCTGCTGCTGCTGCTGCCGCCTCCAATGGTTCGGTCCTGGAGCACCAGGCATGGTTCCGCCCCCTCGAAGATGTTGATAAGCCCACCCCACCTTGAATGAAAGCTCCAAAGCCCCTGCTCTGCTTTTACTAGCAAGTTATATCATCGTGGTTATCATCAAAGTCTTATTTAAATATGTTGAATAATCAAATATTTATGTATAAGTAGATTAATGATTGCGGGCACATAAGTGATAAAAACTGGTGGTTCGGCTCTGATACCAATTGATAGTTCGAAACACGATGAAAATTAAGTCTACTCCAAAAATGGTTGGCGTGACCGTGACCATTGATAAAACGATGGTGGAGGTGGATTTAAAATAAGGTTTGTACACAAATTAGTCAGACTTATCATTTCCTAATTTATTATTTATGGGCATATTTGTGTAGTATCACGAAAATAGAAGTCTGTGTTTTTTCCTTGTGGAAGGCACCACTTTTCTATGCCCTCATTGGAAAGACTTTTTTCAGTAGATGTTTAGGGAATTAAGCCAAAAAAGTTACTGACATAGAAGTCTTCCTTTTCTTTAATGATGAAGACATTTCATATCAATTTCGGTATTGGTGGGTCCTATAATATGCCTTTTGAAGAAAGTGGGATGTTGATGGAAAGTGATCTGTTTAACCGTATTAATCTAGCAGATGCATCATACATACTATCCCTAATTCCTCAAAAGTCAAAACTCAATAGTTCTTTTTTTTTTTTTTCTTTCCAAGTATATTCAAACTTTGAGTTTGGATTCCTATTTCTTGTATTTCGTTGAAACATGAAGATATTTTCTCATCCTATCAATATTCGCCAGCAGTATAAATCTCTTCTTTTCTTTTTTTCATTCTAAGAAAGCAACTGAGATGATGTATTAACTAGTATGAAATTTTATACAGCTCTCGAAAGTTGATATGGTAAAACAATTGAAATAGGAAACAATTGAAACATGGGATCTGGACTCTCGAACTTTAGTTTGTATATGTGGGCCCCACCATGCAATGATTCAGACTTTCCTACTTTGGACAATAATCATCATCAACAACTTCATAGCCTTATCCCTTCAATTATAGCTTTATCTTACAGCCTTTTACTATGTATATTAAGTGACAGGAGTTTGACCCCATAACTATTCCTGCAGCAAAACAAGGAGCCACTGTTTAGCTGAGAGGGACTATCTTACTTATAGCTTAACAGGAAATGAATGGGTCTTACAGAAAGTTTTAAGAATTACAGGGCTGCCTCCCACAGCTCCACTTAGAGATCGATCCCTAGGTGGGCTATATAGAGCCTGCTCCCACAGCTCCACTTAGAGATCGATCCCTAGGTGGGCAGGTTTACATATCACTCCCTGACCACTAGGCCAACTGGCCAAAAAAAAAAAAACACATGTTCTGTCCCGGCTGTTTCTCAGGCTCTCGGCTGGTTAGGGTCAGTGTAGTTTTGCACAAGTGTGCAAGTACAGCCCCTTGTAAAAGCAAAGAAACACCTGCTCTACAGCTCAGTCATTATGTGCTATTTTGACTACATTTCAAGACTCGCCTTCTTTGGCATTTTAAGTTAAAACCCAACCAAACATAGCTAGGAAAGGTGCAATTGTTTAGCACAACAGCATAGGAGATTAGCGTTGAAGCACCAGGTGTATGATAGAGATTTTGACAAGTCCCAAGCTGGAACGGAGGCAGAATGACTTATCTTTCATTCATCTTCGAAAATTACCTGTTGAAGAGGTGGAACCAATCATGGTCGATCATCGACGGAAGAGTTAGAATCATCTATGGTGGAGCCCCACATCCTTCTTAATATTGGCCTCTGGAGTACTGGACTGGACTTCATATATGGACCACATTTCTTTACAATTCTTTTCTTTTCCTTCTTCTTTTGTAATAGAGCACGTCGCTGCAATCTCAACATTTTTTTATATATGCATTACTTCAGTTTGATATTATAAAATCTTTCTTCTTCTGCGTCTCAAAGTGACAATCGAGTGGCAGATCACTCAGTCCTGGGAATGCCAAGCACCACAATATTTGGGTTCTTCTAGTTCTAGTCCACCTCTTAAGAATGAAGTTCCTTAGATACTGAAGCTGTGACAAAAGTTTTTTATTATTCTTCTTTTCAGTTGTACATGATAAGAAGATGTGCATTCTCACCAAAAATCATTGCACGAACACAACCCACCTCTAAAATGATGGAACCGATTTCGATCCCTAACAACAATCTCTCTTTCGTAAACCTTGGATATGAATTTTGTTACAGTATGGCAATCGTTACACACTCGAAGATTCTTCACAACTCTCAATGGCGTCTGAGGGCTTGTGCTAATTAAGCCAAAAGCAATTGCCAACCTCTCACTGTGACGACACAATGCATGTTCCTTCTCCTCCTCCGCCACATCTAACAAAACATTTGTTGTTTGTGCCACATAACCCTCATTCTTTAGACGCTGAATGACTTCATCCAACATCATGTATATCTCTCTTGCTCTCGGGTGAGATTTATCCCCCATGCGGAATTCATGAACCACACCATCCAATTCAATCATGCTGCACCCTGGGGTCTTCTTCACTTTCCTCATTTTCATTTCTTTTCTCACCTTTAACACATCCCTCCATCGACTGGCAGATGCATATATATTAGACATGAGCACGTAAGCCCCATCCCTCTCAGGCTCTAGTTCCAAAAGGCGATATGCGATGCTTTCACCCAACTTAACTTTTCCATGGATCCTACAAGCCCCCAACAGAGCTCCCCAAATAAATGCATCAGGCCGAATGGGCATGCTCCTTATGAATTCCTCTGCCTCCTCAAGCAACCCCGCTCGACCTAAGAGATCAACCATACACCCATAATGCTCAATTTGAGGGTGAAGATGATACAATCTAGACATGTCCTCAAAATGGCGACGGCCCTCATCTACTAACCCTACATGACTACAGGCGGATAAGACACCAACGAAGGTCACCTCATCTGGTTTTATCCCAACCCTAGACATCTCAGAGAAGAGAGACAATGCCCTCTCTCCTTGCCCATGCATTGCAAACCCAACTATCATAGCTGTATAAGAATAAACATCTTTGCACCGCATGCTGCTAAATACTCCTAAAGCTTGATCTATGCTCCCACATTTTGCATACATATCCACTAATGCATTTCCTATGAACCCGTCTGCCTTAATTCGATTCCTTCCAACATAGAGATGGACCCACTTGCCTAATTCAAGTGCCCCAAGATTCGCACAGGAATTGAGCACACCAACTAGAGTAACATCATCTGGTTCTAAGCCTTTCGCTTGCATCCGTCGAAACATAACCAAGGCTTCCTTGAACTCCCCCTGCTGTACAAGTCCTGATATTATGGAGTTCCACGACACTATATTTCTCTCGGGCATTTCCTCGAACAATTTGTAGGCAAACTCAACATCCCCACACTTCAAATACATGTCCACCAGAGCATTCCCCACAAAAACGTCCAAACGCACCTTATTCTCATCAATATACCTATGAATTCTCCTGCCCAAGTCCAAATCTCCCAGTTTAGAGCAAGCGGAAAGCACCACCACTATAGTCACTTCATCCGCTATCAAGTTTGCATCCCCCATCTCTAAGAAGACCCGAGTCGCTTCCTTTGGAAAACCCATCTTCGCATACCCCGAAATCAGTGTCGTCCACGAAACCAGATCCCGTTGGGGAATTTTATCAAACAGTCTCTGCACAGCATCAATTTCCCCACAAACAGCATACAATCTCATGAGCGTGTTCTTGACATAAACATCAGATTCAAGCCCGGTTTTCACAGCATGAACATGAATGGCTTTCCCTTCCCTAATTGCCCGCAATCGCGCGCAGGCCTTGAGAAGGAAAGGGAGTGTGAAATTATCAGGAAGGAAGCCGTTATCGAGCATTTCGCGATAGAAGAAGAGGGATTCTTCCGGGATTTTGGAGGAATTAGAGAAACCTCTGATGATGGTGTTGTAGATGTGTTGATTTGGGGTTTGGATGGAGTGGAAGAGGGAGCGAGCGTAGTGGAGGTCTCCCAAGGGAGAGAGGGCGCAGAAGGAGAGGATTTTGCTGAAGACGAGTTGGGTTTGGAGAGGCCTGGATTTGATTATGGAAGCGTGGATTTGCTTGAGCTCCTGCATGGATTTGCAGGATTCTAATCTGTGGAGGACTAAGGGAAGATGAAGATGATGATGATTGGGACTACTGAGGTCTGATATTGGAGGAATCGAAGCGGAGGAGGAAGTGAAGACCCTTTCCATTTGAATACTCGAGGAACGAAGCATATGACTTGACAGAGAAAGAGAGAGAGAGCCCCAAGTCTTCTTGGTATATAAGACCAAGGCCGTTAACCGTTAACCTTTTGAAAGTTCCCACCAATTTTTAAACAAAATGGAACAGGCTGTTTACTTTTACAAAAAGTATAAATGGATAAGTCATTGAGATAGTCCATGGACTAATCCTATGATAAATCATAGGATTAGTCCATGGACTAACTCAATGAGTTAGTCCATGTAGCATAACTGTTACTTTTATACCTTTTTGTGGTTGGGTTGGTCCTGGCGGCAAAATCTGACCCGACCCGATAACTCGACCCATATTCGACCTGCGTTTCCTGCCCGCAATATAAGGGTCGGGTTGGGATTGGCCAGCTTAACCTGCCTGACCTATTTAAATGAGTTGGATTACGGTCTGCTCGCATATATATGTATATGGGTAATATTCAAGTGAGAACTAGTTCTTACATATTATATGAGAACTTTTTTGTGGAGTCCAATTGTGGGCCCCATTTGGGGATGGGACCCGGGGGATGGAAAGATCTATGTGAGACCACCCTAAGTATCAAGTTTGACCCCAAACCCATGCCCCTAACCCCTTCATCCGTGGCCCACAAGTTTAATGGCTTCATATTCAAAAAAATATTCAACCCTCGATCCAACGGTTCAGTCCATTCAGATGTGTGTCAATCCTTGGGATTAGTGACTATCAGGGGGTTCCCTATTAGTTGATAGGTTTGGATGGGTTGCTAGTTGGGCCCCACAAAAAAGTTCTCATATAATAGGTGAGAACTAGTTCTCACTTGAATATTTTTCTATATATATAAACCAACTTAAAGCAATTTGATGGTTTAATGTTTTGGTTCTTAAAATTGGCTATTTTACATGGAATGAGCCGAGGTTTTGTCGGGTCGGGCTTCCCTTGGTCTGTAACTTTAACTAAAATGTAGCATTAACATTTGAAATGGGTTGGATTTGGGCCAGAATTCATGTGCTGGGTCGGATTAAGCAGGTTGATCCGCAGTGAATGCAAGTTATGCATGTCGGGTCTGAGTTAACTTGCATTGGGTGGGAGTTGAAGTTATATGACCCTTTTTTTTTATACGGGTTGGAGTAGATAATAACCCATGTCAATCCGACCCATTTTGACCCGACCAAACACTTTTGCCACTGCCATGAGCCATCCCTTTAGAACCAAATCGCTTAACATCAGATGAACTGTGCAAAATGAAGTGTTCAAACTTCAACGGCAGAATCTTCATACTACAGAATTTTTTAAGAATCTGCTGATAAATAAATTTTGGGTTACAAAAAATTAATGTAAAAAATATGAACTTTTCAGTATTTGTTCTAAATCATCTACGTCTTTAATGATTTCTTTTTATTTTTTGTGTGACTCTTTTTTGGATAGTTTTCTAAATATTAGCTCTCATGGGGTATAGCCTATGGGTGGGCAGCTCCTTGGTGGCTCAGGTAGAACCCACCATTAGTTCGAAAAGCACAAATTTAGTATATGCAATAGTACTAAGAAGTTTTGATTTTATAAGTTGGTTCCAACGTTAGATTGATAGTGTGTATGAGTTATAGATAGTGTGCGCTCGAAAATGAGATCACGGGGTGCCTAACATTGGCTGATTGCACAAGAAATCAGAAGTGTCCATGACACGACAGGACGTGATGGGTAGGACCGGGCTAAAGTTTGTAGAGCCCAGCTTCTGTTAGTCATTGAGCCAAACACTTAGCCCAGGTCCAGCCCATTCATACACCATCTATGCTCAATGTCTCACCAGCCTGGCCAGAAGAGGACTTTAAGCTGGCGCTCTGTTTAGTCATTTGGCAACTCTCTCTCTCTCTCTCTCTCTCTCTCTCTCTCTCCCATAATCTGCAGGCATTCTCTTTGATTCTACTAGTGGGCATGGAAATTCCCATCTATGCTTCTCTGCTTTTCACCAATTTCTTTCCATCTCAGAGGGTTGTGATGAGTCAGGCCCAAAGACCCAACCCATGAGGATGAAGCTCAGGTCCAAGCCCACGAAGAGACCAAGTCAAGGCAGCCACGTTGTTTCGGAAGCAATCCCGCTCCTACCAGGTCCTGCGGAGAAATACCTCACCTGCCTCGTCCAGCGCGAGGGCAGTTCCTCACCTGCCTCCTCCAGCGCGAGGGTAGTTCGAGGGTTCCAAGGACGAACGTTGCTGAAGAGTCGTCCCCATCTGTTAGGGGATGACTATAAATCAAGGAGCCCCACCAGCACTTAAAGGAGGATGGATCTCTCTCTATTCACTTCGACGCTTGTATTCCTCTAGTTTGTAATAATCATTGAGGAAGTAAAACACCACAGGCAATCTCTGCCTTTCTGAAGTGGACGTAGGTCATCTTGACCGAACCACTATAATCCCTTCTCTCTCTTCTTTAATTATTCTACATTTATTACTTGACCGGTGGTGTCCGAAACCCAATTTTGTATGAATCCAACTTTATAACCACCATGTCAGCATCCCACTTTTAAGAGTCTTAGCATAGTCGTGAATTTATTTCCATGGAGGCATGATATGGTAAAATACAGTATGGGAAAGAAACTTGGATCTGTTGATCTCAATACAATAAGCAAACCCAGCTTAATACTTGCATTACATGGAAAAATTAGGAAGGGCAATTTCACAGGTTAGGAAAGGTGCCTGGAGGGAAGCTTGTTTTGTGGGGGATTGAATTATTTCTAGGACAACAAGAAGTGAAGCCCCTAGCTTCTTTCATGAAACCAGTGGTGAATGCCTAAAAAGCTAACAATGATCTAGATTGCTTATTCTTAAGTTGAAATAGCCCCATATATATATGAGTGAAAAAAAAAAGTATGTTGAAGAATTAGGATTATTATGAACATGCACCAAGGATTTCAACAATGACACGGGCAGTTACATATACACAGAACAGTCATTCTTAAACAAGAAAAAGCACACACATGGAGAGAGAGAGGGAGAGAGAGGGGATTCAATTCAAACCAATAGCGGTGGAAAAAGAAGAGAGAGAGGGGTCAATTCAAACTAAAAGCAGTTGGAGGAGGGTGGGGGGTCAATTCAAACTAATGGCAATGGAAAAAGAACATGCAATTTCCAGTGAAAGATAGGCAATCTACCTAATTATGGAAAAATGAAGAGAAAAATTACAATTGGATGGGCTGTACTTTTGAGAAGTAATAAAACAAAACATAAGAATAAACTAACTTAAAATTACAAAATTGGAGAAGCTGCTGTACCAATTTCTGCACCACCAGCCTCTGCAGATGGTCAATGAAGACCTGAAAGCTTACATCATCAGTGAAAATGACATCCGTTCCTTGTTGAGAAACATGGGAGTTGTATGTAGCCGATGGATTCAATTTCGCCAACAGAAAACGGGCCTGCATCAATTAAAGTGGAAACTCAGCTGATCAACCATAACCGATTAGAACCACCTTTGCTATCTGGACAAATATTACCAAAAAGTATAACCAGACCCAACTTAAAATTTTAAATACATGGATGAATTTTCCACTAGAGATATTCCCAAAAATAATGCTGGCAAAATGGGTCAATGGCCCGAGCAGCCCATACTCTACCCTTCATGAAACTCAATAGTAGACTGATACAAAAGTGATTCTGTATCCTGTTTTCCACTCTGGCGTCCACTAGACAACATGCCTAGGTGTCCATGGCTAGGACACTTGAAGGCTTGATACACTTTCCAAGTGTAGGACCCTAAAGTTCTTCATTAGAGGAATGTTGAACAAGACTAAGTGTACATTTGGTGAGGAAGAATGAGAAATGCCATTTTGTAAATACAGTTAATAGTTTTGAATAATCATTACATCGAGTTACACTGGATCATAATTTGGTGTGTATAGCACATTACCAACATCAATATATAAAATGCATAAAACATAAGAGTACGTCAGTGTTTTTCTTTTCTTTTTTCGTTTGTAAAGATACAGTAGCTACATTAATATAAAGAATGACAAAAAATATGGGTACTATAATAGATATTTTAAGGTTGGCTACAACCTTTAATTGCTAACTGTTAAAAATGACATTCTTAATTAAACGCAAGTAACCTGTGAGCCATGTTGATCGCAAATGACCAAGCGAGGAACAGGAAAACGATCCTTGACAATTGCATCAGCGTCGTCACCGGGAGCTTGCAACAAATGAGCAAAAACCTGCGCGCACATGTAAAAGTCCATTTAAGACTAATTAATTTATAAAACCACTACCAAGTCTCCGTTATGACACAACTAAAGACTTCTAAAAAGTAAATTTTCATCGCATTGTGGAAGGTAGCAAATAGCTAAAAGGTGAAGACCAAAAAAATTCATGGGCCTTTTAAAATCTTGAAAAACTGTGTCAACTCTTCCATGAAAAATTATGCATGAAAGCCATCACAACTCAAACAATGAGAAAGTACATTAAAACCCATCACAATTCACAAGAAGCAATAAATGTCCGCCTCTTCAGAGTAACTTAAAGAAATGATTATCTAATTATAGATATTTGTTCTCACCTAAGCTGATGTTGGTCAATCAATCATTTTTATTAATCAGGACAAAAAATCTAGTTTAATTTCAAGACCATATGATCCTAGCTAAAAGATAGAAGAGAACTGACCATATGAACACATGATTACAACAAGAAGTACAGGAGTTCACATTCAATATACATGTAGGAGTTACCTCATGTTCTGCTTGGTTTTGGTAGCCTGCATTTCTCCATTGAGCAATAGTAACCCCATGAAATACAAGAACTGTAAAATAGGAATCCAGAAGTAGCATCCTGTCAGCAGCAATAGCAGCCACGTCCAGTAGAACCGGTTCAGAGGCAGATTGGAAGGAATAAGATATCAATGAAGGTTGAATCATAACAATTGAATTGGCAACATTCTCCCTATTCAGTATCATTCTATAGAATGCAGTTTCATCCGGACTGTTGTTAAAAACCTGTTGGCAAAGAAAGAAACAGAGTCAAGATTGAAAAGATAGAACAGCAATCACAATAAGCAAGTGGTCACATACTCACATACAATATGTTGATCTATCAAAAACCAATGACCGGTCACATACCAAATGTTGGTCTATCAAAAACCAATAAGACTTTAGAGCATAACTGAACAAACTGAGACCGCCGCAGATGAAACATAAACTGAGGAAATATTGAGAAACGTGGAGATAGGCTGAAAGAGGAAGGACTGTCTTTTTGGTAATCTCCAAATCGAGAACAAATGCGTATCAAAGACCTATCAAGCCATCTGATAGGGTCAAACTCAGTCTGCAAAGCAATCAAAACTTTTAGTCACAAGCCACCACAAATAAACATGGAAGAAGACATTTTTTTCAATCATGGACTCGATCATGATACAAATCCATTGAGTTGGACCAAGTCTCTATCTTTTCGGAAACACAAGTTAAAAATACAAAAGCAAAAGGGGAAAGGAACTATAGGAAAACCCTTCTTTCGGCGGGGCCATCATCACAGATAACACGTGTGTGAAGTGCAAAGGCCGAGCAGGGCCTGGCCAGGATTGAACCCTAGCTTGTGTAAGAAAACCCAACTCCACAACTATGGTGGACCCAAGACTCAAGACAACACACAACACTCTTATACAAAGAAAAAACTCTCAATGTATTACACTCTGTGTATTACACACTGGACTCGATCAATACTTGTTGTACACAAGACTTACACTTACACTTACACTTGCACTTGCACTTGCACTCTTCAGTGGCATATATACAAGCTTGCACTTCACCTCTATTTATAGGCTAGTGTATGTCGGTGAAATGGTTTGTGTGGAAAGTAGGTGAGCCACATGGCTCTTTGTGAACCATACATCAATGTTGATTTGAAATTCTAGAGAGATGTATAGCTTGTAGTGAATTCTAGAATCATATAGACAATTGATGCTTCTAGACGGCAGTGGAGACAAGGAGATTTCTAGAACATAATGGAGACAAAGAGATAAATGACCATCTCGTGGGGCCCAGTGTTGCTTTACATTTCTCCCCCTCAACACTGGCTTTCTTTGAATGTCGATCTTCTAACCATTCCAAGTGCTCTTCGATGTTTTGTAAATGCAGTAGGATTCAATCCTTTTGTAAATATATCAGCGACTTGGTCCTTTGTTCCAATCGGTGCCAGTGCTATCTCTTCTTGTAGAACCTTTTATCGGATGAAATGATAGTGTACTTCGATATGCTTGGTCCTGGCATGGAAGACGGGATTTTCGGCTAGTTTGATAGCCGATAAGTTGTCACAATGAAGTGACACTGGCTCTTCAACTGGTTGATGTAGATTTTCTAATAAGACTTCCAACCATGCAAATTCTTGAGCAACCATAGCTGCGGATCTGTATTCCGCTTCAGTTGTCGATAAAGAGACTGTTGGTTGTCTCTTGCTGCACCATGAGACTGCAGTGGATCCAAGGTTAAAGGAATATCCCGTTGTTGACCGGCGAGTGGTCTGGTCTCCAGCAAAATCAGCATCGCAGTAACCAGTCAGCTCACACTTGCCTTTTCTATAGAAAAGTCCATAGTCCGCACTACCTTTGATGTACCGCATAATTCTACGAATTGCTTGCAAATGAGGTTTCCTTGGTTCTTGCATAAATCGACTGACCACTCCAACTGCATATGATATGTCGGGTCAGGTGATAGATTTACATGAACCAAGCCAGAAGCATACAAAAGAGATCTTAAATGCAAGAGAATTTTCTGTATCTTTGTATTGACGATGATATCTATTTATAATACACTGTTGCCTAGATTAGGGAAACTAATTACATAATTACAGGAAATGATTAAGGAACTAAATCTAATTACAGGATTACAGCAGTAACAAAAGATTTGTATCTATCTAATGACAGCTCATTTGTATCTATCTAATCTAATGGTAGCTCATACATGGGCTGACCCAGAACATGGGTCGAGCTGACCCATTAGGTCGGTTTGACCTGTTGACTTATTTCTTTACACCCCCTCTCAAGCTCTGGATGGGAGAAGGTGACCATTGAGAGCTTGGAAACTAGCTCCGAAAAACGAGAAATGGAGTGGCTCTTGGTGAAAAAATCTGCTATTTGAGCAGCTGATGAGATGTGAAAGAGCTTAATAGTACCACTCTGAACATGTTGACGGATGAAATGACAGTCAACTTCAAGATGTTTTGAGCGTTCATGGAAGACATCATTTGTTGCCAGTTTCCGTGCACTTTCATTGTCCGTAAAGAGAGAGGTAGATGTAGGAACAAAAACTCCTAAATCCCGAAGTAACCAGCGAAGCCAAATAATTTCAGCAGTAGTGTGAGATACAGCACGATATTCAGCTTCAGTTGATGATCGCGAGACGACTTCCTGTTTCTTGCTTTTCCAAGAGATGAGAGAAGAGCTAAGAAAAATGGAGAAACCGATAGTAGAGCGACGATCATTGACATCTATTGCCCAGTCGGAATCAGAATAGCCATGCAGAGTAAGATTCTGACTGGAGGAAAGAAGGAGGGCGCGATTGGAACTTCCTTATAAGTATCTCAGTATGCGCAGGACAGCAGCCCAGTGAATATGAGTGGGTTGCGCAACAAATTGGCTCACCACATGTACCGCATAGGCAATATCTGGTCTGGTGATGGTCAGATAAACCAAACTGCCTACCACTTCAGGATAACGAGTTGGATCAGGAAGTAGATCGCCATCAGTGGTTCGAAGCTTCATATTATGTTCAATCGGAGTAGATACAGGCTTCAAATCTGTGAGCCCGGCGCGTTGGAGAACGTCATTGCAGTATTTTGTTTGCGACAAAAGATATCCTGTGGGAGAGTTGGCAACCTCAATGCCCAGAAAGTACCGCAGATGACCCAAATCTTTCATCTCAAACTGTTGATGAAGAAAACGCTTCAAGGAAAGAATACCAGAAGCATCACTGCCGGTGATAATCATATCTTCGACATAGAGTAACAGAAAAACACAGCCAGATCGCGAATAGCGAGTGAAGAGAGCGGAGTCATGAGCACTCTGAGAAAAACCAATGCTGATGATGCTTGTGCTAAACCGTTCAAACCAAGCACAAGGGGCTTGTTTGAGTCCATATAAAGCACGTTTGAGACGACACACATAATGAGGAGTTCGCACAACGCCTGGAGGAGGATGCATATAGATTTCTTCCTGAAGGAATCCGTTCAAGAAAGCATTCTTGACATCGAGCTGATAGAGAGGCCAGTGTCTAACAGCAGCGACAGAGATAAAAGTTCGAACAGTTGTCATTTTAGCAACCGGAGCAAAGGTCTCCTCATAATCGACTCCATATTCTTGAGTGTATCCTTTTGCAACCAAGCGAGCCTTGTAACGATCAACAGATCCATCAGATTTGGTTTTGATCTTAAATATTCATTTGCAACCGATAGCCCGTTTCCCAGAGGGAAGTGGAACAAGATCCCATGTTTGAGTTTTCTGCAGAGCTGCAAGTTCTTCTGTGATAGCAGACCTCCAGTGCGGATGAGCAATGGCCTCCTTATAAGATTGTGGTTCTGCCAAGGTATGAATTGCTGTAAGGAAGGACTTATATGATGGAGAAAAATGATCAGTACAAACAAAGCCAAATCTAGAGGGAGGGATTCTGGTGCGCAATGGGTACCTTCGATCTTGAGGAGGATCCGGCACATCTGGAGCAGAGGAGATAGGCCCATGGTCAGAAGTAGGAGGAGGAGCAACATCAGGAGCAGACGGAGGTTTGGGCCGCCGATGATATACCTGCAGGGGTGCAGGGGTGAATGATATACCTGCAGGGGTATCGGAGGGAAACAAGTCTGGAAAGGGATCAAGAGGATGAACCATAGATTGCTCAGGAGAAGGGGATTGAGTAGGTAAAGTGTAAAAAGGAATTTGTTCCAGGAAGGTGACATTACGAGAGACCCGTAACCGATTGGTTTTAGGATCATAGCATCGATAGCCTTTTTGTTCAATGCCATACCCTAAAAATACACAGACCGTGGATTTTGGTGAAAGTTTGGTTCTCTCATTATCATGCAACAGAACAAAACAGGTGCAGCCAAAAACTTTGAGATAGGACAAGTCAGGTTTACAGGAAAACAACTTTTCATAAGGAGATGTGCCAGATAAAACAGAGGATGGTGTTCTGTTAATCAGATAGATTGCAGCAGGACTGCTTCTCCCCAGAATTGCAGAGGAACATATGAGGAATAAATCAAGGATCTAGCAGTCTCTAGGATATGTCTGTGTTTTCGTTCTGCGACACCATTCTGCTGTGGTGTGGCGGGACATGATAATTGAGGTAGAGTCCCTTGACTGGTCAGGTAAGAACGAAATTTGTGGGACATGTATTCTCCCCCGGAGTCAGACCTGAATACTTTAATCCTTTTGTCAAATTGAGTGGAAATCATGGTGGAGAAAGCTGTATAAATAGTGTAGAACTCAGAACGGTTTTTCATTAAATACAACCATGTATACCTAGTGAAATCATCAATAAACAACACATAATAAACGGAACCACCTTTCGTTGGCTGAGAGGCAGGTCCCCAAACATCAGAATGCACCAAAGCAAAAGGAGCATTAGAAGAAGAAGAGCTTTTATTATAAGGGAAGGCATGTTGTTTACCAAATTGGCAACCAAAACAAGTAGAAATGTCTGAAACAGAAATATTTCCAAATACACCACTAGTAAATAAAAACTTCATTTTATTTAAAGATAAATGTCCTAAACGAGAGTGCCAAAGGGCAAAGGGAGATGTAGAAGCAACGAGTGCGGCAGGGGAGATGCTGGAGGATGGAAGACGCAGCGATTGGAGATAGTAGAGTCCTCCTGACCTAAGGCCGGTCTCAATCTGTCTCCCGGTGCGCGGATCCTGCACAGAACAGCCAGTCGAAGAAAATGAGACACGAAATCCAGAAGAAGTCAATTGGCTAACAGAAATTAAGTTGATAGACAGATGAGGAACACACAAAACATTAGTGAAAGAGAGCAACTTATTCGAAACGGAGCCAATAAGGGAGACAGGTAGAGGAGTGGCATCAGCAGTGTGGATGGTGAGAGAGCTAGCAGGTTTATAACAATGATGAAGTTTGGAAACATCATTTGTCATATGATAGGATGCACCAGAATCAAAAATCCATGTAGTATCAACAGTACCTGACGGACCAGAAATGGTCATGGCAGAACCAGAGGCTGAGGGTGTAGTGATCATCTGAGAGGCAGAACCAGTGGAGGAAGCCTGAAACAACTGTTGCATGCGCTCATCAACCATAGCCTGAATCTGAGAGGTAAGATCCATTTGCGGAGGCACTAAGCTATCATCTTCAGCAACATTGGCCGCATAGGGTCGTTGTTGATAAGATTGCAAGGGACCACGATTGGGCTGCTGACCAGAGTGTTTGTTCTTATTGTTTGGCCTTTGAGGTCTGGTGGGGCAGTCCCGTTTCCAGTGTCCTTTCTTCTTACAATAATTGCAAAAATCATTGGTACCAGGGGGAAATGAGCGATCATTCTGTGGGGTACTAACATTTGCTGACAGTACATGTGTGGGTTCCACATGTTTCTTCCTTGTAAGAGAAAGCTGAGTTTGTTCTTCTGCCAGAAGTTCCGAGAGAGCCGTATCCACAAAGGGCAATGGTGACCGATGCAATAATTGACCACGAACATGTTCAAAATCAGGGCGGAGGGCCATAAGAAATTGAACCAGGCGAGTCTGCTGCCGATAGACTTCAAAAGTATGAGCATCATCAGTTGTTTTAAAATTGGGTTCCATTAGAGCCAGTTGATCCCATAAGGCAGTCATTTTGATGAAGAAATCATGAATGGAGTCATTTCCTTGGTCTGCATTTTTAATGTCCCATTCTAACTGATATCTTCGAGCAGCATTAGACTGAGTATATAATCGTGCTAAATGATCCCAAGCATCTTTAGGATAATTGAATTTAGCCAATTGATTTCCAATAGATGGATTGACAGAATTAGCAATCCAAGAATTTATTTTCCCGATAGAAGATTCCCATTCCTCAAATTTCGCATCCTTACTATCTGGTGGAGGTATCTGCTAATCAATATATTTCCACAATTTTTGACCTTTGAGAAAATTTTGCATGAGATAAGACCAATATGGATAATTGGAGCCATCAAGAATGACAGAAACACCCGTTACTGGTCGATCAGAAGACATAGGAGCAAAAATAAGTGACTAACAGATTTAATTAGAAGAAATCCAGCCCAGATGCTAAGTCAGATTGGAAATCCAGCCACAACAACTTATCCAGATCTGAAAAAATCCCAATACAGAAGGTCCAGCTGACTGGAAAAAGAGCAGAGATGAATGGGATAGGACTCACTGAGTGATCAGATGATAGATCACAGCTACAGGGAGCATTCCGGTTGCAAAAACCCAAAAAAAACCCAAAAATTGCTCCAGTCGACCATGAATCTAGCAACAGATAAGATCTGTGGGCCCCACTAAATGATCAATTGAAAGATCAGATCACACTGTGATCTCAGCCTCAAAAATCCGAAACTCCTCAAGGTGGAAAATTAATAAAAGCTTGAGACAATAGAAATCTAGACGGTCTTGATGATAACAGTATGCTCAAAAGAGAGAAACACAAATCAGGCAGATTGGCCTACCTCAGATGAAGCAAAAATCTGGAAAAAATGTGTATAATTCCCAGAATAAATGGACAACCAGTATGGGAAGGACTTCTGATGCAGATTGATCAACAGGTGGGCCACCTTTGATCACAGTAGATTGCAGCTTGATCCCAGACGACAGAACTGAATCTTATGCTTGAATAGAGACGATCAGGGGCTCTGATACCATGATAGATTTACATGAACCAAGCCAGAAGCATACAAAAGAGATCTTAAATGCAAGAGAATTTTCTGTATCTTTGTATTGATGATGATATCTATTTATAATACACTGGTGCCTAGATTGGGGAAACTAATTATATAATTACAGGAAATGATTAAGGAACTAAATCTAATTACAGGATTACAGCAGTAACAAAAGATTTGTATCTATCTAATGACAGCTCATTTGTATCTATCTAATCTAATGGTAGCTCATACATGGGCTGACCCAGAACATGGGTCGAGCTGACCCATTAGGTCGGTTTGACCTGTTGACTTATTTCTTTACAAGGTTAATGTTAAATATATCAAGCTCCCGACAAGTTGTCTATACATTGTTGAATCTTTTAGGATATCCCCTTCATAAGCACTTAGCCTTATGTTTGCATCCATGGGTGATGATATTGGCTTGCAGTCAGCCATCCGAATTTTTGCAAGAGGTCTCTTGTATATTTTTGTTAACATAAGTAGAGACCTTCCTTGACTCGATCAATCTCGAGTCCTAAAAAATGTCTGAGCTCCCCGAGTTCTTTCATCTGGAATCGGATCGACAAGTTTTGCTTTACTCGGGTGATTTCCTCAAGGTCATCTCCAGTGATGATTAGATCATCAACATAGATAAGGATAATGCATAAATGCCTACCTCTAGCCCGTATAAACAAGCTTGAGTCTGCAGCCGTTGCTGAATATCCGCTTTGGATTATGAATTCAACAATCTTACCATACCATGCTCTCGGAGCCTGCTTTAGACCATAGAGAGCTTTCCGAAGCTTGCAGACATAATTTGGTCGATCTTTGTTTTCAAATCCTTTTGGCTGCTCCATATAGATATCTCGGTCAACATCTCCATGGAGAAAGGCATTCTTCACATCCATCTGCCATAGACTCCATGATTTGTTTGCAGCGAATGCTATTAGTATACGCACCGTGGTCATTTTTGCTACGGGACTGAAAGTCTCATCATAGTCAATCCCATATTGTTGTGAAAACCCTCATGCGACTAACCTTGCTTTGTATCTTTCAATTGATCCATCAGCCCGAGTCTTTAGCTTATATACCCATTTACATGAGATGGGTTTTACTTCATCTGGTTTAGGAACCAGATCCCATGTCTAGTTTGCTTTCAATGCAGAAATCTCTTCGTTCATGGCCATTTGCCACTCTCTACTTTGGCATGCTTCTTCATACGAAACTGGCTCACGAACACCATCCATCTCAGCGAGGGAAGCATCTACATATTTTGAATTTGGCTTCCTTGCTCTGGTGGATCTTCGTAGTTGCTGTGGTGGTTCGTCAACCTCAAGTTGACTTGGCCTAGCTTCCTCTGGTGTCACATGCACTCCACTTTTCCATGGGCTAGCGGGCTTGTCTTGTGGAGTATGAGATTCTTCACTAGGCATTTCTATTTCAATCTCTTGTTCATCATCTTTAGTGCTTAATTTTGGCTGATGGTTATCATCCAAGTCTTCTTGACTTGGCAATACTGTGGCTGCTGGTAGCCACCATGAAGACGCCTCATCGAACACCACGTCTCGTGATGTGTAGCATCGGTGGGTGGTAGGATCACAACACCTCCACCCTTTACGTTCGGTGTCATATCCGACAAATATGCACCGAATAGTCTTCTTTTCAAATTTGCTGCGAAGGTTTTCTGGAACAAGTACATAGCACACGCAACCAAAGACTTTAAAGTGACTTACCGTTGGCTTGATCTTCCATAGCTTTTGATATGGTGAGACAAATCCCAGCTTTGCTTGCGGCAGTCGGTTGGTTATATGTGTTGCTGTCTTCAAACATTCTTCCCAGAACTCGCTTGGCACATTCTTCGCATGCATCATGCTCCTCACGGTTTCTACCAGATGTCGAATCTTCCTCTCCGCCACTCCATTTTGTGGTGGAGTGTATGGACAGGTCAGCTGTCGTCGGATGCCGACCTTCTTCAAATATGTAGAGAATTCATTTGATGTATATTCTCCTCCATTGTCGGTGCGCAAGCATCGAATCTTAAGGCCGATCTCACCTTCGACTCTATTTCGAAACTCCTGAAATTTTCAGAACACTTCTGACTTTTCCTCCATGAAGTACACCCATACATACCTTGAGTGGTCATCGATGAAGGTGACCATATATCTTAAACCGCTGATTAACTGCGGTTTCACCGGGCCAAATACATCTGAGTGGATTATCTCCAAAGGCTTCTTAGCTCGATACTTGGATTCAGTGTATGGTTGTCGGTGAGCTTTTCCGTACTGACAACCTTCACACACTGCGTCTTTATGGACTTCTAATTGTGGAAGTCCCTTCACCATAGACTTATCCATCATTACCTTCAACCTATTATATCCCACATGCCCTAGTCGGGCATGCCATAGATCAGATGTATTATTTTGACGGGTCTTCTTCACATATGCCGATACGGCCGTCATGACATAGACGGAGTCTAGTTTTTGCCCCGTCATGATCGGCTTTTCACATGGCTTTACATTGTGGTATACATTAACATCATTTGGCCCAAATACTACAAAATTACCAGATGAGGTCAATTGTGATACCGACAACAAATTCTTCTTCATACCTGGAACATGGATGACCTGCTGCAAATGGGCCTCATCTTTGTTGAATCTGGGCATACAGATGGCTTCTTCGACATGAGTGATCCGTAGTTGCGCATTATTTGCTGTAACCACCACTTTGCCGCCTTTGTACTCAACTAGGCTTGAGAACTTCGACTTGTCGCCCGTCATATGATTCGAACATCCCGAGTCCACGATCCAGTCTCGATCGTAATTGATGACTTCAAGATCAGAATTTGCAATGAGCGCCGTCTCCTCACAATCATCTTTGCAGCTTATTGGGGTACTGCCACTTGCTATATCAGAACTTGGCAGTTTGATATCTTCAATGATTGCCATAGACGCTTGGCAATCCCATTCTTCTTCACTTTCACTTTGGTGACTTGCTGTGGTCACCACATTCCCTTCGCGGGTCTTCTTCTTCGGCAGTCTGCAGTCATGTGCAAAGTGGCATTTCTTACCGCAGTTATAACACTCGAGGTTTCGACGAGAGCTTGTCTGTCGTCGATCATCAGTGTCACCTTTTGCAGCTCCCCCTGGTTGGGAACTCTCCCTCCACCGATTCGCTTCAGCGGTTTCCTTCCTTCTTGGCTTCATCGCCAATTTGCCCTTCCGAGTGAAGAGCGCATGTTCCTCGTCTTTCACTGTTACTCCAGCCATTTGTTTGGCTAGAGCTTCTTGATTTTCCAGAAGACTTTCTAACTCTGCAAGAGACGGTTGGGTCGGCCATCCCCTAATGGCCGTCATGAACCCGCTATATTCGGGCTTCAATCCCCGTGTGATTATCCGTCTCATCCTAGCTTCGCTGACCCGCGAGTCCGGGTCAAGCTGAGAGATCTCTTGACAGAGTGTCTTTACTTTCATAAAATATTGACTAATAGTCAACGTACCTTGAGTGATAGATGCAAGCTCGTTCTCCAAAAACTGAAGCCGCGCATCGTTTGTCTTGGAGAACAGTGTAGCCAGCGTATCCCATGCCTTTTTCGGAGTGTCAGCATCTCGTATATGCTCTAACAGCTCCTTCTGCACTGTGGTCCTTAAGACGAACATAGCCTTCCCAGCTTTGATTCGCCACTTGCGAAGTGCCTCCGCATTATCATTCACCGGTGCTGTAGTGTCAGTGCCGCCAACGATCTCCTATAGGTCTTAGCCTTGAAGATATGCCTCCACACACAGACGCCAATAATCATAGTTGTGGTTGTTCAGCTTCTCAATCCCTCCAGTTGCATTCGCGAGATCCGCCATCGTGAATAGTGGGATCCCCGTCGATCTCTACCACCAAGAAGCTCAGTCCCCAACTGATCGGCTTCACAGCGTCGCCTCGCCTTTAGCTGCTGCTCCCAATGGATGGACGATCCCTGACCTTGCCTCGCTCTGATACCACTTGTAGGGCAACCCAACTCCACAATTATGGTGGACCCAAGACTCAAGACAACACACAACACTCTTATACAAAGAAAAAACTCTCAATGTATTACACTCTGTGTATTACACACATTACACACTGGACTCGATCAATACTTGTTGTACACAAGACTTACACTTACACTTACACTTGCACTTGCACTCTTCAGTGGCATATATACAAGCTTGCACTTCACCTCTATTTATAGGCTAGTGTATGTCGGTGAAATGGTTTGTGTGGAAAGTAGGTGAGCCACATGGCTCTTTGTGAACCATACATCAATGTTGATTTGAAATTCTAGAGAGATGTATAGCTTGTAGTGAATTCTAGAATCATGTAGACAATTGATGCTTCTAGACGGCAGTGGAGACAAGGAGATTTCTAGAACATAATGGAGACAAAGAGATAAATGACCATCTCGTGGGGCCCAGTGTTGCTTTACAGCTTGAATGGGTATGCCCAGTTTGAGCTCCAATCAAGCTTGAAAGCCCAAATAGAGCATGACTCAATATCGCTTAAGCCAGCCACAAAGCCCAGCCGGTCGAGCAAATCTCATTTGAACCCAACTACAACCCACCTATGAAGCACGGATACATAAAAAAGGGTCCCAAATCCGTATCCCGGGCGTATCGGACACAGATACGCCCGGATACGTCTCTGATACGTCCAAGACACGCGAAATCCGTATCGGATTTTTTTTTTTTAACGCCGGACACGTGCGAGATACGCACGGGATACGTTTTAAATGGGAAATAAAAAAAAACGGGGTGGGGGGGGGGGGGGGGGGGCAAAGAAAACGTGGGAGAGAAAGAAGGAAAAAAAAAAAACAGAAAAGGAAAGGGAAGGAAGGAAAGAACCAGAAGCCTTGCCATTGCCAGTTGTCGTGCCGCTGCCGTCATCAAGCCCTAACCGTCATACAGTAACTATGCTGTGCCGCTACAGCCTGTGAAATCAAACCCAAACCGAGCCTATTTCATCTCCACCTTCAGGTTATTTTCTCTTCTTTCTTTCCTTTTGTTTCTTTTTTTCTCTTCATCTGTATTGGTTGGTTTTTGTTGGGTTTTTTTTTCTTCCCCATTAAATCATTTGGATTTTAAGGTTTTCGTTTTTTTTTTTTTTTGTAATGTGTTTGGATTTTCGTTTTCGTTTTCTTGTTGATCTGATGCTTTGTTTGCTGATCAGAGGTTCTGTCTTTGCTTTCGATTGGTTTCTGCTGCTGTTTCTTTTTTTGTCTACTGCTTATTTTTTTGTGTAATGTGTTGATTTGCTACTGCTGCTGTTTCTTTTTTTTTCTTGTTTGGTTGTATATTGTATCCCACCTCCAAGACTAATAATAGATATATGCTGCTGCTGTTGTTTCTTTTTTTTCCTTTTTTTCTTGATGCTATGCTACTGCTGCTTTTTTTTTTTTTTTCTCTTGATGCTATGTTGCTGTTGCTGCTTTTTTTTTTCTTGATGCTATGCTGCTGCAACTTGTCACCTGCTGACAGTAACCAAATTCTTCAAAAGTTGTCCCCATTTACAAATTAAATCAATGAAAGTGCATATTTTATGGCGATTTTGATTGAAATAATATTAGATTTTTATTACATAGTCATATAAAAATATTTTAAAAAAAAAATTCAACGTATCCCTGACATGCCATATCCTACTTTTTTGAGAAATGGCGTATCTGCGTATCCGTATCGCATCGTATCCGTGTCTGCGCTTCATAGCAACCCACCCTAGGCCAACTCAAGGTGCTATCTTCTCAATCCGAGTAGGGTTTGTTTGAGGAAGGTTTATGTCACATAGGGTCAGTCTTGGTCAGGTCAAGCCAGGTTGAAGGCCAATTTGAACCCATCTAGATTAGAAATTTCAGGCCTGAGCCTAGTCTGAGCCCAACTAATCCCAACCGACCAGACCTCAAGTTGAGGTTGATTGGTTTGACGTAGATTGTTCTAGAGCCCTCAATCCAAATTGCCCTACTACCTGAGTGAACAATTGATCACAAGCAAGCTTAAGCATGAAAAGAAAAGTCTGTGCGGGTACATACAAGGATGAGTAAGCAAATAGTGCTTAGGGATTACCTCATCTTCCATCTTGAAGGAAACAAAGCGTGCCATGACTGCAGCTGCAGCTTCTTGATCAAATCCAGCCACTAAATCCTATATGGGAGGGTAATCCACAGTGCACATAAAAATATATTTTAAAATTGAAACATCACGACTGAAGTAATAAAAATAAATAAATAAATAACATAAAAATATCAAAAAGAGATGTGTGCAGGAAGAAGGGAGAAAATACAGTATTGCTGATGAACAGAATATATTATTAAAAACGGCATGCCATCATGTAATACAAAGCGGACAGCACAAACTTGCCTGCATACTGCCTGGTCCAGCCACCCATCTTCTGGACAGCGTAGTAGCACGAAGTCTCATATGACCATCACTGTGCTGCTAGCTGCAGTACAGTATCTTTTATCTGTGAGAAAAGCATCACTTGCAATTTGACTCTAGGCACCATAAAAATATATGGTCCCGGCTGCTATATAGTGGTAATTAAAGATAACATAGGCCAAGAGTTCATACTAAGTTAAAAATTGGAAGAAAAACTGATTGCTTGTGGGCTGACCAATTGCATCGGGGATGTCCTTTTTCACAATGTTAAACATTAAACACAAAGATGTTGCTTTGTCAAGACCACACATTTTCCAAGCACTTGTATTTCCCTGGCCAATTACTGTTTCAGAGAAAATTGGACCCTTCTGTTCAATGATCACCAACAAGTGGATATCAGTACGCCAACTGAGAAGCAAATTACATCAAGCGACAACGATCCAGAATACCTTCTCAAGGGAAGTACAAGGACCAATAATTCCCTGAACTTTGACATCCTTTGAGCAATTAACCTCAAACGTTGCACTGCAAAACAATGTAAATCGATCCACTAAGATAAATTGGGATAACTGTACATATAGCATGAATGATAAGGCTAAGTTGCACATGGAACATGGCAACAGAACTAAAGGTTAAAAGTTCATAACTAAAATAAAGAAATTGATTAGAATAAAAAATCCTAAATGAATTGAGTAATTAGAGATTTAACATTTTGGATTTGAGTAGCCATACTGTAAATGTGCATTCAGAGATCCTGCCTTTCCTAAGAATTTTTAAAGGGGAAAAGATGAAAGAATCTGGCAAGCATAGGGTTCTGTATATTATTAAAGCCTCCACATTATTTCAAGAAGAGATTTGAGGTGTGTTAAGACAACCAAAAAAAAAAAGTACATCGGAGACACTTAAAAAAATATGTAGCGGAGAGATAATTGTGGAAACATGTTCAACCATTCTATCCACAAGAATTGGTAATTGAGAAATGCCTTAAAGATGAAAGAAAGGAGAACATGAAACAAATGAAAATGAAGAAAATTCCCCCTTCAGAAGTTCTTTTCTCTTATTAAAAAAAATCTCTTATTTTCAAATAGGTCTTTTGAAGTGATGATAATTGCATTCTGAAAAGAGGTGATAATTGATCTGAGAGGCAATGGCACAATAAAACAGAAGCACCCATAAATATGTCGTTTCCATATCACAGAACTCCTCATTTATCCCCAGAGAGAAGTCCCAAAACTTATCAATGATGAACTGATTGGGAGGTCCATTTTGGAAGCCACATTGAAAACTTTATTTTTTATCAAAATGGGACATATTTGAAAGAATACGTGGTCTGCTTAAGAAACAAAATAAAATAAATAAATCATTTGAAATAAAATAAAATAAATAATGAAAAACTATTCTAGTCACCAGATGGAATAATATTATGACATTCTAAAGCAAAATCTGAATTTAGTATAAGCAGTGGCTTACTTATACGATAGACCAAGGTTACTATCAGCAGACTGAAAAACATGTTTAAGTGAATCCTTAAAAACAGAATGGCCAAAACTTTCTGCCAGCACAACAAGCCCACCACTCCTTTCAACTGCAACTTTAATTTCAGCAATGCCCACCTGGGCTTTCAAATATAAACATGTAGGAAAATTTGCTAAACTCAGTTTATGAATTTTAAGAGAACAAATAAAACAACATATAATCATCAATAAAAAAAAAAAGCAATTCAAAAAAATCATCTGGATAAAAAATGAGAGAGGCAACAGTAGAAAAAAATCGACAATTCATACTAAAGACAAAAATAATGACATGGGAGAGAATGAAAATTAACCTGGTCAAGAGCACAAGCAAACAAATCCAGAACATGCACTTGATTCACAAGCTGCTTTGCAAGCCCTTCATAAAATCTGATAGCTTTGTGAAAATGGGGAGCTGAATCTTTATCCAGGTCCTTGTGAGAACGAATATGTTCGGATAAGTCCTTCGACACAATCTACAGGAATCTCCATGACATAAAGAACAGACATCAGCAGAAAACTAAGAAAAAGAACAAAGAAAAAATGATAATTGGGAGGATGTTCAAATGCGAAATTCGACTAGACATCAAAGGGTATAAGCAATGCTCAATGCCAATGTCTTCATTCAAGCATTTGTACAGATGATGCCCTCCTTCCAAGTTCAATCAATCAAAATCGCTCCTCTCTTGATTTGTAATTTTATTGTCACTTTCTCCTTTGTACTTGGGTTTTTAAGTTTAAACCCATGTGAAGTGTGATTTTAGAATTGTTTGACTCCCATCTCCTCTTGTGTTGTGTTCCTACTGACACTAAATTTACTACCCAGGCAGCTCCTGCTCCTTCTGTTGATGGTCCGCCGACAAAAGCCATAATCCTTGCTCCAGAACCAGGAACACATGCTCCTAACAAACAGGCAGCCACACTCAAGGCCGTGCCAGTGCATCTTACAGCGCGCTGATCGGCTGGTATGGCCCATGGATCTTTCTGAAGCTCCTCCAAAACCTACATATAAAAATTTCACAAATCATGCTATCCAAGTAAACAAAAAAAACATCCACAGAACTCAAAATCACAATAACTCTCAAAATACCAATAATTTCGCCTCACATTTCAATTTTTCATTCATTCCAAAGTCCAAACAGCAAGTGCACTTTAAGATGATCCTACATAGAGAGAAAGAAAGAAAGCATACAGAATTCAAGACGAATTCGCATTCAGACGCAGGCAACAGAAATCTAGCCATATTCTCTCCAGCAGCATGTCCAGCACCAGTCACTGGCTTCGCCCCCTTGGCCTTCTTCATGAAGAAATTCATCTGCTCAAGCATCTGATCCATGGCCACCTCCTTGGATCCCTTAAACACAAAGCATTTTGGGATCTGCCCATACCCCAACTCATGCACCTGCACAAACGTCCCAAACGTGATCAAACCAATGAGAGAAGCCTCCGGAACCAAATCCAGAGCCCTCTAGATCGCAGATTTGAGAAATCCGAGCTCTTCGTCGATGACGCAGGTGTCGACGACGAAGAGGAAGACGGAGGGAGGAGGAGGAGGTCTGGTATTCGATGGTGGTGTATTGGGGGAAGAGCTCGGCGGGGAGGTTGTCGTCGGAGATGGAGGAGTAGTGATGGGGGAAGTGGTTGCGGTGGAAGCAGAAGGGGCAGATCCAGATCTTGGCGAGGAGGTCGAGAGTGGAGAAGGGGTTGAGGAGGGAGCGGCATGTGCGGCAGCGGAGTGGGGAGTAGGAGAGGAGCGGGAGGTTTGCGGAGGGAGAGAAGGGTTTCAGAGGGGTGTAGATGGCGGAGACGGGGACGACGATGGTGTTTGATTCCTGTTTCGAGCCTGGGAACACGTTCCATGGCATTCGGACTCCGTCTTGGCTTTCCAGATCTGCAAATTCCGACATTTCCTTCTTCCTCTTCTTCTTCTTCTTCTTCTTCTTCTTCTTCGGTCTGATTTGGGCTTTTGTTTTCTTCTTCTTCTTCGTCTCTCTCACTGTTTCTGATGAGTTTAAAAATGGAGTCGAGGTGGCGCGAAATGCGAGGGAAAGGGAAGAGATTTGGTCCCCTGTGCGCAGCTGCTTCAAAATAATGAGCCCGGACTCCGGATTCAGCTATTATATTTATACTCTATGGTGGGGCCCACATAGAGATCATCCAGACCGATCACGGTGAATTTGCGATTTATCCTTAAGTAATAAAAGGAGCGGTTTTCACTATCCGATTAAACATATGGTGAAAATTTGAACATTGCATCGCTGGTGATGTCGTGGTATTTGTTGTTTCCTCGATCGTATGGTGGGACCCACTCCTTTTGAATGGTCTGAATTGTGGTCATGTAAGCCCCCACCCTGGTATGGAGTTATAGGAATTTATTACATTGTCTTTCTGGAATAGCTGTTGGTTTCATTTTGGGTTAACCCATTTGCTCTGATTTTATCTTTAAAATCTTGGCTTGAATCCATTGCATTTAAAATATTTAAACCTATATTTGAGTTGGTAGACTAAGTAAAGCTCAACTCGACAAAAAATAAAAATGCAGGGGCCTATTTGCAAATCCTACAAATCTGAAGAGGGTATATACAAAAGTTCAATGAATTTTATATGTGGGTTGATTCTAAACCAACCAATATAAATAATTTCTGTGGGTTAACTAGGGTTGACCTTAACCCCACCCGTTGGATGAGGGCCAACACGCGTGCGTGAGAGAGAAGTCAGGTTATGTGAATCAAATGCAAATCAGGTTCAATTTAGGAGAGCAGATCTTGTGAGATTTTGGCACCTTATTGCAAGATAGATCATCTAAAGTTATGAGTTAAAGGTAGAGATGCAAATGGGTCGAACCATGGTACATCAAAACTCAGATCCATTTTTATAGATTTGAATTTGGATATGGATTTGGATCAGGATCTAAGTCTGGCATGGATCCTATGTATCATATAAGAATCCAACATTAACTTAAAAGGGGGATCCTATTATGGATTCCTAAATGAAGTTACATGTGGAGTTCATTATTTAGTATGATTTGATAAAGAGAGCTTCAAATTAGATTTTTTACATATACGAGTGGGACTATTAAGTGATATACGATTAAAGGAGGGTATATATTTACATGTAAATGTAATTGTCGTAGATCGTGATCCTTAAGTCGGAACATTTAGGGGTTGTTTGTCTACACCCATTTACATATGTAAATGGTGAATATGCGTAATATTTACGCATCGGTAATGTTTGTCTACAAGTATTTACGCATCTTGTGTGTAAATCAGATGTGTAAATGGTGTGAAAATGAGTCCATTTTCACACCAAGATTTGAACACCTATTCAGGTGGGAAAAGAAAATACCAAAGCACATATGATTTCAAAGAATACCCGTTGGAGGCGGACGGTTTGATTTTGGGGCAGTTTCCGTCAAAGAGGTTCTGGGTTCGAAACCCCCCTCTAACACATTTAGAAAAATAATAATAATAAGGCATTTCCATCAAAGAGGTTCTGGGTTCGAAACCCCCCTCCAACGCATTTACAAAATAATAATAAAATATACATCAAGACAGATGAAACCTATGAATGAAAACCCTCACTGCATCTCATCCCTTTTTATAAAGGTAACCTCTCTATTTATATATCTTGCCTTGCTATAAAAAAAAAAAAAAAACTTTATAAAATCTATTTACTTTATAGGTTTATTCTTTCAGAATTTGATTCTCTATCTTCTCTTCTCCTATTAGATTTTCTTCCAGTATCTCAATGACTTTTCTAAAATTATTTATTATTGTATTACTTTAAAAATATTTAAATATGTATAAACGAATGTAAGAGAAAAGGAAGAATGTATTTTATATAGCATTATGGTATCATTCAAAAATAATGTATAAAAGTAATTTTATCTAACCATAATAAATTTGTGATACATATAATATAATTGGACTTAGCAATAAAATACTCATTTTAAGAACTTTCTATAATTGATTAATATTAGCATAAAACCGGTGAGATGCAGGGGTTAAGTTTTATGCAAATCAAATAATGAATTAAGATAATATTAAACTAAATATTAATTAATAAAAAAATTATTAATAATCCTATTTTTCTTAACCATCCTACTATAAACTCTTATTTCCTTAACCAAACATGTTGGAATGTATTTTTTTAAAGGTGATCATTGATAGAAATATCTATTTTTGAAAAGTATATTTCTTGTTGAAAAACATGTTATTTTTTAAGGATCTAAAATGCAAATGAAAACTTTGATATAAATTTGATATTTTTTGTTTTCTTTTCATGTCATTATAGTAGAATATAATTTAATGATTAATAAGTATCATTTACAAATCGTTATACATACACATATCATTGAAACAAACATAGAAAAATGAATCACATGTGTAAATGATGCGAAAATAGTGTTATTAGACAAACGTTGTAAAAGGAAACACATGTGTAAACATTACATACTTAAAATTTGAATATTCTTCTTTTACATGTGTAAATTGTATTTACATATCCCATGCGTAAAAGACAAACGACCCCTTAATGATCTGAATCCAAATGTTGTTCTTGTATTCATGGATTTGAATTCAGGTTCAAATTTCTTCTATATCAAAAAATAGGTTCATAAATGCTTTAATTGGAACTAAAGATTTTGGATACTCGAATAATTGGATACTTATTTACAATTATACTATATTAATGCCAAGCATTTTAAAGCTAATTTTGATGGTAACTATTGATTTTGACAGGGAGTAGGGAGTTATATAACTAACCCACATTCTCCCCCCACTTCCGCATGCAACCATTCTACTTCTCCCCACTTTTCACTCTTCTCTTTTCAACAACTTTATTTCCATCCCCAATCTCATATACACTTACTTTATGTATATTCATTTTTCCTTTCCTTTCAACTTCTCTTACTATTGATTTTTATGTATGTTGCTACAGATTTTATTGGTAAATATGCCCGTGCTTAGTATGGATTATTATGCTAATCCTAGTTATCCAGGACAAGGTTTCCTCTATTTATCTACCTGCATGGTTTTAGCTAGCAAATAGGTTGAATTTAGAGAAGAAACATGGTGAATATAAACAAGGATCCGTCTTTAAAGATTTGGACATGATTAAAACCAATTTTAGACACTCAAACGTGAATATAAACTCAAGTTATGGAAGCCGATAAAACTTTATGAAATAATAACGTCGTTGGTACCACTTTAAGATTGAACATGATAATGTGATTTGCATACTATTTTGTGTTACTTAGTCCTGCGCATTAAATATATTATCAAGGATGAATTAAATCTTGAAGTGGGACCAAATCTTGTTGAATTAAAATATGAGAATATGTCCCAAAGGGGAATGGCATTCGATTTCAATGATTCGGATCATTAGAAGTGGGCCCTGTACTGGGTTACACACATTATAGGGGATCCGGACTCGTCACAAAGCACTCTGTACTCTCTCAGCCAATCAAAACTCACCAAGTGAAAGGTTAGATTTTCCCTGGCAGAAAAAAATGCCAACAAAGAAACGAAAAGGCTGTCCTCCTTTGTGAGTCCGCAACACAACCTAACATTCAATCAATTGGGTGTCGATGGATTGAGCATTGTGCCCGAAATATGAAGGGTCAACTTGAGCCCTTGCAATTTTTTTCAATGGATATAAAGTGCCAATCGGATTGAACCCTAGAGTTAAAGGGATCAACTCGAATCTTTAGTAAAAGGTCTGGTTCAAGTTGGATTCGCAAGTCACAATGTAATTAGTTATATTAGTTTTGGCTTAAATTGAACTTACAATGTCATAATAAGAACATTGTCACCTAGAACCCAACTCGTTTATCAATTAGCTCACTAATTAATCAGAAATTCATGTAAACTGATAATGTTTGCTTGTCATCCGTTCTTGCAAGAGGGTGAAGGTCGATGATCTAAGGTACTTATTTGATAGTGTACGTACTCACAACGCTCAAATTTGTTATAAAAACATCATACTATACGGCTGAGAAAGGCAAGTGTGGGAGTGTTTGTCTAATGTTTATTGAATGTCAATTTCTCATGTAATAACCATTACATTATAATGATAGGGACACTAAACGAATTAAGACTTTACATGGGGTGTGGGAAAGCATTGGACCATTCGCTAATATAATATTAATAGACAATGGGCTGAGCCCCCTTGTGCCAGGTTGAGTCAAGCTCTAGTTCGGCCTTTAAAATTGTATGCTTTTTGAAATTAGGTCTTATCCTACTCTCATACTTTTGTATAAAAAAATAAAGCCCTCATTTTGTGGGCTTTTATGGGCCGAGCTCAGCCGAGCCAAACCATCGTAAAACCGCCCTAGGTGGGAGACTGGCAAGTATGCGAGGAATGGCGGTAGACGCACATAATAGCGCAAGCCCCCTTTCTTTATTGTAGACTCGTCTCTGCATTCGTTAAAAAAAAAATACGATTTTTATCCCCAAAACCCGAAAGAAGCATCGGAGCCTTTTGTCTCTCAGCTGCTGCGTAATTTCTCGTCACAATCTCTCCTCAGGTTCGAATCCTTCAACAGATCTCTCATTTCCTATCGTTTTCTCTATTGATTTCTCTTTCGATCTTCGTTTAATCTATTGAAAAATGTCGATTTGTAGGTCTTATCCCCCCTCCCATGGAAATCCAAAGCCCTAGCTTGAAAAACAACGTTGCAAGAAGGTAAAAATCCAATCTTTGGAAGTTTGGAACCTTCAAAGCCGAGAAACATGGCAAAAACCTCAAAACCCTAGTTGTATGAGGATGAAATCCAGACCCAGTGATTCATGAAATCTAGAATTTTGGAGGAAAGCTGTGCGATTTGACTTTTGGAATTCATGACAAGTTAAGGGTTTTGAGATTATAAAGGCTTTCCTCTTACTTTGTTTGCATGGGGGATGAAAACAGAAGTAGGAGAATGGATCTGAATCTTTATCTTGGCCTTCCTCATTCACCAATGCGTCGTGGTTCTGATCTCGGTTCTGATCTCGCGCTGGGATCGATCCCATTGCTAAGCGAAGAAATCCGCTCTTCTGGAGAAATGTCTGTTTTTATGGATACCTTGGACTCGCATGCGCCATACTCACCAACACATGCTTCTTATACACCTAACCAGAACCCCATGGAACCTTTGGATGCTCCGGATATTCGAATTCCCAGGTTTGAGTATTCTCCATATGAACCGTCGATGTCCTACCGGTTTGTTTCGCCATTACCCGGTGATGAATCAAACAGTAGTTCCCATCTTGAGTACTGCCCCTATACCCCAACTTACGTTCCTGCATCGATATCCACACAACAAACCAGCACTGACCCTTTGCACCCAGATGGAAATGACACACTCGGGCATGTTCCATATTCGCCATCTGATGCTCCCATTTCCACAACCGGGCAAGATGGCGAGCCTGCCGTTGAGGATGAGAACAATGATTATGTCCCAATTTCACCATCTTATAGTCCGGTGCCAGCACCCCAACAGCCAAATGAAGGTTTAGTCGATGAAAATGTTGATCCTTATCTCCCATCATCACCATCATATGCACCCATTTCCAGAACAGGGCAAGATAGCAGCCAACCTGTTGCCGAGAATGGTAATAACAATGTGGACTATGTGTTGAGCTCCCCATCCTATGGTCCTGAGCGGATGCATATTCCTGAACAAACAAATGGAGGTTTAATACCGGAAGATGTTGATCCATATATCCCGTCTTCCCCATCTTACATTCCTTTCATGCCAACTACGCATGACCCTGACAACCACTCCAACAATGAAAATTTGCGACCTGCTGGAGAAGTTGGCCGATCTCAAGCCACCATGCGATTCAGTGAGCCATTGGCCCTGGAAGGCCCTTCACAACAGCGGCGCCTTCAGCCAGAATTTCGGGTTCAGAGATTGATTGAATCCAGCCATCGTTGGCGGAGTGGGAGATTCAGGTCGGCAGCACCATACCGGCTTGATCCTGATTCTGGTGCATCTTCCTTGAACATGGAAGATCGCATCCTTCAAGAAGTTTTGGCCTCTGAAAGATCTGTTGAAACCTCTGGGAGTCATAAGGTAGCAGCTGAAAGTCTTGGTGCTAGAGACACAGAAGAAGGAATGAAGGAGCAGGGCAGTGGTGCTGCAAACTTTGAGTGCAACATCTGTTTGGATATGGCTAGGGAGCCGGTTGTTACTTTATGCGGTCATCTTTTTTGTTGGCCGTGTCTATTCCAGTGGCTGTATATCCACTGTGATCATAAAGAATGTCCTGTTTGCAAAGGGGAGGTAAGGGAGTCAAATATAATTCCTATTTATGGTCGGGGGAGTTCTGAATCTGGTGTTGAGAAGACTGGTGTTGGAGAGGGGGATTCAAGTTTGAAGGTGCCCCCAAGACCTCGTGGGCATCGGTTTGAGAGTTTGAGGCAGCATATACGGAGACCATTCTCAAGAAGGTTGGGGCATGAAATCAGCTCATGGAGACGTATTATGGATGAGGAGCTAAGAAATGGAAATCGAGTGGATGGTCAGGAACCACCTCTGCAGGGAAGTAGAGCCCTTACTGGGTTGAGGGCTGCCCAGCGTTTGCGAAGGGAGCTTTTGCGAAGAGAGGGAAGTTCAGAAAATAATTTGTGGTCTTCAGCGTTGTCTAGAAATACTACTGAGACTGCATCAAACTCCCAAAATGGTAGTTCACTTAGTGATGGGCGTCAGGGAGGATCTAGAAGTAGCTCACTTCTGCCAGAAGGATTTGATTTTTGGCAGCGTTTGGCTCTTTTCGGCATCCCTAGCCTCCCTAACTCTGAAAGAATTGCTGCATTTACTGCTGGACTTTCTAGTGTTATGGAGAGGATGTCCAACATTGCCGGTCATTCCAGTGCTTCTGCATCAACAAATCCTCGTAACACAGAGCCTCTGGGTGATCAGGGTGCAAGAGGAGCAACACCTGTGGCAGAACAGGCTTCTGCATCAAGCACAATGGCAACGATACAGGGAGATGTCGGAGTTGTGAACACCTCTGCTGATGCAAATGCTGCAGGATCTTCTCGTTCCGGTAGAAGAAGAAGAAGAAATGGCGCCTCTAGTTCTCTAGATGTAGATGGGGAAGGGGAAGTTCAGGCACACAAAAGAAGGCGGCTGAATTAGGTACATAATTTATATTTTATAGCGAAGCTTAATTCTTCAGTAAACTCCTTCATTTGTAATATGGATATTTAGTGTTTTGAAGCACGCACACTGGATTGTTGTTTTTTCTTTTCTTTTTTTTTAGTTTTTTGGGCTTTATCTTGACTTGTCCTGATTTCTATTTCTTTCTCTTTGTTTTCTGTATCTCTGTTATTCATGCAAGGTTTGTGGAAGTAATGGTTTCAGAAAAATCTACTTGTTCTTTACCTTTTGTGCAGTTTTGAGGCTTTCTTGAATGTTCATGTTATGATACAGAGTTAATTTTTTCTCCTGTTAACAAGAAAATCTATCCTTTGAATAATGCTTTTGTTTCTTACTTTCCTTTTCTTGGATCCTCTCGATACATTTTATGAGCACTATTGTAATGCTTGGATACTCATCCCTTATATAATTTCCTGATTTTGTTTCTTAATCTGACCAATATGATATTACCGTTTTGCCTCTTTGAATACACATGCTTCTTCAGGTAAATATTTATTTTTATTTCATTTGAAGCAGTTAGTTGATATTTATCCTTTAAAAACAAATTATTTTAAGTACAGGCCTTCTGTGACGTGTGACATAGGCAGTTCAAGTGACTTTACTTTCTTTGGGCCCCATTTGGTTCCTGGGAACTTGGTATCCAGCACTCGGGCTACTTAATAGTTCTATTGACCTCTAATTGGTGTTGGAGAGAATGAAAGAACCGGGGAGACTTATGTGAAGTTAGGCCATGCTAGATTAAATTGAGTTAGCTGCACGACCAATCTGAATGGGCCTATTGGATTTGTGATTTTCACATAAGTCCAAGACAAGCTTGTCAAAGTGTTGCTGATATTCTATCACGGATTTTGTTTATCCATAGTTGTGTTGGACTTGACTAGTTGACTTACGACCTTGAGTTCAGATTGGAGGTGTTCCATTCTTTCAGTTTATTTGCTTGTGGAATAGCTAACCTGAACCAGAAGTAAATGGACGAAAAAGTTAAAGAAAAAGAAAAATAGACGACATAAGGAAATGAGCTTTAAGCTGTCCTGCAGCTACACTGCGTGCTTAGCCGAACCAGCAACTCTCGCTCTTTCAATAACTCTAAGAGCCCGTTTCTTTCTTAGAATTCCTGGAATTCATATCTGGTGGCTGTCTGGGATTTTCAAATGCTGGAATTCTGAAATGCTATTGAATTCTGTCATTTCTGAATTTCCTGTTCCTTTTATGTTTGAATTCCTGCCTGAGAATTCATGAATTCCTGGATTTTCTGAATTCTCTGTTTCATAACTATAAGGATTTCTGACTGGAATTTTACTCCTGTATGCATTGTTTACATACCAATTTCACAATTCAAGCAGCAAAAATAAAAAATAAAAAAAATAAAAAACAACATCCAAGCAAAAACTAATCACATGTCCATGAGCCAAAGAGTGGGTCTCATCAGAAATTGCCAACAACCAACCAAGCTTGGTTTTTTTTGTTGTCATGCACCTTGTTTTTTTACTGCTTTATGTTAACTTTTATCTTCATGTTTACATCTTTTGTATTATGGGCTTTTTCTGCTCGACATCAAACCCCTCCTCTTAATATAATGGTTCCTTTATTCGCAAAAAAGAAAAGAAAAAAAAAACCCGAGCTTGTGCACACCCATTAAAAAAAATCATAAGGAATTTGATCAAACCCAATGGTTGGATGTGTATTTCAAACCAGTAACAACAAACTACTTCTAATTTTATAGCTCCACACATGGTTACAAACATCATTCGTCTATAATCATCACACAGCATCAGAGGTCAGAGCCAACCAACTAAATCACCAACAACAAAAGAAAGGAAAAAATACTTAGCAATGCAGAATTATAAAGTCCATTCAATTCCAAAACCAAGCAAATTCATCATTAAGAAACTTCATTTTAGGCTCTTAGTAGCAGATTTGGTTTTCAATTTCTAGCTATGGATTCCAATTTCCACCTTGCCCCTTACCATTCGAAAAAAAAAAAAAAACACCTGGCCCCAAAAAACAGAAAAAATAAAAGGGGGGCAATGCTATATACAATGGGTTCAGATGCATAAATTTATGCATGTATTAATTACAATCAACAACCTTGAAGAATCACGGTTTTACAAGCAGGTAAGAAAGGGGAAAGGTAAAGGTTGAGCTAAATTAGCTCTGGAGAGTAGACCTCATTTAAAGGAGATAAGCCGTCCAATCTACTGGCCGCTGTCATCAGAAGCAACGGCCCTGATGCTGATGCCATCTCAATCAATCTCCCTTTCTAGCGAATCACCACCGTTTGTTTTTCTCTCTGAATCTCACATGAATTTCTCTCCGAATCTCAGGGCCTGTTCGTTTTTTTCAGATCAAGGTTTTTCAGGAAACTAATGACTGAAAATAGAGATCAAGTGATGAAGGAGAGAGTGGGGGGAGATTACCTAATTTGTGATTGAAAACAGTAAGAAAATGGTGATCGGATTAGACTTCACTGTTTTCTAAAAAGGAGATTAGAAATGGAACTTGGGGGAGAGATGGGTTCGTCTTCAAAAAAAGGATTTAACCTAAGATGGGGAAATGCATGCTCATTTATAATCACATGTAGGCGCAAAGCTCAAAGTGGGGGATATCTTGCTGAATGGTATTGGTTTTAGTAGTTTGGATTTTGAGACACCGTGAAAGAATCAGATCGCCAAAACGCCGCAACAGGGATTGTAGAAGAGATCATTCGGTTGGTAGGGTTTTGAGAAGAACGATATCAGCGAAATCGAAGAAGCGCTTCCCGGGCAAGTGCAGGAACTCGCCCCATTCGGACTCATCTTCCCCACCGCCAACGCCGCCTCTCCGGGTCGAGTGCATGAGTTGCAGAACCAACGGGCGGCGCGTGCAGATGTCAGAGCCCCTCGGAAGGAAATCTCGGCCGACGAGGCCCTCCAGGACGCTGGATTTTCCGCTGCTCTGGCTCCCGACGACGGCGACTTGAGGCAGGTCGATGGTCGACGAGCTTCCGAGCTAAGCCAATATGTCTTGGAGCTTGTTGACCATTGGAATCACGGCGTGGCCGAGAGGGTTTTGGAGATTGACGCAGAAAGGAGAAAGTAGAAAGAGCGGAGTCGCCGTAGTCTTCCCTGCACCCTTACACAATCTCTCCCGGAATTCCTAAAATGGTGGGATTTTGGAATGCCCACTGGAGAGGTTGGATCCAGAAATACCTGCTTTTTGGCATTTGTGAATGCCCAAAATTCTTCTCATGAAACGCTGGTTTTATGACAGGAATTCCGGAATTCCCAGACAACCGGAATTCCTGTCATAAAGTCTAGAAAAGAAACAGGGCCTAAATCATTCTACTCTTGAGGGCGTTGTGTCAAGTATCTTAAGACTTGTATCAAGTGCTATGGAAGATTATTTGAATTTCATGTTTGAACCCTTTTATCTTAATATCTTCTGAATGTTTGGGGAATCTTACATTTTCTGATTGGAAAGGTCACTGGTTTTAATGCAAAAGAGCAACGTATAGGCATGGTCACCCCCTGACCCCTGGACTTTCGAAGGTTTGTCTTTTGAGTTATTGAAGTTTAAAAATATTCTTTCTTACTTTTAGCAATCATGGAAGGGCTTATTTTGCGTTGATTTTAGATGTATGCCGGAAGTCTGAGGGTAGAATTAGAGATAATAATTAACAGGTGTTTATATATATATATTGAAGACAGCAAGCATATCATGGTAATGTTGCAATATTATGCACAATTATGCGGTGGCACCATGATGTGAAAGTAGGAGAAAATTTGATTTCTAATGCAATTCCTCTCTCTCTCTCTCTCTCTCTCTCTCTCTCTCTCTCTCTCTCTCTCGCTCTCGCTCTCACAATATAGATTATAATAGAAATCTTATGATTTCATTGCTTATGAGAGTTTATTATTTCAAGCCTTACATATGATCTAATTGGGCTTGCAGAATATTGCTTATGTGAATGGACTTCAGGCTTCTGCCTAGTGCTAACAACATTTTGTCAAGCCTAGGAAAATACTATCCCTACTTTGATATGAGTGCTAATTGATAGAGAACATGGTTTCAATAAATTTGGTCAAGTGGGAAAATAGAACTAAGATGCCATGCCTTATAGATGGGATGAGGCCTTGATAATGAAGATGATGATGGTAGTGGTTATGACTCGTGAAGACTTGCAATGAATTTCGATGTCTTGGGTCAACAATAGATCAAAATGCAAGGGTTTGATTTGGACATAGCAACTAGGAAAAATATAAGGTGGGTTGAGTGGAGACAAGCTATTGAGGTATACCTGATCATGGACTGTCACTTTGATTGGAGGGCGACTTCTATAAGATGATAGTTGGACCTGCTTTGCTATATGGAACTGATTGTCAGGCAGTGAAAAAGTAGAAAGGAGCTAAAAGTTCGGGCAGCTGAGATGGCAATGATAAGATGATTGTGCAACGACCCTGTTTCCAATACAAGAGCTAGAAGGGTCGTTGCTCATGAGACCTGCGGGCAGCAACTTTGTGCAAAATTGCCAAAGGTTAGGTCTGTTTCCAATCTAGGTGCTCCCATAACCCTACTTCGGTAGCACTGGGTAATGACCTTTGTTTTTTATGGCTTGTTAAAGGACTAGTAGTTCAAGGTACTAGGAGAAAGGGCATGTGAATATGAGGGTTTGCATGTGTCCCTAGGGATTAGTTATTGGTTGTCCAGAATCTAGTGTCCCTCGGCCTCAGGGCCCAAGGTTCCTGGGCTTGGCTGGGTGGATACCCTGCGTTATAAAAAAAAAAGGTACCAAGAGAAAGGAAAGTCCTGTTAAGACCGTAAGGGGTCGTTTGTCTACACCCATTTACGTATGTAAATGGTGAATATGCGTAATATTTAGGCATCGGTTATGTTTGTCTACAAGTATTTACGCATCTTGTGTGTAAATCAGATGTGTAAATGGTGTGAAAATGGCTAAGATTTGAACACCTGTTCAGGTGGGAAAAGAGAATACTAAGTCACATGTGATTTCAAAGAATACCCGTTGGAAGCGGATGGTTTGGTTTTGGGGCAATTTCCGTCAAAGATGTTATGGGTTCGAACCCCCTCTCCAACGCATTTAGAAAAATAATAATAAAAGAGGCATTTTCATCAAAGAGGTTATGGGTTCGAAACCCCCCTCCAACGCATTTACAAAATAATAATAAAAGATGCGTCAAGACCGATGAAACTTATGAATGAAAACCCTCCGTGTATTTCATCCCCTTTTATGAAGATAACATCTCTATTTCTCTCTCTCTCTCTCTCTCTCTCTTGCCTTGCTATACAAAAGGGAAAAAAAAAAACTAGTTCTATAATTGATTAATATTAGCATAAAGTCGGTAAGATGCATGAGTTAAGTTTTATGCAAATTGAATAATGAATTAAGATAATATTGAGCTAAATATTAATTAATAAAAAAATAATAATACTATTTGATATAAATTAGACCTTTTTGTCTCTTTTTCACAAAATCATTTAATACATAGAACACGTATCATTGAAACAAACATAAAAAAATGAATCAAATGTGTAAATGATGTGAAAATAGTATTATTAGACAAACATTGTAAAAAGAAACGCATGTGTAAACGTTACATACTTTAAATTTGAATATTCTTCATCTACATATGTAAATTGTATTTACATATCCCACGCGTAAAAGACAAACGACCCCTAAAGGTAGTATTTAGGAAAGACATGTTAGACTTCAGAGTTGCTCTGAGCATTTCTTGAAACGAGAGGAAAAGCAATTACAAAAGAAACCCTAAATTAACACATAGAGTCGGAAACACATTATTGATTCCTCATGTACACACATTATCGCTTGCACACAGAGAGGGTTCTTGTACAAACTTATTAGCAAGGCAATTAGAGCGGTCAAGTACGTTCAGATGATTGAACATGGGAAAGAGGAGAATAAGTTGATGTATGGGCTGCTGAGGTATGCAATATGTTTATATAAAAAGAGAGAAGACAATCCAGAGTTGCTTCACTATGATGTCCGGGACTATATTTATTTGGACACGATGCCTTAAAGAAACCGCAAGATGATGTTACTTCAGAGTCATCCGGGCAATTTCACAATGATCCCAGATATTTTCTTCCAATCTCAACGAGAATCAGAATAATATGGTTCTTAGTTTTTGGAATGTATGCTCAACGGGAATCAGAATAATATGGTTCTTAGTTTTTGGACTGTATGCTCAATGGGAATCAGAATAATATGGTTCTTAGTTTTTGGACTGTATGCATCATGTTGTCTAGCACTGTCATCGACTTAACAAAATGAAAGATACCAGATGATATCATGGTTCTTCACACTTTAAAATATCCCACTCCCAGGTCTCAAAGTAAAGACTTCTTTCTGTATGCATCTTGCGCAAAGAAAATTGTTTGCACGGTGAATGGTAGACACGTGGCATTGAGTGTCTCAGTAGTCTTGCCATACAAAAAAAGCGTGTTGGATCAACCTTGTATGTTAGACAGGCTTCATCGCCTATCGGTCATTTATGGCCATTCAATCAAAGGCAATAATTTTCAACAATTCGTGCTTCTTTTCTTATGATAATATCTGATGAGATTGATTTACTGATGGTTTATCTAACATCCCCTCAGTTTTTGTGACGGGACCACTGGGCCATCACAGTAACACAGTCTCATGCAGGCACCCTCTCATGCTTGCTGTATTTTTTCCCCATACACAAGTACCCTCTCATGCTTGCTGTATTTCTTTCCCAGACTTAAAGGCTGCATGGAATCTGTCTTCTTCATGTTGTACTGCAGCAAACTGCATATCTTCACATTTTTGAACTACATTGAATTGAACCATTAATTGTTCGAATCAACCTATTCGCAGTTCAACACCCATAGTACGGAATGAGTTGACTCTGTTCAATACAAGGGATTTTAAATAAGATTGAAAGATTTTTCATATAGAATCCATGAAAAGAAATGCAGTTCGACCATTATTGTCAACACTTTAGTTTCTCAGCAGTTCAAAAAGAAGAGAGTGGACAGGGGATCTTCTTCTTCTTCTTCTGCTCAGTACCTGAACTCACACACTCGCCAAAAGCCAAGATTTTTCAAAATAAGTTTCGAACAGACTTTGTTTGAGAAGAATGAACTTGGAAGGAGGTGTGTTTAGTCATGGTATCTTTGAGAGCATGATATGGAGCTATATAATTTGAAATGTCGAGGCCCATGATTGCACTCTCTTTTGCAGTACTCATCTTCTTCTGGAAGTCACTA
This sequence comes from Litsea cubeba, assembly GCA_012931725.1. Taxonomy (NCBI): domain Eukaryota; kingdom Viridiplantae; phylum Streptophyta; class Magnoliopsida; order Laurales; family Lauraceae; genus Litsea; species Litsea cubeba. The sequence continues at coordinate 5,697,925 of CM022946.1, read as the reverse complement.
TCATTTTCGCCCATGAACATAGTCAAAACAGCTTTTATCCTTTTCACCTGTGGACATAGCCCTTACCTCTGGACTATGTAAATTCTGTGTGTGTGGGTCCTTTTTTTTGTTTTTTAAATTGTGTGGGTCCTTATTTTGTAAGATTGTTTTTCCTATTTGTTTTGCATGATTTGGTGTAATGTCTTCTTCCTTGCATGATTTGGTGTAATGTCTTCTTCCTTGTCTCTCATATTATGAAGCAAGAACTTTTAAACTGATTAATGAATATGATTTTTTTTAGTAGTAAAATTTACACATTATGACCATTTATAGTCATTCAATGCTTGGAGCGATGGAGACTAAAATGACTTAAGAGGCATAAGATCTGAAGCTCCCTTAAATTCTTGTCTTTGAAAATTTTGTTTTCTGACTGTTTAACCATTGTGTCATTGAAAGTCATTGCTCTGAACTACTTCAGAAACTTCTAATTTGCTACAATACTACTTTCTCATCGTTTAAGCTCCATTTTGAGATGTCATTGGCATGGCAAGTGTTGGCCCTCAATAACCAGTTACCAAAAATGAAATGAATCGTTAGTTATTTGCTCTGAAATCATGGTATAATTTGCTCGTATTGCTGATAATTGAGAGCTCTATGGTCACATTTGGCAACCAAATTGTCAGTTTAAAGATTTTTTGCTTTCCATGAAGTCGTGGAAAACCCATGTTATGCAATTGTAAATCCCCGGAGATTTGGGGCATTTGAGATTCTCATTTTTAGAGGTTCCTTAGGTCCAACCCCTCACCTCCAAGATGTGAAATCCTCAGCCGAATGAGAGGGTATAAAATCCTCAATTTTGCGGACATCTCACCTGTTACCAAATGGCACCTATGGAATCTTGACCTATACAAATTCTTCATGAGGAAATACCTCTTAGAGGGGCAGTGTGGAATCTACAGATCTACAGGTTCCTCACCTGTTACAAAGGGCCCCTACTGTTCTGACCTTGTTTATTTTGGATCTAGCCTTCCAAGAAAGTGGCATGAGAGTAGCCTGCCATGCAATAAGGCATAGGACATGGCTACAGATCTTGGCACTATGTAAGGAATCTCTAGATATGTAAGGACTATCTAGTGAAAGGATTCACAGGGATTTCACTTGCCCAAGCTGGCATCTCTTGGCCCATATGAAAACCAAATTTGGAATGGGCATTTTCAGGCTTTGCTGCACCCCTGCACTAGAATTTTATTGAATTTGGGTTTTTGCTTGATTGTGGTGACAACTTGACCAACTGCCTAGCTAACTGTTGGTTGGATTTTGTCATGTCTGTAATCCCATCGACCTTGCTTGGCCTGTGAGTTTTAACAGTCTCACCCCTAATTGAGCTTACTCTTTAGCCCAGACTGCAGGCCCCTGGACCTTGTTGATGAGGATTTTTTCCCCTCGTCTTCCCAAAAGAAAGGCACTGAACCCAGTTTGTTCCACACCACGGCATCGGCATCGGCATCATGTAGATGTAGCTGATTTGGCTCGGGTAAATTTGGGTTTCAAGTTTCAACCGTCTATCAAAATGTGGACAATTTGAACCAACGTAGCTTAGTTATTCAAGGACTTTGCGCCTCATAAAGCGGAGAGGTCTTGTGTTTGACACCTACTTTTGTTGGCCACCTCCCATAGTTTTACTTGGTGTATGTAGATAAGAGGGTTTGCATGTGCCCCTAGAGATTAGTTCCCGATTGTTCAGAATCGAGTATCCCTCGGACTCAAGACCAAAGGCCTCGGACTCAAGACCAAAGGCTCTTGGGCTGGGCGGGAGACGACCTGGGTTATAAAATAAATTTTAAATTTGGACAATTTGAATGGTAATGATGGTCTGATCAACATGAGTTTTACGATGTGCTTCATCCACAATATTGCCTAGGGGTGTACACGGATCGGATTGGTGCGGATTGACGGATTTGAAATCCGTCACCAATCCTTTGCTGTTAAAATCCGATTTGATCCAATCCGTGGAGGACCGGATCAGATCGGATTAATCCGTTCAATCTAATTTTAAAATAAAATATCAAATATATTATAAAAAATCACATTTTGACCCCTTAATTTTTTCACATTTTGACCCCTTAATTTTTTTTCTTATTTTAAATTTAGACTTCTTAATTTATATTTAGACCCCTTATATTTTTTTATTTATATTTAATGCCAACGGATCGGATCAGATTGAATCCGCGGATTGAGGGTGAAATCCGTCACCAATCAGATGCTAATGGATTACAAAATTTTCAATCCGTTTACCTTCGGATCGGATTTCCGGATCGATAGATTTTTCGTACACCCCTCATATTGCCCACAAATTCTTATGTCGTAGTAGGCAACTTGCATTAATAAGAAACAAAAGACTGCTAATAACAAAGTTATCATCCATCAGTCGATCAAACCCGATAAAAAGTATTACTGATGGATCCATCAACAAAATCAAAACCAGCCATTGAAAAGACTTAAAACCAACACTACTCAAACCTAGACACATAATTAAAGCCAACACTACTAAAACCCATGATAACTTTAATATCCAAAACGATAGATCTTAAACAAACTAATCTTTACAGCCATTGAGAAGACTTGGATGCAGTGGAAGCCTTCATCTCTCGCTATGATTGTTGTGCTTCTAAACTACTTGCAATGTGGATGATGAGTCAATGTATGAACAATCACAAAGTTGCATTCCCTGGTTTTCACACCCCCATAATACTATATAATGTCCTTTTTTCCTCAACTTGACGAAGAGGAAGCTAAATAAAATCATACACAACACACCGATAACAAAAAGGTTTCCTATAAAGGTTGATGACTCTTAACAAAAGAAACGATAGGCTAAAGAAGGCTTGGATGGAAGTAATAAGGATAAGAGTAGAAAAACACTAACATATTCGAGAATTTGATCTATTTTCAAAAGGTAGGCACTCACTCGAGCACTGTGCACTACCCATTTTTGTGTGTTTCTCCATTTGCAACTAGGTTCTGGACAAAAATCTGCTAGGCGTGATTTGGCATTGTGACAGACCCAGACCCATAGAATATGGGCCACCAAAAGTACAAGTTACAGCTGTGGATAGTGATGTGAACCAATATCAATAGGTGGGGTCTTCAATTCAAGGAAAAGAGGGTTTAGGACATTAGGTCTGATTTTGGTAATGGGACATTTAGATTTAGATGTGATTCATACTTAAAAGCTGATTGAATCTAATATCCACATAGACTTTACCATATAATTTAAATTCCTATAGGTATTTCTTACAAGAATTTCTTACCTTAGAGATTTTTTATACTAATATGATAGTTGTCCCCTAAGTGGAATTTCAAACGCTGATCCAGCGTTTGAAATGCTGGAACTAAGAGAATTCAATAGTCTAAAAGTGACTTTTCATTTTACGTGTGGGTTATTATTCCGAATCTCAACAATTGAAATATTAAAGGAACAACTTTTACATCAATATCAGAAATCCCCAACACTTCTAATTCTTATCAGAAATTTCTCCAAATAAATATGCTCTAAACAATCAAAACATCTATTTGGATCGGTTTGAATTCCAATAGACACAAAAAAGTAAATTTACCAATTGACACATCAGAGCTCTATAAAGACTTTACCAAATATGCTAGAAACCACTAAATTTTTTTGATATATTAGATGTGATGGGGCTATGGCAGCAAGTGGAGTACACTCACTTATCTTTTTTTGCCTTCAAACTTTAGTCACTGAATTTATTGGATGATGTATATCCAAGCAAATTATCTGCTCCAATGTCCCAATCACAAAACAAAAAAGAGAACCCCATTGATCCAAACACGGTCTGTCTCTTCACATGAATCCAGTGCCAAACAACCAATTAAAACCCTACTCCCACGAGCACAGCACGTGACACATCTCCCTATGGCCCACCACAGCAGCGACTCGTTCCAAGTCCCAACAACAAAGTCTGAGTTGTGCCTTCACAACTCACAACCACCTCTAAATCATCTCTTCTCATCTCATCTCATCTCCCTTTGTAGTTTGTGGTCCACAGACAATGATGAGGTGTTTTTTTTTTTTTTTTTTTCATATTGTAAATGGATTAAATTTCCATGCAAATAAATTGTCACGCACCTTAATTAATCGTTTATATAGTATACACAATCAATTCAACTGTGTATATCACAGCAATTGACGTAAAAACCAAACAAGAATTTATAGGTAAAAGACATGAAACGCGAGAGAGTTGGGTCAAGCAAAAATAATCCCCCACATATGTTAAATATAGGGCAAAAAATCAACTCCTTTGAATAATCTTAATTTACTTTTAAGAGTCAAATGGTCAAAGTCAGCATTTTATAAAGATTAATTTGCAAGAGACTTTGACTTTTTTTCTCATCTTGTCTTCTATTTCTTGTCATTGTAGTTGTGATACATAACCCTATTTGCTGTTTATTATCTTATTAATGTTAGATTTCAAATGAAGACTGTATGATAAAATGGTTTCTGAAGTATGATCCCTTCCAATGGTAGCCGCAAGACGAAAGGAAATAATCACATTCAATTTGTGGCGTTTTACATGTATATTTTTTTTATCTATTAGTTTTAGATAAAACACATGTTAAACACGTCTTTAATGACAAAAAAAAAAAGATGAAAGTTTAAAAACTAACAGCCACACTTATATGTTTAGGGCTTCTAATGCATGTCTTTCTATTTGGCAAATGTTGGGATTGAACAATATAATCTCTAATATTTCATGTGATCGCTATAAACATAAAATTCCATCTGAATAGATGCAGCTGACCAATTCTATTAAAGGATTCAAACTCGCAACTGATTGGTTCTGGTATCATATCAAATTTCGTCCGAAACCCGATTTCATCGTAACCTCGCGTATTAGCGGGGAAAGTGGAAAGAAACACTTAAAAGCATTTTTTTTTTAATAAAAACCCCATATGTATACCAAAAGGATAAAACATTAAAAAGAATATAAAAAATACAGAGATAAGAAAGAGATTAGAAAAAGGTGCATTAGCAGTGACCAGAAAATCCTTTCCCAATAAGAGGAGTTGCCCTCAGTAAGATTGGCTAGAGACAGGTGGTGGGGGCATGGACAACAGGGTCAGACAGAATCTTAAAAAGAAGAGTGAGAGAGTTGGAAATGGAATCATCGGCACTGGAAAGTGTGGGGCCCACCCTACCATCCCAATCAGTGTCCAATTATTAGGAGGAGCAATGGGGGTGGGCCCCACATGAGGTGCATATGATTGTGGTTGTTGTTTTGCTCCCTCATGTTTGAACAAGTTGAGTGGGGGCACAGGCACAAGGGTCCATGACAAGAGGGTCAGGTGCCCACGCGCATGTCACATGGGCTGTGGGGCCCATCCTCCCTATATCCAATCTAATCATTTAGCATGTTGATAATGATATGATTCTTCTTGGTGGTGATGGAAGGACGATGTTGCAACATCACATCACGCATGCAGACGATCCTCCACACCATGTCATTTTGTATGCCACCGTGACTATTATTATTATTGTATGATGATGGCCCTTGCCTCCCGTCGCTGTTACGATATATTTATTGATCGAAAAATCTAGATGAAATCTATTTAAGAGTATTTATATTTTATTATTTTGATAAGAGACATTTTTTTTTGAAAAATGTCAAATACGAAAACGAGAGTGTTAAGTAGATAAAATTTCTCTTTTTTTACTTGACACTTTTCAAAAGGAGAGTGCCCGTTACCAAAATGATGAGGAATGAATGTACTTGAATACTCTCCATCTAGTTTATATGTAAATTTTAATATCCACTAAATAACATTTTTTTTAAAAAAAATCATATTTTTGGATTTTAATTCAACAACTAGTCCTACGGTCTTTAAAAGAAGTCATGTTTTTTAGGGTTTTATTTCCATAACTAGTCATAACACTCTTTAAAAGAAGTCATGTTTTAGGGTTTTAATTCAACAACTAGTCTTAGACCTCACCACATTTGGTAGATCAGCGAGTATAAAGGGTTAGATTGATGATTGAGGGTCACGCGTCTCTAAAAAGCGGCCATCCGCATGGTTACTTTCATTTGAATTGTCTTCGTTAGAGTATTTTTGTTGTATGATAGTTTAAAAATGAGATTTTGCTTAATATAAATTAATGTGAGGCTCCAATGCCTGCTAAAGTACCTCCTCCATGATCAAGCAACTTTCCCACACTTACATCAAATGTCAATGTAAATAAAATACTTTCAAAGTTGGCTGTTTTTCTTTAATTAAATTGTGAGATGATATTATCCACTGGCAAAATTGATGGTTGATCCATGACTGAGTGATGAATATCATTAGTGAAAGCAACTTTCTTAATAGGGTTGGAGAGAACAGTTTTTTTGGGGGTGGAAAGCATGGTCTGGAGATGGGAGTTTTCAAATGATCACTGAAACATTGTGTCCACTCAGGATTGGCCTCTATTCATATTTCCTGTTCTCCATTAATTTGCTTTGAGAAATGAAAGTGTAGTGGGACCCACTTTTGACCCTTGAGTGGGAGTGAGTGAGTGTGAGTGCCATCAATGGATTGAAGGAGTGTCCCAGTGAGTACAAAATATCAACCACATCAAAATAACCTAACTGCCTTATTAATGGCCCTTTAATTTAATGATTTTCCAAGGCATCATTTTTTTTTTTTATGAATTTTAATTCAATAGTGGGTTGCAGTTGGATGAGTGTCAAATTTGAAGTTGTGGTAATTCGCAACAAAAAAAAAAGGCATTTGAGGCGATAAGCTGATCGAAACTAGGTTGGCTAGGTGGACCCACAAAAAAGCTAGTTTATATGGTTCTATAAACAGTCTAGCTGGTAGGACCTACTTAGACCTTCCTCCCTCTTATGATAAATCTAAGCCCCTCACACTCGATCACTCCTTCACGGCTCTCTGCCAACCCTCCCCTAACCATCATTTTAGCTCAGTGGTCAACCTTGAATCTGATCCCACCATTAACTCGACCCAGCAGCTGGGATTAGCCACTGATAACTGAATCAATAGTGGCCTTAACTTATTCATGAACCAATTGGGTCCTCACAATTGATGGCCAGTCACATTTTGGAGTGACAGTCCCCACTAAATTGAATCAGGAGAGGATCACCAAACACATGCAATACCAGCTCTTAGTTTGTCTTTCATAATTTGACCATTAGATATGCAAATAGATCCGGACTTTAATCAGTGGGCCACTTCTTAGCTGAATCAACATACAAATTTATGATGATTTTAATTGTCCATATGACTATCTATTGCATTTGCATCTCCTGCTTGAACAATAAAGTAATGGTCATTAATTGGTTGGACACACCGACACACTACAGATATTATATATGGTGCATGATCTATTCGTAGGTAGTCCACTTACCTTTCAAATACATAGATATGTATGATCTATTTATTGATAACTAGGAGATAAGGTAGCAATTGTTGTATTCATGTGCCATGTGCACTTGGGAGTAGGATAAAAAAAATAAAAAAAAATTGATTCCTGATCCTCTGAGATTTGATTTAGGCCCCAACAGAATTCCTGATGGGGATTTGTATTGCTAGGGATTTTTGGACAGCGATCTGGTGGTTGTCCATTTGGCTTTTTTAAATTTCATGTTTCTTTTTAAGAGTTTAGGATTCCATTCAGTTGAAAAGTTACTTTTATCCTCTAAAGTTTTAAGATTTTAATCCCCTCGAGCATTTTTGGATGCTTTAGCTAAGAGGACGATTTAGGAATTCCACTCCAAGGCATAGCTTTTCGGAAAATTATAAAATTCTCCAAACATGAACTCTTTGAATTCGCTGAAAGAAACAAGCCCTAAGAATTCCTAAGTTGTGGAACTAGTGAGGCCTATCCTTTGAAAATCCAGGCGGTTCGAAGTTTAATTCTCCCTATACATGGGTCATCTCCAAAGTCCGCCTTACTAGAATTTCGTTGCACCATAAGATTAACTATTAAATAAAACTCATGACAATAAATAATGTAAAAGATTGTGTTAATCATGTTCTTAATCAAACGGTCACTCTTATGATGGGACGAACTTCTATTAGGGTAAAAATTTACTTTTATTTTGTGCGGCTCGTATTTTCAATAGATGGCCTGTATGAGCATCATTCCTTTATCTTTGAGGACCGGAATCTGAAAAAATGAAAAGAAGGAAAATGAGTCACCTTTTTAATTTCAGTAGCAAGTAATCTATGAGTTAACTTAATTAAAGAAGTATGAATTGTCCCCAAGTCATGTATACTTTTCTATCTTCAGTCATCCTAGAATTGAATGTACCTTACGAAGAGCCATTAGTGGACCCCATTTTTTAGGAGCCAAACAATACTAATACCAACACAATCTAACAATTTGCCCGATGCCGCGTGAACGTATCTCATTTTTCACAACTAAAAATCTTCAACAATCATGTCCTTTTGTCCTATCCTCCAATGTGGGTAGGTTTACCATTGATCATGATTTGAAATGACATTAGGGAGTTTGAATCTAAGATAATGATGAGACAAGGTGATAATGACTTTGATGATGATGCTTTATATTTTTATATTTTTATTTTTTTTTAATTTTCTTTAATAGTGGAGAAGAAACTTTCAAAACGACGATAAAAATGATCGTGCTGACCTAAATTGTCCTTACAGCAATTAAAAATAAATTTTTTTATTTTTATTTTCTAAACAAAACAGGTTTCAACTGAGTTGAACGGTTCTCATGTAAGGAATACTCCAATTTGTGGGGCCCACCGAGAAGCGACATTCTGGTTTCAGTATGTTAAGATCTAATCCATTTGTATCCCTAATAATCATGTTTGCTCGTGTGCCTAAGAGAGGAGAGTGCAAAGTTTATAGATAAATCATAGGTGTCATGAGGGACCCATGGGGCAGATTGAGCAAATTGTTTGTAAAGTCTTTTAGAATCAATCTCAAAAAATAAGGTTTTAAGACCTTTAAATCAAGGGCTAATCCAATCTAATTGATTGCATAACTTGCATAACATAAAATCTTTGCAAGAATTAATGAACCAACCAGGGGGTCATGAATCATAGATCCATCATCCATAGGATCATAGTTGCCGAGTTGGTGGGCTATCAATCCAATTATTGTGATGGTGCAAGTTGGGTGATGCCCATGAATGAGGAATGAGCTACAAATATGGAGAAGTTGACATAATACATTGGGAGCACATCCATGTGATGTGGTGCCTCAATAGAATGAACTATAGGACCACGAGCAACCTTATCATAAAAGCTACCTTTTGACTTCAATTATTGCCAATTGCCATGCAGTTTTGAATTATGATTCCAAAGCCCAGCACCCAACAGAAAATTCTGTAACATGCTGGTTTCTCATTGGTCAAGTCATTTTCCTGCATCCTATGACTGTTGGCTTTGACTATCTTTTCTTTTCTCCTCTTTTTAACCCCCACGTTTCTCCTCCCTTGGCCTCCTTTTTGCCTTTTTTTTTTTTTTTTTTTTTTTTTGCTGTTCCTTTATATCTGTATAATATATATCTTTTTTTCCTTAAAGTTAAAGGTAATTTTTTGTATTAAAAAGATAAGGATGGAAAGAAATGGACAAATAGGCCCCAAAAGGAGAGAGTAAATTAATGCTGTACAAGCACAATAAAATGAGTAAATTAAAACAACATAAAGATCAAAAAGTCGTTCGCGAGAGATCCCAAAAATAGAGAAAGAGAGCATCATTAGATGGCATCAGAATATTTCTCGACATGGCCCAGATTGAGTCGGAAAGGCATTCATACTAGTTATTTCTTAGCTCGCTCTAGAGAAGCCAATTTTATATTTCAAAATAGCTTATTCATTCTTGCATAATCAAATTAGGAAGATGAGGTGGAACCAAATTAGGGAGATATATAAGATACCGTTTAAAGATAATAGACCAATATAATGAATCTCAATGAACTCAACTTTGTGTCAACTTGGTCCATGGCTCAAATAATTTTGGTGGATAGCTAACAGATCAGTCATTTGGAAATATAGGACCATCATTATGGATAGTATGTTTTCACCCACAACTCCACCCAAGGTTGATCATTTGGTGGGCAGGCTTTCTTCTAATTTCTTGGGCACTAGGTCAACTAGGAAAAAAAAAAATCAATCATTTGGCTTGAGGCCATTTGTCTCGACAAACCTAACTGATAATGGCGGTGTCTAAGATGTTCCCTAGCCCTTTTTTATTTTTAGACAATTCTACATTGAATATGGATCATTTTGTTTTTGTTTTCCTTAGTAGTCAAGATTTATATTGTTATCTTTTTAGGACACATTTGGCAACTAAATTCTCCGAGAAAAAAAATCCGCTTTTCACAAAGTCATGAAAAACTCATGTTTGGCACTTATAAATCTCCAAAGATTTATATTGCTTGAGATATTAAGATTCTTTGATCTGACCCCTAATAGATGTAAAAATCCTCAATTGAAGAGGGAAGATTATGGTGTTCTCAAATCTATGGGTTCTTTGCATATTACCAAATGTTATTATAAGGAATCTTTAACTATATAAATCCTCATTGAGAAAAGCCTAGTTTCGGGCGTAGTGAGGAATATTCAAATATGCAGCTACATCATGTGTGACCAAATATGAACTAATTTTTAACGATCTCCATAGCCCTTAATTCGAGTCAAGTCCAAATCAATCTCTGTAAGTTGTAGAATTTACAAGAAGAGGTGGAATAAGTCTTCGTTGATGACCAGGATGACCCATCAAGTCTTCAATGGATGAGGGTCTACACATGAAAAGAATCAATCACATACCCCACCACACCAAATAAAACATTTGGTGTGATTGAGAACCCTCATGATTCCTTCCCTTCAAGATAAGTAACAAGAGAAATATTGAATATATATTGGCCAAACAAAATTACATAACAAAAGAAATCCTCCAATCTCAATTTCTCAAAAGAAGATCCGAGTCTCCCACTAACAGCATCCATCCACATGGAGTGCAAGCTTCCCTAGATATGGTGGGCCCCACATAGAAGCATGATTTCTGAACCATTGGTTGGCTGTAATTTATTTTCATTAGGAATGTAACAGACAAAGGAGGTAGAGTTGCTAGGGTGGCAAATAACTTGGAAAGTGTCTTGATTTTGAAAGCAATCAATGCATACGCATGATGCTTTTGGCCTTTGGCTTTTCTCTATGGTAGATGATGCAAAGCCCAGTATAAATGGAAAACAAGGTGGGGTATTTTCTCACCACTTTCCTACTTGCATGCTTCCTTTCACATTTCCCATTTCAAAACCAACCTCCCATTCAAAATCCTCATTCTGTAGAATCCTCAGCCATCTCTATACCAACACCTATCTACTGTTGAAGCCCTGAAGAAGAAATCTTAGGTCATGGAGCTTGCTCTCTCCATCGGTGGACGACGGATATGCGGTGGCAGCGATCATCGGTTTCGAGCCCGCCAAGGTTATGATGAGGAGATGAATAGTGGATCATCGTCGAAGAATAGTGCTGCTGTTCAGCTTGATTTGAAGCTTTCTTGGTCCACTGATACTGGTATTGCTTCATTTGTTTCTTCTTTTTAAGCTGAAAATGTTAAACAGGCTGTGGGAAAGACACAAAATCATTTTATCATGGAAACCATTTCCTTGTTTTAAAATAAAGTCCAACACATCAAACAATCTTCTTATCAAGTCTTTGGTGTAGCAAAACATTTCTTTTTTGTTGAAATGTGTTTCTACTGTTTGTGAGAGAACAAGTTTAATAGTTTTCTCTCTCTCTCTCTCTTGGGTCTAAATTTTCTTCTCAAAATGATTTGAGAAAATAACTCCACTCCAGTAAATAAGAACCCAAGAAAATGTTAAAGAGAAAGTGAGAAAGATAGAGAATCAATTTATCAAGAAAACCATTTCTATTTTCTGAAAAAAAAAAACAATCTAAAGCATCAAAAATTCTTGTTAAGTGTGTGTAGTTTCTTTTTGTTTAAATATGTTTCTACTGCTTGTTTGTATAAAGAACAGGCTAAATGGTTTTCTCTCTCTTGGTCTAAATCTTCTTTTCATTAAAAAAAACTGAGAACAACAGCTTCACCCCAGAAAATGAAATCCCAAGAAACTATTAAACAGAAAGCAAAAAAGCCTGAAATTCAGTTTTTCATGAAAACCATTTCCATTGTCTAAAAAAAAAAAAAAACCAACAGATCAAACAATCTTATCATCACCATCATCATCTTTTGACTAACTGAGAAATTCCAAACAGGAGATGATATTGCTCATGGAGGAGGAGGGTCGGGAACTTCATCATCCGATAAATCAAGTCGTGGGGGTGGTGGTTTGGAACTGGATGTGAATGAGATACCATTGCCATTAACAAGCGTTAATCAGAAAGAGATGGTAGGGCCTTCATCTTCTGATACAAGACCTATACAAGTAGGAAAAAGATCTGGAGACTGGGAAACAGATGGAGAGAGAGGTTGTTCGAGGTGCAGCGACGAAGAAGAAGAAGAAGGTGGTGGATCCACTACATCCTACACAAGAAAGAAGCTCCGGCTCTCCAAAGAGCAATCTTGTTATCTAGAGGAAAGCTTCAAAGAGCATCCCACCCTCAACCCGGTCAGTACATAGAACTAATTATACAAGACCATTTCTCATTTTCAGATAATACTTTATTTTTTTCCCCTTTCTTTAGAAGGTAAAATAGTTTGCTAATAAAGATTTGAACTCACAACCTCTCTTGTTTAAACTCTTGATAATCTATTTTCCACTGCATCACATTTAATATTTTATGCTTTCCAAAAGAAAAGTGTAAGGGACTTAACATATTTTATGCTTTCGAAAAGAAAAGTGCAAGGGACTTAACAGGTAACAGGTGTAGACCAAAAATGGCCACAATCAAATTACCCAAAATCTTTGATTTTAGGGCTTCATACTTTCGCTATTTAAACAGCTTCTACTTATAGTGTCGAATTGGAGTGATTGCCATCTTAGGCTGGGTGTATGTAAAGTTTTGAATTCATCTTACATTCGCTACATAAAAAAAGCATTTTTTTAAGGACCAAGTTATCAGTTCTCTCTTGAAAACTCTTATATTATATATTTTAATATTTTATTATCAATGTTAGATATGTGTTTTGAGAGCCAAAACCAAATTATAACAGTTAGAGCCTTTTTGGAATCATGAAAATGAAAATGAAAATGAAAATGCAGCAGCATAACAGTTTTCGAGCTGATTGATGCGTTTATTATTTATTGTCTTTATGTTCTGGACAGATAATACTTCTACTACATGTAATCTAATAACAGTTTCTAGTCCAAATGCTTAAAAGAAAAAAAAAAAAAAAATTTTTGTGGGACAAGTAATTTGCAACAGGCGAAATCGTCTTCGCCATTTTTTTTTTTAATTTTATTTTCCCTTTCATAAAAATCTATGGTTCCACTTCCATACCCTGAATATTTTTGTTTGTTTAATTTCCTCTATTTGTCATTTTTCATGTTTGGAAATTGCAGAAACAAAAATTGGCACTGGCCAAGCAATTGAATCTACGGTCAAGACAAGTTGAAGTCTGGTTTCAAAACCGAAGAGCAAGGTACGACTGACCCCAAATGGCATTAATTAGCTTTCCTTATTGCAGCACATTTTCATCCATTTAGGGGCCTGTTGTAGCGTTTTGCAGAAATTCTGCAGAAAAAATTGACTTTCCAACCCGGTTTTGAAACCTTTTTATAACGAATCACAAAAAAATTGCTCTACTTTTAATGTCTTTTTCATTATAGTAAAACATTTACACTAAATGGTGGAAAATATTTTTCTGCAGAAAAGCATCTCGCTTTTCCATTCTTATTTTGCATTTTTGTAAAGTGCCCTAGCGTGTACGTTTGGTTGTACCCAAATGGGAATTAATTTGAACACCTTGCCTGATTGAAAATCACTTATCATAGTACCACTATTGAATTCTTGATTTTTCTACCCCAAAATGGCTATATGTGGTAGTAGACCGAGCTCTTGACTTTTCTTCCCCAACATCAATATCATCCACCAATTCTAGCAATGATTCTTATTTGGGATGCATCCCAAGCAAGACAATTTGGCTGCTAATAAAAAATTAGAATAATGTGTAGGGGTATAAATCCGATTATACTACGATGGGCATTACAAATAAATAAAGTTGTATGTAAGCTTCAATCAAAATATGTTGCAATAATTAATGAAAACATCAGCTTCACACTATAAAGAAATTCATACTCCCATACATAAAATAAAAAAATACCCTTCACCCCAAATTCCCAATGACCGCTCTTGATGCCTATACTCACAAAAAAAAAAAATAAAAAATAAAAAAAAAATAAAATGTTTGACCCAATGATGGAAAAACTTTTCTATGGAAAAGCATCCCACTTTTTTGTGTCATATCACCGGAAAAGCGATAGTACAAACATGCCCTAATGTACTTATTAAAATAAAGAATATTTCATCCTATATATATATATTTTTGTGGCTAGTAGGGAACCATCCCTAGGCATATGCGTGGTACTTAGGTGCTAACACCACTCAACCATGAGTGTGGTGGCGGCAAATGTACGTAACTTCAACAGATAAAAAAAAACAAAAGGAGTGTTTAGATGATGTTACTTTTGTATAGTACATTTCACCTCACCCTTTGTATTATGCCGATATCATTCCCAAGCAATGAGAAACACAGTAGAATAAACAGTGGACATAGACAGAAGGGAAAATGCACTTCACACATAAAGGTTAGGAGTATCAAATACTTGCTTTATTTTCTTGTAATAAGTCGAGTATTCAAATATAACCAACCGTCTATAATTGCAAAAATACACATGGTTTTGGTGCACATTCAAATGCACATTTCCTGAATCTGGTGAGTTTCTAATGCTTGCTTAATGGATTTGGAATTCCACCAGGACAAAACTGAAACAGACAGAAGTGGACTGCGAGTACCTGAAGAAATGCTGTGAGTCCTTAACAGAGGAGAATAGGAGACTCCACAGAGAACTTCAAGACCTTAAGGCACAGAAATTTCCCCGCAATCCTTTTCATCTGCATGGACCTGCGACGATGATTACCATGTGCCCATCATGTGAACAGCTCACCACCACCATGCCCACAACCACAGGCAACAACATTAGTAGTAAGACAGTCACTTTTGGTGTCAGCGTACCCAAATCAAGGTTCTATCCATTTGCACAACGCACCTCCGCAGCTTCATGATATGATGATACAGGCCATCGATTGGAATTTAATTGGATCGATCTTCTTAATCTTCTACTCATATCCACATGGTTTGGTAACCAATCAAGTGGTGGGACTACCACCACCAGTCAAGTCAATCCTAGAAAATGATTCCACATATCCTTTAAATAACTAATCTATAAACTGAGTTAACAGATAAACATGTTTTGGCAAGATGCATCATATGTTGTGTTTCCTTTAATTTTAATTTTTTTTTTTCCGACAAGGGGCTCAAACTTGCACACCCAAGCACATTACATGTACCTAATCAACTGTGCAACAGCTTTGGGACCTATTTCTTGTTTGTTTTATGTCAAGGGAGTTCAGTTATTTATTTTATGTCAAGGGAGTTCAGTTACAGTCTACCTGATGCCTTTCATTGTGGCTACATCATTAAGGGGAGAGAGTAAAAACACAACAGTCAGCAGACCCATAAAATGATTGAGCAGTATTGAGTGGACTACCCATAGAAGCCCGATAAAATTGGGTGTTGCGGGCCTCTTAATTTTGGCTGATGAGATTCATAGCAGTTGTATTTTCACTTCCAATTCGATGCCAGGATATGAATGGTTTCAAAAGATGAAATTGTTAACCAAAGTACAGCAGGACGATGATAACTGTAACAAAAAAAGGTTATTCCTCTCGAACAACATCTAGGTAGTTTATAAATTGATCATTAGATAATAAATCACAAAAAAAAAAATATATTTGAGAACACAAGGGAGCAATCATAGAATAAGGTCATGTCAGAATTTTATCAGATTCAAATCCAATACGCGTGCACCAGTAAGCTAACAAAGAAATGCAGTTACAATGATCCAGGGGAAGTAGTCATTAATAGTAGCAAAAAGATCCCAAGCATCTATTAAAAACTAAAAATTCTGGAGTTTACATTTCCACGTGTAACTACTTAAAATTGTAAAATAATCATCTCATGTATAGATTGGACAAAACTGTGGAAGAATTAATACAGATAAAAACCAGTTGGATAAATAATAATTAACTGATGACAACTCATATGGAATTAAACACCAGAGGCACAAGGCCAATCAGAAAGGTTTAACAACTAATTGTTCTGTTACTCGAGTGCAGATGTCACTCTTCATTTAACTATAAAAAAAAGAGTTTCATACATTATTCATGAGAGCTGCAAAACCCAAGAAAGCGGTCTACATGCCGTGCTACAGACTGGGCCAGGTTGTCAGCTGCTTCCTGTGTAGATGCCTCTGCATATACACGTATGACATCCTCTGTTCCTGATGGCCGTATAAAGCAACGTCCTTTTGGATACTTGGCTGCACAAACATTTAGATACAGATAATGGTGGATGTAGATAAACCTTCAAACCCAAGCTATTAGAGATTATGTTCACATACCCATGGCACACACTGTATGAGACTCGAACCATCATCTGGTGAGTCCCATAATGGATATACATTTTGCTTTGATAATTCTAGACCTTCTATTGGGGGACACCCAGAGGAACTTAGGTTCATTTTTCTTTTAATATCTCACGGTCAAACCTTTTCCCTTGAAAGTTAAAAAAAAAAAAAAAAAAAACAGCAGAACAGTTTAATCGGCATCATTTTCAAGCTAAGATAACTATATTATTGACTGGTAGGTTGCAAAAGAACAATTGACTTAACATGTGAACAGTAAAAACACCATACAAGTAAAAGCACAAAAAAGCAGAAAAATCGGCATGGTAGAGTAATCAATTCCTCAAGGAAAAGGAAAATGTTGTCTCCATTGCCTACAAAGGCATTATTATTTTTAATAATATATGCACTTACCAGTTTCAGTGTTGATCACCTCCTGAAGGCCTGATGGCACTACAACAACTGTTTCTGCATTTGTTGTAATAACTGCAGTTCTATCCATGACTTTTACCTGAACAGATAAAGAAGAGTAAATTAGTTAACCGTGGGCTATCATCTTCACATAAAAAAAATTACTGTTACCAATAAAAAAAACAAAAAAATTGTTAAGAGTAGCGATTTTGAAAAAATAAGAAGCACAACAACAGTTCTGTCCAACCCAACTTGGGAGAGCAGATGACACTATTTTGTTCAGCTCAACCAGGAGTGAGGAAGTTGTTGGCTCGTTGCACTAAAGAGGATTTTGCGATGCTTTCAAATAGTATCGGGGTTGAAGGTGAACTTGAACAAGAGCTCTTTGGTGGGGATTGGTGACACTATTTTGTTCAGCTCAACCAGGAGTGAGGAAGTCGTTGCACTGAAGAGGATTTTGCGATGCTTTCAAATAGTATCGGGGTTGAAGGTGAACTTGAACAAGAGCTCTTTGGTGGGGATTGGTTGTTCTTATGATGTGATTCATTCTTTGGCTAGTATCATTAATTGTAAGACTGGGAGGTTACCAATATTGTACCTGGGTCTCCCTTTGGATGCTAGGACAAGAGCGTCGTCTATTTGGGATCCAGTGGTGAAAAAGTTTGAGAGGAAACTTTATGTGGAAAGAGAGATATCTTTCTCTAGGGGGCAGAATTACTTTGATTAAAGCTTGTCTCTCCAGTTTGCCAATTTATTATATGTCCTTTTTCAAAATGCTAAGGCAGTGAGCTTGAGGTTGGACAAAATTAGAAGGGATTTCTTGTGGGAAGGTCAAAGTGAAAGAAGGAAAATTCATCCATTAAAGTGGAGTGACATCATAAAGCCAAAATCAGCTGGGGGTCTCGGTCTTAGGGAGTTGGAGACCCATAATTGGTCTCTCCTGGCTAAATGGTGGTGGAGATTTGGGGAAGAGAAGGATGCCCTTTGGAGAAGGATTATTGCCAATAAATATGGGGTGGATAATTGGGGATAGGTTCCAAAGCCAGTCCCTAGGTATAGATTGTCGGGCTTATGGGGTCCCATTTCTAGCATGGGGAGTGAGTCCAATGTTAGGGGGGAAAATTTTTGTAAAAGGGTGGGATTCTTGATGGGAGAGGGTAGTTTGGTCCGTTTTTGGTTGGATGATTGGTTGGGCGTGGGTCTTCTGCATTCCCGTTTTCCTAGGGTCTTTAGAGTTGTGTCCAACAAAGAGTCTTTGGTTAAGGATTGTTATGTTGTCAGGGACAATGTGGTTTCTTGGGAGTTGTCCTTTAGGAGGTCTTTTGAGTCATGGGGAGGAAGTTCAATATGAAGAGTTGTTGGTTTATCTTTCTAATGTTTTTTTTATGCAGGGATGAAGCGGATAAGCGCATCTGGAAACTGTCTTCTACTGGTGAGTTTTCTGCCAAGGCCTTCTACTTGGCTTTGACGGACTCACCGGAACCGTCCTGCTTGTGCTCTTGCTTGGGCTGGTTTAGTTCCTACCCAAGTGGAGGCTTTTTGTTGGTTGGTGATTGCAAGGAGGGTGTCTACTATAGATTTCCTAAGAAGGAGAGGTATTCCTTTACAATCCTTATCAAATACTTGCATATGTGTGGTAAAGAGGAGGAAACGGTGAATCACCTTTTCTTGCATTGTGAGGTCACTAAGGTGGCCTCATACCTTTGGAGCTTCTTCATTCACAAGTGTGGCCTGCAGTGGTGTATCCCTCAGTCGATCTCGGTCTCGGCAGAATCTTGGCGAGGCAGTCATTTCTTCGGGTGTGGCCTTATCCTCTGGCGGATCACCCCCTTTGCTATCATTTGGTCTATTTGGAAGGAAAGGAACAACAGAATCTTTAAAAATGCCTCTTCTTCGAAGGAGGAAATTCGAGAAGCAATCCTTGTTAGAATTACAAAGTGGGCCATAGCTAGGAAAGAACTCTCCGACTTTAGTATGGACGGCATTCTTTCTAATTGGGAGGCTTGTATGGTGTGTGGATTGACCAAGGAGAGGAGGTTGACCTTTTGGTCTCCTCCTTCGATGGGAATGTTGAAGTTCAATGTTGATGGGGGCAGCTACAGGGAAGCCGGGGCCGGCGGGTATTGGGGGAGCATTGCGCGACGATAAAGGGGTGATCCTTTGTATGTTCTCCAAAAGTGATGGAGTGAGGGATTCCAATGAAGCGGAGGTTTTGGCTATTTTGGAGGCTCTAAAGATTTTCTCTCGCTCTTTCCAGGGTCGTCTGATAGTGGAGAGTGATTCTTCTAATGCTATCTCTTGGGTTACGAGGTCTACGGTCAGGCCTTGGAAATTTCAGTTTTTCTCAATGAGATCAAGGAGCTGGCTTCTTCTCTTTCTGTAGTTTTTTATCATGTGATTAGATCGGCAAATGGGTTGGCAGACTCCTTAGCCAAACAAGGGGTTCAAAGGTCGTCTCCCTCGGAGGTTATTCTTGTGTAATTTTGTCTTGGGTATAAGTCTCTTATACTCGTGTTTTTTGTATTCTTATGGTTTTTCAATAAAATTTACCGTTACTTTTCAAAAAAAAAGAAGCACAAACAAACAAAAATAATTTCAGAGATTAGCCTAAAGTGAACAGATACTCTTGAGCGACACCACAAATATTCATGTGGTATGAAGTAATCTACAGTCAAGACCTCTAAAGGCTGGAATTCCCTGTTGCATGGCCTTGGGAGGAAGAGCTGAATAATTCAATCGACTATAAAGTGAGCCAAAACAACAAGGATTCACCAATCACCACAACCTCAATTTGTTGTGGGCATTCCTCTGTCTTCTTGTGGACTTTCATCCTGATCATGTGAACATGCTTGGGGAATAATCCCACTCTTCCACTTACGTCCCAAACTGTAAGACATTTACTTCACCACCAACCACAAGTCGTGTGTTAAACCCAAGGGCGAACCCAGGTACAAGGGTTTGGAGGCTGAAGCCCCCACCCTACTTGGAAAAAAGTTAAAATTTTCAAAGATCCCCCAATAGATTCTGATAATATGATTTATTTTTTTTTACATTTGCCCCCCAATGTTTCTTTTACATTAAGACCGCCCCCTCGCCCCCCAAGTTAAATCTCCTGGGTACGCCCTCGGTTAAACCTAAGAAGAAACACAACCACCTGTAAAAATGGAACTTTGCAGTGCCTAGTATTTGCTTTGTAATGAAGAATCTCTATTACATTGTCCATTCACATTGCAAATTTTTTTTTTTTTTTGTCATTGTTCTCATTTTCATGGATAATCCGCAATCCTTTCACTCTCTCATGGAGGCTTGGGGTGACTGCCTGAGAAGATAATATGGAAAATGGTATCACTTGGGGAATATGGAAAGGATTAAAGCGGAGAATATCTCTCTCTCTCTCTCTCTCTCTCTCTCTCTCTCTCTCTCTCTCTCTCTCTCTCTCTCTCTCTCTCTCTCTCTCTCTCTCTCTCTCTCTCATGATGAAAGCATATGCTCCTTGTGGCATTCAATTCCATCAGTCGTCGTTGATCACGTGCCATCACAGTATCAGATTTACACAGTGATTGGCATGCATGTATAAACAGATACACTTCCAAACATGTGAGAAGGAACAAGTTTATTACTAATGGGGTAAACATTATAAATTTAGTACATGCTGTCAATCCAGAGGAACTCTGAGCCTTTTGGGCTTTTGAGGGTGGTTTGGGGGGAGGGGGTGGGGGTATGATGGTTGGTGGGGGTTGTTTTAAAAATGCATCTAGGAATTGGTGAGTCAAACAGAGCTGAGTTCTTGGCTATAAAAGGGTGCTTGAAGTCATTGCAGCATCTTTTGATGGTCTGGTTCTATTAGAAGCTGACTCAAGAAATGCCATTGAATGAACAAAAGGAAAATCAAGAGAACTGTGGAGATTATTTATGTCTTGGATGAAATTAATGTTTTAGCCAAGGAAAAATGTATTGCTTCTCCATTTTCCGAGGGAAGACTACGACGAAGCAAAAGCTGCCAAAGGTAAGAGTAGTGAAGGTCTCAATTATTAGTTGTAATGGAATAATGGATAGGTCCCTAATGTATTTTCCTCTAATCATGTATTATAGGATCCCAGTCACTAATGCAGAGTTCTCATCTTTAAGTAAATAACAAAATAAATATAAATGTGACCTGATGCATAATTATAACAGAATCACTAGGTGTTTCAATATCAGTTCTAATTTGCAAGGCACTTATGAAGCATGCTAGGATCATGGAGCTGAACCTACTTGGGTTCAGAGTAGAACTTACCTTCAACTGCTTGCTGGGCAAATCCTTATAAAGCTCACTCCATTTTTCAATTGACCATCTCATATGTTGCAATATAGCCTCCACCAAAAACAAACCACTCAAAGCATCTCCTACTGCCTGATTAATTAATCTGCTTACTGCCAATAATCTCAGAGCAGCCTTCTGGCACTCACAACCTGACACAAAGGGTAACCACTTACATTTCCAGAAGTAAAATCAAATATGAAATGAAGTATACACTTTTATTTTGGTAAAATCTGAGGAACATATGCTCACCGGCAGATGCAGAAGCAAGTTCATTTACTCTTGCCTCCAACCAACATAAGAGCTTCTCTGAGAACAAAACTGTTCCATGCCCATTTGCCTCAAAGTAAATACCAACATCATACTCAGCAGCTTTCTCATGCAGGTATTTCACTCCTGTGGGAGTAAATACAACTTCTAGGCCTAACTGTCTAAGGTAATCTGTTGATGCTCCATTTGCATAAGCAGTCTGCACAATGCCAAGCCTTACAGGGTTATTATTGTTTGACTCTTCCTTTTCATTCTTGTTAAGAATACTCAACTGCTCCTTGATAAATAATGCAAAAAGAGAAAGGATCTTGTCTCCATCAACAAGATCAATACTGTTGATACTTGTAGATAAGACACGGAAGTATACAAGCCTATCAGCATCTCCATCCAAACTTGCACACCTGAAACTCTAAAAAGGCTTATGCAGTAAGCAGTCAACAAAGACTGAACCCGACAAAAGGTTCACACTGTACCATACTGCCAATGCAGATGAAAGCGAAAAAGCTAACCTTATCCCGACGTCATTTGGTCCAAACCCACATGGAACAACCTTCTCTTTCTGCACGTAATCTGCACCAACTCCTTCATTGAGAATTCCTTCTCCTTCCTTTCCTGAATTCCTGACCTGTATTACCAAACCCTTCACTTGTTTCTTCAACTCTTCAAGCTTTTCTCCACCTACACCATTTGCTCCATCTACTATCAGTTTTTCATCCACTGTATCTGTAATTATATCCCTGGGGACCAAATCCATTAGGCACCTGCACGCAAATATGAATCGATAAAGGCAACAAATGTCATGATTCATGATGTAAGATTTAGGTTGATGCATGTAAGTGTTCAATAACATTTATTTCAAACTCACCCAAAAGAGCTTGAAAGTTGTGCAAAGTAATCGCACTCCAATGCCTCCAGGCCCTTATTTCTGCACCGAACCATCCAATGAAGTTGTGGGGTGGTCAAAATCCCCATGTCAATGGCCACCGCGCCAATTACAGCATTAATTCCCTTTTATCCAAAAAATGCAATAAGAGTTTACACAGAATATAAACATCTAACTAAAACATGATATGACTTCCTGGTGATTCTAGAGGAAGGCATACTTGTTTTGCAGCTTCAAGTAGAGCTCCTCCACTAGGTCTCGTGTCTCTTCCTAACAAAATCTCTGCAGGTTGAGCTCCTCCAAATGATATATTCTCCTTCTTCGCAAACTGAATTATCAACTGTTTGAAAATTTTGATATGGTAAGATTTATGTTATATGAACAACAAGACATTTTGTTGGCCTTGATTGAAAAATCATATAATTATCTTATGCCCATAGAAGGTGAACAATATTACAGTATTTGCCCCATCTATCAAGATGTAATCCGAGCTAACTAAATATCATTTGGACTTCTGCATATAATACAAAATCTGGAAGATCCCATGTACTTTGAGAGGGGGAGGGCGGGGGCGAAGAGGAGTAATTGAGTGCTGACATTACAATAATAACTAAAAAACAGCACAATTCCCAGAACCAACCTGAAGGAGATCTTCAGGATTTCCCGCGTTTACAATTGCATCAGCAAAGGGTTCCCAGTCCTGTGTCATCATGCCACCATGTGGATCAGCGATTTTGATGCCGTTGTCAGAGACTTGGTTGTGGGAAGCCGTGATCATGAGGCCTATCACAGAGCGAGTCTTCAATGATCTTAGTGCTGCTAGAATCCCGACCCTGAAAACTGTCGCCGAGAGGATCGAAGCATCCGAGCGAAATCCAGCTGTTCCATACGAGAACCTTACCCCTGAAATAAGACAAGGTATTGAGTGGGAATTTCAGAATCTGCAATTGAACAAGAAAATGGGGATTCTGATTAATGTAACTAGAATTCATTTTAGGAACCTTGAGGAGGAGGGAATCGAGAAGCGGATTGGAGGATGATCGATTTCTGTTTTTCTTCTACTTGCATGGCGTTCTCTTGGCTTGAAATCTGAGAAGACAGATCCCATCGATTGATCAAATCACTTCAAATCAAACACACCAAAAAAAAAAAAAAAAAAAAAAAAAACCTCCAACAAATCAAACAACACCATCAACAGAAAAAAATGAGTTTCTATAGTTGAATTCTTTGATCCAATCTATCACATAATACCATGCAGATCATTTCAAGAAAGAGCAAAATAACAAGCACCCATTCCAAATCACTCCTTGGAACAGGTAATCCACACACAACACAACACAAAAATAGATCCATTTAAAATGTAGAAATGAATGAAGATGACATGGTCTCTAAACAATTAAAATCTGCCAAATATGGAACCGGATCTAAGGCAAGGGAAAAAAAAAAAAACCTAAATCATAAAATCTATTTTCCAATATTCAACATGACAATATCCAATATTAGCACTGTCATGATAGAAAGCATCCAAAAACTAAAGGAAGAACATTGAATTCTTCACCACCATGCTGAAAGCTTCATATAACAACATTTACCAAAAGAGAGACACTCAGCAATATTTCAGCTTACTGCCTGATGGTACTTTTCATACCATTTTATGGCAACTAAAATCGAAGTACAATATCCACTACATGAACCCCTACATTAATTAAAACCAGACAATTTTCAAAATTGGCCATCAACAATAAAAGAGAGACTGAAATCAACAAAAATGAGCAGCTGAAATCCAATTGGAACAGGGACTACAATGAACCATATCTCTTCTGTCTTCCCATCGCGCTTGGAAGCACACTAAAAGTGCAAGATGAAACCAGCCATTATAGTTGAATTAGAAAAATACTTCAAAGAGATGATGGATTGATTGATGATGACCCAGAACCCAAAATCCGAAAATCCAATCAAATTCAATCCCATCTTCCCTCATCCCAAAATCCCAGAACCCTAGTCGACCACTACCCTATCAAACCCATCGGCTTTCCAAACCCATCAGATAGAAGAAAAGAAAAGTTAAAAAAACCACGATCGTCCGAATCTTGATGCCTAACGCTTGATTTGGGGATTTGGGGATTTGAGGGTGAATGCGATGAGAAAGATTACCTGCAATCGCGACGGAGAGAGGGAGAGGGAGAAGTGCTCTGAGCTCTAACGCTTGCAAACTTTTGTTAGAAAAGAAGGAATTGGTCAGGAGCTTTGACCTTGTTTTGAAAAACTCTGGATTTTATTTTCTATGTAAAAAGGAAAGCTCTGGATTTTGATTTCTATGTAAAGGGTAATTCGCAAGTACTGCTAATTTCATCAATTTAATGGATTGAGACCATAAAACTAACAATCTCCCACTTGGGCTCAATGCCATTCAGGGTTGCATCTCATGCTTATCCCGTTTGCTTACTGCTCAAAGACTTTGCTGGTCAAAGGCTTAGTAAAGGGATCTCCCTAGATTGTTTGCAGAGACTATCTTGGTGATTGGAATATCACCTCTCTGCACAATCTCTTAGACCATGTGTTACTCCCTCTGTACATGCTTTTTGGCTCTTGGATTCTTTGGACTAAGTGACTGCCCTGCTGTTACCACGGTAAACTGTGAGCGGCTGTCTTGCCAAAAGTACCACTCCAAGTTCCATAAGGAATCTTTTGAGCCAAACTATTTCCTTAACTGCTTCTCAAGCTGTTACAGCATAAACACATACCCAGAAGTTGATTTCTTGGAATCCTTATCTGACTAGAAGTCAGTATCTATGTATTCGACTGGAATCAACTCATCACTGCCGCAAATCAACACGTGATCTCTAGTCCTTCTCAAGTATTCGAGAACACATCTTACAGCAGTCCAATGGTTAGGACCTGAGTTAGACTGATATTTGCTGACTGTGCACACTGCGTAATAGATATCCGATCTAGTACAAAGCATAGCTAACCGTACCAGCACCTTATCTATGTATGCATCATGGGATAAGCCTATCATCCTATTTTTCCGGTCTCAATGGAAATTGATCCCTAGGATGATGTCGTCAAACATTCTATACCATAAAAACTACCCTGCCTATTATACCTTTCGTATACACACATGACTTATCCGGTGTCTGACAA
The DNA here is from genome assembly GCA_012931725.1 of Litsea cubeba. Lineage (NCBI taxonomy): Eukaryota > Viridiplantae > Streptophyta > Magnoliopsida > Laurales > Lauraceae > Litsea > Litsea cubeba. The sequence continues at coordinate 5,672,300 of CM022946.1, read as the reverse complement.
AAATCAATTTACTTGATTGCCTGGTCAAAACGGATATTCCAGGTTCGGGATGCCAGCTTCAGTCCATAAATGGACTTCTGCAACTTGCAAACTCTTTGCTCTTGGTCTATTAGCTATAAAACTGTCTGGCTGCATCATATAGATGTCTCACTCAAGATGGCCGTTGAGAAAACGCCGTCTTGACTTCCATTTGCCAAATCTCTTAATTGAGATGTACCGTAATGGATGAGAGTATCCGGATGGAACTCTTCCATCTGGTCCTCTCTTTTTCTTGTAGACCTACTTGCACCCAATAAGTTAATATTGGCAGGCAAGTCCACAAGTATCCAGACCTAATTGGAGTACATAGACTCCAACTCAGCTTTCATAGCATCTAGCCAACGTCCTGAATCTATGTCATTAATTGCTTCATCATAGTTACAGGGATCTTGTTCCAGTTCTTCCGGGATTGACTTGTCAGACTTTCCAGAACTGAGAACTTGTCATGGAACCTGACAATACTCCCACTACAACAAGGCACTGGTGTAACTACTGAGTCAGATATGGGTAAATTCTCTTTAAGTTCGGTCATGTTTGTATTTGGAATTGATCACTCTTGAATTTCTTCCAAGATAACATTTTCTAAAGATTTCCGGTCAATCGTATAATCTTCTTCCAGAAAAAACGCATTGGTGCTAACAAGCACTTTCTGCTCACTCTAGGATTATAGAATAACTAATCTTTAGTTCCTTTAGGATATTCTATAAAAATGCACACTTCCGACTTCGGTTCCAACTTATCCGTCTTAACCTTCAGCTGGACAACCCCAAATATGCAAATATTGTAGACTAGGCTTTCGCCCGGATCACAACTCCCGGCACAGACTTAAATGGAACGGTGTTTAGTATGTACTTAGAAGTTTCCAAGACATATCCCAAAAATAGGTCACCTTGAGAAAAGTACTTGCGAATTACCCTTTACATAGAAATCAAAATCCAGAGCTTTCCTTTTTACATATAAAACAAAATCCAGAGTTTTTCAAAACAAGGTCAAAACTCCTGACCAATTCCTTCTTTTCTAACAAAAGTTTGCAAGCGTTAGAGCTCAGAGCACTTCTCCATCTCCCTCTCTCTGTCGCGATTGCAGGTAATCTTTCTCATCGCATTCACCCTCAAATCCCCAAATCCCCAAATCAAGCGTTAGGCATCAAGATTCGGACGATCGTAGTTTTTTTTTTCTTTTCTTTTCTTCTATCTGATGGGTTTGGAAAGCCGATGGGTTTGATAGGGTAGTGGTCGACTAGGGTTCTGGGATTTTGGGATGAGGGAAGATGGGATTGAATTTGATTGGATTTTCGGATTTTGGGTTCTAGGTCATCATCAATCAATCCATCATCTCTTTGTAGTATTTTTCTAATTCAACTATAATGGCTGGTTTCATCTTGCACTTTTCGTGTGCTTCCAAGAGCGATGGGAAGACAGAAGACATATGGTTCATTGTAGTCCCTGTTCCAATTGGATTTCAGCTGCTCATTTTTGTTGATTTCAGTCTCTCTTTTATTGTTGATGGCCAATTTTGAAAACTGTCTGGTTTTAATTAATGTAGGGGTTAATGTAGGGGTTCAATCCAGGATTTTAGTTTAGGTGGGGCTAAACTTTTGCTAGGATTTTTTCACATTAACAATAATAAAAGAGAAAATGTATTCCATTTCAATAGATTTTTTTCACATTAACATCTGTTGTCTCCCATGAATTAGCAACAGCCTAATTCAAACCCATTTAGAACGTATGATGTATCTAGTGTTAAAGCAAAATAAAATTGTACAATTAACTACCACATTCTTTGATGCCATTAAATTAAGTTTTATAATCAGTAGATGATCATAATTTATTGCCCAACCCTTATCCATGATTGACAAATCTCACTCATTCATAGATTAAACAAGAACACAAGATCCAAAAAAAAACCCAAAATCAAGTAATGTAATAAAGAGAATGGTTGTTGAGTTTTATTTTTTATTTTTTAGTCCTGTGTATTTAAAACCTAAAGACTTTAGGCCATTTTATTGTTATTTCTATGTAAGAAAAATTAATAGGCCATGATCAAGAAGGAATTAGGAAGGGTGAATTTGTAAATTTCCACTTTGTATTTAATGTTGTTATCTTGGATTAACCATCTGCTTATTATTTTTTTATGAAAAATATTAAATACTCATGGTCAGTTAATACCCAAAGCAGTTTGCTTTGAGAATAGATTAACCAATTACAAAAGCCATTTCATGGGAGGAGACTTATCTGGTTTTGTGTGCACTTGAACATTTCTAAGTCTATTGCCCAGAAATTATATATAATTCAAATTTTATGCAATTCTTCTAAAAGTGAAAGTGCAGATGCATGTGCCCAAGTCTGCAGTGAAGCAAGGCAAAAGACAGGATATACATCTAGTGGAGTAAGCAGAAGAAATACCAAATCTTGTAACTGTCAGAAATACTTAAAGATAAGTCAAAAACAAAATCAAATTGGAATAATATGGACTAACAATCTAACATCCTAAGCCCTAAAGCAACATAACCCTAACCCTAACCATCAAACATAAATTAAAAAAAAAAAAAAAAAAAACCTAACTTCTGTCACAAATCACACTCATTCATAGATTCAACAAGAACTCAAGATGATGATAATAATAATAATAATAATAATAATAATAACCCAAAATCAGGTAATGTAATAAAGAGAACCATAAATAAAAAGCCTTAAAACAACATAACCCTAACCCTAACCATCAAAAATAAATTAAAAAAAAAAAAAAACAGAACCCTAACTTCTCTATGCAATGCCTAAAATAATGAATGGAATCATTATTCATGGAAGATTGGGAGAGAAGGGGAAGAGGGAGAGAGAGAGAGAGAGAGGCGACGATGACATAGAAGTACCATTAAAAAGACTGAGAGAGAGAGGGAGAGAGAGGGAGGGGGAGAGAGAGAGAGAGAGAGAGAGAGAGAGAGAGAGAGAGAGAGAGAGAGAGACAGAGAGTCGACAGATAAACGCAGAGGGAGAGTGAGGGAGAGGGAGAAGGAGGGAGAGAGACAGTTTACCTAAAGCCGAACGATTGTCACAGCCTCACAAGCATCCGACGAGAAGCGATTCGTGCACTCGAAGGAAGAAGCCAAGAAGGGTGCTGGCTGAGGTCGACAGGAGAAGCGAAGAAGAAGAACAGAAGTAGTAGCAGGGTTTTTTTATTAAGATGGGGCGATGGATTGATTATACAAGTCACATGTGGGGCCGTGGGCCCTTTATTCATGTGGGGCGTGGGCCAGTGGCCCAATACAATTTTAAGGGGTATTCCGAATTTGATCTGGGCCGACCGCCCCCGATACCAACAACGTGGGTCCGCCATTGGCAAGTAGGCATGCAATATAATTTGGTTTTTCAAAACCGAAATTTTTAGAATATAGAATCCTCACGTCGTCGCACAAATGCATCTTAAGCAAGGCTTAATCAATCAAGCTGAAGACCGCCACCACCACCACACCACCATCATAAGATTGGTAATTTGTGATAAAAATATAAATAATGATGAGAGATTCATTGGTTCGGATTTTCAACAGGTGGGCTGGGCCAAGTAAAGTTCCACAACTGCGCTGGATCTTTCTGCCCCAAGTCTTGATTGATTTACCATAGTCTTATAATAAGATTGGTCATTTGTGATTAAAATGTAATTAATGAGGAGAGGCATTCATTCGTTTGGATTTTCAACAGGTGAGCCGGGCTATGTGAAGTTCCACTCCTGCTTGGGTCTTTCTGGCCCAAGTCTTGATGGATTTACCATAGGTTGTCGGGCTTGTGCTTCATTCATGTTGGAAGGCTAGCTCAAGCTTGACTTGACCTAATTTGTGCTTGTTAGACATAACTTGACTCAAACTCCACTACTTGCTAAGGGAGGGCTTGATCTGATCTGTCTCTGGATGTATATTTGTTACATAAAATAAATTTCTTGGAGAATATAACATGTTATTGTTAGATATTTAAAAAGCTAACTGGTCCCCGTTGCCAAAAAACCAGTGGAACAGAATATACACATTACACAAACAGAACACAAGGAATTCCCAACCATTTAACAAGAAGCAGGATCAAATTGAACACACACAGAGAGAGAGAGGCATGTAAAATTCAATTTGTAATCCATTCAAGTTCCCCTGAAGCCATCTCTAAGGCAGAGAGGCCACATTATTCTCAAAATCTTATCAAGCACAAGACCCTCTTCTGAAATCCAAGTAGAACAAAACCAGGTAAAACCATGGTTTCTACCTCAGATATCAAAATTCAGAGGGAAAAAAAAACAAAAAAAACACAACTTCTGATGATCTCTTCACCAACTGCATTTGCTTGCTTCAATTGTCTTTTCCTTCCACCACCGTAAAACGGTTGTCGTCCACCGACTGGAGCACAGATCTCTTCACCAACTGCATTTGCACCAACAAGAAAAAACAGAACATTAAACAAAGCCACAAAGGAGAGATTAAAAAAAAAAAAAAAAAAAAAAAACTCCCTATCTGTCATATAAGCATCATCAATATATTTCCTTACCTCTTCTTTTGTTTCCTTGTACAGCTTCTTGAGCTGCCTCATGCTCTCCAGATTGATTCATTATGTTGCAAGGCTAGCTCAAGCTTGACTTGACCTGATTTGTGCTTGTTAGACATATAGCTCCACCTGCTGGGGGGCTTGATCTGATCTGCCTCTGGGTGAATATAACATGATATTGTTAAATGTTTCAAAAATTCTATTTCACTTGGTACCCTACTAAAATATATTTAAAATGTAATAAAATCAATTTATTTCTTTCTTTTTAATAGATAATAACATAAATAACATCAGAAACTGTCATTTTCTCTTTAAAAAAGATAACATTAATAACTTCATTAACCATCTAAAACATACCTAAATGACCCTATTTTTAACATTTAATCTTGTATTAAATGTCATTAATAAAATCTTATTAAATGTCATTAATAAAATCTACATTATTTGAGATCCATCCATAGAGATCTTTCATTCCTTTTGTCCTCCGATTTTTGGCAAAACCAAGAGGAAAAGGGGTAGAGGTAACATAATTGAAACAAGCTTTGATGATGGCTTTGGTGGTGCTCCAATGATGCTTATAGAAGTCAACAAATGCCATGGTTATTTGATGAGACTTTTGGTCACATGCATGTTTAATTTAGACTCAATAAACATTGTTGACAAGCCATCTTGTTGAGGAGCATGAAGCTCTATTTAAAAAGCCTATCCACACCTAAAGCTTGAGAGAGCCAAGCTCACAATCTGGCTTAGCTCGAGCTTAGCTCGAGCTAAACAGTGGCCTCAATGGGCTTATCTTGGCTCGTTTACATCCTTTGTTGTGGGTGGGGCTCAACGATATATGTTGGGTCAGGCCAGGCAAGAAGAACATGGTCCAGTCCATATATATTTGTTGAACAAGAAAGGATATGGATTCCAAATCCTAGCTCAACTGATCCCCATTGTAGTGGAACAGAATATATTCTTAATAAGATCACTCTCCACTGCACATTAGACAACCAATGCAACAAGGAATTCCCATCCATTTACAACTTGAGCATCATCAAATTGAACACACACACACAGAGAGAAGCATGTAAAATTCAAAATGTAATTCATTCAAGTTCCACTGAAGCCATCTCTAAGGCAGAGAAAAAGTAGACCTTCTACAATCAAATCCATCTGACCACACATTATTCTCAAAATCTTATCGACCCCCTTCTGAAATCCAAGTAGAACAAAAATCAACCAGGTAAAACCATGGTTACCCAACCCTTCTGAAATCCAAGTAGAACAAAAATTAACCAGGTAAAACCATGGTTTTCTACCCATTTCAGATATCAAAATTCAGAAGAAAAAAAAAAGGCCAAAACAAAAAACCAGCAACTTCTGATGAACATCATCTTCTTATTTGCTTGTTTCAATTGTCTTTTCCTTCCACCGACGCAAAACGATTATCGTCCACCGCCTGGAGTACAGATCTCTTCACCATCTGCATTTGCACCAACAAGAAGAAACAGAACATTATTAATTAAACAAAGGCACAAAGGATATAGATTATAAATATAAAAAAGAAACCTCTCTCTATCAGTCATATACAAGCATCAAGATCTTTCCTTACCTCTTCTTTTGTTTTCTTGTACAGCTTCCTGAGCTGCCTCATGCTCATATCATCCAGTTCCTTCTGCTCCTTGTTCTCGCCTACATTTACTGTCAACACCTTCATTTCTCTTTTTACGCTCTCCCTTCCCTTATTTTCCTTATCAACATCCTCAAAAATATTACTTCTGGTCGGTGTCTTCGCCGCCGTCCCCTTCTTATTCGACAGACCATGGCTCCTAGACCCCAATGGAGTTCCTGGATTTGGTGCGCTGATTTTCTTACGCCGCAAACTCGCCGGGCTCCCAACAAGAAATTGATTGCCCGCCGGAATCTCACCCAAGAAATCAGCATCTGGAAAATTCAATGCCTCACTAGAAGAGAATTCAGTACATTTTGCAATTTTTTCCACAAGCAGGTCTTGAGGATAATCTAGTGTCAACTTCTTCATAGAAGATGGAAGATGTGCAAATTCCAACTTCAGCACAACACTATTCTCAACTAGATGATCTTCATTCAAATCAAAATTCTCATTCTCTTGATTCAAATCCTCAACAGAGGATGAAGAATCTGCAATGGAATTACCACCAGATTCTCCATCTTCCTTTGGAATAATATGGATGCCAGCAGAAGAGCTGATTTCTAGATCCACCTCACCTGCATCTGGATCTGTTTTCTTGCATTCTGACTTTAGTTTCTCCGCGGGATCGATATCGAGACCCAAATCCTCATCAGCATTAGGATCATCTGTCATGCTTTCCTCGCACTCCGGCAGCACCTGATTGGAAGACTTCAGCTCCTCCAAATCTCTGCTTTCTTCGTGTTCCAGCATCACTTGATCAGAAGGCATCAGCTTCAGCTGCTCATGACCGAAATCAGCATCAGCAACTGAATCTGTGCCGCTTTCTTCGCATTCCTGAAGCTTATTGTTCTCTGTAGTGGAGGAATTCTCCAGCATCAGATCATCTGAAAGAGCGGAAGCATCCTTCGACGACCCCTGATTGTGATAGTATTCCTCCGGCAGAGGAGATTCCAGATCATCAATTGCAGCAGAAGCATCTTCCGATGTCGGATTTTGATGCGAACTCAGATCTGAATCACATTCCTCAGTGAGGCAATCATCGACAGTCGTGGACAGATCTCCATCAGTAATTGGGTCTGAATCACATTTCTCGCCCCAGTAGTCACCAGTTTCAGATTTCGAATCTGATTCGCCATTCTCATTGACAAAATCCCCAATTTTGGGAGATAAATCAGAGCTTGAATCTGAAACAGGAAGCAGAGTAATTGAGAAGCATTCAAGATATGCATTCAAAGATCAAAGGAATGGAAATAGAAATCACAAACAATACCTTTATCATCCTCTTTGGCATCAGATCTTTGAGAATCCATCTTCAATTTGGTATCAGAATCCTCTCTTTCTTCACATAATGCAGCGATCTTGATCACCTGTTTTCTTCCCCTGGTCTTTTGGATCGACACCGGCATCCCTTCTTCCAATCTCTTCTCAGATAATCTCGAAGATCGCCTCGTACTGTAAGTTCTCAATCCAGTCACTGCAACTGGAATCTCGTTCTCCTTTTCATCCTTTTCTTCTTCAACCTCGGCTTCGATCTTCCTCCGAACTGAAGTTCCAGTCGCTGTTTTGCGGCCATTACGCGCTGCGGGAGTTTTCGGTAATTCCAAACCCTTGTTGCTTTCCGCTGGAATCTGCTGCGAATCGGAGGATTCAATTCCTTCCTTTTTGTCTTCCTCGTCTTTGGAGATTCTTCGTCTTGCTGTGGAAACTTTCGCACGAGTCCGTGTCAGAGGAACCGCGCTCTCTTTAGCAGGATCTTTAATAGAACTGGTCCTAGTGGAGGTTCTCCGGCAAGTTCGGAGAAGATCCGGCGATCCTGACTCGGTCTTTTCAGGCAATTCCGGCGATAATCGAGGGGTTGAAGGAACAGATTGCAGATGAAGATCTTCGAATCCTTCAACCTGATCAGATCAACAAAGAACAAAAAAAAAAAAAAGATTAGGAAAGATCGTAAAGGCGAGATTGAAGGAGAAAAGAGGCTTGTAGTATCAAATCTGAGGTATAAATGAAGAAGATCTTACGATTTGAAGAGCTTGGAGGGCATCGGCCATGGCGACATTGGTGAGGTTGGCAGGGATCTTGTTCTTCTTGCAGAGGTTTTGGAGATCTTTCCGTGAGAGGCTGTGGAAATCCATGGCCAAGAGGAGAGGAGAGGGTTTTTGGGATTAGGGTTTTGAAGATTAGGGTTTTTGAGGTCAAAACGAGGGGTTTTGGTGGAGGAAGGAAGGAAGGAGGGGAGGGGTTATATGTAGCGAGGGAAGAAGGCAAAAGAGACGTTGCGATTGATTTTGAAAATATGACCGTTGGCGCCACGTAAGACAAATTTGAAATTTAGGGTCGTTTCCTCATTTCAGTCTCGCTTCGACAGCTGTCCGAGAACTGAGGATTAAGATAGCGAGCGTTGTATGGACTTATGGACTGGATTTCTCATAAACTGCACGAGATCTGAGCCGCTCACTTGGTGGGCCTCACATTGAAGATTGTCCTGCCCAGAGCTTAATTAAATATGAGCACGGGCATGACCAATCCTCAGTTTTAACTTTTGACATCGTTTGTACAAGTTACTACTTACTACTCATGCCTAATTAATGTGTGCTGTAGCGATCAAGAAATCATTCCTCCTAACATGTACAAATTTTTTAGTTTTTTCTTATCAAGGATGCTCAATAAAAAGTCAAGATTGAAAATAATCCTATCAAAATTGAATTGAAAGCCTTCGGCTTTAATATATTATAATATTTTACACATCATAAATATTGGAAGTTATGCATCGATGATCCAATTGACCGTAGATATATGGCCTACATGTGCTCTATCTTCTGGTTTGACTTGTCAAGGGAATTTTTTTTTTTTTTTCTTTTCCGACACATCATTTCTGTTACCCACTTGGCCCACCTTTATGGTTAGCTCTTACAGTCTTGTTAGCATCAGAGAATTAGCACTCATTCAAATTAAATAGTATTTTTGTCCTAACAAGCACTTAGATTCTAACGCTATCGATTTTATCCAAGGACTAGAATTTGAACAACTTTTAGGTCCTTATAATGGTGATTAACTTTCTTTTTTTTAATGATCCGCAATGAAAAACTTTGGAAGTGTGGAGAAAAAAATAAGAGAGAAAAGGAACAAGAGGTACAAGAGTATTGTATTTGTACCCAATAGATATAAAACTACATGATAAATCCTCCCAAATGAAACCCCTTATTCTGGCTCACGCATCTGCTATAGAAATGGCCAATCTTAGCTCATCACCTTCCCCAATCTCATAAAAAATGACCTAAAACTTTTAAGGATGCACTTTTTGTTTGAACACCCAAGCGATAATCACACTCCACTATGAGGACGCCATTAAATCTTCTAGAAAAGCACGAAGAGGTTCCAAAATAATTATTAACTTTATAAAAGACGAAGGGCTTCCAAAATGGTTATTAACTTTATAAAATACGAGAGGACTTCCAAAAAAATCTCTCTGTGCGCTCTTCCATGGAGAGAAAAGCCATACCAAACTACCCATGCAAATGAATGTTTAGATTATCGTTTGCAGTCGGCTAAAATATGTGGCGCTGCTAATTTGGGCTACCAAATTGCTGCGCCTGGAATTGTTTAGCCTAGATCCTCAACTAATCCGAATAGCATATTTGAGATTTTTTACATTTTTTTCTGAGCTTTTCCTACCTCACATGAACACCATAAATTAATAACCTGGCCCATGAAAGCCCACTAGGATCCATGACAACAATGATAAAAGAACAGATGCATGTAGACTTCAATTGGTCTAGGCCAATAATACGATAGGAAGCAAATAAATGAGTCCCAACTTATACTTCAACCCTTGGATCAAGTATGTTATACGTTTTCGACTCATGGCCTCCTTAAGCCTTCCATATCTTTATTGTAAATCCCACTGGTCAACGTCTGTGGCTCACCTTCTATTTTAATGTAACAGCCCTCTACATTGCCTGCCGGCTTGTGCGTGAAAAGTGGCCTGACCCCCACCTGCACCCTAGGATCTCATTGATCCTAGGGTGCGTTGGGTGTCAGGCCACTTTTCCCGCCACGCCTCAGGCCATTTAGCCTTTTTCTTAGTAAAGCAAGATTTACAAAGACGCAACACAAACAACCGATGAAGTCCACCACCAGTTACTATTACTAGCAACTGACTTGATATAGTACTCGTTTTCCAATCATCCATTTGATCCAATAGAAGACGTTCCATAAATTTTATAAATAAATATTCTTCCACAGTTTAGGTCTGTTGCACCAAGACGGTCGGGTGCTATCTGTGTCATTTGTCTGTCCGTCTGTTGACCGACTGAAAAAGAACCCAAAGAACTGCTCAAGGATTATCTAAATTTCCATAACCAAACAACAATAATTTAAATCGAACATACCTTATGTAGGAATGCTTTTCCACTCAACCTTATTCAAAGAAGTTCAACCCCAAAAAACAGATAACAGAAGGGATCTATTTCAATCCAGGACTTACCAAGCCGACAGCAATGATCTTCAGAATCACACTTTATTCGGCCAGCCAGAGGATCCAACCCTCTGCGTCAAAACTCATGGAAAATAAATAATAACAAGGCTGATTTACAAGCATCAGAGAATTCAAATCGAACGTGCAGAGAACATCAACTGATAATTCGACAAAAAAAGAAAAGGCAAAAGTGAGCCAAACCTTTGATGATTTGTTCAAGTTACAATCAGAATCAAAGTAACAACCTATTTCTTCACATCTAGACATGAATGATGTACTAGCACCATAACTTAATTTCTATCAAATTGATGCAAGTACTCCACAAAGATACTTGCAACAAAAACCAATAATCTCAAAACAGGGGGGAGAAGAGAGGCGCCCAGTAAGATGTGACGCTTTCATGTCTCGTACAAAACCATACACATCATGTGAGAAAATAAACAATCCTACAAACAATAACATGAGAGAGTATGTGATGGCCTCTTTAACCCCCCCTCCAGGTGTTCAATCTCATTGCGCGACATCCGCATTGCAACTTCCATATCAGACCCTGAAAAACTTTACAACAGGAACATATTGTGTTGGTCTATCTACTGCATGGTGTCAGATGAAAAAGGTGATCACCTCTGCAGTGGAGATTAACTGGAGAGGGCCTGCCTCTGGGCCTTTTTAATCTGAAGTCATGATTCCTAGAACAGTCATCTAGAAGGGGGCTCCGATGCCTGACTACTCAATGCAGTATTAGACGGGACTGATGGAAGAGACCCATTGTCAGGTGGTGAGGCCCCCCATTTCGGTTCTGCATCTGATGGCTCGACAACATGGACGGCACCATCACTCATGCCTAATGCAATCTGGTTGGCTTCAGATGGGTGTGCTGCAATCACCAGAGGATAGACAGTGCTGTTGCTGCAAAATCCAATGCAATCCCGAAAGGTATTCATCAGCTCTAAAATATAAATAGCAATGACCCAAAGGACAAAACAGGTTGCTACAAAGAGCACCCTGTGGCAATTTAAATGCATCAATCAATGTTAAATATTCATCAGTTCATCAAACAAAGTAACTCTGCAATATTTCACTAGCATACCTGGCGACAGGCGCTGGAATATAAGCAGAAGGTGCAATACGACATCGGAGCCTCAAACTGTCCGCATCAAATACTCCAACAGCACCATCACAGAACCCAGCATATATCAGAAGACCATCACATGAATAAATTGCACTTGAAATGGGTGCCGAAAGGGAATCTCTAGGAGTCCACTGTACGAGATATAAATATCCATCAGTAAAAAGAAATAATATAAGGAAAAAAGTGTTGCATACCTTGTTATTCATGCAAAATAGATCACTGAAGATCCTTACATCTGATATAACCAACAGTTGTTAGGTATATAACCAATAGTAATAAATGGGATAAAAGCTTCAAATATTATAATGATGCTCGTAGCTGGGTAGGTAGAATCAAATGGCTAATTTCTCATTGATACAAATGATCCTTTTCTGTTGTGTGGGAAGGTGGAATGTTGATCAAATACTGGTGCTCAGTGACAAAAACGATTGCATAAATCTAACTGCTTTACCCTGACTCCGTGGATCACCTGCTACAGTTTCCTAATAGTGGATAACAAATTCACAAATAGCTTGCTATTGTCTCGACCACTTTTGGCACAGATTTTCTGGATCCTGGTGATACTCTACCTACACCTCACTTCTTCAGTACTTTGATCAGTTAAGCCTTTTCAGTTAAGTAGGGTTGACATAAGTTAATTGTAGTTAAAGAGTCTTGTCATATCTTTGCTTCTATTTTATTCCAGACAGGTGTCTATTGTCTTTATATAGACCTAAGAAGCACGGACACGGACACGGGACACGGACACGACACGACATGGACACGCCGACACGGCATTTCTCAAAAAAGTAGGACACGGACACGTTCGGGACACGTAATTAATAATAATAATAATATATCTAATCATATACTAAAAGATACTATCATTTTAACTTTTTAATCAATTTAGCAATCAAATAAGTTTGACCTTTTACAAACAGCCCCCTTTTCTTTCATTTTTTACTCTAATTTTATTATTTTAACTTTGTAATCAATTTAGCAAACAAATAAGTTATGACCTTTTACAAACAGCCCCCTTTTCTTTTCATTTTTTACTCTAATTTTTTTTTTTCCAATTAAAGAGGCCAGCGTGTCCCCAGCGTGTCCGAAATATTAAAAATAAAAAAAATAATCAGGACACTCTTTTGGGCGTGTCTGACACGTGTCGGAGCGTGTCCGGAGCATGTCCGTGTCCGACACATGTCGGACACCGACACTATGGCCCCGGAGAAGTGTCCGTGCTTCCTAGATATAGACTATAGAGTGCTTCTGTTGTTACAGCCATTACTCATTCATTTAATGCTTTTATGTTGCTTCTTACAAATAATTTATAATGAAACATCCAAACACACTAGTTGAAATCCTAATCTTACAAGTCGTATTGAGTCCTATGGAAAAAGATTCATATCCCTACATCAAAATCATTTACAGGTAAATCATGACTCATGATTGAATAGCACACTCCAACACTGTTATCGGAATCCTACAATTCGTATCTCGAGTTCTAAGGAAAACGTTTTGTATCTATGCAACAAATCTTATTTACATAAGAATCTTAGGATTCAGGTATGAATCTTACGATTCGATTCTTATTTCATCGAATCTTACGATTCAAGCGATTCGGTTAAACAAGAATAGCTACCACCAATAAGTTAATATTAATAGTCTTTTACCTTCTTTCTTTTTTTTATCATTTTTATTTAATAATTAATGAAACCTCTAAGAATTTTTGAGACTTTAGGGAGGTTCTAGAGATAAATAAAGAACATGAATTTGATTAAAGCGTTCGACTGCACATATGGAGGTTGTCTATAACTTCTTTTTTTATCGTTATTTTTTTTCCACTTGATGAACACTTTCTTAACTTCAAGAGATATTCTACAGAGTTAGATTGATGATTTGGATTTTATTTTACTTTTATATTTTGATTTAAAGATAAGAAAGAATTAATATATATATATATTGATATATTAAAGTTATTTAAGTATTTACATCATTTACTTATATATTACTATAGGTCATGATGTTGATTATGATTGTATGACTTATTTGTCATTGTATTTATAGACAGTTGTGAATGGGAAAATGGATGGATTATGAAAAACTTATATTCTTTTTTTTTTAATTAATTTTCATTGTATTAGAAAAATAAAAAAATCAAATGATTTGCGATATGATTCAAGATTCGATTCGATTAATAGGCATGGATAATTTGTGATATGATTCCAACTTTCAAAACAATGCACTCAAAGACTTTCTAAATCGATTTGCACGTATTGAATCCTATGGAAAAAGTTCATACCCATACATCAAAATCATTGACAGGTAAATCATGACTCATGAGTGAATTGCACACTCCAATACTTTCTAAATCAGATTTCACATCAAATGATTCATCTGAGTGGGAATAGAGACAGCCAATGTCTATTCTTATTCTGTTATTCATCTTTTTACTCTTTTTTTTTTTTATAGTGCTCTCATTTCTAAGAGGTTATCAAGTGATTAATGGAACCGCTTAAGACGAGAATCGTGGGAATTTGAAGAAATTATATATAGAGACGAGGAATAAGAGTTCAAATGAAGCATTCAAATGCAGGTATAGTTTTTGCACTACATTTTCTCCTTTCAGTTTCCCCCTTTTTTTTCCTTTTCAAGAATCATTTCTTTAACCTCAAGCAACCATGTAATGCTGATGATTTGCATTTTATTCATTTGAGCTTAATAGTTTTAGTTTTTTTAAATTCTTTTGGATTTAATTTGTTGGACTTGAAGAGAGGGAAAAAAAACTGCAATCTGTTTCTTTTCTAGTAGCATTGATATCTGGAAAATATTATTCTACTCACACATATAATATATTGAGATGTCAACTATGTTCTTTATATGATTGTCTGAATCATATTACTCATTGAGTTGATACTACCATAAATGGAAAAAAGAATGCATTGTGAATTGCTAATATTTTTCTTATCTTTTTAGTTAGTAAATTTCCAATATTTCATAGAAAAAATTGAAAAATAAATTCTTACAATTCACGATATGTTCGACCCTTATAACAATTTCGATTTTTTAAAACAATAACTAAGAATATTTTTGAAGTAGACAATTTACCTAAATAACGCCATGTAAATCATTTTTTCAAAAAACAAAACACCGCTCAGTTTAACCCTAACTTAAGGAGTAAATATAAATGCCCAAAAGTTGTACAAGTGGAGCCCTTACAAGGAAGAGGACACACCAACAATCACGCACAAATGCATGAGAATTTTGTTCGTGGTCAGAAATCTCATCTCTGCAACAAATGCTAACTGAAATGTCCTTCCATCCATTCAACATCGCTGCGCTGTTTTTTTAATTTACATTCTTTGTAGTTAAAAACCCAAAAAGGAAAGGAAAACACACTAAGCTCTGAAACTCACAATATTAACAAGTCAGCTGAAATTCCACACAGCAGTAGTTTATCAATGTTCCAGCATAATTGGGTAGAGACAGTTTCCATTATAGAGGAACTTCAAATGCTCAGATGATTTATTGTCATCCAGAAAAAATAAAATAGGAAAAGTACCACAATTTAATTGTAACTTGTAAGGGTAAGAACTTACCGAGCGTAAGCATTCAAGCTTGCTATCGTACATAGCAATTTGGCTTTCATGGACCACTAACAGATGCGTTTGATCATTGTGAAATTGAACTTTGGTTTCCCCAGCCATAGGAGCCACCGCTCGACCTGGAGGGACTTGTATAACCCTTGATTTCTTCTTCTCCCATCCATCGATGCTCCATACACAAAGCTGATATTTTAATCCATCAAGAAATAGAAGTTAGGGCTACACAAGAGCACCTCAATTGACAACAAAACAAGATGACAAATGAACATAACTAGAAAGCTTGGTAAGTTGGGCAGGTAAAAGGGAACCCCCACCTTCCTTGGCTCACTGACTATTTCATCATTTTCTCACTTCCTTTTATACAGAGACTATGAAAAATAGCACAGTTTACTTTTTGTTTTTGAAAAACTTACATGTGCATCAGCCCCTGAAGATACCAGCACATTCATGGCCTGAGAGAATGCAAGGCCTGTTATTCTCTTTTGATGACCCTTGAGCTTGGTTTTAACCTGCCAACAAGAAAGAATGTCTAAGATTACAATGACAATAAGAAAAACATTCACAGTGGCCTCTATCTATGATATGAGCACCATCACCTCATCGATCCGGACATTGTATATTTGAATAGACGAATCTTCCATTCCAATGGCAATAATATTATTATCTTGTGGATGAAATGCCAAATAGGTGGCTGCAGGAGGTGGTGGCATGAAAGTTGTCATGACCTGAGATTGTACACCATATAAGTTACATTCAATATTGTAATGAGTTGTTACAAAAACCTAGCATTTTTTATTAATATTAAATAAAGGATTTGAATCAAGTAAAATAACTAAAAGCTTGTGAAAAGAGAGAAGAAACCATGAACCTTGAATGTCATCATGTTAAACAAAGAAACTTTCCCTCCAGAAGCAGACATGACATAAGAGTCATTCTTGGACAAAGCTATACAGGCAGCTGACTCTTCCGCTGGGTTAGTCTCACTAGTGTCATTTGTCATTAGAGTTCCACTACTAGGTTGCCACAACTGAGGCACAACTGATGCAGTAGACTGAAAGGGTATGAAAGCAAAACAGTATCTCTATTAAAGACAGCTGGATAAATTAAGTCATTTGAAAGTGCATAAAAGACCAAATCAAACCTTCGCAGTTGGATTCCGATCGGTACGCTGCCATTTCCACAGCTTATGGACAGCATTGGAGGCAAGGGCCAGCAGAGCTAGCCCTGAGTTTGTATAAATCAGCCGAACAACCTGCAAGTTAAGATCATCAATTTCTTCAATAAAAAAATAGCTACAATAGATGATGCACAAAGGAAATAAAATAAAAGGACATCATCAAAGCTTAATTTAAACACACTCTAAGCAAATCATCAATACAATGGATTCACCAGTATGAGGATTCTTTTTTCCCAAAACTCAAGTGGCTATCAGACATAATATTCATAGATAGAACTTCTTTTAAGGTTAAAAAAGGGAATGAACAAAACATGTCAGTGAAAAATCAGATAATCATGTGCATTCCATCTTCATTAATCAGGCAATGCTAGGCAACAAGGCTCACAACCAAATAGACTGATTTTTATCCTCCCTAACCAGTTATGGCATTCACATCAACTGAATTGGCAATTTTTGTTCAACCAAACTCAAAAATATCCAATACTTTTTCTCTTTTGTCTACGTCTCACACACACAAACACACCCCCAAGTTCCTAACCATCAGTGTTACATGCAGGGCTTGATTCCTCATTGTTTTTGTGGAAGGGAGAAGCCACACCAACTGAGCTACCAGTGGATTTGGCAAAAAAAGATACCCAACATTGTAGAACCTACCTTGCTAGATGCCAGTGGGTCAGGCAACCGCAGAGCTTTAAGCTGAGATGAATCAACAATATCAGCCAATTTCCAGCTTCGGATATCATCAACCTTTGGTTTAACATCCGCTGTCCTGTTGCTGTCCATGGATGCCTGCAAATTTATTCATCCATGTAACTCACGTCAGGCTCAGACTGTATACTAATTACAATATAGGTAGGTAAAGACATCAGTGTTAGAATGTAGTGCATATAAGCACTTACTAGGTTGCCCAGAGACACAGGCGGTAGGATTCTATCAGACCGATCAAGGGTGACAGCCATTGGGGCAGAAACGTTTGTCGAAGCAGCTAGTGCATTAACTATTAGTGGCTGCACTCACAATGAGAGCATGCAAATGCATGAATAGAAATTGCAATCAACATAATATACCATCTTAAGGATAAACTAAAAAAAAAAAAAAAGAGGAGAAAATAAAAGGAACATTTACCTTCGTGTTCATTGGCTCAGAAGGACCTCGTGAGCCCTCAAATGTCCTGTTCTCTAGCATCCTTATCAGCCGCTGTCCATCAGCATTTGCTAAGATCTTAATTCCATTGTCATTTGTTGTAACTGCCAACAATGAGCCCTCCTTATTAAACCTTAGCCGGGGGCTAGCCTGTAAGGAGAAACAAATACCATAATTATATAACAAGTTAATCTTCAAATAATTTAACTTAAGAGTGATTTGTACTAACCGGCAATCCAGTATCTGCATCTGTAGTGGTTAATATATTGGGGTTGTCCATATCCCAAAACTTAATCATAAATTCATCTCCAGCTGCTAAAAAGCGGTTCCTCGTCGTGTCAAACTGGACAACACCTAAGGAACGCTTCCTGAAACCAGAGTATGTCCTTTTGATAGCTCCTTCACTCTCATTCCACTCAACTAAATGGGAATCACCATCTTTACTTGTCCCGCAAGAGAAAAGCCTGAAAAAAAAAAATGTCAGGAGAAAAATAAGATAGTGCGGTCAATTACAGCCCAAACCCACAACCACACACTCTCCCACAGCCTTTTTATTTTCTTCCTTCTCTCAAAATGCACGAGTTCAAAAATGAAACCCTAACAATGTCAGCAAAAAACATGAACAATGAAGAGTTGAAGATCCATCAGGTTCTTTATCCAATTAACCAATTGATAATTTGAAAAATGAATGAGAATAATATCACTCATTAACTGCTAAGCTGTTTTAAGGCTCAATTGAATCACCTAGTTCCATCTGCACTATACGCCATGGTTGTGCACCAAAGTCCAGGAGCATCATAATCAACTCTAGATCCCATGCAATCATAAAGCCATGCTTTGATTTTACCATCAATTGCTGTTGAGAAAATAAACTGCACATGAAGATCAAGTTAGAAGAACTCTCTGTGACCATCAATCATGATAAAGAGAAATGATGAAGTCCAGTCCAACTGATTGTACTATCCCACATTGTGGAGCCCAATTCAACCTAGATTCATGGGGAATGATAAGAGGACGAGAAAGGAAATCCATGAATCACATATGGCTCATCAAAGCCTTGTCCCAACTATGTTGTGGTCAGCAATTATGATCATGAAATCAAAATAAAACTATAGGCTATTGTAATACATATAATGGCTTCAGCAACTATGCATCATCCATGAAAGTGGTTGACATGGAACACAGAATGTCACCAGTAGTTGAACTGTTTGATCTATAATAATAATCACAGCAACAACATCAACTACAACATAAGCTTGACATGAGTACATCTATCGTGTGTAAAAGATAGGCGACGAGCGCTCTTTAAACACATCACTAAAAATTTTGGTAATAACCTGGATAGCCTCTTTGTGATGAGGACAGACAGAATATACAGGAGCTTCATGACCTTCAAATATATACTGTCGACGTCCAGACACAGCGTCCCATACCTGCCATTTATATCATGAGCTATTTCAGGAAATTCTCTTTTAATCTCAATGGCAAACTTCAAAATCTTAAAAGTCATTATTACCTTGATTGTCTTATCATCACCGCATGTGATAATACAGAGTTGTTTATTGGGATGAGAGAAAGCAATATCATTAACACCACCAAGATGAGCATCAATCTACGCCACCATAAAAGGAGAAGTAAGGAAATCATATCTTCCTATTCCACCATAACTACAAAGTATAAATATTTTGGACCTTACCTCCAAGTGCTGCCGCAACTCTCCTGTTGGATTGTAAGTGTAGATCTGGACAATATGTTTGGAAAATGCAACACCTAGAAGAAACAGTGTAAAAGAAAGCAACCGTGAGTCAAATATCATTAGATATAACAACCTGGTCGGTGAGTAAGATTAGCAGATACAGAATAAGATAAAAACAAATAATGGAGCAGAAATTTTTAGCCATACCAAGTATAGATCCATCTGGTCCCCATACACACCGATTAACAGATATTGAGGCATCTTTCATCAATGATGTCTGAAAAAATAAATGGGGTACATACATAATGAGTAATGAAGATACAATAGCAGCTATATGCAAGTACCTTACATGTAAAGACCCTCATCAAACAATTTAACACTGAGATGGAGATAAGACTCATGCAATACAGTGACTAGTACCTGCAATGGCATTGAACAAGCCGAGATTTCCCAAACCTTAAATGCTCTATGTGTAAGCCTTTCTCGAGAACCAACTTCCCATATCCCAATATCACCAACATTTGTTCCAACTAAAAGGTAATATAGAAGAGATAACAAAGTTCAGCAATGTAAACCAGTAAAAAGTTGAAACCAAAAGTAAATAATTACTTCAAATAAAACCCACCAAGAAGAAAGGTTTGCTGCTGTGGGTGAAAATCCATGCTCATGACATTTGAGCCCTGATTAAGAGTGCGCACAACAGTTTTTGGAAGGTCATCTTGTGAATAGATGTTGGGAGGGTGTGTTGCACCAGAGAACGACACCTACAAATCACATCTGAGAATGCTGTTAATAGAACCATTTAATGGAAGCAAATGCCAACATTATTTTATAAGCAAAAAATAAATAAAACGAGTGGCCCCAGACACGACTTCTAATACTTTCACACCTCATCAGACTGTCCAGTGCGCATCCGTTTCATCAAGTGTTCGGAATCAGCTGATTGATAATCCATTCCAGGAGCACTTGTGGGAGTCCTCGGATGTTTTAAGAAAGCCGCTGCAGAAATTTAAAATTCCACAGTTATAAGTAACTCATAGTTCTTCAATAGGGATGATCACATCTGAAAAGGACAACTAAACGAAGGCTTGCCTGCATTAGGAGGCTGGACAAGACCAGGAGGTCCAGCCGCGACAGCAGCATGTGGTAAAGAAGCATTAGTGCTAGACATCCATCCTGCAATAGTACTAGCAGATGGAGAAACAACTGGTTGAAATGGCTGCATAAAGAAGACACTTTGGCATAAGTTAAATGTTATCAGAAATTAAAAACTGCATCGTTCTATGGTAAATGCAGCTCTCTTCATCACAATGTCAGGTTTAGAGGCAATGTTAACAAAAGATGGATGTACTTCTCTTACACTATGAGCGCCTATGGGAGGAAATGCCCCAGCTTTAGGAATGGGTCCCACAAGCGGGCTGTTCGTTGGAGGCGGAGCACGAGCTCCATTATTAGGAGTGCATGTATGATCTGTGAAAAGTGTTTTGATATCTGGATTTGGGCGAGGATTCTTGCAAAGCTGATGCTGCCAATTGAGGCTGAAAAGGAAACAAATAGACTGAGAAACATGAAACTAGAGGATGTAGATTCACAATTGATTAAACTTTAGTACTGCTATTCTACCATGGCAACCAACTAAACAATTCATAGAAACCTAGCAATGACTCGTTGTTTCAGTGTCATACAGATTGCAAGTGGATAAATTCTAAATGCGTGTGAATTCGTAGCCACGTTTCCAGAGTCACGAGAAGAAATCAACACCATAGATAAAAGAATATATACTTAGAAATGGCTAAAGCAGACAAAAAAAAAAAAAAACAACAACAACAACAACCTTTGGTTGATCAAAGTCCTCAATCGTGAAGTTTTGAAGGGCGGAAAAGTAAGCTTGTCACGAAACAATGGATTTGCTTCAATGAGCTTTTTAAGTTCCAAAAGCATGATGTTTCGAGCTGATTTTGTGTCTCCATACTTGGAAAGCTGCTCATTTTGCCTACATACACACAGAAACTGATATAATTTTTTTTTTCCTTTTTAACTGAAGCAATGCAAATATCCAACTGGAAGGATACCTGAAATTCTCAAGAGTAAGCAGCTGGGTGATCTCCTTGAAGAGCTCTTCATTGAAGGATGCAAAAACCTTGAGATCCTTTACAAGTATTTCAACAGCTTTGGCTCGGTCTTGCCTGAAATGAATAACAAATCGAATTCGCAAATTTAATGGACAAAAGGTCTTGACTGTCAAAAGCGCATTAAATTGATAGAAGCAAAGCCCCACCTATCAAGAGCTTCGAGATACTTTTGTTTCCTTATCTCGAAAAATATTTTCATGGAATATCTATTGTCTTCAACCTTTGTAAATCCACAGAGGTACCGCTCCACTTCATCCCATTCGCCCGCCTGAACTTGGTCCTCAAAGTGCTTCATATTGAAGAAAAAGCCAGACTCTTGTTCCAATCTAAATTTCCAATTTCAAAAGAGACCCAACATATAATAAGGAAAACAAAACAATAACAACTAACCAGGCTTTTTTTTTTCTCTAAACTTCTATGAACTCAAAACAGCTGAACAGAAAAACAACTTACTTATGGACTGTTTCTTTGAACTTTTCCTCGTCCAAGAACTGTAATATCAGGAAAACAAGTTCCCTACTCAAGGACGACATGGTTCCCGGTATCCCTAATCGCTCCAGCGCAAAGATTTGAATTTAAACAATAGAAAAGGACAGACACAAGCAACCAACAAACAGGCAACTTTTTCTCCTGTTATCTCTTCTGCCCACTTAAATGTAGCAACTTCAGTACAAAAATTAAAATTTCCTTCCCCTCTGGCTATAATCAAAATCTTCCTCTCCAGAACCACGCCTCTATTCCTTCATCAAATACATCAAAATCGAAGTTCCAGACGAGACAAAGCAACAACAAGTAATAGCTCCTTTCCGTTGTTTGAAGACGGTCACGCTACTGCATCAAAATCTACGCCGAATCGAGAGAGAATACCCTGCCGTTCTAAAAAGATGAGCACGAATGACCTTCCCCTGTCGCTCTCCGCTCCAAAAACTTCATTTTCAACTGCAGCATCACACTAAAAAAAACCCAAAGATCTAACCACAAATAGCACAGAAGCTCCAAAAACACATCTCCTCAGCTCTTCCCACAAAACACCTCCGCAAAACCCTAGCTTTCCAGCCTTAGAACCAAACCGCACCAAGATCTGGCCAAAAAAAACCGATGAATCTACGTAAAAAACAGGAAAACAAGCAAGAAAAGTCCGCTTTCAGCCTATCAATTCCTCCGATCTAGATCGAGACGCGCGCGCTTGCCGAGGAGCCGAAACGAGCTTCCGATCTGTCGATTCCAAGACTCCAAATCGAGCAAGAGAGAGAAACAAAACCAAACAAAACAAAACAAAAAAAACCGATCGAGATTTGAAGAGAGAAACAGCGTCCTTGCAAGCGATTTCGAGGAGGAAAGTCACGATTTTTAGGGCTCCGATGCTCTTGAACAGCCAAAAAAAATCGCTTTTTTCTCCTCTTCTCGTCTTTTTCCTCACCTCTACTTCAACAACAACAAAACCGATCGAGATTTGAAGAAAGAAACGGCGTCCTTACAAGCGATTTCACGGCAGAAAGAGACGATTTCTAGGGCTTTCGATGCTCCTCTTCAACAACAACAACAACAAGAACTCGCTCTTCTTCTTCTTGTCTTTTTCCCAATCTCTGCTTCAACAACAACAAAGAGGCCGCCGAGTTCGGTTTTCTCTCTGCTCTCTCTCTCCTCCTCCTCCTCTATTTCCGCTTTTTATATAGAGAGAGGTCTCGATCTCTCGCTTTTATAGTGGCTTTTTATAGGGCAAATGCGATTAGGTCGCTTCCTCGATTCTCCCTTCTTTTTATATTTATTTTCCTAACCCAACCCTCGGGTTAGATGTTAGGATGGAATTACGGAAATATCCTTGGGGTTTTCTGTAAATAACATTTTGGGCCTTTTGTACTCTCTGTGAAGTGACAGCTTTATTGTTTTCTGATTTTTTTGATTTGATTCTTTGGGACACAGTCTAGAGAGAGAGAGTGAGAATTAAAGGCACGATCTTTATCTTCCACGCTGGCAGGTCCTTTTTCGAATTTGGAGATCCTGGGAGGGCTTTGTCTGAGAGAAGGGCAATGTCAGACCAGTAATGTGAGTTTGTGTGTGGGACTCACTTGTAAAATCAGGGCCGTAGGATAGTGGTGTCCCACTTTGTTTCTTTTTGGGGACAAATCTTGCTCCCATCCTGATCCATCTCTTCATTTTTATTTTTTTTTAGATTTGATCAGGTGGGGTTTGTGGGGCCCATCTGAGGATAATAATTTAGAACCATTGGGATTTAGCAAATACATGATCTTATCTACATGGATCTAACGGAGGACATGGCCCTAAACAGATTTTATTGGCGTCGTGAAATCCATATAGCCGACCCCACCTAGTGGGAAAAGACTTGGTTTGGTTTGGTTTGGTTTGGTTTGGGATTTAGCAAATGTGGCCAAATGATGGGCCCCCATTTGATCAGGGCTGTGTTCTTCCTCTGCCTTCAATTTTTATTTTTTATTTTCATGCTTGCATGGGTCATGGGCCAATGGCTTGATCAGATCCCCAAATTAGGGTTTTGCAATCAAGATCCTTTGATCTATCTTTCAGCATAAAGGTCATGGAAAACTGAGGGAGTTTGAAATTTGAGCATTAACTGTATTGGTTTTGAAAATAATGGCTGAGAGAATTCAGGGTAGAAAAGATGTTAATGGCATTGGCAACTAAATCCCAATTTAATATGGGTGGGCTCATTTTTCTAATTCAAGAATTGATGCAATTTCAATTCAATCATAGTGATAATTTACTATAGGACTGATCTCAGTTAATAGAGGATTGAGGCAGCGTCACAAATCGAAGCTGTTTTTGGAATATATATATATATATATATGATAACATGATGAATCATTATAATTCAAATGCTTTCTTAAATCAATAAAATTGAGAATATCAAGCAATCCATGTGATTAGCTTGGTGATTAACTTATTCCTATAATAAACAAGATATCAATATATCTACAAGTTTAATTATTAATTGTTTACTGATGGATGAATTTCATATATAATCCCAACGGGTAGCTCGGTTGACCTAGGATCATGATTTGCTCCCGGAGGTTGAGGGCTCAAAGTTATAGTACCACATTAGGAACAGGGGATTTTTTAAACTCCTTCTTAGCCCATAGGGATTTATCCAACCCAAATAGCTGGGACACCCTCCATTATTAAAAATAATAATAATAATAATTCATACACAAGCATGAGGCTCATGCCAATGGTTTAAGGCTTACATGTTTCAACAAAAAACATTGATGAATATGAAAAGTACGAATGTATGCACTCTCATCTATTCATTTATGTAACATGTTCAATGATCTAAATTCAAAGATTAAAATGTCCTTTTTCAACTCATTCTAGAGGGATGATTTTTAGACATAAGAATCTGAGCTTGAATGGTATGAAAGCTTTTGTTTTTCGTTCAAATGATGAGAGAAGCGTAGATTTGCCATCTTTAAATAAATCTTGTTGAGGGATCATGATCTGTAGAAATATTGAAATAGATATTCTCATCACAACCAATAATATTTTAGAATTTTTATTTGACTTCCTAAATGATTATAACGCAAGATCATTAAAAATAAAGCAAACTCGGTCATTTTGGACTTCACACAAAAGCTTCTCATTTGGAGTCATTCAATATAGATGGGATGTATTCCTATGAGCACGGTGCCTGCAGGCTTACCGCACACACTACCACTGGGGGCTCAGATCACATGACAATGGGGGATGGAAAGATCTTAATGAGTAGAACCCAAGTATCAAACATGGACTCAGTCTTGTGCATCCAACCCCTTGGTTCGTTGTCCACGAGTTTAACAGCTTTACATCAAATCTTTAGATGGGTGCAATACCATGGGATCTAGTGTAATTTAAGGGGGTCATGTAGTGTATGAACAATTCTAATAGATCATAAAGAGGGCCCTGGTATATTGCCCTCACTATAATTAAGATGGTGAGCATCCTGCTCACAGGAAGACCTGCAGATATAAACTGGTAAACAACTGAATGTAACTTATAATTTTTCAAAATAAGATCAAAGAAGTATACTAATCTCATTCAATGTCCAACAAACCCACCTTGGTGTTGAACCTCACATGAGGTAGCCATCATAAAGATATGACATAATAAATCACTAAACACCCAATCAGTACAGCTTTGTTACAATTGAGATGCACTAGAGAAATAAGTGGCAGAGACCCTATAAGTTAGAGAAATAAGTAGTTGAAACCCTAGAAGCCATCACCTCCCTAAAAACAATGTTGAGTTACATCCTTTCTAGCTGGTGAGCATCATTTGCTCATTTTGTAGTAAAAAGCTATATCAAGTATTTTGTACTTGTTAATTACGAAATGTAAGTTTGATGTTAGTATCTATTAGTCCATTCGTTTGCATTGGATCAAATTCTTTGAAAACTTCAAGAAATGAACTCTCCTAAGTTGCTGAAATTGAACAAACCAGAATGAAGATCCACAAATGGGTATCAGACTATATATTTCTCAAGTCTGACTGTTGATGACTAATTTGTCTGCATCAAATTGAATTCATAGAATTTCATAGTAAATTGGGTTCAGTAAAAAAGTTATTGAAAACGTGATAGATAAAGAATACATATAATTAGGTGGAGAAGTAGATGATTACCCTAATGTTCCTTAAATTTAATTTTATAGGGTTGGACAACTAGGTATTTATTTTTCATAGTTCACTATACTCATTTTTTATTAAAAAATAGATCATTTTATAGTCATTTATGAATCTTCGCCTTTCTTTCATATTTCTTAGAATTTACAGGAACTCAAACAAAGAAATTAACATGGCTTCAATACATTCCCACCTCTTGAAGGCAGTGACAACTTATTACGTCCATAATTCACATGTAACATGTAGATGTGATGGAATGGTTGAAGTCTCTGAATCATTCTTTACATATTTCACTATCAACAAGTAGATCATCTAACTATTGTGACATGGTCTCTCCTCCTAAACAATCTAAATCATAAATAAATCCCAACGTCACAAGGAAAACCATCTTAGTACGGGTTTTCCTTTTTTATTATTATGGTTTTGGCAGAAACCACTAGGAGGAAACCTCTTCCCTGTTACAGAATTTGTCACTAGCAAGGAAATATATGATAGGAGAGAGAGACGTATATTTGAAGTGTTAAAAGGAAAGAGGTAAAATTAGGAGGCTTTGATTTGACAACTAGAAAAAGGAGATCAAATTTGGATGTTCAAAGGTGAGACTAGTAGAAGATAATATATGGGGATTTTTCATCAGGAGTGGGGGGAGAGAGAGAGAACCCCCAACTATCACCCTGTTTTAAACTATATTTCCAATAAATGATGGTGGGTGGATGTCTATGTTCCCCCCTAAGTGCCCCTAGCTCAATCACTCGACAGAGGCAATAATAGCTCTAAATTCCTTCTCTATTTTCATTTGTAATAAATATTTACTTTTGATTGTTGTGGTGCAAATGCAATCATACTGGCCATTAGTTTGGTAATTGTAGTTAGACTGTTACATTTAGGATTTGTTTTGTTCTGTTATAGAATGTATAGGAATTTATGGTTAAAAGAGATCCATAGCGGGATTACTAAAGAGTCGAGGGGCGAACAGAAGTAGGTTGTGATGTAGACGTACAAGATTTTGACTTTTTTCGAGGATTTGAGTTATGAGGGTGATGGCCAGGAATTCATTTCTCATCTTTCCATGCTTCGAATTATACATTAAAGGAAAGGTTATTTGAGATAGGATTGTTCATGGCCCGGGCAAAGGCATATCCATGCCCGGCTAGACTTTAGAAACCCTGGTCAAGGCCAGGACCAAACCCGACAAGGGTTGTAAAAGTTAGGCCTGAGCTGCCCATGTAACCAATCCGGGCGGACCCAACCAGGCTTTTTATCACTTTTGTAGGCATTTGAGCAATTGTTTGGACTAATTAAATAAATCACATACATTCCTTATATAGACTAGGTCGGGCTTGGATTTGGGCTTTCATCACTTAATCCAAGCCCGGCCCATTTATTAAACATGCCGTTACATATTCAAGCTCGGCCCATGAGCACCCCTAATTTGAGGGTCATTTTTTTAATATCGTCGCCATTGTCTCTTTGTTTTTAACCACTTGAGGAAATACAAACTATTAGATTTCCTCCTAATTGAATTACATGAAACAAACTGACCCTTTAAACTTGATTTGTTCCATAAAATAAAAAGGGGCCCATTTGACTTGACCTGATTCATTTTCTTCTAATTTGTTTGGAGTGGATTACTAAGAAGGCTTGAAACTGTAGCATGAATTGACAACAGTGATGAACTTATGTCTGTTTGTTTTATGGATTACTAAAAAAAAGCTATAGCATATTGTTTGGTGAGACTCTATCTTAACTTGTTTGTTGGGTATTGTCCTTTCTTGGACAATAGTGAAACTTTGCCTCTATTTCTTGTGGTTATTTTTATCTCCTTGATATAGTTTTTTTTTTTTAATTTAGTATTTTGAGCTATAATAACGTTTTCCTCTGATTTTGGTTAATGACATAAGTCATTATCTGCACCTTATTCCTACACTCTTGTTCTCTTTTCATCTATTTCTTTCCAATATTGTCTTTTTGCTTAATCAGTACCTCTTTCACACAAGAGGCTTAATTGCCATTTATTCCACTCCAAACATCAAGATACAATATCATAAAGAACACTATTTCCAGAAACTAGCACTTTAATTAGCAACTTTCCCTTACATGGCAATTGGAACTTTCATTTGTTGAGTGTGATCAGTGGATTTACAGGAAATGGTGCAATTCGGATTACTTTCGGATGCCTCGTAGATAATTAGCAAACTCTCAAACACTTATATGTCACATGTGATTTGTAGACACGGTTTGTTTTCGGGGGTTGAAAGTTCGAAACTGTGCTACCACACTAGGGCCATAAGAGATTTACCAGGCTCCTCCTGGGCCTATAGGGATTATCCAACCCATAGCGTTGGAACACCCTCCGTTAAAAAGAGAAAAAAAAAAACTAAATTAATATGATAAGGCTTTGGTAACATGGGGTTTGTAGAGTTTATTTGTGATTGTTTATATCCAATAGAGTGGAATTCAATATTTATTTGAATTTCACCTATATTTATTATTTATTTGCTAATATTTGTCCCCAGTTGTAGCCCAAATGATAAGGGACATGGGTATGCCTGTGAAAGCCATTTGAATCCATTTTACAATCCTAAAACTACTAAACTTATGGTCATAAATGAAGTGGTTAGGATGATCAAATAAATTTAAAAATTTGCATACATTTAGGATGTGTTTGTATAAAGTCGAGCAAGAGGTGGTTTCTCTTTTGTGGCACTTGCTTTCCGACTAGGGGATATGAGAAATTCAGATCCTCATTGGAGGAGAAAATGACATTGCAATAAGACATCGGAAATCTTGAATCAACATAATTGTCGATACACCAAACAAAGGAGCCAGATTTCTGCAATTCTGTCTGCAAAATCACACCCTAGGCTCATCTAAATCTTCAAATTCTTACACTTGCATGCTTGGCATTATCCCAAGTGGACCCTTGATGGAAGTCTACCTGGAAGGCTCTCTAGTTGAGCCCAACCTATGTTTATATATATTCACCTAAAATGGTTCATAACTTATTATGCTACCTGCCTCGAGCTAAAAAAAAAAATGTGGGCATAATTTGGAGTGGATTTCCCACACATATTCATACATCTTTGCCTATTTGTAAACATAACAAAGCAAACCCTTGGTCCATCCAAATGGACCAAGCACATGACCTCCCTAAATTGTACATGTCCACTAGCTTTTGGTCAGATCCGAATTTACTGGACCGTTGGATCGACTGTGTACCGATCCGAATGGATTGTTGACCATTAAACTTTTGGGGCTAGACGGAGATGGTAGAAACCACGATTGAGACTAATTTTTTGCAAAGAGAAGGGTCCCAGTGAGTCATTAAAATCCCCACATCACCACCCCATGTGAGTCGCCAGGTGGGCACTACCACAAACTTGAGCTTACCTTAACTTAAGCTTTAGCTTAGGAGAGCTGCCCCTATATAGACACATATTCATACTTGTGTAATGGTCAATGCCTTTAAATTCAAAAGGACATTATGTTATGTAAGTTTACTTCTCATTTTATATTTATTTTCATCACATGTTAAAAGATTCTAATATTCAAAGATAATAAATTTCTTTCTTTTAGACTTATTTTATTTAATAATATTATAAAATAATTCTTAAATTGCTAATATATTTTTACTTTTGGCACGGGCTTAGCACGGGTGTTTGGTGCTAGTTTGTAAACATAACAAAGCAAAGATTATAAACTAATAATTGTAAAAAAGCCTCATTCTCATTCATATCCTTTAATGTTTAGAAGCTCCATTTGACCATTGCTCAGACTTTTTTCCAACCAGATTTAAACAAAATCTGAATGGGCCCAACCAAAACAAAAGGACTCACGCAAAACCCAATTTCTTCTCATTTTCAAATTTTGAAAAAGCTTAAACAGCTAAGAGCAAGATTTGTTTTTTCTCGGCTGGTCCAATGGCCAGGACATAGAAAGTAAATGATCCCACCGGGTTTCAATCCACTTGGTGGAAGCTATAGGAGGAGGTGCCTTATCTACGAGGCCAGCCCTCTAGTCCCAGGAAGATTCTTTTTATTGAATATCTATAGAAATATAGAATAGACTTGAGAGTTGTTTTAGAAAATTATGTTCAGGCATAAAAGTCTTTTAAGGTCAATGGTCTGGATTTCCACACCTTCAACAGTTGAACTCCACATTTGTCAAACCTACAAGAGTCTTTTTGACATTGTTATGGGAACATTGATTGCCTCAAGCCCAAGGGCTTGTTTGGTTAGGAAAACTTTAAAATCCTTGTTAACGGATAATTATGAATTCTCTAAAGTCCAGTGCACGTTTGTGTACTTATTCTTTTTTTTTTTTTTTTTACAAAAATAGATTTGAAAGTGAAAAAAATATATTTTTCACACTATAGTAAAAGAGTACACATTAGGTGCACATTAGGTGCAGCCGCTTTTTTACTATTTGGAATGGAAAAAGTAACTAAGTTTTTTACAATGCCGTGCAAAATCAGTTCCTATAAACGGGCTAGACTTGGTTTTTAGAAAACCTTCTTCAAGGAAAGACTCAAATAGAAAAAAAAAAAAAAATCAAGATGCTCTAAACACATTCCAACATCCGCATATAAATTTCTCAACACTAGCCATTCTCACTAGAAACACCTCCAAACAAACAAGTCCTAAATCCAATCCACAAAAGAATTCAAATGAATTTTAAAATGAGACACAAGTCATTGTGGTTTTGGATTACAAGGAACCCAATCTTTCAATTCTCATAAGATATGCCCTTTTTTCCTTCATAAAACTCTTAATTTACACTTATAAACTATATACAATGACGGTGCGGGATTTTCAATTCACCTCCTTAACTTAAAAAACTTTCGCATGGTCAGAGGCGTTCGTGGAAAAATCGTCCTAAAGCAATTGACCATCCAATAAAGGCCACGGTCGGCTATCAACTTTGAGGTCTCAGCCCTCAGGGCCCACCATATGAAATTGGTGGTGCTGTCGGAGGCAATTAATCAATACATAAGAAAGAATGTGGATATTGGATTGTGGGCCCACCAAGAAATTGAAAGGTTTCAATGAATTAGCCATCTATAACTAGCTGGGATTGTTGAATTTTTCCAGCCGTTGAAATAATGGTGGCGATTACGACCAACACCTATTTTAACGTGGACCGTACATTTCGCCACCTTATCGCCTTATACCGGAGTGAGTGGTGACATTTGAGGCTCAAAATTTTTTTTTAATGACATGTTGTATCCCAACACTTTCATCCACTTTCTTAAGTTTTTTTTTTCCCTCTCACAAAGGGTGGATTTGTCTGGAGACATTTCTCCATGGAAAGAACTTGTAAAAATAAAATTCGGTATAGTGTCACTTTAGGTTTTTAGAATTCTCGTAATTTCAATTTTCGAAGTTCTAGAACCCAATTCAATGAATATGGAATGTCGTTTTTGATGTTTTTCACTGTTGGTTGTTTGGTGCTACAGGATTTTCTACGAAAAATTTATATTTGATGAGAATAAAAGAAATTCAAATCCGACCCCTCCATTCTCAAACTCTATTTCCAAGAAGGAAAAAACGGGCTATCAATATGGAATGTCGTTTTTGATGTTTTTCACTGTTGGTTGTTTGGTGCTACAGGAATTTTCTATGAAAAATTTTATATTTTGATGAGAATAAAAGAAACTCAAATTCGGCCCCTCCATTCTCAAACTCTATTTCCACGGAAGAAAAAAACGGACTATTTCTTTATCCCGCGGCATCATACAAACAGGGTCTTCAACGAGTGCACTTTTTTCATATCGTAAGAAGATTTTCTATGGTAGAGTCGGGGAGGAAATATTTTTTCAAAAATGCAAAAGTCCTTGAATTCGATTTTCACAACTTTAATCAGTAAAATTCTTCCTTCAACAATGGTGGAGATGGTTGATTGAACATGAGAACAAAAGCTTCCAATTTAAGTCAAGATTCCAGAGAGGGAGAAAAAAAAAGAAGGTATGATTTTTCCACACTAAATTAAACATGCTGGGACTGTGAGAGGGACAGGTGGGTGGAATCATCAAACCGATCAAACATCTTGTCCACACCTGCAAAATTATCGACAAGATATATTGGATATCTCGCACAACACACAGTTGCTGATATTTTAACCATTTCTTCTCTCCATATCAAGATATTTTACACCCACACCTTCTTTTCAATTTTCAATTTAGCGTGAGTAGTTGTGTTTTTATCTCTGCAAATCAATGGTGTCCCATTTTAGCTAGCTGGCTGTTCTTTCTTATCCTATAAAGATATTCCACTTTTTCTCTTTATGAGCTCATATGAACACAATAATATGGAAGGAGATATGATAAGTGTAAAGGGCTGAAATAAGATCAAATTGATCCCATGGGCTAACCTAACCCACCTCTCAAAGTTGACTTGGTCATGCATCATATAAATTAATGGGTATAAAATAAAACATCAATGTCCGTCGGGGTATTGGTTCATTGCATAAGGTGTGGGTTTGGTCCCCACGTTGTGTGTTATACATGTGTTGAGAGGTCGTGTGCAGGGAATTAATCTTGTTCGATTAAATACCACGAGGATACCCTAAAAATCACTTAATTCTAGCATCCAAATAGAATACTGAGAATTGAGAAAAAGAAGGAACATGTAATAGGATTTGATTGATGATGAGTGGGTTCTATGGCAATTAAAAGAAGACACCAAAGGAGAATTTATTTCTAGCACTCAGATGATGGCTTCCTTTCCACTTTTAAATTTCTAATATCTCGCGAGATGATGTGAGAAGCTTTAAATTTAAAGTAACGTGGAAAAGTTGTGGTCAATGTCGGTTGTCTTAGTCGTTCGATTTAGCCGAACCTAACATGTATTTTTATTCCATTTTAAAAGGGGAAGGAGGTGTTGGGCCATTGGCACTTTTGCATGTTGTTATCTTCTCTCTTCTCTTGACAAATTAATATCTCAAATGGGGAGTCCAGATCCTCCAAGGCTTTAAATTGGGGATGTCCCCAAATGGAGTGGCAAAGCACATTAGAGCATCCCATTTAAAATTCTAGCAATGTATTTTAAACTCTAGGGGAAAAAATGTTAAAAATATATAT
This sequence comes from Litsea cubeba, assembly GCA_012931725.1. Classification (NCBI taxonomy): domain Eukaryota; kingdom Viridiplantae; phylum Streptophyta; class Magnoliopsida; order Laurales; family Lauraceae; genus Litsea; species Litsea cubeba. The sequence goes on along the minus strand of CM022946.1, from coordinate 5,639,036 downwards.
AATTATTGTCACATTTTTAAAAAAATATATGAAGATTTTAGTATTTTATAAAAGTATAAAAGTTTTTTACAAATTTTTCGATCAAGTCATCTCGGTAAGATTTTTTAGAGCTTCTAATGCAACATACCAAGCTACTCTTTCCATAGCTTTCTCTTTTGAAAATTTCTCTCTACACACCACATTGCCCCCAAAATACCCTTCTCTCTCCCTCCCAAGGTTCTCTTCTCACATCCCTTCTCTCTCTCTCTCCCCCTCTCACTGTCAGTGGCTCAGTGCCCTCTGCCTGCTGCCTGTCTCCCTCTCCCTCTCCTTGTCGCCGCTCTAACCGTCGGCCTCTCTCCCTCTCCCTCTCCCTCTCCCTCTCCTCCTTTGGTGATACTCATGGAGGGGACAGTGGTGGCTAGGTTGGGGATGGGGTGGGTGAGTGGAGAAAGAAATTGGGGAGGGAGATACTTTTGATATATGTCCTTTTATGTAATTTTATATAGAGATATTTTGGTCATGCAATAATGGGATGTGGAATGAGAAGTTTGGCATGTGTGTCATTAGCAGCTCTCAAATCTTTTTGAGAAACGATAAAAACTCCATTCTCTTATGATAGGTTTTTATCTCTTGTTAACCTCTTTCCTTCCAAAACTTGATCATAACCTTTTAATTAGCTTTTTAGTCATTAGGAATCTTACTTTTCTAACCATCCATGCATAAAGTTACTTGAAGTGGGCCCTACTAGGTCATTTGGGTCGGACATGATCATTCTTCATTGATTTTATTGAAGGAGAAATTTGGAAAATGATCGTTTATGTCTGTAAAGTCAAATGCCTGAATGCATGTGGCAAGAACCATAACTTGTGCATTGCATTTGCATCTCCCATTGCATATATATACGTTTAAAACAACTTGAGGCAGTCTTGGGAGGAATCTGTTTGAACCTTTCGTCTAGAATCTATACTTTTCAAACAATGTTTTCTTGATTTTTTTTAATTCATATTATACTCCAATGAACTTGCTCATGGTTAAATTTATTGTGGGTTAGAAAATGATTAAATCCTTTTTTTTTATTCAAATTATATTTTATGAACATGGTCAATCGTAAGGACTTGTGGTCTAAGTAAATAATAAACTAACATCAATTTCATCATCAATGAAAATCGACTGAGCTGAAATTTGCATAAAAGGGGTTTTGATTTAAATTATAAAAAAAGTTTTTAAGTGTCCTCTGTCCATATATTGCATAAGATATGGTAAGTTCATTAGATTTTACTGAAATTATGAAAAATAGTTAAATGAAACAAGGCAGGACCTACCAACCAAAATCCTAACAATTTGAACCACTACAAGTCTGTTTTATTGAGATTTAGTCTGGGAAAATTACCTCTTTAACTCAACCTTTTGTCTTTTCTAACGGAAAAGAAATATCAACCTTTTTGCGTACCTTCAATGAGTTCTATCTTAAGACAACTATAGCCGTCTTTTCCTACGTGGGTTAAAGAATTGAAACTCCCAATGAAGCCTACCGATTAAAAATTCAAGCCATTTAAAATGATCGACTTCTTTATATATTAGATATCCTCGAATCTCCTCCTAAATTGGCATGTTTGTTTATCAAGTAGTATAGTAAAAATAATGATAAAGTTGGCCTAGATATGGCATAATCTCCTTTTATCATGCTTAATTGAAAACAATAGTAAGATTAAGTAAAGTTCAACTACTGGTATTTTTTTTTACTACAAGCCATTTTTTGGCCATATAAAATCATGAGAGAGCATGATAAAGTAAAACCAATACAAAATGCAATTTTACTACTCTCCCATACATTATTCACCACTTGCTCCTTTTATCATGTTTAAATGAAAAAATAGTAAGATTGAGTAAAGTTCAACTACTCGTAAATGTTTTTTACTACAAGCCATTTTTTGGCCATATAAAATCAAGAGAAAGCATGATAAAGTAAAACCAATACAAAATGCAATTTTACCACTCTCCCCTACATTAATTCACCACTTGCTCCTTTTATTATGTTTAAATGAAAAAAATAGTAAGATTGAGTAAAGTTTAACTACTCGTAAACGTATTTTTCTACAAGCCATTTTTTTGACCATATAAAATCATGATAAAATAAAACCAATACAAAATACAACTATTTTACCACTCTCCCCTATATTTTAATTCACCACTTACTTTATCTCTCTTTTACCATAATACATCATCTATCTTTACTTTACTTCACTTTACCACATAAGTAAACAAATATGCCCAATTCGCATAATCATGTTCTTAATGATATGTTCAATTATAGATTTGGACCACCCATCTAATGTTAAGATTTGTTGACATTCACTGAACCGCGACTCATTTTTGACGGCTTAAATTTTTAATAGATAAGCTCCATTTTGAGTTCTACTCCTTACTACTCCCCCAATGAGAAAGGGGAGAGAAAGAATGGGGGGTCGGACTCCAACTTTAGGGGGGCAAACATGAGGATTAATTAAGTAAAAGATCTCTACTATATAAAGCAAAGCTTCTCTTGGTGAAAAAAGGAAAGACGTGATACACGGCCTCATGGACTTAAAGCTGTGTGCATCGCACAGGATACTATATATATAAGGATTGCTGAGAAAAATATCAGAGACATTTCACCTGCGTCTTCCCATTTCCTTTTCTTTCCAACCTTTGCGAAAGTGACATGCAATGCAACACCTGCTTTGTCTCTTTGTCATTACTTTATTTGCTTATTATTTTATCTTTGTTGCCCATTGCATTAATAGCAGTCTAAGAATTGAAGTCTGTAATAATAGGAAATGATCAAGACCAGCTCAGCTCAGCTGCTTGCCTGGTTGGTACAACAATGCTGGTACAAGTAGAACTCCCCACCCCTTTGGGCCCACTTAGACTCATGCAAATTACTTTGGTAGTTATCGAATTAGAGGCAAGGAAGTTTAACATGATATGTATAAATATGGGCTAGCCTCAGCGGGGCCTCGGTGCTCACCTTTGGAACATGTGGTAGGACCCACGTTTTGATCCATCTTATCCGAGTGGACTATAAAATAGGGAAAAACCCCTTCCCCACATAATCATCCGTCTTTGGATTTAGCACTCATTCGAATGAACTGGACCATTGGATCGAATGTACACTCGTTTTGGACTGTAAAAACTTTTTATTTATAAAATTATTAAAAATTACAACCCTTTATAAAGGTGAATGTTCTCCTATGAGTAGCCTGCACTTTGGCCCACCTCTTATCAGTTTGGCCCCTTGAATGCTTTTCTCATCCCATGATCTGGCATTATTATTGATTTTACACTTATTGATTGAACTTTTATTTATCATTGGATCGTAAAAGATCTATAGTTAAGATGTCATTAAATTTTAATAAAAAAATTAAATTAAATACTAAGATAATTTAGATGTGCTATTTTTTTTTTTTTTGCCTCGTGCTTGTTCATAAGTATACTTTTCCCATCTGCCCTCCTCCCATTGATACACATTTATCTAAGTGGGTCTGATGAATTGTGCTGCATTTTATCAGAATATACAGTATGCTCATGAGCACTAAAATCAAATTGTGGTGATTATCAAATTGTAGCCGTGCACCTATTGGCTAATTTGCGACAAGACTTTTCATTCCTTCCCTTTTTTTTTTTTTTTGTATGATCTGGATTCTGGCATACATCCCTGTGGGCCTAACATCTACTGTAGAGTTGTGAATGTCGTACACGATGGGCTGCTCTAATTGTATATGGCCTATTCATTTGATAAGTAGAATATGGCATTTGGAATCCACTTTTTCAACCATCCATGAATAAAGGTAATTTAAGTGGATCCCACTAAATCATTTGGGTTGGATTTGATCATTTCTCTTAAATGATTTATTAAAGGAACAATTTAAAAAATGATTAAATTAAGAAATCTTTTTTATTTCTCAAAATTTTTATGAAGAATATTTGATTGAAAGAATTGCGGAAAACTTTTATACGTTTTTTAGATATTCAAATACTCATGTACTTTGTGAAAATAAGGCAAAAGTTTTACACCTAGCTAGTCCAAAGTTTTTCAAATTCTAAATGCCTAGCGGACCTTATCTCCTTAGATCTTGAGGATTTCAAGACTCACTAAATAGTTATTAAAATTCTCTAATTAGAGAATATTTGTTTGCATCAAAAAACATAGGAATCAATAAATGAGCTCTAGAAAGGATTGTTAAAGAGGAATCAAAAGGTGAAGGGTTAAGGATATAAGTTAGCCATCAAATATATTTTCAATCTCAAGGTGGGACCAAATCCTATCAAAGTAAAGCTGATGGATAGCTATTAGGGAGGATGACAATCAATTTTAACAGTCCAGATCATCACTAGGTGGCCCCAAGGTGAGTTGCACAATCCCCATCCTTAAAAGCATGTGGTAGACCACTCAAGGGATCCGGACTTCAAGTCATGTGGGACTCACCAGATGGTAGGCAATATATGGTGAACTTCCATTTAGACATCACCATCTTCCTCGAACCTAACTTGAAAAATGTAAAAGCATCAGTGCCTTTCTCTTTCCCCCTCCCTTTCTCTTTCTCTTTCTCTTTCTCAAACAGTGAAGTTGTTCCCAGCATGTTATCATCCATCTGAAATGACCTTTCTTTTCTTTCACAAGGGCATTGAACTCACGTGGTGCCTTCAGCCTTAACCCAAGAGTTCTCAAGAGGGTAAAAGACTCACCTCCATCCCATTTTCCTTGTGATTCACACCTGACCAGATCGTACCTTGAATCTCCCTCTCAGCGGATGCATTTCCTGCCCATGCATGCATTCAATTCAACTGGACTAACCATGACTCACCCATGAATCAGACTCCACATTACTAGTCACATGGATATGCTGATCAAGCTTTTTTTTTTTTTTTTTTTTCGAATAGAGAATTCTGCGGTGGAGAGAAAAATCTTCGCAAAATGTACAGGAATGCAAGATTTGTCTCTATTACAAAAATGAATATCTTCGAAGATAGAATCATCTTATTGCACAAACACACTCTCATGTTTACCTCCTCTTGATGATTGGACGCTAGCATTTGTATTATATTAAAAAATAGTGTTGTCTACTAGATCGGGCATCAAATAACACGTAACAAATCTGAATTATTATTTGTAGACATGCAATGAGATTGGAGACATGTTTTCTCGAAAACCCATCATTAGACCCATAAATTACAACTTTAAATTGAAAGAAATAACATCAAAAGTTTAAGGGCACATTTGTGTGGTGCCCAAAAAATATAGATCTGACCAACTCAAATTTTCAGCTTATTCCCCATCAAAAATGATTTTTAAAAAAAACACGACAAGACTCATAGTAATTTTTTCATGTTTCCTCATAGAAAACCCGATGCACTAAATATTAAATTTATTATAACGCAAAAGATTATTTTTACAATACTCACTTTTTTCTCTAAAAGAGGAAATCATTAAGGGCACGTTTGTGTACATACCCTTTCCGCGAAAAACAGAATTTGTCAGTCAGCAAATTCCATAGAAATGAAAACCTTAAAAAAAGATTTCCGTAGAATTTAGAAATTTATATTTGGTGCAAAAAAAATTTCGTAGTTGAATTGGAGCTAATATTATTTGGTGCAACTGTTATAGAAAATGAAATTTTCTTATTTGGTGAAATAATTCTTTGAAGAAAAATAACATAACATGTATATTATTTATTCAATATTAAGTTATAATCTATCTAAATAAAATAAAAATGAAAGAGTTGTAGAGTTTTTGATTGAAATAAATAAGAGTGAGGAAAAGTGGGAGAATTTTTTCGAGAAAATTCATTTCTCATACTCCTTATAGGAAACCTACTTCCATCATTATCAAGAAAAATGCTGACAAGATTGGAAAGCGTTTCAGTGAAATTATTCCGCACCAAACGCCTGAAAAATAATTTTTTTTTATAAAAAGCCATCTAAATTTTTACGAAAAAATATTACACAAATTCGCCCCAAAAGTCTGTTGTCATTCTTTCGAGATCAAAAACTCAGTCGGCATCTTCCTACTTTTCATTGACCTTTGATTCTCAGATACAACCTACCAATATGGATGAAAACGACCTGAATTGGAAAAAGTTGGTGTGGGTCTATTATTAAAACAACTAGCCCACCACGATCGAGGTTTGTATGAAACCAATAACATTCAAGTCAAGAATCGCACATTCAAGCACTCAAATATCATATATTAACATAATTAGTATATTATTTATTTTATATATAAATGAAGTTTATGCGCTACCAATTAAAAAAAAATGACAATTCTATTTATATTTTAACTGGCAATCCACTAGTAGCTCTATCTACTGGCCACTATGGTGAGAGACTTGGGTGATTAAGTGTGTATGTTTCTGGGTGAGTATTTATTAAAAAAAAAAAAATGAAATCATGTAGTAAATATTCACCCGTGCATTGAGCATTCGGACCGTGTGTTACACGTAATTAGAGATGTCAATGGTGTTGTGCTATGCCTTGCCCGCGGGCAGGGCCGAGCCGAGCTCTCTGGCCATATGTGCCGGCATCGTATCGTGCGTGCCATTGGCTTCGTGTCAATCTTGCCATTTTAGCTTAAAAAAATAAAGGTTTTACACTAAAGAAATCAAGAGATACACACAAATAAAAGTATGACACATATATTTAAGTGGTTTAGTCAAACTCGACTTACTTCACTAGAAAGAGAACCATTTAGAATTTATTTATTTTATAGACTTTTCAACTTTCAAAATCTTTACAATTTTTTTAAATAATAAAAATATAAAAAAATAATATTTTTGTATTTATATAAAAAATATTAAATATCTCGTGCCATGCCTCTGCCATTGGGTCTGAGACTTCGGCTCAACAGGGCTCATGGTCATGGGGCGTGCCAGGCGGGCCGTACCATTGACCGTGCAGTGCGGTGCTTAAGGGCCATTGACTGTCATGCTGGGCCAGATGGGCCCATTTCACATCTCAACAAGTAATGCATGAAATTGAGAGGTGGGTCCCTGGGCAACGTGAGATTTTTGAATGGGCATTGGATGCGATATTCGACTCTCTCTCATATCGAGAGAAAGAGAGAGAGAGAGAGAGTTTTTCCGGGATTTGTGCATCTGGTCCGGACACGTCAGAAGGCTGCTGACTCGACTCGACTCGACTCGTCTCGTAGGTTTGTGCTTCTTTTCTTTCTCTTCTCTTCTTCATATCATATCCTGTGTGTTTTGTGTGTTTTCACGTCAAAATCAGTGGAATCCGTCAAAATTCCCAAACAGAAAGATGCATGAGGATGAGGTGTCAAAGAAAGCAACACCCTTTTGACACTTGCAGACGTCAGAGATGCCTTTTCCTTTCTACTTCCCCTTCTTCTTTTCCTTTTAATTTCCCCTGCATCGCCAAGGTAACTTTAGTAACTCTACTCCTCATCCCCAAACACAGAGGAGGAAAAGAGAAAGGAGTGAGAGAGAGAGAAAGACATTAGACACGTCGCTTTCCCCACATGTAACTGCTGTTTGCCAGACATGACTCGAATTCCAAGTCTCCAATTTACAGTAATGACCTTATCATCACTTCCCAGGAAAATGAAAGCCGTATGCCACATCAAGAATCCCGGATCCGACATGGCCACTTGTTTTCTCTAACGCACCGTGGAAAATCAGTTTCACAGAAAAGATAAAAATTGCCCCCAACCTAAGATTGTTATGAGTCATGATTTTTACAAATGGAAAATCTTATTATGGGTTTAACTCGTGATGGAGTAAAATTTGCAAATACCCAATCGATGGGACGGCATTTACTTTCAGTGTCCCAAAATCTCACTTAGTAAGAGTTCCATTTCTCAACTCAACTTTTACTTTAAATCAAATCCTTGTAAGGTGAGATGAGTAAAGAAAGAAAGGAACCTAGCTATTTAAAGGGCTTGGATTCTCTTATGCTTTGAATCAGAAATATGCTAACTTGAAGGAGTAGAACTCTATATTGGCGCTCAATTATTAGCTCCTCCAAATTATGATATTCCATATATTGTGTATTCTATAATTTTATTCTAATAAAAGTTGGATCTATCATAAAATACAATTGATAGTTAATTAAATATGCTATTAATACAATCTTATACATATCCATCAATTTTTTTTTATCGAATGATCGATCATTTGCTGATATCAATCTCTATTTGGGTAGAATCCGGTGATACACTATAATCATTTTTTTTTAATAAAGTTGGTAGAAGATGCAATATATGCTTAAAGATGTATATTTCAACTACTCATGATTTCAATAGGTGAGCCCCACCATAGAGTTTCCATGGCTTTTTTTTTTTTTTGTTATTCAGCTTAGGGAGCTGGACGGAAGTAGACTTCGGGTGAGATAAGGGGGTCCTCTGACAAGGAAAGTAAATCTCGGATAAAATAGACTCTAGATAAGAGAATGTGTTTATTTAAATTCAAACCCTAGTCATGCAGGTAAGAACAAAGGCATGGAGTAACATGCGGTTCTTAGTTTCCATGGCTTTGAACATATGGGGCTTTAAGATATGGACTCCTTTAAAATTGTTGATTGTATGTTTATCTTATTGTCATTATTGTATTTTTGGAAAGGCTTTTAAATGATTGAATAAATTATTTTTAGAAATTGGACCATTGGAGATACGCATCTGGCGGATGGACGACTCAAAAGTCATACCTTTGATAGCAATGAGATAACAAATGGAAAAAGTGAGTCTTTACTCAACAACCAAATCCCATTGCCTTTTTGGTGTTATTATATTATATATATGGGGAGAGAGAGATATTACTCATCCATCCAAGGGGAGAGGAATGATGGTGATGTTTTGGGAATCCATGAGCATTTTTGACTCTAGGGAAATACTCAAATGAAGAAGTGGGGAATCCACAGTGGGACTCACCATTTGAAAATCCACTCAACATAGAATCTCTTATTGCACATGGTATCTCAAATTTTAATTTAATTGGAGTTGTTTTTATCTAAGTTTATAAAAAAGACATGATAACGAACAGTAGTATAAAATTGTGTCAAATCACTTTTTTTTTTCAATTCAACGGTATTAGAACCGATTCCTATTATGGTAAGATTTGGAGACGCGGTATAAATTGGGAGGTAAAATATTTTGAGTGCCTTAAATTTTCAATAGGTAGAGTCCAATGTGGAGTTCAGCTCCGTTTAACTCGGATCTTCTCTAAGTTAAAGCTGTAGGGAATCCTGACTACGATATCGATGTGTTGTGATTATGGGCACTTGGGTCAATTTCAAGGCTATTTTCGTATCTTGGCATTTGCTTTGGAAGATTTGAAGTTGATTAAGACCCCTGGTTGATTAAGACTTCCACGCACCATTTCCTAAGGAGCTCAGGTTAAGACTCTTTAAGTTTTTTTATTGCAAAATTATTAAAAAATTGTATCAAGCTACAACTTCACATTCTTGATTTGCCAAAAGAAAAAAGAAATCACAGTCTTAGATCCAATCTTTAATCATCATAAGAATAATTCTCTCCCAAATGATGCCAAATTTGTGAAAAGGGTTAAGAGTAGAACTTGATGCAAGCTGGAAGGTCCATGAGGACCATGACATTGAAGAGGGTTCAAACCCCATTCTGCCACATCAAAAACATGTCTAGACAACCAAACAAGTCTAGACAACCAAACCATCGTCATAAGAAAGGGAGATAATATAAAAACCAGAAGGTGGAGGTAGATTGATTTATTAGTTCATTGCACATAGCAAAAGGTGCAGATATATGCACATCATAAAGTTGTAGATAGATCATAGATAGACTTTTGTAAGTAAAAAAGAGAACGTAAAGTCTCAAATACATTAGTCACAGCTGTATTATTTGAGTATCCCATTCCATTGAGATGAGATATTGAGATAACACAACACTTGACACTTTGACAGTCACAGCCATCAATCAAAATATCTCTCTCTCTCTCTCTCTCTTATTTATATTTGTTTCTTTGGACGGCCTCCTAAAATAAGCAATAAAGCAGTAAAGACTAGAGCAGTCAATCTCTCTCAATGAGGGGGGTGGAAAACTATAAAACGTTTTTATTAGGACCAGAGGTTGCAATAGATTGGACTGAACAAATGATGCTACCCCTTGATTTAGAACAACAAAGTTCAATAATTTAGTACAGTATTTCTATTTCAGTATACCCCTTGATTTAGAACAACAAAGTTCAATAATTTAATACAGTATCTCTATTTCAGTATAATAGTATACAATGATCAAACTTGGGGATTTGCATACAACTACTTATAGTTTGATAATTACAAGGAAAATTTTTAGAAAGTATAAGACTTTGAGTCATTTTCAAAAGGTATACAAAGATTTGAATATTTTAACAAAATATAAAAGTTTTCCACATTTTTTTCAATCAATTCTCTCCATAATTTTTTTTTAAAAAAGACAAAACTACCCATATGCATTATTCAAAATTTATGTTTAATAAATTTTTTAAGAGAAATTATGAAGTCCAACCCAAACGACCTAGTGGGCCCACTTCAATTACCTTTATTTATGGATAGTAAAAAAAAAAAAAAAAACCTCAAATGACTGAAAGCCAACTTCATTAAGCTTGTCTTCAATTGCTACTCAAGGGGTTGACTCGAATTTTATATTAATAAAGGTGGTTATAACTTATAATTAAAAAAAAAAAAAAACAGTGCTCATTTGAAAACTTTGAAATGTATAGGGGGCTATATGAAAACTTTCTGATCGATTGAGTGTAAAATGGGGCAAATTCTCAGCCATCAACCTGTTGGATCGAATGAGTGTGAAGTATGGAAGATTCTTAACCACCATCATATCGGAGTATAGTCATTTTGATAGGGTCGCATTGATTAGTAGGTTGACCTCATTGTCCAAGTTTGTGAACTTTCATGGGTCTTTCTCTAGAGCTTCGTACAAAACTTTATAGGGGGGTTTGGAAATCTTGTGGGGGATTTTGATTTCAGTTGATCAGGATCCTAATACAAATGATCATCCAAACAGCACTAATTAATTTACTTTCGTAGTCACTTTTCCGACTTTATTAATTACAGGGGCATGCTTGTTTACATAAATTACATGGGAATTAAATACATGGAAACTCATGGTTAAATGAGTTTAAGATTATTAAAGAGGCGAAGGATAATTAGGTGAGTTGTTAATGATATAAGATAGCATTGTAGAAAATACCTTGATTTTGTTGGGATTTGAATTACTAGACTGATATCTTGCATTTCTATCTTTCCTTTATTTATTTTTTTATTAAAAGGATGTGATGCCATTTCATACTCATTTTTTGATATTCACCTTTGATTTTTATTCTTAGATACTTTGGACAGGAATTAATATATATATATATATTAAACAGTGTGAATGTTTCACATGCATCCGATGTATAGTGGATGTTTGTTTAGTACAATTATTATGCTTTAACAGCGACGCATTAAGGAAAAGAATATATATGAAATTTATATGGTGCGATGAACCCTACATGTCCACAATGAAACTTATCAGCTTTCAAAGCATTAAATTGATTGGGTCACTGTAAGCCCTTGATCTATCACCCTCAAATTTAAAAATGGATGAGTGTCACATTTGAATTTGTGACAATTCAGAGGAGGGGGGGCATTAATTAGTGTGTGTGAGTGGATAACTTAAAATGGATGAGTGTGTGAGCGGATAACTTAATCTCTCACCCATTCTAGCAATTACAATGCTAAAATTCTAAAAATGCAAAAAACTTAAATTGTTTTTTTATTTATTTTTTTCTTTCTTTTTTACTAGTATTCAAAGTTTAGACAATTCTGTACATAAAACAGAGCATTTGAATGCTTAGAAAATTATCTAAAACGATGTCAAAATCTTGCAACACAACCAGTTCTCAATTAGAAATACCCCTAACATGTTGCCAATCTACTTATAGTTCAAGTGGCAAGGCACCTTCCTTCTTCATAAAACCAACCAAGGATAAACTCCCGATGGAGAAAGAGAGAGACTTGATGAGTATTTGCATGGGACATCAACAATATTTACCCCCCCCCCCCCCCCCCCCATTGTGTGCGGGGGGGGGGGCGGGGCATCACAAATTTACCATAGGAGGGGTGGGGGCGCGGGGGCCCCCCAAAATTTACCATGGGGCAGAGGGCATGGGGACTGTTGGCCTAGGACCACGGGTTTTCAGTTTTGGACCCTACCAACGGGCCACAAGTACCCGGGCTTGATCTGGGGCAGGAATCTGACAACTGCGTCAGCAAAAAAAAAACAAAAAACAGCAGAGACCATTGAATAATCTGTTTCTACATATAAACTTGGCACAAGAAGGCCACTTCTTCACTTGGGCAATAACATAACAGTAACAGACAACAGTGTTTCAATTGCGTATTTCATGGGTTAACGGCTTTTTCCTACTTGCCCCCTCCCCTTCCCAATCCCAATCAATTGAATGTCAACGCGACAAGTCTTCCAACACAACTCTCTCTCACCTATCAGTACCACCATCCATTGGCATCTCTCAGTTTTTTTTGGTAGGACCGAGGACTACCAAAATTTTTTTCCCCAATTATATCACAGTCTCCGCTAGATTGTCCATGTGTTGGGCCCACTTGTTTTGTGACTTACTGTGCAGTTGCCGCACAAAATGGCCGGCCCATTAAATAGTTAGGTGCAAATCGCGTGTATCTAAATGTCGATTAAAACAAGTCCTTAAAAATCAGGAAGGAGAATTTTCTCCCAACTGGACCCAGACCATGGCCCACCTGTGATCTGAATTGCTGATTTAAGACTCATCAGGACTGTTTCGACCGTTGGATCACACCTTCCGTCTTTTCAACGGTTAGATCCGAAGAGCTAGTATTTAGAATGGATTTGGATCTTAGATTTAAGAATTGATGGCCACTGATTCAAAATAATCCTCCCACATCTTCATCTCAGGTGGGCCCCATTGGACAAGATCTTCAAGAGAGGGCCGACCGTTAGAAGGGATTTTGAAAATAGTCAATGGAGAACATTGACTTTCTCATCTAATTAGTACCCATCATTTATTAATAGGTTAACATCAAGTAGTGTTGGAAAGTTAAAATTTTGATAAGAGTTAGATACAAACATCATTAAATTAGCAAGCGGATTATGACACCCCTCAGTCCATTTATTTGTCTACCACCACAAAGAATAGTGATGGTTTAGCTGCATTGCTGTTGTGGTCCCTCCCCTCTAAAGCTTGCTCTACACTTCCAAACAATATGGCCACTGGACAGACTATAGAACTAGGTTTATATTGAGAGAGGGAGAGACTAGGAGAACTTACCAGTGGACCTTCAATAAAGGTCATCATCACCACCCTAGTGCGGTCATGACGAAACAGTCTTGAGAGAGTCCAAACCAGAGACAGACCTAACCTTTCACACAATTCACCCAAGACTCTTACCATTGCACCAAAACAATGACCCTCTAATGTAGGACTGTAAGCGGTCGGTTTTTGGTCAGTTTTACGACATATAACACCCGGGCCGAAACATTCGGTTTTATAATTTTGCAATAACTGTTCGGTCGGTATATATACCGACCAAAGTATATATACTGGACATTGGAAACCGACATTTCGGTTCGGTCGGTCTTCGATTAATGGGCTGGGCCTAATTTTGTTGGGCTTCAACAATAAAATTTATACTTTTTTGGGCCTAAATCATTATATCCAAATACTGTTTTTGGGCCAAAATCATACATATCAAATTTAGCCTATATACTATAAAACCATTACATACAATTACATACCAAGATAAATAGCCAAAAGCTCAAAATATAAAAACCATTAAATCACTCCAAGTATGTGTATCTGACTGTGTAAGACACTAAGACTTACATACGTGTAAGTCTTAACTCTTACACTTACACAGATACATATATGTATTATGTCATATAAAAAATATATAATATTTAGTAATTTGTTCGGTCGGTTCGGTTTTAACCGAACATTTTCTACATAATTATAAAAACCGACTGTTGAAAAAAAAAACTTACAAAAACCGTTCGGTCGGTTTTGTTTTAAAAAAAATCTATAAACCGGCCAAATGGTCGGTTCAATTTTCATGATTAATTTTGACAGCCCGACTCTGGTGGATCTTCAACGGTCACCCCTAAATTGATGAAACAATTAGGAAGATGATGACGACAATCATTGCAGTACCTTAATAATTTTTCCTTGGAAGGGTCCTTATGTTTAAAAAAAAAAAAAAAAAAGGTTAAAAAAGTAGGTGGGGCCATATGTAAAAACCAGATAGAGTTTTCTAAATATTAAAGGGGGGGGGGGGGGGGCTCGGCTTTGAATTTAGGTGTAGAATCCGAGCCACTCAAAAACCGTCCAGAAAAAAGTTGGTGCGGCCCATTCAACCTGGCCCAGTTCTAACAAGCCCAAGAAATGATTGGGCCATGAACAACCCTGTAAACTCAGCCAATTGGGCCAGTCCTGTATCCTATAAAAGAAATAGAAAAGGCCATTGTGGCAGTCACGTGTCTAATTCACGTGCCTCTACTGGTTGTTAAACTGAAACATCAAAGTGGGTCCAATTCCACCAACACAACTGAGGACCATGACCTTCACATTGTGTTTTATACTGGGCATGTAGTAATCACTAGATGGGAGACTCATGAGGGTATCCAAGAAGACTCAGAGTGGTCCCTTCTTTATTCTTCTGCCATTCTTCTTAATTTTAATGCATTGCTTTTGGAACCAAGGAAGTTTTTTTTAATCATTACTTGTTATGATCTTTTCTTTCCCCTAAAGTGTCACATTAGAAGAACAAAATAAACAGCTATAGTTGTCATTGTCTCTGCCACGTTTCTATCTAACAAACCACCAACTCTAAAAATCCCAGTATGCATATATTTTACCACTATTCCTTTTTCTGGTTCCCTCTAAATGAGGCATTTGATATATAAGCAGTCATTTTCTAGAAGAGCCCTACATGTGAGGCAGAGAACTAAGAACTAGAGAGAGTAAAAAGGGTTGAAAGGATTGAAGGGTCTCCTTATAATCTATGTTTATAGAAATATAGAAATCAACAGACTATGAGAGCTACTGTTTCTAATTAAATTATCCAGATTTTAGCTGATAGAGAAAGTTGAATGGATGTTAAATTTGTATATCAGTCCAAGGGCCTGTGAATTTTTTCTGGTATCCCAGCTTAGGGGGTTGGGGCCTCTAGCCCTCTGGAGAGGGAAGTAGACCTCTGGTGACGTATCAGAGCTTGGGGTGAGGACATGTGCCTCTTACCCGAGTAAGAGGTGCCAGTTCTTACTTGCCTTTCCTAGGTTCAAGTTCATACCCGGGCAGAGCCTTTGAAAACTGAAAGGGTCAAATTCACTTGTAGAGTATTGTGTGATGGTTAGCTAACCCACCGATGGATCGAGCATCTTCCCTCTCCACAGGGACCCTTTGTAGTTTTTAAACTTAACGCATATTTTATATATGTTGCCCTCCACCGAAACCAAAACCCCCTTAAGGACTTGTATAGTGGATATGAGTACATGAATTGTGTATTTACCACAGGAGGAAAATAAATTTTTTTTTTTTTTTTTTTGCTTTCGGAAGGTTCTCAACCCTTTTGGCGGGACTAATCCCTACGGGCCCAGAAGGAAGCCAGGTGAGCTCCCATGTAGCCCCAGTGTAGTAGTGCAATTCGAACATACAACCTCCGAGTGCAAACCGTGATCATAGGAGGAAAACAAAATGCCAAAGGATGGGAAAGGCGAGCTCAACTGCCATAAGTGGGGTTTGTTTCTTTTTGGGTCAACTCTAAATTCTGCATTAAAGAGAACAGCTAGAAAACGTTGGAAGAATTTTCAATGAAAGACACCAATCAATTTATATTCATCCTTAGATCGATCACATGACAGTTTCAAATTCCACCACAATCATTAGACTAATCACATGTGAGGCATGTAGTTAGAAGGTAAAAAAGAGAGGAAAATAAAAGGAACAAAACAAGATTTCCCTTGAAGTCTGACTTCAATGAAATTGAGTGATTGACCGAGAATATGTCAGTTTGTACGAGTCTTCTATAGCTTCTGCAAGTGGGAGCCACCTTTCACAGGATCCAACGGGTACTCTTGGGATGCACATAAAATATAATTAAGTGGGCATCGACCCTTTCTATGTTGAAGTGTACCACTTCCTTTTGAACACTGCTTATAAACCTGTACTCAGTTCCTAGCCCTGCTCATCAGCAGTGTCACAAATATCTTTCTCAATTAGTTCTAACTCCATTGTTTTCAGGACTTGGGCAAAATCAGCAATGCCACAAACTTGAGATTTCGAGTCATGTCACCAAACAAGATAACAAACAATCACCTAAGATGTGTCAGATGTTGTGACTGGTATCTTTATTTATTTATTTATTTATGACAGATATCCAACCATGTCATTGCAAATTCAGGTGTGGGACTCACCCACCCAACCCAATGTCCTCAGTTGAAGACAACATCTGATTATAAAAGGAGAAAAATGACAGACAAACAACAAGATCTATATTGGGATATCCAGAACAAGCAAGGTAACTAAAGATTTAGATAAAGAATGCTGTAGAGATAAAGCAGGACCAATGGAGAAAAATTACTAGGTAAAGATTTTTTTTTTTTTTTTGGGGGGGGGGGGTGGGTGGGCAAACTTTAATAATTCCAAATACTCTTGGTAATTAAACTAAAATCCATCTCCTGACTATCTAACTCTTTTTTTTTTTTTTTTTTGCTTGGTTGGCACAGTGGCCAGAACATAAGGGCACCCACCAGGATTCGAAACCAGATGGGAGCTACGGGAGTGGGCGCCTTATCCACAAAGCCAGCCCTCTATTAGCCCTGATTATCTAACTCTTCTATCTCACACCCTCCAATTGAAATCTCCCAAGGGTCCTCACAATGAATCTCCTAAAATGCATATTAATATTGACGATTAATGAAAGTTATTACACTATAGTAGCTCTCTAAATTTATAATAGAAAGCTACGGAGGTCTATTTCGCTTCAGCTTTCTCTCCTACTTAATATTCTTCTGTTTCTTTCTCGTCTTGATCACCATCCTTTTGGTTATACCTTTATTAAGGTACAAAAAGTTTTGAAAGTGAGTGTGGAGTCACCTCAACAGCTGGAATAAATAGGAATATGTCAAGGTCTCTATCCACCCAGCCAAGAAAGTCAAAACCAAGGTTGCTGGGCCTGAGAGGCAAACCTAGATGGAACAACCAATTTATATTAGTATTTGATGTTATAGATATTTATTTCTAAAATGATTTTTATACCTCTGTTTTTTTTTTCTCCTTTGTCATTATTTTTTCTTTGGAAATCCATTAAAGTATATGATTTTTCCAATTTCTAAAGATTTTCGGTTTAGTTGCCTTCTACTCCTTTTTTTTTTTTTTCCTATACATGGGAGGAATGGTAATCTATCCTAGCCTAAGTCCTAGGGATTATCACTAGGGTGCTCCAATTTAGTGCTCAGCCAATGTCATCGTGATCATCAAAGCCTTGTCCCAACTATGTTGGGGAGTGCGTTGACACCACTATACTACCGTTATTGTACTTGGCACCACAAGACTCACCATCTCCTCTGATGAGATGAGACAACCTTTACCACTGGGCTGTCTCATTGCTCTCGTTGCCTTCTACTCTTTATTTATCATTTTTCATTAGTTTTCACATTTATATTTGTAATTTTATGTTCTTTTCCATTATTAATAGGGCTTTTCTTTTCATTTGTAAACCAAATATTTTTATTTTTGTATATAGAAATTTTCATCTTTCCTCTTTTCTTCACGAACATTTTAAAAGAGTCTAAAGATGTATTTTAGTTTCAGTTGCTAAGTTCTCTCTCTCTCTCTGTTTCTCTCTCTCTCTCAAATGGTAACATGTAATTGTCATACATGTCATCACCATCGGCTAAGCTGTAAGATTGTATTATGTGAAGTTCCATTGACAACAAACTTTTATACTAAAAATGCGTGGCACATGTTGCAAAGAAGTATGAACAGCAGAAGTATATGAAGTAAGTTACAAGAAAAGATAAAGAGGTATCATTGATAAGACTAAGAAAAAGGCATATCTAGCTAATGGATTCATGACAAACTAGAATGCTTAATAAAAAAAATTGATGATTAACACAAAGACAGAATGAGAACTCTTGGTTCAATTTTTCACCTAAACAAAGAAAGTAAAGAATAATCAAATTTTGTGGAGCTTGACCATAGTGATATTGGCTGTCAAAATGTTTTGCAGTCTTCAAAGTAATCTCCATGTGGACACTATAAAACACTAGTGATCCACATTTCTAAAATTAGCATCCCATCTGAAATATACATTGTTGGTTTTAAGGGACTGTTTGGAATATATGCTGGTGCTCAACAGCCTCATGGCAACCCAGCCTACATCTAATTTCGCTCTGTTTTTCAAAAAGAACTCCACCCTAGGAGCATTTTCACACACACCTGCACAGTAGAAGAGATTGTCTCATTTGTGTGAAATCACACCATAAAACACTAGTGATCCACATTTCTAGAATTAGCCTTCCATCTGAAATTATGACCAAGCTGGTGAAACATAGGACATCAGAACCCAAAAAAAAGGACCTGCCATTAAGAAGCCTGGGATTCATAAACTAAGCCATTACTTGGTGTGGGTAGCATAAATTCAATTCTAAAGATGTGGATGAATTGCTCATATAAATTCAAACAAGAAAAATCATGCATTGCTATTTCTGCTATTGCAAAGTCTGCATTTCATTGATTCACTTTTATACCCCAAACCAAAAGGATTTAAGCCAAAAATACCTTTGCTTTTGTGAGAAAAATGAGGATTTTTTCTTTTACAAGATGAGATAAACAACTTTATTTTTTTTCTATGAACCCCTTATCAAACTAAAAGAAGTGATATCTGAATGTTAACAGAAAGAATAGAAATAGAAACCTGAGCTTGTTCCTAGGGTAATGAATAAGTCAGTTCCAGCTAGATAGACATTTAACAATGAAAAGGGGTTAAAAAAAACCCAAAATTTAAAAAGTATTGATACAAAGTTTAAACCTTTCCCCACTAAATTAACTGAAAAAAGGGCAATTTTTTTGGGGTAGGCTTAAAAACACAAAAACCCATCATACAACAAAAACTCCTTCATAAACCCTAAATTTTAATAAGTACTGATACAAAGTTTAAACCTTTCCCCACTAAATTAACTGAAAAAAGGGCAATTTTTTTGGGGTAGGCTTAAAAACACAAAAACCCATCATACAACAAAAACTCCTTCATAAACCCTAAATTTTAATAAGTACTGATACAAAGCTTACACCTTTTCCCCCACCAAATTAACTTCAAAAGGGGCCATTTTTATCAGGGTGGGGCTTAAAACACAAAAAAAATAAAACCCATCAATCAACAAAAACCCCGTCATAAACCCTAGAAACCACATGCACTGATTGATTCAATTCTACCAAAAAAGCTCTAATCTTTTTTCATTCTTACCAACATAAATCGATCGATCAATCGTCCCCATAGGCTCGGAATCGGTAGCGCTCCTCGTAGGGCCCGTCGAAGAAGAGGTCAGCCTCGAACCACTTGGGGTAACGGACGAGGTCGCCGGCAACGAAGCGCATGAAGTGGGTGCCGTCACCGCCGTCGGGAACTACCCTGACCTCGCCGGAGACGACGTAGACCTGCTGGTCCGCGTGCCAGTCCCAGGCCAACCGGCACCGGCCGGTCTTCCACATGGACCACCGGGAGACGCCGAGCTCCTCCAGCCGTTCCTTCGACACCCCTCTCTCCACCCTCACCTTGTACGCCTCCTCCAGCGGCCTCTCGAATCGAGCCCGGATACCGATCGACGGTCGTGGTCGAATGCTGGAACGGACGGCTCGGATCTGGACTTGGGTCTGGTTCGATGGTGATGGTGATGGAGATGGACGGATGAGGAGGGCAGAAGGGTTGATGCCGAGAGCTCCGGCCGCCATTTTTGCAAGAAGAGGAGAGCGAGAGCGTCTATTCTCACTCTTTTGCTTATCCGTTCTTCCCTTCACGGACCTGACCCTTTTATATGGATCGATATATGAGATTGTAAGATGGTGGGCCATGTGATCAACGGATGGATCGAATTCAATCAAAGTTGTATCTTTAACATAAATATATGATTATAAAACAGAACATTGTTTGGTGACATCTCTTTTCTTTTCTTTTTTCTTTCTTTTTTTTTTGTAAAGATGAGGGTATCTAGCAGAGAAAATTTGGTTTTGGTGTATAAATCCGCAAAAGTGAGAGTTTAAAAATATGATGGGAGGAAGTGGGACACGAAGATTTTCATTGGTATAAATCTTAAGAATTTAGCATTGTTGAATATCTCTGTTTGCCAAATATGACCTTAAAGTTTAAAATTCTTAAATCAAAAGTTTGGGATAATCTATTGGATTTTTTACCCATAGTAAGGTGGGATTCACACTTTAGACTGCATATTATAGGAAAGAAGTTTTCCTAAAATAGAAAAGCAATGGATTGGGCACCCCTTTTGATTTGAAAAAAATTAGGTCATAATGAATGGGCCCTCTTGATTTGAAAAAAATTAGGTCATAAATGGTGTGAAGAATAAAAAAAAAAAATTTTTTTGCACCAGCCGGGAATCGAACCCGGGTCTGTACCGTGGCAGGGTACTATTCTACCACTAGACCACTGGTGCCTCGACGGTCTAAGTTTGTAATTTTTTAATCTATTCTCTTATTTTTGTTATTATGAAAGCCATTATTTCATAGAGCCACGGTCCATGTGCCTCTACGAGACAAAGACACTACGGGTGCACAATTGAATTTTTAAGTAAATCAAAGGTAAAAAGATTGGTGACGGATTAAAAATCTTGTAATCCGTTAACTACGGATTGGTAACGGATTTCACCCTGAATCGACGGATTCAATCCGATCCGATATGTTGACATTAAATATAAATAAAAACAACTCAAGGCATCTAAATATAAGTTAAGAGGTATAAACTTAAGGGATCTAAATAGAAGTTAACGAGTCTAAATATATTTGTAATTTGTATTTTTTTGTTGATTGTTAGATCTCTTTCTTTAATATTAGATTTAACGAATTGAACGGATTAAACCAATCCGATCTGTTACTCCACAGATCAAATTTGATTGATTTTTAACAGCCACGAATTGGTGATGGATTTTGCCTAATCCGCACTAATCCGATTCGTGTACACCCCTAACAGTCACACAAACACGGGGACAATGATGAACATTCACTTGCTGACAAGGCCTAAGTTTCAAAGGGCAGGCTCTTGAATTTGCCCAACAATTAGGTAATTTAATTATTAGTTTAAAAAAAATGGCTTTACCTTACATCTTTCTTCTAGGTTTATTTAGATGGAATTTCCATCTCCAAATATAAAAACCTGAACAAAATCAAGAAAAAGAAAAAAAAAAAACATTAAAGATGAAATTTCATATCTACACAAATCCTTTCTCTGCTATAGCTTAGCTGGTTCAAGACGTGTGAGTATAAGCTCAAATCCCTATGTAGCAAAACAAAAATTTTGAGCACAACAAATAAGAGAGGAGAAGGAAATAATTAAAATCAAGAAATGCAATTCGAAATAAAATAAAATTGAGAAATGCAAATTGAAAAACAAGGAACATAAATCTTGGGGCCGTAAATCTTGAGCATAAAACCAATTTGAATTTATTTTTCTTTCCATCCGATATTATTTTTTCTTCTTTTTCAAGTAAGATGTGGACAAGTCATATGTTCCACCGTTTCCATTTCCTGGGAGGCAATCTCATTCCCACCCTCTAGACTCCTCTCTCTCTCTCTCTCTCTCTCTCTCTCTCTCTCTCTCTCTCTCTTGTGCTTTATAAATTATAATCAGAGAAATGAAATATAGAATCAGCATTAAACTTGAACATGTATTTGGAGGTATAGAGGACAGAAAATCAAATGCTGTTACTGTCTTCAAGGGAACAATTTGGGTGCATTTATTTACACCCAATCGAAAAGACAACCAGCCACGGCATTTGAATCTGAGAGAGACATGTGCATATACACTAAAAATTGAACAAAAGATAGCATTTCCCTAGTGAACTCTACATTCACGCTAAAACCTACCTCTCAGTTATTTGTACAGTGCAGCACTCCACATCCGCTCTCCCTTTTGCTGACTTAATCTGTGTCAACCTCTTCAATCTCTCCATGACGGCCACAATCGGGAACAGAAGCTGAAGTGGAGCTAGTGGTGGCAGCTGCCTTCCCCTTGGTGTCTTCCGATGGGGCAGTGCCACTACTGTGATCGACCTTTGGTTCTTCCAGCTTCTGCTTCTGTAGAAATTGCAGCTGGCCTTGCAGAACCTGTAAGGGGAAAAAAACAATATTTTTATCATAGAACAAGATGAAATACACAGAAGGTCACAATTCATAAATGGGGGTTGGCAAACTAAAAATTGTGCAGGGGCCACAACTCATCAACAATAAGATGGTTTGCTGGTGGCATGGTTCCATTAAGCATGGGTGCACATTATTACTGCTCAGGAACTTTAAAATTGGGTCTCAGATACTGGAATAACAAGGATTCAGTAACAACTAAACATTTTCAATGCCTGTATATAAAAGAAAAATGAGTATATGCATGCCACTCTAGTATCCATCTTGAAATAGATATATAGAGAAACCATACAATGCAATAAGTATAGTTTGTTCCTCAGTCCATTTAGGGATTAATTTAAAAAAGAAAAAAAGAAGAAGATAAGAGGGCATGGGTTCTCCTTTTTATGGGTGTTTAAGAGTGACAAGATATTGCTCAGCAACACAATGATGCTCTGGCAAAGAATAATGACGATACAGATACTTTGGCCTGATAGTATGTCAGAATATCATAGATCAAAACATTATCGAGGCCAGTATCAACTGATCGGAATTAAATCACAATTATTAATCATGAGAAATGTTGTCCTCCCATCCAAAGGCAGATGCCTAAAATTCAGGGGATGAATCCTAAAATTTAGGGGTGCATGAGATTCTCCAGCCTGTTTTAACACTCAGATCAGGGTGTCCGTATGGGAATATTGCTCTCTTAATCATATATAAACATAATAAAAATACAATATAGGGTTGGCAAAGTGTGCAAGGCCTTTACCTCAATCTGATGCCGAAGAAATCTTTCTTGAGCCTCCAACTGAGAACCTGTTACATTTGGATCAGCACCCAATCTCTCTATGGATAAGATTAAAATTAGGTACTTGAAAAGGAATAAAAGTACCATTTGGAACTTGAGGAAACATAAAGTTCGGGTATCCACGTGGTAACTGGTGACTGATGCTGCTGAGCTTGCCCGGAGGTAGATGTTTCCACAGGTGAATCTGAACCCTGCTCGTGGTGGGTGAGCGTAGGAACCTGAGGTAATAAAGCATATCCTTGGGACCTGGAAGTGACAACAAAAATAACATAAACAAAGGAATTACACAGTAAAAGGATGGTAGAAAACTTGCCAAAAATACCAATGCAGAATGCTTTAGATGTGCACCAATTTTCAACTGCATATTTCCCCAAGAAAAAAAATTGACATTTTAACATGCAAAAAATATCTAGCAGTTTTGCAAATAGAGCTGTAAGACACCATCAAAGTTGATAACAATCATTCTTTCCCATGAAAAAGGGGGAAGAATACAGCCATAATTTCTGCAGGCAAATATTCATCCTCTTTATGATGGTGGGACCATCAAGTTGCAGGTATTAAGAGATCCTTATCAAGGAAGTGAAACGGTGAACAGTATATTAAAAAGAATGTAGAAGGCACATGAAAAACATGAGGAACCATCAATATTAAAACCCAAATAGTAAATAGAAAAATCTAAAAAAAATCAACTACACTTAAGAAACCTAGCCTTCACTAGCTGGTGCTCAATCCCTAATGCTTCATTTAAAATTACATAATTACATTGATATGAAAGGTGAACCTTGAATAAGCCACCAGAGATTGAAGGCCCTAAAGAAGGCACTCTGTGAATCCCTCATCGCTAAAATGATTATCCCATTTGAGTCCCACACCTCTATCGGATTCAAAATTAATGATTAATAAATAAAGAGGCCAGACAAACAAAACTAAAATTCATCCTTTATCATTCCCCAAGTCTCAACGGAAATGTTCTCCAGTAAAGGAACCACTAATATTCTCATCGACATTAAAGCATAATCTATTCTATTTGTGTTAGCTTTTGGGCATTACTTTTCCTCTCTTTCCTATATAAAACTATGTTGCCTATAACTCAACGATCTCATGTCTTCCATCACCAACTTTCCTCTCTTTCCTATATAAAACTATGTTGCCTATAACTCAACGATCTCATGTCTTCCATCACCAACTTTGTTCAAGGTATTTAATAGCCTTCTCTTCCGCTTCCTAATAGCTTAAGTTTTAGGGATGTACTGGTTAGTCAGACTTGACATGGTATTAAAGCCACGCTAGGTCGTGAATTTGAACATGAGGAGGCGTTGTTCCCCCAGGTCGCATGGGTAGGCACGTGTGGGCTGCAAATGCGAACAGCATCCCGATAGAAAGAGAGGAGGAAACGGGGGAGGGGGAGGGGGGTTAAGTAGATTTTTCTTCCACTTCCTAATAGCTTAAGCTTCTGGGGTGATGTAACGGGTTCAATACATAGTATGCCCTTTTCTTAATTAGTATCTTTTGCATACATACCAAAACCATCTCAAATGATAATCTTCAAATTTCTCCTCTTGGAGAATTTTTCCTCTAATGCAGTCATCCTCAATCAAGTCATTTCCTATAACTCCACATTTATCTAAGCATGCACATTATTTTAGCTCTTCTCCTAATATCGAGCAAAGTTAAGCTCCCAATGATAAAGGTCTATTGTCATCATATAAAAACACATTTTTAAGTGTAAGTGGCACTAGACAACTGAAGAATGTCATACTAGCTTGTTTCCTCTTGGCCCAATGTGCATTGAGCCCTTCGCGTTTTCAACTCAAACCTATATTATCCTATATTTGGTCCTAAATATTGAAATATATCCAACTACACGACTAAATTAACTTAGAATCTAACCAATCTATCTCCCCAACTCTCAAATCAACTAAACTTGAAGAACATACAACACGTCTTTGGTCCTGTAATTTTCAATCCTCTGGCTCGAAAGCCTTTCTTTGAAGTTAATCTCTTTTTTTTTCCCTAAATGGCCACTTTTATAAAAAAAAAAAAAAAAAAAGAAGCAAGCAGTACAAGAGATGAGTACCGACAAGCTAACAAGGAAACAATAAGAAAAACAAAGCCCTAGATCACCGGAAGAAATGTCAAACTCCACATTTCCTTCCCTCTCGGGACCCCCGAGTGGAGCCTTCCAAGCATGGAATAGCTCTAGGAGAGTCTTAGGGAAGACCCAAGAGCAGTCAAACCACCCAAGCACGGACCTCCATAAATACTGCAACTTTACAGTTGAGCATAAGATGGTCCACTGATTCCTCTTCTCTTAAGCACATAGGACAGCCATTAACAACTGTTATCCCCCTTCTCCTTAGTATATCCATGGTAAGAATTCTTCTCTTGAGGACTAACCACGGCTTCAATTTCCAAATGCTTCACACCACACTCCTCTCCCACGAACTATTAGATATAGCTGAGAAAAAAGAAGAGACATAGAAGGTCCCATCTTTTCAGGTGGTCCACACCCTTGCATCCTCCCCTCTTTCTGGGATGAACATATCGTCATAAGGTTAAGAAGCGAGATGAATTGAGATTCTTCGTTGTTCTTTAGGTTCCTCCATAAAGTAGGGCTCCAGACCACCTGGCCACCAACTCTTGTCATGTAAGAATTAACCTTAGCTTCCTTATCCTTCGCACAACTAAATAGGGTCCGGGAATCGAGCCTCCAAAGTCCTATCACCAGCCCACCTATCTTTCCAAAAGAGAATCATGTTGCCTGATCCGATCTGGTATTTAATATTCTCCATGAGAAGCCTTTTAACCGAGAGGATACCTTTCCATAATGAAGACGACTTTATTGTGGCTTCCTGAACATCCGGAAGGCTATATTTTCTATTCAGCACTTGTCTCCACAGCCCGTCCGTTCCATCTCCTATCCTCCACAACCACTTATCCAATAGGGCTTGATTCATCAGCTTGAGAGGTCTAATTCCCAATCCTCCTTCCTTAGTTTTGCAAATAGAATCCCAATCCATCAAGTGGAACTTCTTCTGGGGGCTATTACCATACCATAAAAATTCTCTCTGCAGTCTTTCTAATATTTTGATTACTGAAGCCAGACATTTAAATAGGGAGAAGTAGTAAATTGGCAAATTTGACAGCACTGATTTGATCTGAGTGACCCTTCTAGCAATGGAGATAGTTAGCTTTCCATGCAGACAACTTCCTTTCGACCCTCTCCACTACCGAGTTCCACATTGATTTTGTAGCCTGACCCAAGCACAAAGGCGGCCCCAAATACAGGATAGCCAACTCTCCCACCTCACACCCCAAGATAGCAGCGAATTTGCGAAGCACAGACTTCTCAACTCTTAACCCAAACAGCTCACTCTTGAGGAAATTAACCTTATGCCCTGAGACCACTTCAAAACAAAAGATTGCGACTTTGACATTCCTAATGTGGTCTTTGTTTGCTCCACAAAAGATGAGGGTGTCATCTGCAAACTGGAGGATATTAATCACAGGGGTATCTCTAGCCACTTTAAAACCTTCAAACAGACCCGCTTCACCTTATATTATTCTACTCAGAGCTTCTACCACTACTAGAAAAAGGAAAGGGGAAAAAGGGTCCCCTTGTCTCAACCCCCTTGCAGCCAGGAAGAAGCCCTTTGGGGTCCCATTTATCAAAATTAAGAACCAAGCTGACGATATGCATTCCTTGATCCATTTCCTCCACCTTTCCCTAAACCCCATTCTTCTGAGCATGTATTGAAGGAACTTCCAGTCCACCCTATCGTAGGACTTTTCCAGGTCTAGTTTGCATATGATCCCCAGGACCTTCTCTTTGTTTCTGGAATGCACACACTCATTAGCCACCAGAATATCGTCCAGTATCTACCTCCCCTTTACAAAAGCTCCTTGTTCATTGGATATTATATTCAGCAAGACCTTTTGGATTCTCCCTGCTAAGACTTTAGCTAGGATTTCGTAAATGCTTCCAAGTAGACTAATGGGCCTGTAGTCCTTAATACCAATTTCTCCTGATTTCTTCGGGACAAGCGCAATAAAAGAAGCCCCTATGCCTTTAGAGAGCTTGCCCCTCTGGTGGAATTCCTTCATGAATTCTAAGATATCCTTCTTGAGCATCACCTAAAAATGCTGAAAGAAGGCCATCGAGAATCCATCTGGGACTGGAGCTTTATCTCCTGCAAGATAGAAGACCGCCTGGCGAACTTCTTCCTCTTCAAACTCCCTCTCCAGCCATTGAGCTTCCTGAGTTTCTATAGCATCAAGTGCTAAATTATCCAAAGAAGGTCTCTCCCAACCCTCGTCGGCATATAGAGAGGAAAAATAGTCTTCTTATGTGCTTAATAATTTCCTCTTTCTTCTCCAGCCTTTTTTGCCCGTCCATCATGATGGAAAGAAACCCCGTTTGTCCTTCTCCTCGAAGAAACTCGTATTTTTATCCCCTTCCTTCAACCAATTGCATCTCAATCCCTGTCTCCACCTTATCTCCTCCTCTCTCAGTTTTGTATGGAATTCTTCTTTCAATTCTAACCTTCTCCTTCCTTCAAGGGACAGCTGGTCACTCTCTTCCTTTATATCTAATGCTTGAATCTCTGCTAGAATATTAGACTTTTGGATCGCCACGTCCCCAAAGTTCTCTTTAGCCCACTCCTTTATTTTGTTATTCAGCACCTTCAATTTAGTAGCCAACTTGTGTCCCACCCAACCCTCCACTCCTCCCGCCACCTTTTAATCAAGCTTGGAAATTGCTTTTCCTCAAGCCACATTAATTCAAAGTTGTCCAGTCTAGACATTGCAGGAAGGCTTTTATGGCATGACCAAGTGAAAGATGCTCCACCAAGCGGCAGATCCACCAGAGAATGGGAGTTTATCCAGTCTGAAAAGCATCTCATTTCTGCTGTAAATTTACTCCTGTCCAATTTCTCACTTGGGAACCTAACAGTATTCCAATCCCCATCGATGCACCAAGCCCTAGGCCATCTCCTCCTAGCCATGTCCAATTCTTTCCAAAACTCCTCTTTCCTTTGACTGATATTTGGGCCATAAACTGACATGAGTAGTCATTTTGTGTTATTCTTCAAATCCTCCACCAAGACAGAAACAGAGAAGACATGATGCAGGACAAAATGAAATCTAACCTAATATGGTATGAGGAGATCAGATTTAGAATTAAAATTAATATGAACTTGAAAACACACCATTCATATTGATAAACATTGCAATCTAATGGGAAAATCAGTAATTGATCCAAAACAGGCTTGCAGTCGTGCAGTAAAAGTCCTTCTCAGATGAACGGGTAGGATCTCAATGGAAGATAGAACTCCCAAAATGCTTAGGGAAGGTCCACTTGTGTAGAACTTGTGTTTCTTGTGATTATCTGGGCAGGGGCTGGGTGAGATTGACTAATGGGAAAACCTAGGGTTGAGATCTAGCGACAAGGGTCGTAAATCTAATGATTAGGTTCTTAAATGGAGATTTAGGATTAGT
The DNA here is from genome assembly GCA_012931725.1 of Litsea cubeba. Lineage (NCBI taxonomy): Eukaryota > Viridiplantae > Streptophyta > Magnoliopsida > Laurales > Lauraceae > Litsea > Litsea cubeba. Next base: position 5,610,350 of record CM022946.1, on the reverse strand, counting down.
GCAAGAAGATTGCTCGTAGGAAAAGAAATAGAAAAAGAGAAGAGGATACCTTTGATTGGGCTCTCACCAAACTCCGATCCGAAGGCATTACATCCTTTGAGCAAGGGGAAACCCAAGAAACTCACAGAGAAAAGAGGGAAAATCCATTCCTTTCATTATTCTCAAAGTTTCATTACAAGATAGCATAGCATAAGGAAGACAGAAACCAAGACAGTTTATTATTATTAGCCCTAAGTGATGACATCATCACATAATAAAGAAAAAAAAAGACAAAGAATAAGAAATGGAAAAGAGGGAGGACTTGCGCAAGGTCTTGGGATTCGTGCGCAGGGGATATGTGCACGAATCCCCAGGCCCTTTTCTCTTAAGTGGTGGCCCCCCTTATTCTTTATTCTCTTCTTTAATGAACATGTGCCCCTTTTTATGACTCTATTCTTCATTAAATAACTTGGGCCCCTCTCAACTTTAAAAACCCTTTTATTTCAACCCATGTGGCACTTCCCAAAGTGGGGCCTTTTATGTGATTGCACACATGGGGCCTTCTCTCCTTCAAATGGTAGATCCGCCAAAATCCAACCGTCGGTTATCATCATAATGGTAATCCAACAGTAGATTTATGACATCTTGGCGAGAAAAGTCATGATACACATCATCCATCCACATCATAGCTTGATCCTCCACCCTACGCTTCCTCCTTTGGTAGACCTTGAAGGAATTGGGGGAATTAGGCATGATGTCCCCATCAAGACGTCCTTCCAACTATTTACCACTGAAACTGACCTTGTGTCCCACAGCAGCATTTGCCCACCCGCAGCTCCTACAGCGTCAACAGCCACCCACTTAACATTTCTCCTTCCCATATTTCTTTTACTAAACTGTCAGACACTCCTTTTAACTTAGTTTCCTGCAGCATTACTATCTGAACCTTTTGACTTCTAAGCATTTCTTTCACCACCAGCCTTCGAGAGACTCCCCCCAACCCGCGAACATTCCATGAGAGGACCTTCATTTAGGACTTGAAGAAGCCCCCTGTATATTTCCCCCATTGTTGTTACGGTCCTTTCCCACAGCCTCCTTCGCTTTGGATTTGTCATAGTTAATAGAACAGCTTAGGCTGTTAAGTTCTCTTTCCCCCTTCCTCTTGAACTTCCTATGTCTCTTCTCTTTCTAATTCTCTCTCTCGCCCTGCTCTGCGCAAACTCAACCAATGAATTCCATCCTCCACTTGTGCCCATGGTCACACCAATAGCCTTGGCACATTGGATTACCCTGTGTGGCATCCAGTGTCCAGTACCCCACTCACATTCCCCAGAGAAGTTCCCGTTCTGACCAGTTAAGGTCACTGTTCTTCCCATCACCCCTTTTGGAAAGCGCCTCCCTAGGCTTTTGTCACCAGCCACTCCTCTATCCAGAGTGGAGAGAGAGACACATAACTCACCCCTGTTGTTTCTTTTCCCGGAGTATTCAGACCTGGAATACCTCTTTGCTTCTTGTTGTGGGTGGGTGGGTGGGTGGGTGTTGGGGGCGCTTACTTTCTCTGCAGGTTTTCTTTGTAAGGACTTCTGTTGTTGCCATCCATTCCGACAATCGCTCGACTTTGATGATCGAGCACCTTTCTTTCTTCTTCATTACCGTCATGTCTGTCTCCCACAATTGTTCCACTCCCGAAGAGGAAATTCGACTGGAAATCTCCCCAACTTGAGCATTCCTTATCCAGAGAGCACTTAACAGCCTATTCCGTGTCCATCGAGTTCTCTCCCAAACTTCTGCTGTCATCTCCATCGACAAGGTTTCCCCTGCTGCTGCTCTCGACTCTTCTTCTGATTGCAGCTCCTCGTTCGGTGCCGAACTGTTTAGCCTTCATGGATATTGGGGAGCGTCGCTTGCCTCTTCTTCTGATTCTCCTCTTTCTCTTCTCTGAAGTTAATCTTATCATTTACTTTTTTTCTCCTTTCTGACTAACTAGTACCACATCATCCGCAAACAACAAAACTTCATCTCAGACACCAGCAAATATGTCATCCATAACCAAGACAAGTAGATATGGGGCCCAAGGCAGACCCTTAGTGCAATCCAACTCCAACTGGAAACTCATACCTCACAATTTTTATTCTCATGATGCCTCCTATACACTCTTTTTTATATATATATATCGATAAAATTTTATTAAGCTACGAAAAGAAACAAAACAGGACTAAGCCACAAACTGCGAGCCCAAAAAAAAACTCCCAAAAAGAGACCTACGAAACAAAAAGGATACTATACATCAAAAGTAAGAGAAGAAAGAAAAACTCCCTCCCTTGCAAGAGCATCTGCCATGACATTAGCTTCTCTTAAAATATGATTGAAGCAAGAAATATCCTGCACCCAAGAGCCTCCATACACTCTTTCATACTTTTATTATAACCATTAGGGACGCATTTATCTCAATGGCTAACAAATGAACTGCCTCGGCACCCCCATCATAGGCATTCTCTAAATCAACAGGAAAACCAATTGCAAAATCTCCTTCTCCCTAGACTTATCCCTGAGTTGCCTTAACTATAATTTAGAACCTTGGTTTAGATATCAGAATAAAACATGATATTTATAACAGCTCTACCTACCAAGAAGCCACAGTTGCAAGTTGGGGCTGAAACACACCAGATCTTTTCAATTTATACCACTTCAGGATACACAACTAGGCCCTCAGCTAGGTTTTTAAGCCTGAAGAGTAACAAGTTTGAGCGGGACTATGGGCCTAGCAGAATAACCTGGACAAACTCATTTAAACACCATTGACCAAAGCCAATCCTGGTCCAAATTCACCACAACCCAGCACGAGCTGAATAAGCTCAGCTCTTTAGTGCATGGACTGAGCTTTGGACAAATTTCTGAAAACTTGCATCCTAACCCACTCAAAAAAGATATAAATGGGAATCCTCCCAAACCACCAAATGAGTAGCACAAGTGTTAAAACTGTTGAAAATGCAACATTTTGATTAATGCAATGGAAACATACAATAGAAACACATACCATAGAATCGAATTTGCATAAGGGTAAACATATGATTTCTCATATATTGAAGCAGCCATAGCAGCAGCTTGGAGCCTGGCCTGGTGTTGACTCACACTATCCTCTGCTACATTTCCTCCAGGGCCCTGGGTAGATGTGCTTGCCGCCGCTCCTGATCCTGTCCACAGTAAAATCATTTGAGAAAACTTTTGTCAGGTTCCAATTTTTCCTTCTTGGTATAGAAAAGCATATTCCTTTCAGCAGCAACACGAAAAGTTAAGAACGCTGTTCTTTATATTAGAAAGAGCTAACAAAAAGGTGTTGGGTTCGACCATTACCACGTTGGTGTAGCTCAGGTTGCACTCCATGTGGTTGCCCCGTTGCAGAAGTGCCACTCTCGGAAGGAACAACTAAAGCTCTGCAAGTAGGGCAAGTATGTTGCCGCTCTAACCATGATCGCAAACAATGCACATGGAAAAGGTGTCCACAGTGTAACTTCTTTGCTGTAACCATCTCCTCCCGACAAATAATGCAGGTTGCATCACTTCTGCATTTGCAATCAATTTATTTTGTCTTTTTTTATTATTATTATTAAAAAGAGAAATATCAAAAGGTAGAGAAAAGAAGAGTAGACAAAGTATATGACTTACACATCAAGCTCTTCAGCTGTTGCATCCGGAAAACGATCATTCATATTTGAAGTGATTTTTCGATAACGAATATAATCAGCAACTCGAACCTTGAAATTACGAAATGTCTCATAAAGCTCCCGTATCAAGTGCAACGGCACGCCGTAGTTACTAAGACAGCCAAAAATCAAAGTCAATTGTCACATGTACACTGAGTGTGTATGTGAAGACACACTAATGCACCTAAAGTCACAGCAAAATGCCCAAAGTAATGATAACTAATGCCAACGAACATGTTTCAAACATACCATTCAAAAAAAAAAAAAAACATGGTTTGAACATTTAATTCATGCATTGAGCATATGGATTGTGGGGGAGTTCTACCAAATTCAACCTTAAACCAAACCAGACGAAAAAAAAAAAAACCAAAACCTTAGTAATATCTGCCTCTCAGTGATTAGCACAGATTTCACGAATTTACAAAAAGCAAGACATTAAATGCATGTTTTATGCATATGTCCTGCAGGTTCTACTAAATCATTTCTTGAACGAAACCAGAAAAAATATCCGACAAGATTTGGACAAATAAAATAAATAAAGAGCCAGGCACAAACAGCATCAATATAGATGTGAACAGATGGTCACATGAGTTATGAATCCTTGTTAACATGTAATTTACGAATCCTTGTATAGCATGTAATTTATGAGTCCTTGTTATGACACAAAAATTACTAAACTATACAAAAAGTCACTTAAAAAATCTGGAAATCAGAACAAACTGCACTGACTATCTATGAATCCTTGTGTAGGTAGTTTGAATATAAACCATCCATCCGCCAGCAATAAAATTTTAAAAAAATGCAGAAGCCAAAACTGCCAAGCTGCATGTTATTTATAATTCTTTTTTTAGTAGCATGTAATTTATATATCAATCAAAGGAGAGAATATTACTTACATGAAGATAACAAGAAAAAAGAAGAGATACATGGACAAGTGAAGCAGATCCCGAACAAGTTCCAAGTAAAAGGTGTACACAGCCTTTTTCTCCCACTGCCCTTCCATGAGCATGTCACTGACATAAAAGATATATTTTACAAATGTTGACACTGTGGTTGTTGCCAGTATCATATACCTGAAATGAAAAAATAGTATCACTATAAGTACAAACATCCAATACTTAAATAACCAAAATACGAATATCTAGTGATAAACTTAACCAGTTTTGCATTGAGGGGGAGATGAAGGTTAACGTCGGACCCTTTTTCCAAATAGAAAAAAGAAACGTTTAAGTATCAACTACTATCATAAGATTATAATTATATCAAGTATGAAAATTTAATTTTAAAAGCATCTTAATAAATAGTACAACTAGTATAATAACCCGTGCTCAGCATAGGTATGGCCAACATTGCAACTTAAATATTCATACATTAAAAAAATATTCATAAATTAAAAAAAAAAAAGAGCAAAAGAAGATAGTACTTGTTTATATAGAAAGGGAGTGGTAGAGTTTGGGTAGAAAATGAGTTAATGCAGAGAAGGAAATGTGGAACTTTGAAAAGTGGGGAACTGACATGAGTGGTTTCCATAAAGAGATAAAGTGGGTAGTTTTTTTTTTTTTTATAATGGTAAATTTTATTAATACCAAAAAGAGAAACCAAAACCAGCTTACAAACACTGAAAGAAACAAACAAACAAAAAAAAAAACGCAAGTGGGTAGTTTGCATCAGATATGTGGGGACAAAACCAAAAACATTTGAAAAATGACTTACTTTCAAAATCATAACTGCCAATCAAAATTAAAGCCAAAACCCTTGGCTTTAATATATTATAATGGATGACAAACAGGATGTTGGAGTACTTTCTAAGTCATGGAATTCAATAATAAATAGTCAGATTGAGATAGTACAATAATGAAGCAGACCATATTTCAAAGAGGGAAAATGGACTAAAGGAGATAGAAGTATCAAGCAATGCACTGTGCAAATAGAGTTTGATGGAAGTAGGTTAAATGCTAGCTAGAAAGGCAAGAAAAATGAGGGTGGAATAATGCAACCATGCAACAATGTTTAGTTTGCCATTTATTAGGAGGTACACATGATATAATTCCTCATAAAAAATAAAAAATAAAACAAAATTTACACATCAACAAAGAAAAAGGCCTAGAAATTAAAACATGTGCTATTATTTTCTCACATATTTGAACTTAGAAGTGTTATTACTCAATAATAAGCAGCAACTGGAACCACAATTCCACTAAGAATGAAAAAGAGCTTAAGGAACTTACTCGAATGAAAAGAAGAGTGATACAGATGGTTGTCGCGTCTGTATCAAATACATTACAGAATTGTATAGGAAGAGACAATCTAGAACAAGAAGGAAACCCATGAATGAAATGATCCGGACGTGTGACAATGTAGGAACTGATGGGGTTGTCTCGATGTACTCGACCCTCTTCTGACACAACCAGTGCAGGGCCTTAATCAATAAAAGGGCTGTGACCATTGCAAGGAATGTGACGGAGAAATCTTGGCGGAATATTGTGATTGCAAAGAGAATTTCCATAAGTTCCCGCCAAGATTGTTCATTCAACCTCTCAACTTCAGCTTCTCGGAGAGAGCCAAGAAACAAGGTTTTCGCTAACTGCCAGAGAATACACATGATGACAAAGCTCATATTTAGAAGAAGAACCGAACTGATCTTGGAGGTCGATAGATACACCATTGCCGGGTAGAACTGGCCTCTACTGCTGAATGCATGATATATAACCGCAACTGCACCCACGAAGCTAAAACCCGCATATGTCCTGAGCCTCATCATTTTCTATATAATCTGTTACAATGAATGCTTAAGTCATGCAACACAAAACTGCCAAACCCATAAACGACTACATATGAAACCTACAACAATCAATCTCTCCTATGACTGCATACTCAAAAATTGATCTTCCTCTATCAAAAACATGACATCTTTCTTTTAAGCCAATTCAATATGCTGAAAGTAGATTGCAATAATCTAAAATAAACAAATATGACAAACTGAACTAGAAAAAAGAGACATGCATATTGACTTTACAATCTAACTTGCCTTAGTCTTCCTTTGCAATATAAAATGACTAAAGTTTCAACTGTATGAAAACTGAAAAGAGAGTGCCAACCAGAAATTGATATTTCAAAATTCAGTTCAATAGATTGAAACTATAATCAATAATCATACAATCTCAATTTGTAAATATGGATTGAGCATGTAATGTGTCACTGGATGCATCTCAAATTCCAAATGTTTGAGCATAGTTTCGGTGGTGCTCACTGTTTATGTGTTCAAGTCAAATTACCCAATACGGAAAAAAAATAGAAATAAAAAAAAAATATTCTATAAGTTTCTCCCAACATTAAAAAGCAAAAAAGGAGCCAGGGGGACTTCGATTTTTCAGGTCCAAATTTGTTTGGGGGGCCATCCAAACATGACCCAAAATTTTCAGAGTCACTTACTATAAATCAGGCATACAAAATAATTCCATATGAATAGAAATCTTGATGCATAGCAAAATAAATAGCATAATGATCAAACTACACATCAGATACAATCCATGACAAACACAAACAACATAATTAAATGGCCAAAAGGAAAATCCATCTAATCAAGAGAGAGAGAGAGAGAGACAAGAACATGTCGAAAGTCATTGCCTTCCAACTCGAATCTGGAATGGGATGACCAAATTCTAACGCCAAAATCTACATACATAGGAATTGCAGACCATAAAGAAATGTAAATCAAGACAACCCCAGAGAAAACTAAGGGAAATTAGACAACTCCAGTGAAAACTTAAGGGAAATCAATAAGAGAAAGCTTGATTAGTGGAGAAAAATCCAATCTGAGAAACCCAAATCTTGAAACTTGGAAACCTAAAACGTCTTATATGATCGAGAGAAAATCGAGAAATGAAACTTGGAATCGATCGAAAAAAAAAAACCAAGAAATGGATTTTCCTACCTCTGGAGAGACCTGAATTAGGGTTCGATGGAGAGAGATAGAGGGGCGGGGGGAGGAAATAATAAAACATGTAAGCAAATGTAGAGAAGATAAAAGACAAGACGGATTGGGAACATGTGTGTGGGCCCGTTTGAGTCTTTCATGGTGTCATCGAAGCTCTTTCCACCAATGAGGGAGCAACACGTGTAATAAGACTGATTTGGCCTTGCAAATCTGTAGGATCTGGATGGCCCGCCGTTAAAAATCCGACCTTTTATTGACCTAACTAATATAATGAGGCCAACTCCCCTAAGCTCAAGTGTATGGTAGGACCCACATGGATATAGAGGTGGGGGAAATTTCAAGGACTCTTTAGGATTTTCTTCCCTGCAAAAAATAAGCCACAACCGTAATTTTTATAATCTCCATATTGGCCCAAGAGTTTAATGGTCATCAATCCATTCGGATTGATATATAGTCAATCCAACGGTCCAGTAAATTCGGATCTTACCGAAAGTTGGTGAACATGTGCAATTTAAGGGGTCATATATTTGGTCTATTTGGATGAGCCAAATGTGGGCCCCACAAAGCACGAACTTACGAAATTTTCTCTCTAAGCTCGAGCTTAGGGGAGCCTTGGCCTAATATAATTTAGGAGCATTCGGCGACAGGTCCGTGAACATTTTACTTTAGGGCCTTATATCCACAAAAAAAAGTTATAGAGCCAAAAGTCCCTCCCACACTTTCTCATAACTGAAATGTCCAGTTTACCCTTTCTTTAAATCATAACCCATGATTGGTGGGATATCCCATTAATAATGGTCAACTAACATTTAATTGCCAACGATTAATGGAATCCCCATATTTTCAAATAAATTCTAAAAACACATAAATAAATTTTAAAATAACGAAAATAAATTTTTAAAAAATGAAATAATTTCAAAAAAATACAATAAATTAAAAAAAAAGCAATATATAATCAAATAACTCAGATAAATTTAAAAAGATGCAAATAAGTTCCAAAATATCCAAATAAATTTCATAAAATATAAATAAATTTCAATATAAGCGACACAAACTCTTTTCTTTTCCAGAACTTTCAAAAGAATCTCCCTAGGAACCCGGTCATAAGCCTTCTCCAAGTAAATGAACACCATATGTAAATCTCTCTTATCTTCTCTATACTGTTCCATTAACCTCCTCAAGAGAAAGATAGCCTCCATGGTTGATCTCCCGGCATGAAACCAAATTGATTCTCTGAAATATTTGTTGTTCTTCTTAGTCTTCTCTCAATAACTCTCTCCCATAATTTCATCGTATGGCTCATCAATTTAATCCCGCGGTAGTTCGCACAGTTCTGAATATCTCCTTTGTTCTTGTATATGGGTATAAGAATACTTTTCCTCCATGCATTAGGCATATTCTTGCTCTTTAGCACTACATTAAAAAGCTTTGTCAACCAACTAATACCATCCTCCCCCAAGCACCTCCATACCTCAATAGGGATACCATCTGGCCCAACCGCTTTCCCATTCTTCATTCTTTTCAATACTTCTTTAACTTCTTCCCTACTGATTCTCCTATAGAACATATGATTCGCTTCTTCTCTAGAAATGGTAAGCTGCCCCAATTGTATGTCACTACTACTGCTTTCGTTAAATAACTTGTAGAAGTAGCTCTTCCAACGCTCCTTTATCTCCTCCTCCTTTACTAATACCTTTTCATCCTCATCCTTAATGCATTTAACTTGGTTTAAGTCCTTGGTCCGCTGATCTCTAGTTTTAGCAAGCTTGAATATCTCTCTTTCGCCTTCCTTAGTGTCAAGTCGCCTATATAGCTCCTCAAATGCCTTTGCCTTGGCCTCACTAACTACCTTTTTGGTTTCTCTTTTTGCTTCTTTATACCTCTCCAAGTTCGCTTCAATTCGATCCTTTTGCCACGTTTTAAAGCACTCTCTTTTAACTCTTATCTTGTCTTGGACGGCTTCGCTCCACCACCATGCCTCTTTCTGTACCGGAGCACCCCCTTTAGATTCTCCTAAGACTTCTTTCCCTACCCTCCGAATACACTCTGCTACCTTATCCCACATATTATTTGCACTCTCATCTGTCGCCCAAACGTCTTCCTCTAGTACTCTTTCCCTTAAAGCTAGTTGCTTATCACCTTTCAGGTTCCACCATTTAGTCCTTGAGCATCTATACAACTTCTTTTTTCTAGTCCACCTTTGTAACTGCACATCTATGATCAACAACCTATGTTGGGAAGTCAAGCTCTCCCCCGGTATAACCTTACAATCTTTACAAGCTAAACGGTCTCTTTTCCTAGTTAAGAAGAAGTCAATTTGTGTCCTCGATTAGCCACTCTTATAAGTCACCAAATGCTCCTCTCTCTTTCTAAAAAATGTGTTAGTTACCATGAGATCATAAGCCACTGAAAACTCCAAGATATCATTCCCTTCTTCATTTCTATTACCGTACCCATGTCCCCCGTGTACTCCTATGTATCCATCTACGTCACGTCCTACATGACCATTCAAATCACCTCCTATGAAGACCATCTCTCCTTGGGGTATCTCTAGTAGCACTCCTTCTAAGTCTTCCCAAAACTTCTCCTTATGTCCATCTCCTAAGCCCACCTGGGGGGCATAAGCACTAATTACGTTCACTATCTCTTCTCCTAATACTAACTTAATTGCAATAATCCTATCTCCATAGCGCTTTATATTCACTACATCTTCCTTTAAGTCCTTGTTTACCACTATGCCGACCCCATTCCTCGATCTATTAAGTCCCGTATACCATAACTTATACCCGGTCCTCTCAATCTCAAAAAACCGTGAATAAATTTGCTAAAAAACTCAGATAAATTTTGAAAAGAAAGTCAGATAAATTTAACAAAAACACAAAGAAATGTGACAGAAGATAGATAAATTTGAACAACACTCAGATAAATTTGACAAAAACACAAATAAATTTGAACAAAATTCAGATAAATTTGACAACAACACAGATAAATTTGACAAAAATTCAGATAAATTTGACAAAAAGATAAACAAAACCAAAGAGCAATCAATGGGGAGACGTCAGTCCTCCATGGAATGCAATGGGTCAGGTCAACTCGACCCGGAACCCAACTTGGACCTGGGCAGAACCTGGCCCAGATCTCTTCTTCCTCTTCATTCTGGTTCTGGTTTCTATAACCAGAATGGATCCTGAACCACTGCTGCCTTCTTCCTCGAGTTAGGTGGAGGCGCAACTGTAGCGGGACGACGGCGGAAGCCTCCGGCGACACGCATTGAATGGTAATGGCGACAGGCGCTGCAACACGACCGTAACCTTCTGCAGATCTGGTTCCCTTCCTTGTTATTTCTTCTCCTTCTCTTTGGTAATTACTCTTCCAGCTCTTGAAGAAAAAAAGACCTTCCTATTTACCTTTGAGTCCGTGACTGAAGGCCATCCCGATAAGCTTTGCGGCCAGATTTCTGATGCCGTGCTTGATGCCTGCCTTGCCCAGGACGCCGACAGTAAGTTTGCGTGTCTGCACTAAGGCCAACATGGTCATGGTCTTTGGTGAGATCACAACCAAGCTGATGCAGACTATGAGAAGATTGTTCGTGACACATGTCTGCACTAAGACCAACATGGTCATGGTCTTTGGTGAGATCACAACCAAGGCTCATGTAGACTATGAGAAGATTGTTCGTAACACGTGCCGTAACATCGGCTATGTCTCTGATGACGTTGCCCTTGATGCAGACAACTGCAAAGTCCTTGTCAACATTGAGCAACAAAGCCCGACATTGCTCAGGGTGTCCATGGCCACCTAACCAAGCATACCGAGGATATCGGTGCTGGAGACCAGGGAGGAGGGAAGATTTGCCATCTGTCGAGTATAAAGAGGATTTAGGAAAGAGGGGGGAGGAGAGATATGAAATTTGAAATTTCAAAAAAACTTAAGCCTAAAATGGTTGAAAGGGCAATTTAATTTTAAAAAATGAGATCATGTGGATTGAGAGACCAAAGGCTGCAAAAAGTCTAGCTAAGTGGACTAGAGACCTTAATAAGTTTTTCCTTGGACTAGAGGCTGGAAACATTGACTTATAGGGACCTTTCGCTAATTTTGCCTATAATTTATACCCATTCATTAATCGTGTCAAATGATTAATTTTACAGTGAAGGCATTTATTTTGATTGACTCGAATTTATAATAATGGCCCTATTGTGTAATTAAACTCCTTTAACTTAAAAATATTTTGTATTAAAGTGTTGTAGGATAGTTGGTCGAGCGGAGATTATGATTTTAATATGTGAACATAAATTAAAGATGTCACGGTGGCTAGGACTCGCTTGTATTTATACCAACTCGAGTCCATTGACAAGTTGATCCATGAGGAGCTTTGGCTCTCAGATTTAAAACCATCGAGTTCACTGGTTTGAAAATGAGCGGACTCATGTCCACCCATTTTAAAGCATGTTTGTTCTAGCCTGGTTGTTTAATGTGATTGAATAGTTAGCAGGGGTAGTAATTATTTTTACAAAATGGTTAAAAATGAATAAACAAATGTGAATTTTGCAAACTAACCTTCAAATCATCTTTCCTCTTATGGAAAATGATTCAAGGACTGGTGGGAAACGAATAGAAAGTGAATGTTGTATCTGCATCGCTAGCTTATGTCCTTGTGATCCTTACTTCTTTAACTATCCTTATTGGAGCTCATTTATCTATATATTCGTGTATTCTATGCAAGTAAGAAGGCCTTTATGTAAATGAATGCACGTTGGATTCAACGATTTACATTTTTAAAAGTGGTTTAAGTTAAACAAACAAAAGTGAATATCGAACAATGAGGAAACAAGTACTTGCTCCTCGCCTCTTTAACAATCATTTGTTGGAACATTTTTTTACCAGAATTCACGTCTATTCAATAAATGTGAACAAACAGGCCTTGAGGCACTAATTTGAGTTTTTAAATTAAGCACGAATTCATTAAAAAAATGTTAAGGATTATTTTTCCTGCATTCTTTGAGATTTCATTAAATGAATTTCTATACGTGGCAAGATCGAAGGAACAAATTTGAAGATAATTCACAACTTGGGCTACAATTGGAAGGGCAAAATAATCACACCTTTTAATCTAAATTTAACTAAGAAGAAATGAAAATAAAAAACTTAACAATCATCCTAATCGGTAACAATTCAAGAATTGTCAAGATCCCATCAACATGAACCCCAACCCATGTAATCCTTTATTTTAATTTTCCTAACCCAACAAGCAATTCTTTCATGAAATACGCATGTTGTTAATGGTAATATCCAACCTGGTCAAAGCGTATATATAGTCCTTTCAAAAGTTTTTTTTTTTTTTTCAACATAGTTGGTTTCAATTTCCTATGAGATGGATAGAAATGTCCGTCTCTCCTCTCTCGTGAAAATAATAATCCGCTGAGGGTGAAATTCTTTTATTGCACAAACAAGTCCCACGTTTTAAGCTTGGATGCATGTAAAATAAACAAAGGCCCAACACATTTGTAAACTTTCGTGTACACTTGGGCCTTTAAAACATGTTAGGACCATGCATGGCCACCTGTCCATAGATGGTGGCCCACTCAAATGAATAAAAGGAACTTGCCGAAATCAAAGGAGAACTCTAGAACTAGAAGAGAGATAAGCATGGCTTCGCTGCTGAGAAATGAGATGAAAGCGGTTAGAGAGAAAGGCATGGATGGCTTTCTAAGAGATCTGAAAGAAGAAGGTTACATGTAATATCTGTCCTTTATTTTAATTATCAGATTTTAATGGGTTGTTTTCATCTTCTTAAATTGATGATTATTGATATATTTTATCATCATAGACTTCCAGGACTACATGTTTAATTAAGCACCCCATATGCTCTTTTTTTTTTTGTTATTTGTGTTTTGAATGTGAACCCATTTTTTCATGTAGGATTTTATCAGATGGGTTTGTTTTATTATGTTGTAGTTTTGGATATTTTTCAGTTGATGATTTTTTTTTCCCAGGAGATAAGCCTGATTTTGGTTCATATATAATTTTGGTTGACTCATGTGTTATGTTTAGTTTGGTAATTTAGTGAATTATTTTTTTTTCAGTTTCTTTCCTTTTATTGTCTAAGGGTGGTTTGGTGTCTCTAAAAATGAGGTATTATTTTATTATTTTATGGTTTAGAGCTTATTTATATATTAAAGAGTTTGGGAAACCTTTAATTGAAAATTCTAATTTTAGAGCTTATTTACAAATTAGAGTTTTGTCTCTAAAAAAAAGAAAAAAAAGCTAAAGGTATCTTTTTCTCTTTTTACGAGTTTCTTTTTTTTAGCTAGAGCAGAAGGTAGTAGACACAGTAAAATCACAAGTGTTTTGGATGAAAATAACCCCATAAGATTTTAAACTGTTTGTCTTTTAAAATGTCACAAACAGTTGGTTAGTTTTTAAAGGGTGGCCCCCACTTACCACAATGCCTACAGGTGGGTTTCAATTGCCTCATGAAATAAGAGTTTTTTTTATAATAATTTTACCAAGCACACAGATTGTAAATTAAAACTTAAAAATTAAAGCTTAATTTTATTTTAGACCTTAATCTAATCAGCTATTATTAATTAGACTAGAGTTTCTAAAAGTAATTAATACTAGTGAAGAATTTTAAAGATATGAAAAAGAAAAAGAGATTTCTTAGTAACAGGGCCGGATAGAGTTCTATAAATTTTTATGTCATGTTGAAATGGGTGTCCCGTTTCTTTTTTTGTTAAAAAATAAGTGGTCTACTTTCATTTGGAATTTTTGCATAAATTTTAAATCTATTTTGATATCTAATCCAACTTTTCTTCTTCTTTTTCTATCTTTAATATGGTTTGTGGTGATGTGATTCTATCAGTTATGTGAACCATAGATTATTAACCTTAGGATCATTATGGAAGAACTTCCTCAGTTGCATGGTTTAATTTTCTATTTGACCGGTGTGAAGGCAATGTTTTGAAAGCATATGTGTGAAGTCTGAAGGGAGTGCATCTTTACTTAGCATGGTCCTGTTGTATCTTCATTTATTGGATTCTTAATTTGTTCCATGATGTTTATGTTGTTGCCTCAATTGTTAGTTTTATGTACTCAATACAGTAGATGATATAATAAATTGATTAATTTCTTTATTTTATCAGTATATTCATGCTTTCCTTTCATGAGATGAATTGTGATTTATTATGTATTTGCACATAACCAATACGAATGACATGATGGTTCATGAGATGAACCGGAATCCACAAGTATATTAGATGTAATACATGTTTATGGATGAGATCCACATACGGGAGACATGTGTGACAAATCTTATACTTAAATATTTTCACAACCAGTGATGAGACTGGACATCTCATACTGACAAGGTTGCAGCACTTTGATCACTATGAGATAGTGTGATTTGTCTCGATCATCAGAATGTAAGATTCTGGATCATAATATTGGTACATTAGATGTATTGAATGACCATGAGAAGCACCCTATAAACACTGTCTTTACTTTAAGGTCTGCTCTCATAATTTCCTAGCAATAGGCTTTCGATCTTGAGACATTAATGAACTCAAGTTTCTATCTATTCATTTGCTTTGAGTCACCAATGAGTGAGGCCAACTGTAAGTCAACACCTCGGTAATTTGGGTACGTGGTAGTAGAGCTGTGGGAACATTCAATGGTCAAGATGAAATCTATCTCTAATATCCCTTTGTGCCAATTAATGGATTTATCATTGGTAAGTGCGTACCCATTCCGATTAAGAGTTAATTGGAAAGGTACCATTGATCATTATAATTAATTGATGCTCAAGGATAATAAGATATGGATCTAGTTTGGAAGACAGGTCCAATTGATCCATGGATATTGATGGAGGGGCCTACTTATGGTAATGTGGAAGTTTAGGGTCTTCTATGTAATATTCCTAAGATTGGAGTTCAATTGCATTTATATAGTAGAGTTATTTGCAATTAACTGTGGGCCCGGATTACACATGAGATGTGGGGACGCGTGTCCCAGTTGGAGCCAGATCCCTAGTGGTCCCCACGCTAGCCCAATTATTAGAAAGTACTTAATTCTAGTTGAACTCTAAAAGGAAAATTACTATTTCGATTTGAAGTGAGACTTCTAATAGTAGTAATAGTAAACTTACTAATTTTAGTAGAAGTGAGACTTCTATTTTAATTAGAAATGAATTAGAAAGTTACTAATCATATTTGAAGTGAGACTTCTAATTATGATATGATAAGTTACTAATTAATTAATGGAAGTAAGACTTCTATTTTAATTGGTAAAGAAGAGAAACTTGTTAATTCTTATGGAAGTGAGACTTCTAATAGAAATTAGTAAGTGGGGCTTGCAAAAGCTATAAATAGAGGAGCAGAGGGATGGACGTCCTATGCATGTTATTCCCATCCTAAGGATTCATGCCCAAGGTCCCCTTGTACAAGAGTTGCACATGCCCCATCTTCTCTCCCTCTTCTAGTTATCTTTCTAGTTTCCTCCTTTAAGTTTCTAATAGTTTTCTCTTGGAGATCCCACCATCTTCTTGAGAAAAAGAGAATCTGATACGGGTCATAGCGTGGAAGATCATTGGGTCTTGGAGAAACTTATTTGATTCGCGAAAGAGTTCGTCATCAAAGAAAGTAGCAAATTCTCCATTAGAGCACAACCGAGCTCCAAAGGTATAATCTACTTCCTTATATGTTGTATATTTATTTGTAGCGTATATGTTGCTGGTTCTATCTTCTAGATAGATTGTATTTACTGATCATGATGGGTGAGATTGAGGGTTTGCTTCCTGAATTGGGTTTTAGAGCCTTCTGGATAATTGATCCCTGCATCAAGTGGGTCAAAAGTTTTTGAAACATATCCTAGAAGCCCACTTATTTCCAACAGTTCCCTCTTCATACACACTGTTGTGTTTCTCAAGTCAAATATGTTATTCATTTTTTTTATAGGTTGATTTATCTCATTTCTTTCGTGATATTTCTGAAATTCCACTTTTATCTTCCATTTTCTCTTTTTTTTTTATACAGGAAATGCCTTCTGAATGGAAACCTTTTATAAGTATATCCTTTTTTTTCCCTCTTGCAGCAATTATGAAGGAAAACTGAAATTTTTTATTTGTATCTCTTTGAATTTGTTTTTCGAAGCAACAAGGAATGATTTTATTCTCTCTCTTTCTCTAATCAGAATAATTTTTTTTGTCTCTTCTTTATGTTTTTCTTCATTCAGGTTGCCTGTTTAAGGGATGTTTTGTTTCATTACTTAAGAATAGATTATCTCAACTCTTAAACATTATCTAACATTAGGCAATCTCTATAATAATTATGTGAAAGTCGACGTCGTGTTTTCATCTTCATATTTTGTTTCTCTCATTTTCTTTGCATTTGCTTGTTGCTGAACTAATTCTTCCTTTCAAGGGTTTTAACTCTTTTGCCTGAATCATGTTGTAGATTGTGTCTAGTCGATTTGTTTTTTCTTCAAAAGGAAAATTAGTGATTTTTATATTTTTTATGAGCGAAAAGCTATTGTAACATCTCATAAAATTCCTCTGATTATATTTGCTGATGTCCGGACAGTTCTAGCTTGATATTCAATGGTAGACATGTAGGATATGTCATGTTTATTCGTCTACAAAGACAGGCAAGAAAAACTTAGATGTGAAATGAGCGCAGGACTTGGCATATCGGATTTTCATAAAATTTATTATTACTAGGAGAGAGAGAGAGAGAGAGAGAGAGAGAGAGAGAGAGAGAGACTTTCGGTGTTTGCATGTATACAAATGCATGTTAGATTCAATGCTACACCAAGCATTTAACAAATTCATTTGGCAAACAATCAGGTTGTAACAAAGTCTTTGGGTAATTCTATGAAAATTCTTTTTTCTTCATCCTCAAAACCAATAGGAACCAAAGCATGTCTTGTCAATGAGTACCATTCTAACTGACATTCGTGTCCACCAGACCACCTCTAATCAAATAAATTATAGGTTTAGTCCAACTCTACCTTCCCCATTTTTGCTTAACACGTCAGCTTTGTACTTTATTATGTTGTTTAATGCCTCCCTATGGTGAGTTGCGAACTGTTTGTTCATGCTGCTGAGAAATCTAAAGAATATGTAACTGACTCATGGCATTGGATAATTTGCTGGCACACTGCATCATACATAGATATCCTTAGTTTCAACCTTATGTTTGTGATCATGCTGTATTAGCAACATTTTATCCCCGAATTATATCATCGATCGATCTGTTGCGAAACTGCCTGTATTCATGCATCTGATGAATTTCTTTTTCATTAGGTTCTTGTTGATTATTGATCTGAATTATGTTCAGGCAAACCAAGATCCACAGCATAGGTGCAACGCTTGTTGGAGTTGATAAATTCAGGAAAAAATATTACGAGAAACTGGAAAATACTCAATTTGGTATGTATATTTTTCTTTCCATATTTCATTCCATTAATCCACCTTGTTACTTGTTCTAATGCATGGTCAATTGGAGATCAGTGAGAAGCCAGCTAAAATTGGTTTCAGAGAGCTGCGCACATTAAACAAGTTTCCACTTTTCCACCAAAACCAAGCATGGGCTCAGGTCCTATGTGATATGAATCTACTATCCAGTCTTGGTGCGAAGAGTCTCTTCAGTGCATGATTGATGATGATCCTTACATATCCTCTGCAGTGAAGATTATTATATCTCTATGACTTTTGACTAGTAATTCTGACATGAACCTATTAGAGGTTTGCAGGAAGACACAGGTGGGTCGAGTATGGAGATAAGGCCCACTACAATGCATCTCAAGTGCCACCTGAGTGGCATGGTTGGTTGCACTACATCACCGACCACACAGGAGATGAAGTTTTTTTCATCTGAGTAATGATTGCTAACATGATTGAAAAAATAATTGGCTTTTCTTCACCACAAGACTTAGTTGGGCCTTTTCTTTTTGGTTTAAATTATTCAACTTCATGGAGTCTGTAAGTGCCTAAATATTATGGACTTTGTAACGAGAATTAGGGTGAGCTTGATGCTCCTTTAATGATGGAGAATGGCCTGAAAACCTGAAAGGGGAGAAGATGAAACAGTCAGAGGACCCTGGCTGTGTGCAGCACAAGGCTCTCCGATGCCTAAGTTAGTATGAGAACTAAACAGTAGGATGGAGATGAGGAAGAAGAGAGACAGAGTAACAGCTCTCGGGTTGTGATTGTGCGTACCTATGATGGAAATGGCTCCTCTATTTATAGAGGAGGAAGCTGTGTTGCATGGTGGGACTCATGATGACGTCTTAGCATTCCCAGGGATGCTGTCACGTCAGCCCACTATGCATTAAATGGCAGTCCGATCAGCCCATTATGCATTAAATGCTGGTCTAATCGGGCCTTACCCTACTTGACTTTCGGGCCCAGTCCCATCGGGCCTGGCCTGGAGCCATACCCTGATGGGACGTAGCCGCTAGACGCCATTCTGCCAGGGGTGATGGGTGACCAAGATGGCTTTGTCAGACTTAGCTAGAAATCCGTGAAAGTACAGCTGTCAGTATTCATCTCGGCTAGCAGTCTGACACTATTGCCAAGCTGCGTGATCGAGGCGAAGGCACTATGCCGAGGTCGGGGATGATCGAGGTGAAAGTGCTATGCCGAGGTTAGGAGTGACCGAAGTGGGGACCCGGTGCCGGGGTCAGGAGTGTCTGAGACTGGGAACGATCTTGATATCGGATAGTGCCTTGGCAGCATTACCGTGATGCGCGTGGCCGAGGTCGAAACATGATTAGTCGATACTAATGCCGACACTAATATAATCCCAGTGCTTTGGGAAACATCCCCACACAGAGTCTATTCAAACCTGGTTTTATGTCATTGATGCTTTATTAATTTTTAGCTTATCTTCAAGAGTACAAGGCATGCTCGTGACTGTAAAATTGTACAATAATAACTCTGTTGTTGATTGGATGACCTATAATTTCAGGAACCTTTTATTTGTAAATGTTTGTCCATTCAATGGAGCAATTGTAAATAGAAAGGTTCAGTTACGCACTTACTTTCAGAACGCTGCACAAATTAGCGGTTGCATTAGCGTTTCACCATCTCTGACAATTTTGCAACAGCCCCCCCCTCGAACTCGTGACATTTGCCTCTGATACCATATTTATAGCTAGTAATACCAAATACTTGAGCTGTTAATGAACGGCATAACAATGTATATCAACATTTTACACATCTTTTTGAATGCTGACATTGTATGCTAACAATTATATGTCCAAGAAATTTTCACAAATCAAATAGCTGATGGTCATGTCTCTGACCACTCATCCAACAGTTGAATGCTAATTTTGTTGTTTTGTATCTTGTCAGCTATTGATGCTGAAACCCAGGAGGTATGGAATTGAACACAAGGAAAACTTCTCTGGAGAGGGTGATAAATACATCTACCACTCCAAGGGCCATACTCTCAACCCATGGCAAAGAGACTGGATTGCGCACCAGCCCTGGCAACCCACCAAAACTTAAGAACACCATTTTACAACGCTCAATGACTTGATCCTTCTGGCATATGTTGGTTTTACATGTATATTTCTCTTGCATATATTTATAGACATAGAATCCCATAAATCGCGTGTGTACAGATTTTAGTTGGGTAAGATAAATGTTAGTGTATGCTGTAGACCCTGGTGTTGGAAATGTTGAAGCTGTTACATGAATAAAAGTGTGTAGGTTTGATGCTTGGGTGCTCTTGTTTCTTCAGGGCTTTCCATTTATCACCACTAGGCTGACTTCAAACTCAGGATGGTTGGTCATGGATGAAACTGTAACACCCCGTCCCTTAATTCCCTATTAATACTAATTAATTGCTTGATTAGTTAGTGTGTTTAGAGTTTTAGGGAGTCGGGTTTATCATGTGGATCACGCGTGCAAAGTCTCACGCGAGTCCGAGTTCGTTTGGGTACAGAAGGGGGTGGTTTGCAATTTTGGAAAGTTTTCAGGGGTTTTATGAGATTATGATTTTTTGTGAGTTTGGGTGCATCGTGTAGGTCTCGGCATTTCACGAACTTTAGTCTGCAGTCGCGTTTCGATTCGATGCGTTGAAGAGGCCCGAATATCGAATTTAGTGAAGCCAGGGACTTAACCCAAATTATCCATTAAATTGACCTAATAAAAGAACCCATCACCATCTCTTATTTTTCTCTTTCGTTTCACTGTACCACCATCACAAGCTCAGCCTCCTTCACTGCCTCTTCATTGCTGAAGGCCACTGGAGGTACGACGTCGCCGACGAAGCTTGCAAACTTCTTCCTCAAGCTCCTAAGATCTCACCCATCTGCTTTTCTAAGCTTTTCTTCCACACATCACTCTAAGGTAGGCCCTTCAAGCTTTTAAACTTAGTGAATCATCTTCCTTTCGATTAGAAATGATGTAGAAGCTCACGAGAAGCTCACCCAACCCATTTGCATTCATATTTGTAGTTGGTTTTTGGGATTGAGAGCTTATTACCCAAATTTGAGCTCAAAGAGGATTTTACTCCATTTTTTCTTGGATTTTCATTTAGCTCTTCATCAAAGGCAAGTTAATATATATATTATGTTGGATATGTTTGTCTCTCCTTGATTTGTATGCGAATATGATGATTTAGATGACCTTTGCTCATTTGATGTTTTAGATGATTGAAAACATGATAAATGTGTTTAATTGATTAATGAAATGGATTATGGATTTGATGACTTGATTAGATGGATGAATGGAACTTTTATGGACTGGTTATATACATGTTTTGATGAACTATCAGGTCCATGAAACAAAGGAGGGAAATGGCCCATGTTCACTGTAGAAACAGAAATTGGGTTCTGTTTCCGCAGTGCACACGGTCGATCGGCCAGGGGGCTCGGTCGACCTGCCACACTTGCGTCAGGTGCTGTGCACCCGACGAAAACACTGTTAGCCCATCTTCACTTACAACTGCCGGTCGACCCGGGCTTGGACCAGGTCGACCAATCATGAAGAAGTTTGATGTTTTGTTTTATTTTATTTTTAAGGGTATCATTATGATTGCTTGTCGGGTTTTTATCCTGTGCCTTCTGTTTACTCTACCACAGCTCTTATATTGAGCCAGGAGGGTCATGTGAAACTATCCCATGGTGATCAGCATATGTGGATTGCCTATTTGTTAGATGTTCTATTAGTCTGTTTATGATTCAAATGCTATGCATTACTTACTTCCGAATGCTATGCATTTCTTATGATCTTGTCTATCGTCTACTCTGATTCGTCATGCATATCCATTGATGCTTTATATATATATTGCTTGCCGACCTTCATGTCTGATGATGCTACTCTTGGTGCATAGGTACCGAACCCATCTTCTACGAGGAAGAAACGACGGAGGAAATTCAGGCAGATCAGCCTGATGACTCCGTAGAGTATAGTACGGACGGCATTGTCTAGCCGTATAGACCCCATACACGAGTGCCTTCATGTTCTGTCTGATTAGTTTCATCTTTTGGTTTTTTTATCATTTTAATTAGGCCTAGGTTTTTGGTGTGGCCTAATTTGTAACTAATATTTTGTTAACAGTCTCAAACATTGAACTTTAGTGATGATATTCAGTATTTGCTATAAACTATACAGTCTTGACATACCACTTGCATTTATAAAGCTTCCGCTATTTGTTATTTATATTTAAGGAAATGTCTACACCTCACAGCGTTCTTCGATTCAATTGGGACATGATTGGGGCCAAGTTACATTTAATTAATATTGAAAAAGTTTTAATTGACCCTAATTTCACGCTTAAGCCCGGATTACATTATGGGGGCGTGACAGAAACTGCAGTTTTAGTTTTTGAATTTGTACTTGAAAGTAGAACCTTCATAGACACAACCATTGTGATTTTATTTCATATCACTTAGGAATCATTGTTCACTGATCTATTCAGATCTTGCCTCATACATCCTAATGGCAGTAACTTTCATTTTTTACCATTAATCTGTGTCATATGCTCATATCTGCAGATTCTTATTCATTTAGATACAGTTTTTTTTTTCCTGTTAATCCCTGTCGGCTCCGCGGACTATGAACTTAAATTTATGGACTAGTTTTGTACTTGTACGTAGTTAAAAACTTAAGATCACCAAATTGACTAATATTCTAATATAAAGCCTAAAAATAGGGCCTGTTTGAAAGCTGTTCTTTATTATTCTCTCTCTCTCTCTCATGCATGAGACATGTTTTGTTTGATTCTATAAAGTATTAAAAAAATGAAAAATTCTAAACAGCTATCTTAGTGGCTGTCAATTTTCAAAATAGCATTGTGAAAGAGACTGTGAGGTTGGAGTGACCCCTTCTCATTCAAGGGTTAGTTAATTGTTGACAAATTTGCTATATAAGGTTAAGAAATGGTCTCCATCTTCTGTCATTGACTCTGATAGCTTCATCTTGAGTGGGGTTAATAAAAATAAGGGAATATTTAAAAAAAGGATAAAATTATGAGTTCATTTTCAAAAAATTATATGAAAATTTGAATATTTCAGAAACCACTTAATGTAGATATAATTTTGGGTAAAAATCATCTCAATGAAGTAATTAAACCATTAATTTCTTGGCCTTAAAATTTCAGGGTTTCTTGAATTACATCTTTATAAGGATTTGAACAGCCTCCCAGGCCTTTTGGCTAGATGAGACCCATTATGATCAATTCAAGCCCCATCACCTACCAATTTCTTTGAATGTCACCGATCCAATGGGTTTTATATCGATCCGAATAAAATTCGGCATTGAATTAAATTAATCAGAAAATGACGTGTTTTTTTTTTTTAAAAGATTGTTAGAATTCAAGTCTATGGATCAAGAAGTTATAATGATTTGATGGACTTAAAACTTAACACAGGTAGGTTCTACCCCTACACTCAAAAGCGCTTTTGATCTCCCACCTTCTCCTTGCTTGGTGGAGCCTATGTGAGTCTCCTAGTAAATTTAAAGCGAAGTAAAGCCTCCATTATCTAGACAAGAAAAGGTCAGGGTCATATCTAAAGTGTATAAATATAAAATTTCCTCCTTCTTTAAAAAAATTTAAAAAACAACCTCCTTTTTCCACTAAATGATAAAAAAAATCCTCTTTTTATACAAAAAATGAAAAAAAAATCTTCATCAAGCCACTAAAAACAAAAGACCATCATAAGCCCTTATAGTATTTTATTTTCTCTTGATTTGATGCTTCACCTTACTTCACATCAATTCATCGTACATCCAAACGCGCCCGTTTGGAAATTTACTATTAAAGTAAAAAAGCAATGTAAAGCTTCCATTTTTCATGGAAGGGGTCACATCAAAAGTACAAATATTTAAGATTATCTCGTTCTTTTTTTTAAAGGTAAAAAAACAATCTCATTTATCCACTAAATGACAAAAAATTAAAAACATTCCCTACCGAGCAACTAAAGATAAAATACAATCATAACCCACTTCTATTTTATTATATCTTGATTTGATGCTTTCCTTTACCTTTATTTTTTGAGAAAGTTACCAAACGGGCCCAAGGTGGTGCACACGATAAGGGCGCATAGGTGAGGAGAGCTCTTTTTTATAAAATTCAATCTAACAATGAGGAAATAATCAGGGTGAGATAAATATTACTCTTTTCTTTTTCTCCGTTAAGGTCTCTTATCTAGTAAGACTAATTTCTTGGGCAGCGCCCGTTACACCCACACAAAATGCACATTAGGTAAATTTAGAGCGGGTTTGGAACATAAGGCATGGGCGGCGCCATTGATCACAGTGGGGTCAATTGACCCCACTGAGATCTGAAAAAAAAATATTTAAAAATAAATTTTTTTATGTCGTGAATTGAAAATTTGAATTTGACCCCACATAAACTTTTGAGTTTGACCCCACTCAATTTATGAGTTTCATCAATACATTAGCTAATTTTACACATTTTCTTTGTTGCTGTGGTAGTGAATAAAAGTCACCATAAACTACCCACCGCCTAAGTTAATGGGCCAACTATCTAAAAAAAATAAAAATAAAATAATGGGCCCACATTGCTGATATGCGCTCTAGCAACGAGTTTTTAAAACTTAAAGGAATTGGTGACCATATATTGCTATAAAATTAGTGGAGACAAAGAATGATATCGTATACCAATTGGTTTATTTATTTTTAAAATTGACGTTGATTTTACCAGTAGCGACTGCGACGGTAGAAAGAGTCTTTTCAGCAACGAAGTACGTAAATAAAAGGTTGCATAACCGAATGGGGGATCAATGGATAAATGACTGTTTGGTCACATATATTGAAAATGATGAGGTTGCTAGTGTTTATAGTGAAGCTATTATGCAACGATTTCAACACATGAAAACCTATTGAGGGCAGCTATAGGAGTTTATGTATTGAGTTTTTTTATTAAGAACTATTAGTAACAATATATTAAAATTTCTATTTTTTTCTTTTTATTAGAATTCAATATTATCTTTGTCGAATTATCGGAAATAAATTATTTGAGAATTTTATATTATATTTATCGAATTATCGAAAGTAGATAACAGATGTTGATAAAGAAAAAAATAAATTTATTCAATTTATAAAAAATAATTTTTTTATTGACCTCACTTACTTGAATTTCTGAAACCGCTGCTGACATAAGACATGAACATTAAACCATTAAACCATATGCCTTACGCCACTCCTCCAATTTACAGGTGGATGGGAAAATATCAATACGTGGGAATGGATTGAATTTGGAGAGGGTTCAAAGGAAAAAAAAAAAAATGTTTTACCAGCACACGTGACGCACCACCGAAAAACATATAAGAATGAATATTCGGTCTATTCTCCACATGCAGTACTCTTTTATTCAGTGATCTCGAGGTGGTTTGGTGAGGGAAAATTTAATAAAGTAGTCCATCACCACCTTTTGCACGAGTATAGAGTCGGCAATATACCATTGCCTTTCACCATAGATGTAAGTAACACATGATTTTGTGGATCTCAACCGTCCATCATCAGTTGTGTCCACATTGATTGAAGACAATCCAAAACCCACAGCAACAACTGAGCACTCCAAACAATTCCATTTAATCGCTTCCATAAAAAGTCAAAAAGAGCCATACCTTGCTTGATGTAACAAGAAGAAGAAAAAAAAAACTCAAAAAACAAAAGGCCACCATCATCTGATTTTTGTGTTTGCAAACAACAACCTTCCACGTGGCTACATTAGATGGCTGGACCCACATGCCATGAGTCCGGATTCTTCTAGACCACATTTGTGAGACATTGAGGAAAACTGAATTCCTGGAAAACCAACTCCAACCCCTTTATCGAAAATGATTTTTTTATAGAATGGCATTCTAAATTAATAAAGAAATTCAATTCATTTTTTCGCTTCTCCGCATTTGCCCCAAACATGAATTTTACTTGAAGCTCGGAAAATAATTTTTCTTTTCCATGATTTTTTTTTTCTCAGTAGCTTTCCTCATTAGAGGAATCAGATTTACATTGCATTTGCATGCATGAAAATTGAGAAGGCACTGCGTGACCCTTCCCACGTGCTTTGCAACGCCCACGTGATTTGATGAGAATCGTTTAATCACATGGCCGCCAGCGCCACCTACATCCTCCCACGTTTCCCCCACAATCCCTTGCCTACTTCTTCTCCTTCCCGTCACTCCTAATTCTTCTTCTTCCACAAGCGAGCAGACGGACCACTTCAAGAGTAGAGAAACTTCTGGTGCGTATTCGCATGTGAGACACTATCAGGTCAAACGCTGTGGTAGACTAGCACAGCCATTCCTTTTTAGATTTTCCGCGGAAAGTGAGAAATGCGGAAACGGTTTTCCGCACTGGGATAAACTTCACTTTCTCTCGCAAATCGCAAAAAAAGTCGCTAAATTTTCCATCGTGGCCGAAATGAAATTTCTCGGAATTTCATTTTACACGAATTTCATTTGCGATATAGCTACCTCATGCCAACCTCCGTTTCTCTCTCCAAACCTTAGAAACCCTATAAAAAAAAAAAAACCCTGAGAAAACCCTAGATTTGTGCTCTGTGAGTGGAATTCTTGCTCTAATTTACACTGGAATTGGGTGTTTTCGATTGGTGCTGAGGATTTGTGCTTTTTTCTTTACAGATTGAAAGATGTCTTCGGAGGTAGTTGATCCAGAACAGCCCAAGCTGTTGTCATTTGGGAGGGCTTTGAATAAGGAAGTGAGTGGTTTGAAATTCGATTGCAATTCATTTGAATTTGGTGTTTATTTCAACTCTAAGTTTCAATTCATACTTTTTAAAAAATAAAAGATTAGGTTTTGGCTCTGAAATTGTGGTGTTCTTATGAATTTGGTGTTTGTTTCATCTCTAAGTTTCAATTGGTACTTTTTATATATAAAAAGATTAGGTTTTGGTTCTGAAATTGTGGTGTTCTTATTCATGAGATAGGATGGTGGAATGGATAGTACAAGAGAGCCTTTTATTAGTGGTGGACGCACTTATGAGGAATATTCTGTTTGGGCGGCGATCTTTCCGTGAGTACTGCTTTTGAACTTGTTTTTAACCTTTAATGCATTTTGTCAACAGTTGGTATGAGATCATTGGACTGTAACCTTGAAATTTATTGGAGAAACCTGGATGTGGGTGTAATATAGAATTATAGATTTCTGATTGGGCTGCTTGGGATTGAGATCTTAGCTCCTTAAGTAAAATTGGATGGATTTTGGGATGTGCTATCTTTTAACTTACATTAAGAAAGCTCAAGTAGTTCCTTTTGGATTTGTTAGGAAGATGGTTTGATGTTATTGCTGTTTGTCATTATGTCATATAAATATTTGGGTTGTGTTGTGCACTTGTGTGTGGGTTATAAGAAATTGATGAGCTTGTGTTGGTGTGCTAATGTTGCCATGGCCTTTGGTACTTTGCTTTGCTGTTTAGTTTTTAATTTCGCTTGGCCTTGGCTTCAATATTAGAACTGATTATATGATTTGTGAGTATTGTATCTGGTTCTCCTTTTTTCCCCTTCTGTTTTATTCCTTTCACTGGTATAGCTGTACATTCCTGGGCAGCAGCCAGTATCATTCAACCAGTATGCTAGCTCCTGTCCTCAAACCAAACCAAACCAAGCTTTTTCCCACTAGGTGGGGTCGGCTATATGGATTTGACGACGCCAATCAAATCTGTTTAGGGCCATGTCCTTCGTTAGATCCATGTAGGCAAGGTCATGTTTAATAGTTTCTTCCCAACTTCTCCTGGGTCTCCCTCTCCCTCTCCTACTCCTACTCCTGGCAATCTCCATGCTTTCACACCTTTTAACAGGTGCCTCCGTTGGACGCCTTCTAACACTGGTCGAACCATCTCAGTCGATTTTCTCTCATTTTATCTCCAATCGGTGCTATTCCTACTTTGCCCTAATCTCCTCATTCCTAATCCTATCTCTCCTTGAGTAGCTCTTGTCCTCAAATTTTTTAAAAATTATTCTGCATATTGAGAAAGATGTAAAACAAATGCTAGTGCTCAGTTTTTTTTTTATATTATTATTCTTAAACTTTCTATTTATGATCCCTGTAAGTTGTGACAGTCGAATAAATGATTTCATTTTTATGTTTTTTTATTAATAGCATTTCGCTAACTGGATGAGCTTTAGTTTTCTGTTCCCAGCTCTAGGAGGACTGCTGTATGGCTATGATATTGGTGCTACATCTGGTGCTACCATTTCAATAGAGGTACATGCCATACATACTGTGCAAGACATTTTCTTATTTGATGACGGCAAAACCTATCCATTTCTAGTACAGTAAAAAATTATATTAGAATTTGCAGCTATACTTATGGTGTAAAACTGATTATGGGTATTTAATTTCTTGCAGTCATCGACTTTGAGTGGAACGACATGGTATGACTTGTCTTCAGTGGAAATTGGGCTTGTGGTGAGTTGATAACTGCGTGACAGTACTTGTGATTGCTACAATCATATTGCAGAGGCCACAATGTTTCCATTCTTTATAACAATCTGTTTCCTTTTATGTGCTGGTGTTGAAATGGACAGGTCAGTGGCTCACTGTATGGGGCCTTGATTGGTTCTGTGCTAGCATTTAGCGTTGCTGACTTTCTAGGTTTCTTCTTCCTCAACCTTTTGAGCTTTCGTATATAGTTTGTTATGTTGTTATCCCTTTTCTTTTATTTCCTTCAAATAGAATCTGAAAGGTGAGCATTCTGATTGAAGGAAGGCGAAGGGAGTTGATTGTTTCATCTCTCCTATATCTTGTTGGAGCTCTACTGACAGCACTAGCACCTAATTTTCCTATTATGGTGATTGGACGCTTTGTGTTTGGTATTGGGATTGGATTGGTAATTTCTAGTAGCCCCTTCTTTCTATCAAAATTTTTGTTATCAGGAGTTTCGTCAAAATATATTAAGTACACTTTCTTGATAAACGATGTGCCCTCTCTCATTCAATTTCTGTTGCCTCTCTATGTCTCATCCCCTTGTTATAGCATTATTCGAGCATTTTTGTAGTGTTGGCACTGCTACCGTGTAGCCCATTGTTGCATTACTCAAATGGTCTTATTGTCTTAAAACAAGGGGATATTGCTGATTAACCTTATATAGTTCAAGGATTTTACATGAGAATAGTAAACTGATTTGTAGTTTTCTCACACTCTTAGGCCATGCATGCTGCGCCCATGTACATTGCTGAGACTGCCCCATGTCAAATACGAGGCAGGCTAATCTCTCTAAAAGAATTCTTTATAGTTCTTGGGATGCTTGTAAGTGTTTCAAGCATTTTCATTGAATTTTATGCTTACCGTAACCTGCTAAACTTGCAAATACTGAGTGTTCATGCCTATAATGCAGTTGGGTTATTCTGCTGGCAGTCTTTATATCGATCTAGTTTCAGGATGGCGCTATATGTACGGAACCAGTGCACCTATAGCCGTTATTATGGGAATTGGGATGTGGTGGTTACCACCATCTCCTCGATGGCTGCTTCTGTGTGCCATACAGGGAAAAAGCAATTTGCAGGATGTAAGACAGTATGCTATATGTTGCCTCTGTCGGCTACGAGGTCGAAGTGTTGATGATTCAGCAGCAGAACAAATAAATGAAATTTTGATTGAGTTTTCTTATGCTGATGAAGAGAAGGAAGCTTCAATATGGGAGGTTTTTCAAGGAAAATGCTTGAAAGCACTTATCATTGGTGCAGGATTGGTTTTCTTTCAGCAGGTACCATTGTAATCTTTAAATAAATTAGCTTTCTTTAGTTTATGCAGGTGTCATGGTTATGTTTCCATAATTTCAGGTAGTTATGACGTCTTCTCTATGATCCTGTCTGTCTTTTTTATTATCAGCATTTGTTTGATCATGTTGCTTGTGGCTAATTCCTGTCCTAAAATATCACTTTTATTGAAGGTCACCGGACAACCAAGTGTGTTGTATTATGCTGCAACTATTCTTAAGGTAAGCTTAAGTCTTAATTAGTGATATCATGGCTTCCTTGGATTTCAGCAATAGCTCAATATGTAGATTATGTCAGCAGAAGACAGTTTGTATTTCATCCTCATTGAGTTTGGTTAAACAGACTGCAGGGTTTTCTGCGGCATCTGATGCTACTCGGGTCTCAATTCTCATTGGTTTACTTAAGGTAAATTAAATTTCAGATAATCTGATTTGATTATAGCAATTAAAGAGGACTCTTTTTCTTTCTTTTATTTTATTTTTATACTTCGAAAAAAATTGTATGAACGCGAATCTGAAATCATGCAGATCATTTATTATGCTCTTCTTTGTACTAGTTTTTCTTTTGTGTTGCAAGGGCTTTGCTACTTGCTAGAATCCTGTTTCCTTGCATCATCATCATTGAAGCCTTATACCATTTATGGATCCTGTTTTCTGTCGAAGTTATGAATATAGTTCTATCCTTTAGGTTGACCATGTCATGAACATACCCAGGCACACAGACATGTCAATGCCTAAGACATTAAATTATTTCCTTTTTTGTATATATATATATTTTTGTGCTCGACTTCCTGACAGACAAGGAGCAAGCGATATTCAAATAAAAGAGAACAATAAACTATTAGTTTCTGCTTTTCATATGAAGATCAGATAGTGGATGGACAACTTGTTGATTTTGTCAGGAACAAAAGTGAATTTGATAATTCAGCCTGTGTCTAGAACACCTGGATCTTCTTATTCTTTTTGTGTGCATGAAAATTTTTAAGAATGGATTTGCATACTGAAGGTCTGATCTGCTGTCCCTTTTCTTTTTCTTTTTTTGTAGTTGATCATGACGGGAGTAGCTGTTCTAGTAGTCGACAGGCTTGGCAGAAGGCCTTTACTGATTGGAGGCGTTAGTGGTATTGTAAGTACATTTTTTCCCCCTTTTTGAAGGTCTATAATTCTATTTCGGAGTGTATAATTATAAATCATAAATGCTTGATAAGTACATTCCAACATTCATGTGGCAAGATAGTTGAGGTGCTGCATCAAGGTCTTGGGCTTCAGACTTCATTTCTAAAACAGAGGGCATGCAAATGCGCTATACTGTATCTGTCCTGATATTTAGAAAGCTAGGTGATGCAATCCACGTATGAATAAAGATTTCTAAATTTTCAAACTCATTGCTAACAAATAAGAAGCCATAAAGACTTCAAAACCAGTATCCTCTCTATCCCCACTGACTTCCAGTACAATTGGCAGTCTAACAGAGCTAATAAATTTAACTTTAGCAACAGGGTTAAACACCGCAGTGTCTAACATTACATCAAGAGCATCATTTTGATACTAATCTACTGAAGGAGTACTGTAGAGCCACTGTAGCAGAGATCCAACCAGCCCAATGACTGCTTTACTGAGACCACAATGTAGGAAGTTGGAATCCACCAGTGCTGGTTCTGATCATAAATATCACTGACAAGGTCTTCCTGGAGCGTGATTCAGCAGCAAGGACCAAATAATTTCCCCACATGCCTATAACATGCATACAGCAAAGTAAAAACCAGAATCTTGATTTTTTTTTTTTTAAATCTTGAATTGATTTCAGCAACCATCTGCGGAATGCAATCCACAAGAAGCTCCAAGGCTGTTGACCAGAAGCATGGAGGAGAAAATACCTTCAAAAGCTGTAAATTCAAGAAAAGATCCCTTAAAAACTGGTTGTCGATACTCAAACATATTTTCCATATAGGCCGATGGTCCCCTGAGAGACAGTGCTCGTTTTTATACTCTACTCACTTTGGGATAATCCTACCTTTATATCTCTTTTTGCTACAAAGAGGACTTCAACTCATGCACTAAAAAATACACACCCATGTCCCTAACCAGCTGAGCTGCAGCTGGGGGACCTATCTTACTTCTAACTAGTAGATTAAACGGTCTGTACAATATTTAAAACAAACAGCCCCTGCTTTAACATTTTGAAAAAAAGAAACGAAAAAAAAAAGTAACTATAAGTGTCTCATGGAACCTGCATTCAAACATGCTGTTCGGATGTTTATTGATTCTACATGATGGGCTGTCTCTGGCAGCTGTCCTCTAGTTTGCTTGAGCTCCACAGTTTTGTCCTTTTTGTCTGTCATTAACTTAATATGTTATTTACGCATGTGACAGGCAATCTCTCTGTTCCTGCTGTCATCATATTACACATTCTTGAAGGATGCTCCTCTTATGGCTGTCATTGCACTGTTGTTGTATGTTTCGTGTTATCAGGTACAAGAGAGCACTTTCCTCTCTTCTTTTTTTGCAATATAGTTGTAGTCCTGTATATGCAATATTTACAATTTATCAGTTACTTTTACGAAGTTTTATTGTTTAATATTATACGTGCTTCCTCTGGTTCTTTCTGTTATTTGCACAAAATGTGTTCTCGGTAAAAGATGTTGTTTTTTTTTTTTCCTTTTTTTTTTGTATCATTAATTTAACTTTCTCTATTCACATCTTTACCGTTCATGATGCCCATATGGTGTTGCACAAACAGCATAACCGATTGACAAGTATGTCCGCTGTTGGAGATTTAAAAGCGCATTCTATGCATAAACAAGTTTGAAAACTTTTTTGTTTTATCTGGCTTGGATTTCATCCAAAATCTGTTGGAACCATTAGTGTCATGGCTATTCACAGATGAATTGTTTGAATTTTAAATGGGCTCAGTTCTTCCTATTATGTTTATAATCCTAGTCCCAAGAGTCTTTTTTACACTTTAAAAAGCTATCTTCCTTGCTTTCCATTTCTTGAATTCAGTTCACTTATTTGGGTTTGCTTTTCTAATGGCTTTAAAACCAGTTGCTAAATCTATTTTCCGCATCCTTACCGGCATCTGTCAACATCTTCCTTTTATTTATGCCTGTTTTTTCGTGTGTTGCCTGTTAATTTTTTTAATAAATTTTGATTTATTAGTAATGTTTCAGAGGTATAAAGAAGCAAAAAGAGAAATAAAAAAGGCAGTTAGTGAGGCCAAGGCAAAGGCATTTGAGGAGCTATATAGGCGACTTGACACTAAGGAAGGCGAAAGAGAGATATTCAAGCTTGCTAAAACTAGAGATCGGCGGACCAAGGACTTAAACCAAGTTAAATGCATTAAGGATGAGGATGAAAAGGTATTAGTAAAGGAAGAGGAGATAAAGGAGCGTTGGAATAGCTACTTCTACAAGTTATTTAACGAAAGCAGTAGTAGTGACATACAATTGGGGCAGCTTACCATTTCTAGAGAAGAAGCGAATCATATGTTCTATAGGAGAATCAGTAGGGAAGAAGTTAAAGAAGTATTGAAAAGAATGAAGAATGGGAAAGCGGTTGGGCCAGATGGTATCCCTATTGAGGTCTGGAGGTGCTTGGGGGAGGATGGTATTAGTTGGTTGACAAAGCTTTTTAATGTAGTGCTAAAGAGCAAGAAGATGCCTAATGCATGGAGGAAAAGTATTCTTATACCCATATACAAGAACAAAGGAGATATTCAGAACTGTGCGAACTACCGCGGGATTAAATTGATGAGCCATACGATGAAATTATGGGAGAGAGTTATTGAGAGAAGACTAAGAAGAACAACAAATATTTCAGAGAATCAATTTGGTTTCATGCCTGGGAGATCAACCATGGAGGCTATTTTTCTCCTGAGGAGGTTAATGGAACAGTATAGAGAAGGTAAGAGAGATTTACATATGGTGTTCATTGACTTGGAGAAGGCCTATGACCGGGTTCCTAGGGAGATTCTTTGGAAAGTTCTGGAAAAGAAAAGAGTTTGTGTCGCTTATATTGAGGCGATAAAGGATATGTATGATAGAGTCGTGACATCTATAAGGACGACTGGCGGCGAAACTAAGGAGTTTCCTATCACGATTGGTCTACACCAAGGCTCAGCGTTAAGCCCGTACTTGTTTGCCCTAGTTATGGATGAGATTACAAGACATATTCAGGATGAGGTGCCGTGGTGTATGCTATTTGCAGATGACATTGTTTTAGTGGATGAGACGAGAGAAGGAGTGAATGCTAAACTTGAATTGTGACGGAAAACATTAGAGACAAAAGGGTTTAGGCTAAGTCGATGCAAAACGGAATATATGGAATGCAAGTTTAGTCAAAGTAGGACACCTGGTAACATAGAAGTAAGTTTGGGCACACAAAAGATAGTAGAGAAAGAAAACTTTAGGTACCTTGGATCTATGGTGCAACAGGATGGAGGGATTGATACTGATGTAAGTCACAGGATTCAAGCCGGGTGGACCAAATGGAGGAGTGCTTCGGGCGTCTTATGTGATCGGAAAGTCCCCCTCAAGGTTAAAGGAAAGTATTATAAGGTGGTAGTACGGCCAGCGTTGTTATATGGATCAGAGTGTTGGGCAGTAAAGCATAATCATGTCAAGAAGATGGAAGTTGCGGAGATGAGAATGCTAAGATGGATGTGCGGGATCACAAGGAGAGATAGGATTAGGAATGAGGATATTAGGGGCATAGTAGGAATAGCACCGATTGGAGATAAAATGAGAGAAAATCGACTGAGATGGTTCGGCCATGTTAGAAGGCGTCCAG
This sequence comes from Litsea cubeba, assembly GCA_012931725.1. Classification (NCBI taxonomy): domain Eukaryota; kingdom Viridiplantae; phylum Streptophyta; class Magnoliopsida; order Laurales; family Lauraceae; genus Litsea; species Litsea cubeba. Next base: position 5,575,734 of record CM022946.1, on the reverse strand, counting down.
CAGAGGCACCTGTTAAAAGGTGTGAAAGCATAGAGTTTGCCAAGAGTAGGAGAGGGAGAGGGAGACCCAAGAGAAGTTGGAAAGAAACTATTAAACATGATCTTGCCTACATGGATCTAACGGAGGACATGGCCCTAAACAGATTTGATTGGCGTCGTCAAATCCATATAGCCGACCCCACTTAGTGGGAAAAGGCTTGGTTTGGTTTAGTAATGTTTCATATGTTTATTGTGAAAATACCTTCATCCTTTGTGCCTAGGTTCATATTGAGTTCTCTTTCTGCTAGATCTCACTTCCTATCTGTGCCAATCTCTGCAAAAGTTGATGACTTTAAATTGACGCGTAGAATTGGGAAATAATAAGAAACGAGCAGTCAAACCACAAGTTACTGCATTCGAAGGTTGAAGAAGACTTCATGTTATACACTGATGAGACAATTAAAATAGATAGTGTTCCCTTGTCAAGTTGACTAAGATGGCAATGACAAAGACGCCTGGATTTTCATAACTTAAGATCTTGAGCAATATATATATATATATATATATGTGTGTGTGTGTGTGTGTGTGTGTGTGTGTGTTTTTCTGGTGTTACTGTTTCTATTTTGTATCTTTTTGGCCTTGCATAGACTAATCAATCTTTATGCAGTTGTCATTTGGCCCCATTGGTTGGCTGATGATTTCAGAGATTTTTCCTCTACGTCTTAGAGGGCGTGGACTAAGTATAGCAGTGCTTGTGAACTTTGCCTCAAATGCTTTGGTGACCTTCTCTTTCTCCCCGCTAACGGTAATTATCTTGCCAGCTTTTTTCTTCTTTAATCCAGTCTTCCAATCAACTACCATATTCTTAAAATATTGTAGTTCATATTGTGCTTCCTCTTTATAGTTTTTATGGTTGGGGGAACTGTTCTTTTAGATTTTCTATTGACAAGAAGTATATGTCTCATTGGGGAAATAAGTTATGCTATAAAAATATAAGAGGTGTCTGGGAATATCTTGTATGTTTACTTATTTGGAAAGGTCAATACAATTCAATCAGTTTCTGTTGTTCTTTTCTAATCAGTAAATAAACTCAGAAAGATTTTGGTTAGCTTTTTTTGGCCCTTCATCGTTATTATTATAATTGTGAAACTGTTATATTTGTCGAGAGTTTATGAGATTTATTAAACCTACCATATTGATATAAACAGAAGATTATTATTATTTTTGCGTCTTAGGTGTTATTTTTCATGTTACCAGTTGAATTAGGCTTAGTCTTACGTTTACTATTAAGTAGAGAAACTTGAGACATTTACTATATTTTTCTTATCGTCAAATATTTTTCATGACCCACAAAGATGGCCTTGTTTTCTTCAAGCCAGTATTTAATTGTTCTTGGTCACAGTGTAGGATTGCCAACATGAAAGATCCACACATTTTTTTCAAATGCCCACCTTCGCACACCATTGGCCTAAACCAAGGGTCCCATCCCAAAAGCAATACGATCACTGTGGGTCCAGTCAATCAGGGCCATGGGCTAGATAGTCAAGGTCCTCCAATTTGTTAGAGCATTGTCTGATATAGTGATATGTTAGCAATGTATGTGGCTGATAAATGCATAGAAGATCCATGGCTCACAATTAAGTTAAATCTGTTTTACCTACTCGTCTCTGATTTCATTGTCAACTTTTGCATTTTTTTTTCCCATTTTATTTTTCCTGACAAACTAGTGCCTTCTGAAAACTCAAATTGTTTCGCTTCCATTGCAGACACTGCTGGGAGCTGGAATCCTGTTTGCAATTTTTGGGGTGATAGCTATATTGTCTCTACTCTTCATATTCTTCATTGTACCAGAAACAAAGGGTCTCAGTCTTGAAGAAATTGAGGCCAAGCTTCTTTAGGAGTGTTTTTCCTTCAGGAGGTCTTGTGTGAATCAAAATCATCTGGAGTGGAGCCTTACTCTTCTTCAAATGGGTAGAGGAGCAGGTACAGCCTTTTTGTACACCAAACTTGTCCCATATACCTTCCCTCCATGTAACACACATGGCGTTTTTTATATGTCCAAGAAAACCATATTCTCTCTTGTACAAGTAAAAAGAAAAGAAGAACTATATTTTCTTGTTTCAAATAGGAGTTTTCACTTCGCTTTTCTCTCATGATTGTATTGTGTGTGTGTGTGTGTGTGAGAGAGAGAGAGAGAGAGAGAGAGAGAGAGAGATGATCATGGTCCTAAAAAATCAAGGTCCTACACAAAATGCAGACTTGAAGAAAAATTTTGTGGCATTATACTCTGTATGCCCTCTTATAAGACTAGGCACCTGTGACAACTGATAACCTAATCTGAGGTACTTTGGGAGCACTCGCAATCAATGTGCATCTTCACTGTACATGCAGGTGGACCGCACAATGCATCTGCTCGACCAGGGTATCATGCGAATGAAGAAATGTGACAAATATTCTGAACCACCTTAAACCTTACTCGTTTATGGGTGCGGACCAATTCTTTAGTCATCCATGTCATCAATTAAGATTTCCACGGCAGCTACACAAACAGGTCCGAAAAATGTCAGTTTTTCAATATGCTCTTTGTTTCGTAGCCTGGGGCCTTGTTCCTTCAATAAGGGTTATTTGGCATCTGAAACAAATCTCCATTCTGTAGTAGATCCCATCATATCAATTGTCTGGTCCCTGAAACGGTAGTCCATTTATAGAATTTGGTTGCCCGGGACCCAGGACTAGTCATTCTTTCTGATTTCAATGTCAAATGTTTTTTATTTTTGGTAAGATTCTCATTTGAAATGCCAAGAACAAGAAGGATGAAATCCATCTGAGGCATGTTTATAAACGTGGCATAAATGGAACATTCTGAACCATTCAATTCGATCAGTTGAACCAATGAACGTTCTGATTTTCACAAAAGTGCCTCTTATCATTTTGACACCACGCTGACCATTATCTACCATTTGAAGTTCATCAAAAGAATTTGTCAGTTAAGTTTTAAGGCATTTAAATTATGGGTTAGGATAATATGATCATATTAATAATGGCCTAAGCCTAAAACATCATCCTCACATATATGATACATTAACCTAGAGGGGTAGTGCAGTTGGCTAGAATCAAGGCTCAAGAACCAGAGGTTGCGGTTTCGAACTTGCTCTCGCTTAGGGCCACTTGCACACAAAAGCCTGATTTACCAATGCGTGGGGAGGCAGGGACTTCACATGCTTAGGAATTGTCAGTTATCGAAAAGGCCAGACACCCTTGATAGGGAAAAAAAAACATACATGATGCATCTATCCATATGCACTGTCCCTGTGGTCCACATTATTCAAGTGGGTACCACTTGGTGTGCCATTATTAATTTGTGCCATTATTAATTTGATCATATGGGGGTAGGATCATATGATACATCAACCTCGACAGGTCGAGGTAGTACAGTTGGTTAAGATAACGATTCAAGAATCGGAAGTTATGGTTTCGAACTTAGGGGTCGTTTGTCTACACCTATTTACATATGTAAATGGTGAATACGTGTAACATTTACGTATCAATCATGTTTGTCTACAATTATTTACGCATCTTGCGTGTAAATCAGATGTGTAAATGGTGTGAAAATGAGCCCATTTTCACACAAAGATTTGAACACCTGTTGAGGTGCTTTTTCAAAGAATACCCGTTATTGGAGGCGGACGGTTTCGGTTTGGGGCATTTCCGTGAAATAGGTTCCAGGTTCGAAACCCCTCCAATGCATTAGAAAAATAATAATAAAAGAGTTCTCAAAGTTTGGGCATTTCCATGAACGAGGTTTTGGGTTCGAATCCCCTCAAACACATTAGAAAAATAATAATAAAAGATGTTTCAAAACGGATGATTTTAAGGGATAAGATTTGTAAGACAAAAAAACATATTAGAAGATTAAAGTAGCTCTAATGATTTTAAGGGACAAAATCTGTAAGACAAAATATATATTGAAAATAAAGATTTTAAGGAACAATCTATAAGATAAATATCTCAATGATTTTTCTATATCAACTTTTAAACTAGTTAATTACCTTATTATTTTAGTTTTCTTCCAATATCTCAATGATTTTTCTAAAGTCATTTATTATTGCAATACTTTAAAAATCTTTAAACATGTATATATGAATGTAAAAGAGAAGAAATAATGTATTTTTTATAGCATTATGGCATCATTCAAAAATAAATATAATTAGCATAAAGCCTATGAGATGCATGGGTTAAGTTTATGCAAATTGAATAATAAATTAAGATCAATATTGAATCAAATATCAATTAATAAATATAAATAATAATGCTATTTGCTTATCAAAATATAAATTCATATTTAATTAACCAAACATGTTGGAATGTATTTTTGTGAAGGTGATCACTGATAGAAATGTATTTTTTTTAAAAGTATATTTCATGTTGAAAGACATGCTCTTTTTTAAAGATCTAAAATGCAAATGAAAATTTTGATATAAAATGGACCTTTTTTCTCCTTTTTTAAATCATTATATTAAAATTTAATTTAATGAATAATAAGTATCATTTACAAAATATTTTAATACATTTACATATATCATTGAAACAAATATGGTAAAATAAATCACATATATAAATGATGCGAAAATAGTGTTATTAGACAAACGTTGTAAAAAAAAACGCATGTGTAAACGTTACATACTTAAAATTTGAATATTCATAATTTACATGTGTAAATTGTATTTACATATCCCATGTGTAAAAGACAAACGACCCCTTAAGCTCTCTTCTTGAGTTCACTTGTCCCGGCAAAAGCTTGACACACCCGACACATGGGGGAGACTGGAGAATAGTCTGTAATGAAGAAGTCCGGACACCCTTGTCAAATAAAATAAAATAAAAAACATACATGATACATCTATACATATGCATAGTCCCTTTGGACGGCATTATTAAGGTGGGTCACATTTGACGTGCCACTACTAATTTGATCATATGATCCTTTAAGACTGCGGACCAGAGGTTAGGGTTTCTAACTCGGCTCTCTTCCGAGGACCACTTGTCCAAGCAAAAGCCTGGCTCACCCGATACGTGGGCTCGGGTCAACAGTAGATTTAACCCTGCCAATATAAAACATTATATATATATATATATATATGGGTAATATTTAAGTGGGAATTGTTCTCACATATTATGTGAGAATTTTTTTGTGGGGCCCAATTATGGGCCCCATTTAGGGATGAGATCAGGGGGATGGAAAGATCTATATGATACCACCCAAGTATTAAATTTGACTCCAAACCCATGCCCCTAATCCCTTTATCCGTGGCCCATAAATTTAATGGCTTCATATTAAAAAAAATATTCAACTCTCAATCCGATTCGAATGCGTGCCAATCCTTCATATTAGTTACTATCAAGGGATTCGTTTCTAGTTGGGCCCGTAAATACGTCTGACCTATCCAATGGCAAATCCACTTTGGTCGGCATCATTCAGGTGGGTCCCACTTGACGTGGTCGATATCGAGCATGAAATATTGAAATGCAAGAGAGTCCCTTCTTTTAGGGTTTTAGAAGCAAAGTCTAAAATTGATGAGACACAAGAGAGAGGAAAAGCAGCAGCAGCGGCGGAGTAATACTAGGGTTTAGGTTTTGATGGCGAAATTCAACGTAATACAGAAGCAGAGGAGAGCGAAGATCCAAGAGCTAAAGAGAGCCATTCATGGAGATCCCAGCTCTGGGAAGCTCAAGATCAAGCCTCAACCCCTCTCCATCTCAGGCAAAAGGAAGAGAAAGATGTTCAAGAAATGGCGCAGGGTAACCTAAAAACCAACAATCCTCTCTCTTTTCAATCCCCTATGGAAATGGCAATTTCACTCTCTATATCTTTGCTTCTTCTTCTTCTTTCAGGATCAGAAGGACGCTCTGCAACAGGGTCTGATCACCATGCAAGATGTCGAAATGGCCGTCGCTGATGGTACCTTTAAATCTCTGTCATTGTTCTTTGTAATCTAGACTAGGAAAGATTCAATCTTTATTGAGATTTATTGTTATTGTAATATTTGAATTGTTTGGGGTCTTTTCTTTTCCTTTCCTTTCCTTGGGTATCCGATTTGAAACCCCCACTTCTCCCCCTTTGAGTCTTTTTAACTACTTGCAGTCCCCCTGAACTGGGTTTTTCTTAGTTAACTTATTTATTTAGTTTTTGTAGTAGATATTGGATTTTGTTCCCAAGTATTTGGCATTTTGGGTTTCTAGTTTGAGGTAGATATGAATTCAAGCAAATGGTGATGAGGATCTTTTTAGCGTGTGATTATTAGATTTCCCTAAGTTGATCTTGTGTTGGTTTTACCTCCCCTAGTGCAGTGTTTCTTCTTAACTCACTATTCTTAGATCTTTAATGTATCCAGCTAAGATTTTGTCCATAGTTTTATTGCTTGCTTCCCTTTTAAAATTAAATAATTTCATGGAATGGCTGAGATTTGGCAGATATATGTCCTCTTTGCTAGTGCTTTCTTATAATTTCATGCCTCAATTGCCATGACAATTGACAAGTTTCCACTTGCCTTTGTAAAACCATACCTGACTAATGGTGAAAATAAGGAAGTAAACTAGTTCTTTGTTTTAGCAATTTAGCAATTTATTGTCCTTGTCCTTGAAGTTTGTATTGAGTGGGTACTTTTTCATACTAAATTGTTCATTAGAAATTAAAAAAAAAAAGAGTTTAACATGAATTTCTAGAGATTAGTGTCTTTGCATGTTTTAGCCTATCCCAACATAGTTGGGACTTGGGACAAGGCTTTGATGATGATGATGATGAGCGTCTTTGCATGTTTGTGTGGATTTTTTTTAAGTTACAGCTACTAAGCACTGGGATGGGCTTTTTTAAAAGATTATTTTGGAAAAATAAACCCAGTCTAGGTTTTTTAATTATCACAGACTTCTTATTTCCCTTTCTGACTGGAGTGAAAAACTGAAGTATTCAACTGCTGGCAATTAGGTACTTCTCAAGATTCAAGCGACAAGGCTCCAATGAAGTTTCAAATGAAGAAGGGTGGAAAGCTTAAAATAAAAAAATTAAGGCGCAAAGGCAAGTTTCATTTTTCAATTTTCACAAAACCTGGGTGGCAGATTTATTTTTGCTGCCAAAGTTCATTGCCTGTAGTTCTTTCACTGATTCTTTGATGAACATCAAATATTCGTTGATATTTCCTATCCATGCAGGTAAGAGCAGAAGAAATTCCTTGAAGCCAGCAGCAGGTGCCCCAGTAGATGCCATGGCAGAATGATCTTCAAGATCAAGCACGCCTGCATCTTCCCAATTAAGACAACACTCTAGTTATGGATACAGCAGTAAGAAATTTTAGGATGGAAAAATCTCTTAGGGGTGATATTCATCACTTTTTGCTGAACTTGCCTGGGTTTTTTTTGTGTTCAAATTTGAAAGGTGATGTGTTCCCTTTGTTTAATTGATTGATGGAGTGCCATCAGGATGAGGGGTTTAAATGAGAAGGAGAAATGGGGTGGATGTGATCATCTCTAACACTTGCTTGTTATTATTCCAAAAAATCAAATATATGCATATTGCTGTTGTCCTTCAAGCATAGCTATGAAATTTTGAGTCGGTTGGCCCTTAATGTAACATGGAATTATGCCTTGTATTTATTGGGAAGGTAGGTGATTAGAAAGTAAATCTAAACTAACAAACCAGCTGATATACAGCATGGGAGACTATGCATGAAGTTCATAAATTAAAAATGTTGACAGTATAGGTTGCCATGTGTCTCAGGTGACATCAAAATTTTGAATGTTAGTATATTGGGATCAGTAAGATTTGGCTAATGCTTGGGTCTTATTAAAAATGCATCAATGGGATATTAATCCAATTAGAAATTTGGCTACTGAAGCTAGCGTCCAAATTACAATGAGGTTCATACCTAACAAACCTATCAAAAAGGGTACATGGATCTGGCCACGGCATAAAGGAGGGTATTGTGGATTTGGGTAATGTTACATCCCCCTAAAAGGAAGTGATTGCAAGCTCTTCTTTGATTTTTTTTCCCAATTGTATTTAATTCTAAATTAGTCTGCGTTAGGGCTCAATCATAGGATCCAAATACTGATGAAAATGAAATGGGTTCGAGCCAAGTTCATGGTCTCAGCTTGTGGAGTGTGTGTTGTAGCCAAAAGATCTCAACTGTAGGGCCTACTTGCTTAAGAGTGATGCTTTGAAATGCATCCAATTAGTAAAGGAATTCATCAAGTTTCTCTTTCATTTTTTTTTTTTTGTAAAGTAATCCAATTGTTTAGATTGGGGAGACTGTACCTCCACAATTGATAAATACAGATCTGTGGGTGATGAGTGAAGAGTCATTGTAGGTATGGAATGGGATCGTCCTGTTTGAACGAATCAGGGGTCGCCACCTACGGGGGTGGAGAAAAAGAGAAGCAAATTCTCTTTCTTCCTCCCGTGTGTCAACCCTACGAAACAGGGGATCCGCTTGTTGTATATATGGGGTTACACAAGGAAGATTGGTACCACTCCTCAATATTTTGTACTTTTCAAGTTGGCTCAAATAAATTCTTAAGTCCAAAGCGACCTATTTACACTAGAGAGAGAGCTTTTTTTTTTTTACTAACCGGGGGTATCCAAGACCTCTTGGAGCATCTGACTAAATCCTTCGGGGCGGTGGCCAGAGAGAGCTGACATTACAATGTTTGTGGGGGCTCATTGGCCCCGCGGTCATTGGATTGTTTGCTTGCCATTTAAATATCAATTAGTCTATTTGGCCTGACTTATTTGTTCCGAATTTGAGTCTGATCCCAGCTGGACCTATGTTATGGGAAGCCAGCCCGATGAAAACGATTCCCTCCTCCTCTCTCTCTTCTATGCTTGCATTCATGGCATCAATCATCTTCTCTTCCACCTCCAAATCCCAAAGCCTCATCCAAACAGCCCCATTTCCATAAATGGAAATCCAATCTCTCCTCTCCCACCACCCAAAACCTTTCCTTCCTCCTCCTCCTCCTTCATGGCTTCTCTTCCTCTTGGGCATGTCGAGGAGGATGCAACGGGCCCGAGGATCTCGATGGTCTTGTGGTGGGTCGTTCGATCCTGGCTGTAAGATCCCGGTCCCGCTACTATTAATATTTAATATATTTTAATTAGATATTATTATTATTATTATTTTAATTAAATGTATTTTAATTATTTAAGTGGTTAGGATTAAGTGGGGCACACGTTAGATCAGATGCGTAGATTGGTGAGTTGGGTTAATGGGTAGATGACTTGACCCGCAGTTTGACCCGACCCAATGACTTAAGCCCAATACTTAACCTAATCCCTTCTTTTAAATAACCGCTCGTCTTTATCTCTCCCCACTAATCTCTGCAACTTTTTCCGTTCCCTGTTCGTCTTCTTCCTCTTCCAACTTCCCAAACCTCTGCAACCTTAAGATCCAGCCATCAGAATCAAGATTTGAAGATACCATCATTCTTGGTTTGACTTTCTTGTCACAGGTAACACTATCCTCAAGCCATTATGAATAGATCTATACTATTAGGTTATCTTTTTATTCTTTCCAATGCTAGGTTTTGGGTAGGAATACCATAGATCTGTTCATTTGAACATTTCTATCCCATCTTTTATCTCAGATCGGTGTTAGGATTGTGATCGAGCGCCCCTGGTAATCTCGATTTGGGTTTTGGTTAGGAAACCTACTGCACATTTCTTCAACTTCGGATCTAAGGCAAGTACATTATGATAATTTGTGATTGAATGCGTTAATTATCTTTGATTCCTATCTAATGCATATAGGTTTGTTTATTTGCCCTTTTTCTAAATGATAATGATAGATTAGGAGTTTATAAATGGATATGTGGATTCCATTCCCTTTCTAATGGTTATGATTCGTGTGGATTTGAATGGGATGCACTCTCTTTTGGAAAAAGAGAGGAAAATGGATAAATAGGGGAAAAACCCCAATTTCTGTGACTGTACGAACTCGGACAACATTCTGAACGTCAAACGTTCGAACGTTGCTTTGGAACGTTCGAATGAGTGAGTTCAGAATCGCCTGAGCCAAATGACAGAGACGTCGAACGTTCGAACGTTCCCTTCGTGCGTTCGAACGTTCGAGTCTGCTTGCCCCTGAGCCAAAAACCCGAGGCATCAAACGCTCGAACGTGCCTCATGAACGTTCGAAAGTCTGATTTTCCCTCATTGCCGAGCCAAAAACCCGAGACCCTGAACGTTCGAACGTTGGTCTCGTACGTTCGAACGTTCAGTGTACTTAGGTAATTTGTGTTTATTTTTCATTGTTTTGGCTCTGATTAATTTGGGGATTTATGATATCATGTATGAGACTTCATATAGATTTAATAACCTTAAATTATCTACCTGGACTTGACATAAGAACCGTCTTTGGGCATACGGTATCTTATGGACGTAGGATTCAATTACCTGTTATGATTCTAATCAACTCTAGCGAGAAAGGGTTGATACATCTCTATTGGAAATCCTTCATTGGATCTATGCACTATGAATTTCGAGAGATGTAACGTCCTTAACTTACTAGCGTTATTATTGTGTGTTGACGGGTATATGAATATACGTTTAACCTTATGATTGATTTACAATATATCTTAACCTTTGTATTTGCATGCATATATTGGTTTAGGTTATGTATTCCTTTAGATGCATACCCTACTTTGTATTATGGATTATGAGGTGGCTTGGCAAATTTGATATATGAGATTTGACTATGATATGGATTGGCCAGCCCTTCATTTTGACTTAGGACTCTTGTGTCGGAGCATTATTATTCAGGTCTATTATGCATATATGTTTCCTTTTATGTGGGTCATTTGTGAACGACTGCAGATCGTATGTGGACGGTTGATCACCGATGTGTCCGGATCACTTATAATCCGCTTTGTATGTGAACATGTTATCCTGTTATGTGTTTATAGATCGGTTTATGACCACCGACATTGTGGACGGGCTTTCCCGATTATGTAGGATTGACCACCCAAAACGGGGACACTTGTCTCCGTGTGAATTATATATTGCTCCATTTGGTGTCTTTCGGATTTTTGTCATACGTTCTTTCTTGTCCTTATCTTTATCATTGTTTCTTATAATCTCACTTGTTTTTACTCATTTTGATATCGTATCTTAATTTCGAATTATGATCATATTCTTGCTATTTACGTTACTACATTTGCTGCATAGGTACCGAGCCCTACTTTACCGAGGAGACGGAGGAGGATCAAACGTTTCTAACGTTTGAGCCAACTGACGAACCCGAGTGGGATGCTGGAGACGGTTTCGGAGCCGTCTGAGCCTGCATTAGAGAGGACGTCATCTTAGAAACTCTTTAGATGAACTTTATATTAATGACAAACTTTCTGTAGTAATTGTTTAATTTATTCTGCAACTTTAACTATGAATGTTTATTTGATTTTCGTGTTGGATCTTAATTTCGATCATTGAATACCAATTGAATGAAGCTTCCGTTGCATTTAATGGAATTTTATTTGGACTCACCACGTTTTGTGATGTGATGTGGGTCCACTTTTGGAAGCTTGTGTTGTATTAAACACAGGAATTTGAATTTTATTTTAATTTTTCACGTTTTCCCCAATTCTTATTTTGGGGACGTGACACTGGCCGTCGGATATTTGGCTGTGTCGAGATTGAGGGAGTTTTTGAGATTGGTGATGGCCCCAGCGACGTTGCGGCCGAGGCGGTGCCACTTCTTCTGCATGGTGGCGGCCGCCGTGGAGGAGGAAGAGGAAGATGGGTCTTTAGAGGCAGTTGCAGAGACGGCATTGGAAGGTGCAGTGAACGGAAATGCCTCTGATCTGGACTGGGTTTTCATGAGGACTTGCTTGACCATGTCCTCGTCTGTGTTGGCGCAGCTCGACCAGCACTCAGAGAGCGGCTGCCATGGCAGCTCTACAACAAACAATAGAGTCGACGATTGAAGAAGAAGAAGGACTAGAGTTGAAGAATAGAGAGTATGGGCAGATGGGTTTCCTACATTTTTCTTCTTTTTATGGGATTGCTTGCTGCTGATTTAGATCTCATTGGGATTGGGGGGTGTTGTTGAAGGCTTGAAGGTGTTTATATGGGAAGAAGAAGAGGATAGGAGGTGTGGGGGGTTGTTGGAAGGTGTAATGACTGATGAGGGAAATGGGTTGTACAATGTAACGTGGGGCTTGGGAGTGATTCTTTCCAGGGATGGGAGAGGGGAGAGGGGGTTGTGAAGATTGATGGAGACGTGCATGGGACTTAGGCTATGCTAGACGAGTAATGCTACGAGGACATACTTTTTGGCATGAATGTTGTACAAACTCCCATGTTACCCCTTGGACAAACTCCTATGTTAACATAGGGGTTTGTCCAAGATTCATGCCAAAAAGTATGTTCAATAGACTTTTTGATACTTGACATCTCCGGTTGGGTTCGAGCTCAAATTCGGGCAAAATAAGAAAGGCCAAATAGATTTATTGTTTAAATATTGTGGTAAATGAAGAAAGAGTCTTGACTGTCTCTTAATTAGAATTAGATCAGATGACTACTAACATATGATAGATGGTCATGTTGGTAAATGGCCGGTCCTCAAATTTTATTTAGCATGTGTATATATGTCCTTTTTATTTTATGTGGGATATGTTCATACTCTGATAGGTGATTAAAATTAAAGGCATGAGGTTGTGATGATCTAATCTACCGAAGCATTAGGATTCCATTTGATGGAAGTAATTGAGAATTAATTCTTATCCGAATAATTTCAAAGAGAAATTCAAATTTTTCATAGGCCAAATCTCTAAGGCCTTGCTTGTATAACATTGTGATTCCACATTTCTTAAAAATTCATTCTCATGTAGGTGCGAAAAAGTGTAGCACTGCACTAAAATTGTAAAAAATTTGCATATACAAATATCAAAAACAATTTTCTTAGGTTTACACAATCTTCAGCAAATGCACACATTTACCTAATAATCATTTGGGTTCTATTTGACAGCCAAATCTTCAGAGAAAAAAAAATTACATATTACAAAGTCGTGGAAATTTTACCTTTGGAAATTGTAAATGCCAAAAAAGATTTGGGTCACCTGTGATCCTTTGATTTTAAAAGATTTTCTGAAAAATCTTCAGTGGAAAAGGAGCCAATACAAAATCTTCAAATATATGGATTCCTCAGCCACCGTAAAATGCAACTTCGTTTGGGACTTTACTAGTAAACCTCTCTCTCTCTCTCTCTCTCTCTCTCTCTCTCTCTCTAATAAAGAGTACTTTACTAGTAAACTTAAAGTGATGTAAAGCTTTCATTATATTGACAAGAAAATACCAAATGGTCATATTAAAAGTACATAAATTCAAGAGGATTTTACCGAAAAAGTCCTGAAATTTGACCATTCCTCGTGAAGGATCCTCGCAGATTGTATAGCACAAAAACAAAAAGTAAAAAGATTCCTTATCAAGCTGCTAAAAATAAAATATTATCATAACCCCCTTGTATAAAAAATATAAAAAGCAACATTTTTTCTCCACTAAATGAAAAAAAAATCATCTTTTCACACATAAAGTAAAAAGATTCCTTATCAAGCCACTGAAAATAAAAAACCATCTAATCTCCTTGTATTTTATTCCTCTTAATTTGATGCTTCACCTCACTTTACATAGTTCACCCTCCATCCACTGCTGCAGAAAACCTCATAGAGGAAAGGCCAATCCAGGATTCCTCACCCACTACCAAACATGAGCTTGGAATTTTTAAATTTTGAGCATTCCAATTTTCCAATTGTTATTTTGTTCCTTTTATTTAAGAGGATTTTTTCAGGAAAAATCCCCTAAGACTCGTTATAAGCCAAAAATGCCATCAATGTCTTATAAAGACCATAGTGGTCACAAGAGCTGTGTTTGGTATTTTTTTTCTCTGAGCGGAAATATCTCTGCTCCTTTTACTTTAAAAAGTCCCAAAATCCTTTTTTTCCTTTTCGTTCTTCTCCCATCTTGGAAGAAAAGAAACTTGAGAGCCTCGTCACCACTGCAGCAGCAATTGCAGCCCTTCCTTTCCGCACGGGAGTAGGGAAGAGATTGGTGCTCTCTCAGTGGCTGCACGAGGAGGAGATTGGAGATTAGGAAAGGGCGAGAGCGTCACAGCGATTCATGTGGTGAAGATGGTGAGACTGGGAGGGGCAGAGGCCGCATGTGCATGGCACATGCATCACGACCCCCACCATTTTTCTCTCTTTCTTCTCTGCGATTTATATGTACTTTTGAAATAGATGATGGTGATTATATTAGAGAGAGAGAGAGAGAGAGAGAGAGAGAGAAAGAGAAGTGGATAATGGAAGGGAGAAGGGATAAGTTGTAACTGCGACGGTCGCATTCTCCTTCTGATATGGTCTTTTGGTGTTCAGCTTCAATATTGTGGAAGGGAGAAGATGGGAGAAGAACGAAAAAGGAAAAAAAAGGGTTTTGCGACCTCGGTCTTCATGGGCTTTAGAGATGCAACTAGACAGGGATATCCCCCGCCTCCCTGAGTGCTGTCTCTCGAGTGATATCAGTTGAGCCGGAGATAACCCCGCCCAAATTAGTGCGGTAAACAAGGATATCCCTGCCTGTGTCAGTGCTGTGAGCGGGGATATCTCCGCCCACCAGAGTATTGTGAGTGTTGTCTTTCAGAATTGTATCAGTTGAGCCGGGGATATCCCCGCCCACTAGAGTATTGCGGGTGTTGTCTCTCAGAATTGTATCAATTGAGCCGGGGATATTCCAGCCTAAATTAGTGCCGTGAACGTGGTTGGTCAAAGTAGTTTTGGCAATGGCCATTGAGAATTATATTTAACGAATATAGCATACACATGTGAGCCCTTATTCATTTGTATCTCTCATTTGAGGAATTATGACCAAATGTCCATTCCTTATTGAGTTAATGCCCATGTGTATGTAACTCAAAACTATTTTCAAAGTTTAACCATTTCTATGTTAGTCAATGCCCATGCCTATCCCCATATCCAACCATTTCTATGTAAACAAAAGCTGGTGCCCAATTCTATCATCTTCTATTACACCCAAAGCCAACGCCCATTTGTGTTACTGAAATATGGTCTTTTTATCATAAGAAAGTGAATGTGGACGACCCACCTCTTTAATGGAGTAAATATTAATTATCCATCAAGGAGATGGAAGCTTTAATAAGTAGTTCCAAACATCAACTTTTAGGATAAAACAGAAACACATGCGGAGATTATGCTTGTAGGTTTAATAAAATGTAAAAATAATAAATCTAGACCATTAGCATATTTAATGAAGCCCAAACCTTCATACTTAAAATATTAAAGAACATGAATAAGGTAAAGTGGAAAAGGGGTTGCAGAGAGATCCGTCCGAATTCCAAAAAAAGGCAAATAGGAAAAGGGAGTTTGACATTCTTTATGTTGTAATGAACGATGAACGGGGACATTCTCACTCATTTACTTAGAATGAACCGTGATATCCCCACTCAGCGCCAAAAGCAAAAAAAAAAAGAAATTTGGCGGGAGGACCAAATTGGTCTATGTAAGACATTGATGGTGTTTTTTTGCTTTTGACAAGTCTAAGGGGATTTTTTTGGTTAAATCCTATTTATTTAATTAATTTAAAAATTCTCCAAATCAAATATAGCTTTTTTTTTAGGATTTTACCCAAAAAATCCTTTAAGACTTGTAAAAAGCCAAAAGTACCATCAATATTTTTTAAAGACCACAGTAGTCTTAAAGGCTCTATTTGGTATTTTTTTTAACTTTTTCTTTAAGTGGGGATATCCCTGCTTCTTTCCCTTAAACAAACACCAAGACCCTTTCCCCCCTTTTCCTATTCAACTTCTTCTCTCTTCCACTGTCTTTCTCCCTTTCTCTCCCAATCTGTCCGTACCGGCAGCGTTTTGAGTTCTTCATCTCCTCTCCATCAACATCTTTTAAAGACCACAGTGATCCTCTTCATCAACTGTCTCCTCTTCAGGTATTTGCATTTCGATTCTCGATTCGAGATGATTGTCAGGGTTTTTGCATTTCCTTACTCCTCTAATCTCTTTCGAATGCACTCACTTTTTCTTACATTTGTCCCCTCGTTTTTGGATTCCCCTCATTTCGAGATCAGGGGAAAAAAGAGTTCTTCTCATTCTCAATCATGGTTAGGGTTTTGGACTGGGACTTTCTCTTTCTATTTCTTATTCAGAAACTCTAGTTTTTTTTTTTTTATAATTTCGTTTTGCGTTTTGATTCTCTTCGTTTCAAGATGAGAAAAAAAGATCTTGTTTTTCTTGTTCCTGATTCTTGGGTTCTTTTTCTGATGGTTGTATAGAGAGAGAGAGAGAGTGCATTTTCTGTGATCTTTTATCTAGGAAGGGACCAGACGCTGCCCCAGTTAGGGTTAGGGTTTTGGATGGGTCTTCGTTTGAATCGATCATTTGTTTATTATCGAAGTGGTTAATCTTTTAATTTTTCTTACATTAGGTTGTGTTTGGATTGATTCGTTTTGATATGAGAGGAAATCTTTGTATTTCGTTAATGGAAAGTTTACTCTAAATGTCCATTGATTCTCAGATAGAGTACCAATTCGATTTTTTAGTGTGTGTCTCTTATATTGAATTTGATTGTTGGATACTGTAGGAGCAAACACCCCACCCCCACACACAAAAAAAAGGCATTTAAGTGATATTGTTTTGGGGCCTACAGACTCACCCATCTACAGGAAAAAAAAAGGTTCTAAAGCAGGTAGAATATTGGTTTGTTGGTAAGTTTTTGTGTTGGTGTTGTTTGCTTGCTTCCAGTCACTTAATGGAACTAAAGATATAACATCTAATCTTAAGTGTGTTTGGATCTGTGTTAATGAGGCGTTGGTAATTCCGTGTTCAAGTGTTTGGATGCCTATTAGTAAGTTTGGTTGCTGTGAAATCCTCATACTTTAATAACTTCTCAATTGCTAGGGATGGGGGTTGAGGCCTGTAATTCTAAGCAATCATATATACATTGCAGCCTTGGAGACCAATTGTTTGGTGACAATATTAGAGATGATATAGGAACTCATGCTGGGTCAAATGTAAATGGGATGCAGCTAATGTGGTAAGTAGATAGTTTAATTGTTTTCTAGTCTTTGATGTGCAGAGTAAACTTGTGTGTTCAAAACATCAGACACTCCTACAAAGTACATAGTGCAATATCTGTATGTTGTGCCATTTGCATCACAGTGATGAACTGCTTTTAGGAGACTTGGTTCATTATCATGCACTATATAACGGATGTTTCATACATGCAGATGGAAGAAAAAAGACCTCAAGGAGACGTGGCCTACATATATGGTTTGCTGATCGAAGGTGAACCAGTCGTTGGATGGACTCACCCAAGTGAGAAGGTGGTGAGTTTATGTGAAGATCTCCTTAAAATGTCACCCCATCTCGAGGTGGACACATAAGGGCTGTGCATAAGATTAAAGTGGATAGAGGATAAGTTCTTGCCTCCGGAGAAGAAAGCAAACTGTATATTCAGTTGACATAGTATGAAATGCTTTTGGAAAATTAAATGTGCATAAGGTTTCTAGCCAGAGACAAATATTATGTGTATAGACAGCTGTTAATTTGATTTACCTATTATATTTTGACAGAATATGAATGTAATTGGCAGGGAACTTGCTGTTAAATGTTAATTGATGGATGTGAATGTGAATG
Organism: Litsea cubeba; assembly: GCA_012931725.1. Classification (NCBI taxonomy): domain Eukaryota; kingdom Viridiplantae; phylum Streptophyta; class Magnoliopsida; order Laurales; family Lauraceae; genus Litsea; species Litsea cubeba. The sequence continues at coordinate 5,558,054 of CM022946.1, read as the reverse complement.
TGCATGCCTACCATTGATGGAGTTTTGTGTGATTGTCAAGGAACTTGTTGATTGATGTGAATGTGAAGGTGCGTGTCTACTTTTGATACATGTTTTCTTTATGTCTTCATATGCTGTAGAGATGCATTTCTCTTATTGACTAGACAGGGATATCCACGCAAGGGATGTCTTGTAGGTGGAGATATCCCCGCCAATGACAGTGTTTTGGAAGGGGATATCCCTGACCGTGTTAGTGCTGTGAGCGGGGATATCCCCACCCACCAGAGTACTGTCTCTCAAGGTGGTTTCAGGTGGGACGGGGATATCCCCGTCCAAATTAGTGCTGTGAACAGGGATATCCCTGCCCCTGTTAGTGCTGTGAGCGGGGATCCCCTCCCACCAGAGTACTGTGGGTGTGTCTCTCAAGGTGGTCTCAGTTGGGGCGGGGATCCCGGCCTAAATTAGTGCTGTGAACAAGGATATCCCTGCCTCTGTTAGTGCTGTGAACGGGATATCCCCGCCCACCAGAGTACTGTGGGTGCTGTCTCTCAAGGTGGTCTCAGTTGGGGTTGGGATATCCCCGCCCAAATTAGTGTTGTGAGGGGTTGTAGAGAGATTCGTCCGAATCCCAGAAAAGGCAAAGGGGAAAAGAGAGTTTGACAGTCTTTTAAATTGTAATGAACGATGAACTTCGGGGATATCCCCGCTCATTTACTTAGCATGAACTGCGATATCCCCGCTCAGCGCTAAAAGTTAAAAAAAATACCAAACAAGGTCTTTGAGACTAATGTGGTCTTTATTAGATGTTGATGGTGCTTTTGGCTTTTGATAAGTCTTAAAGGCTTTTTTGGATAAAATTTCTTTTTTTTATTATTGTTATAAAAAAAAAAAGGCAAAGGGCTGAAGAATAGGAACCCACCAGTGCTGAAACCCACGTCCCAAAGCAAATATTCCCTTCTCTCAGATCTGCCGCTGACCCTTCTCTCTCTCAAACCTCCACAAGTTTTCTCTGTCAAAATCCAATCTTTTGCCATCATCTGCCAATTAACTAAGCTGGGGTACCTTGGAAACCTTAAAACAGAAGAAGAGATTCCACCTTTTACAGATCTGCAATCTCATTCCTCCAGTATCTGTCAAATTCCTGACTTTGGAGACTATATTTAGGCAGCTACCTATTGAAGATTGTAGATAACACAGAATAAATAGATTTGCTTTCTGTTGGGATGATGTAAAGATCTTAGTCTTCTCTCTTCCATACCTCAGATCACCAAACCCATTTCTCATCTTGCTTGTAAAACCAGTTTTTGAAGGACAAAACCTGGGTCTGTTGCAGATTTCCAAATAAACCCAGACCCTTTTGTTGTTTGTTGGAAAAAGGTTTCATCTTGATGATGGGGAAGATGATGGGAGCTGTTTTGGTAGTTTTGTTCTTGATTTCTGGCTTGAGAGTTGAAGCAGATGGATCAGATCACAAGTACAAGGAGAGAGATCATGTCCCCTTGTATGCAAACAAAGTGGGTCCTTTTCACAATCCAAGGTAAGTGACTTCATTTGCCTTGTTTTTCTATTTTCTTCTTTCTTTTTCTATTGTAAAAACCACAGTATCTTTGATCGGTAAGTGGGGTTTTAATTTTGTGTCTTGATCTGTTCTTTTTCTTCTTTAAATATCCACCAATAGACATTGCATTATGTTTTTAATATTTGTCTTGTGAATCTGCATTTTATTTTTTTAATAGATCCGGATTTTCATTCTTGCTTTTGGTCAATTCCATGTTTTTCTGATAATCTTCCAAAAAAACTCTGAATTGACAATTAGCGTTGTCTTTATTGTTGAGAATTGTAGAGAAATGTTCTAATTGTTGCCATTTTTTTTCTTCTTTGTAAGATGCAAATCCAAGTTTTTAGATAATAATTCATGATACTTCTTTCTTATCATTCTGGTTTAATTATCATGTGCACATTTAGATTTAAACTATACATTCTCGTTAAGTTGATGATTTTCCTATCTTGTCATTTCATGATCCTGCACTGGAAATAAGGTGGTTGAAATAGTGGGGTTTTGCTTATTTTGACAAGAATTATATATTTCAATCTTCTTCTTAAGTTTTTATGTATATCTTGTCTTGACAACTGGTTATTTTATGCATCTACAGTGAGACGTATCGGTATTATGATCTGCCATTCTGTTCACCAGGTGCAGCCTCTAGCATTATCACGTTTAGCTAATATTTCTGATTGTTTTGATGTGCTCTTACTGGCAAGGGTGTCTCATCTCGCACAGTTGCTCAGGGAATCCCTGGGCAAGTAGGTTGTCTCACAAAGTGTGTGCCGTTCACCCATCTAGAAAAAAAGAGGGGTACTGATGTGTGCTGAGACTTGAGAGGGTTCCTATTTAGAAAGGAAAATTGTTCTGATTCTCTGTGCAACCCATTCTTTTGTTATTTGATGCAACACTTTTCCACAAGGAAAAGGAACAAAATGAACTAATTTTCCTCAAGAGAGAGGATTTCGATTTCCTATGGGAGGGCTAGGAATGCAAGATTCCTCTTTCCAAATGGAAATCAATTAAGCAGAATCTCTCTTGTGGCACAAACATACCCATAAGGAGGTAAAAATTATCTCACTACTTGGTTTGGTTGGTCATGGCAGATCATGTGAAGGAAAAGAGGGAAGCCCTTGGGGAAGTATTGAATGGTGATCGTTTAGTTAGTGCCCCATATCAATTGAGCTTTCGGGTAGACAAACAGTCTGAAACCCTCTGCAAGAAAAAACTTCCAAAAGAAGATGTCGCGAAGCTGAGGACAGCAATCACGAAGGACTACTACTTTCAGATGTACTATGATGACTTGCCTGTTTGGGGTTTCGTCGGGAAGGTCGACAGAGAAAACAAGCTGGATCCTAGTGATTACAAGTATCTGCTTTTCAAACATTTTCACTTTGAGGTTTTCTACAATAATGACAATGTTATAGAAATTAATGCTGAGGCCGATCAGAATTCAGCTGTTGATATCACAGAGGATGTGGATACGAATGTTGAGTTCTCATACTCTGTAAAATGGAGAGAAACTGAGATACCTTTCGAAAAGAGGATGGAGAAATACTCAAAATCTTCCTCAATGCCCCACCACTTGGAGATTCATTGGTTCTCAATAATAAATTCATGTGTCACGGTCCTCCTCCTAACTGGGTTTCTTGCTACAATCTTCATGCGTGTACTTAAGAATGACTTCATTAAGTAAGAATAAAAACATCACTTGTGTTCTTTCAATTTTGTCTACTCTCATTAACTTCCCTACTGATACTCTTGTACCTTGATGCTGAAAGATATTCACACGATGAGGAGTCTCTCGATGACCAAGAGGAGACTGGATGGAAGTATATTCATGGGGATGTCTTCCGAGTCCCAAAACACAAATCCTTGTTTTCAGCTATTATTGGATCAGGAACTCAACTCCTAGCTCTGTAAGAATTCCCCTGTTACCTATCTACATTTCAACTTTTTGTAACACAAGCTTTTGATAGGCACGCACAATCAAGACAAAAGACATAATTTTACTTTAAGCAGCAATAATAGATAGGACTCTCCTTTTGGCAGTTTAGGTTGTTCGTATGATGGGCCTCATTATGAGATTGTGCTTGTTACAATATCTCCTCTATCAGATGATCCTAGCTATCTGATCTTAGCTTGTGAAGGGAGATATAAACCAATAATCCTCAATTTATGAGGCATAGTCAGATAGGATCATAGCTGAGGAACATTTGTGGTGATCTTCCATCATGGATAAGGCCCATGATACTAATGGTTTGGGTTACCAAAGCATGCGCCTCGCATGGTCATTTTGCAAGTCTAAACAAAAGTTTGAGCTGAGCATACTAGGATTGATTGTCCATCATATAAATGGCCTAATACGTGTTTCTGTGTTCTTTTCAGTGCAATATTCATCTTCTTTCTTGCGCTTGTTGGGGTATTCTACCCATACAATCGAGGAGCACTTTTCACAGCTTTGGTTGTCATATACGCTCTTACCTCTGGCATTGCTGGCTACACTGCAACCTCTACCTATTTGCAATTTGAAGGAACTAACTGGGTATGGGATTTTACTTTCTAGTGCTGGTTTATTGAATGGCTAGGCTAAATTCTGTTTCTTAATCTGCCATGTAAATGAAGGAGAGTAAGGAGGGAAGACATCAATACCCTAGTCCATCTCTCTCTTTATCGATACTTAATGTTTAATTTATTTTTCCATTCTCTTTGCAGGTGAGAAATCTATTGCTAACGGGTTGCTTGTTCTGTGGGCCTTTGTTCTTGACATTCTGCTTCCTCAACACAGTTGCGATAGTCTACACTGCTACTGCAGCTTTGCCCTTTGGTACTATCTTGGTGATTCTTCTCATATGGACTTTGGTAACCTCCCCATTACTTGTGCTGGGTGGTATCGCTGGTAAAAACAGCAGAGCCGAATTCCAAGCTCCATGTCGAACGACCAAGTATCCTAGAGAAATCCCTCAGTTGCCTTGGTATAGAGGGACTATTACCCAGATGGCGATGGCAGGATTTCTGCCCTTCAGTGCCATCTACATTGAGCTGTACTACATTTTTGCTAGTGTCTGGGGTCACAAAATTTACACCATATATAGCATCCTCTTCATCGTTTTCATCATTCTTATCATCGTCACAGCATTCATCACAGTGGCACTGACGTACTTCCAGCTTGCTGTTGAGGACCATGAATGGTGGTGGAGGTAAGCAAAGCAAGTTCTTCATCTAAAACATTTGTCCTTGTATAAATAAAAATCATCTTGCATGTTCTATTAAATCAGGTTGGAATCTTGAGCCTGTTCTCCTAATTACAGTCAGGCTGATACATGAATTTAGATCTTAATTTGCTTCAGAAAGGAGTTGCGAGCAGACGTTTGTTTGTGGCATTCAGCACACATTCTCGAAATAATAAAAAAAAAAGAAGGAATCCCATAGTCAAACTACCAGAATGGACTAAAGGTCATCACCCAGTGTGGTCCCGCCGAAGCAGGGTCCTGGGAGGGTCTAGACTGGAGACATACCTAACATTTGGCAATTTTGCACAAAGTGGCTGCTCGCAGATCTCGAACCTGCGTTGTCATGCATGGCACCCAAGACTTTTACCATTGCACCAAAGCAATGACCCCAAACTACCAGGACTCGGATTTAGATTTAAACTATAAGAATGGACTATAAATTTAAAATCCGAGTCCTATAGTAAACTCATGCATTTTTTTTAACTTAATGCACATATTCGTCATGCTTAGCCCATGCTCAGGCAGTGACCTTGGAAATGGGAACCCAAAGTGCCACAGTTTAATACATTTATCATGACTCATGAGATGATAGAAAAAGATTCACAATTATATTTATTATAGTAGCCTATAAAGCATTGGATGCATTACATTATCTAGGTTGATGCAAAAATATACACACCAAAATGAAAAGATAAAAACAAAAATCAAGGTTCCGTCTTCCAGATATCCATGTCAATGTGTCTGACATGTGTACCAAATTTTTTAGCAAGACATTTTTCATAGTTATGTGGGTCCTTGTATTAGACATGGCTTATGAACTAGATGTTGCATGATGGTTCCTGAGAATCTAATTGTAGAGATCGTGCAGAAGAAAGCTTTGGCTTTTGATTTATAACTTCTTTTGAAGATATGATTATTCTTTGTTTGTGAGATATCCTTAAAATCTAGAAGTGTTATTACTATTTGTTTGTGAGATATCCTTAAAATTTAGAAGTGTCAGATGTAATTACTGTTCCAAGGCCTAAGAGCTCTTTACATTCCATGCAGGTCTGTTCTCTGTGGAGGTTCCACGGGTGTATTCATCTTCGGCTACTGCTTGTACTACTATCATGCAAGATCAGATATGTCGGGCTTCATGCAAACATCATTCTTTTTTGGTTACATGGCTTGCATATGTTATGGATTCTTCCTCATGCTCGGAACTGTTGGTTTCCGGGCTTCCTTGCTGTTCGTCCGCCACATTTACCGTTCGATCAAGTGCGAATAGGGTGCAGACAAGGGTACTCCTTCGACTGAACTTCTTACCCTCCCAAGTCATATTGTAGCTGCATCAGTAATAGCCACTTCCTATGATTCTTCCAATGATTACACTGAGATTTCCATCTAGAAAAAAGACTAGATTTTTATCAACCATGAATGTGATCTTAATCAGTTTTGGTTCCCTCTCTATGCCTCTTATTTCTTGTACTTGATCTTGTTAAATGCAGTACACTACTAGAAAAGTGATGAAGAAGATCACCATAATGCTTTTCCAAGGGGAAAAAAGATGTATTTAGAGAATTCAAGGATGGTACTTGATTATCAATTTCTAATTTCGAAATTATAGCACTCATTTAGCAATTATATTTGCAACCATTGCATCTCATAATGGTAAAATGCCAGCAACAACATTTGCACTTCTTATGCTAGCATGTTGGATAGACCCAGAAGTCTACCTTAGTTGTGTACAACATAAATATTATATATGCCTTTTGCGTTCTGATTATCTACTTGCAAATTGAAAGGTTTAAGGACAGTAATAATGAGCCCCATGATTTCGATGGTCTGGATTTTGTGTACTCAAAAGGTTACTTCAAGGGGTCTGATGGTTTTCAGTGAAATGGAGGCCCCGGCTAGCATTTCTCACATTCTGTCAAATCTGAATCATGATAATAGTTAAGTCTCTGCAACATTCATAGGCTTGCGACTGTTTGAAGAAATTTTATTCTGTGTAGTTGCCATGTTAAAAGGCATCCAACGGAGGCACCTGTTAAAAGGTGTGAAAGCATGGAGATTGTCAGTAGTAGGAGAGGGAGAGGGAGACCCAAGAGAAGTTGGAAAGAAACTATTAAACATGACCTTGCCTACATGGATCTAACGGAGGACATGACCCTAAACAGATTTGATTGGCGTTGTCAAATCCATATAGCCGATCCCAAAAGGCTTGGTTTGGTATAGTCCACCTCTATGGGGCTCACTTGAGCCCACCTTTTGTTCATCATATTATATTAACACTCATTATCACCTCATGATCTGGTACCACGTCCATTATGGCACTCATCTCACATTTGCTCACCATGAGATTGAATTTTTAAAAGAGTATAATTAAAGGCCTGTTTGTTTGCATTAGATTAAAAGGGAATTCAAACTCAAATGAGCTCCACCAACAACTTTTAAAGAGGTGAGTGGGGAAATATATGAGGTGAGGAGGGAAAGAAATAAGGTGTAGATGTAGCCGAGACCTTGACTATCCTATGAATTGAACTATTTGGGTGATGACTGGGTATTACTTTCCCATCTCTCCTTAATTTATTTTGCATTAGAGGGAAGGTTCTTTGATGGGGGCAGTTTTGGATATTCGACTTTTGTCTTCATTATTAACCACTTATGACATGAATTATCCTAATTCCTATGTATTCAATTCTTATATATTCTAATGCGAACCAACAGGCCCTAAAGGACCATTAACGTTTGAGGCTGTTAAACCATGCATTAAGATAATTTGATGGTTATTCATCGACCTTTATTACCCATGTGAAGGCCCAAGAACTAGAAAGTCAGTTTCCCCTTCAGGGTGAGCAAATTTTTGGTGCAGCACTTGCAATTGGTGGGACATGACATGAGAAGAAATGCATTTTTCATCTTGTTGGTTTGAGAGATGACAGAACTTGAAAGATATTGTGGCTTCAGAAGTTCCACTTGTTACTCAACAAGCCCACATTTCAGGATCATTAATTTCGACATGAGCTCCATTTCTTGTGTCGGATCTCTATCCAATTATCATCTTGGGCATTTTGGTTTTTTGGAAGTTGCTCTACATCCATAACAAGGTTAGAGCATTGTCTTCTTTGACTGGAGTGAGAAATTCAAGCATATTATCCGTTAGAACTTACTAAACAAGCAAGGAGTGGAGAACCAGAAATTCCTCATATAGTTAGCAAATACATCTCTCACTTAATTCCCCACTAGCATAATAACTCGTGCTTAGGACAGGTATGACCAACATTACAACTTAAATATTCATGCATTAAAAAATATTCATAAGTTTTTTGAAAGAAAACAAATGAAAACAAAAAAAAAATTATGAGAGTATTTGTTTATGTAATCAAAGAATTGATTGCATAGAAAGGAAAGATGAGAATTGGAGTAGAAAGGAAATGATAGAGTTTGGGTAGAAAGGAAGTTATTGCATAAATAGAAGAGTGGGGAGTAGCGGTGGTTTTTTGTAAAAAGATAAGGTAGTTAGTTTGTATGTGATAAGTGAGGAGAGAACTAAAAAGATTTGAAAAAAATAGAATAACTGAATGTCAAAATCATAACCCATGGTCAAAATTAAATAAAAAACCTTTCAGCTTAATATATTATAATAGTTAGATCCTTGCTCTTCTCATGTGTGTGAGTGAAGTCTTGATGTGTATATGGCTCTCTTTCCACATGCGTGGACACCCTGTGTGTGTGCATGCTCTCTCACGGTCCCAACCCCCTCCTTGGTGTGGTTAAAAACAACACCAATGAGTGGATATGAATGTTTCTTTTTGTTCACATATGATGTTTGTTTGGTTCTTTGGTTTCCCTTGTTTTGTGAGGGTCTTGGTACAAGGCTTTTGTATGTTTGCTCTCTTCGGTAGAAAGGGAATATAAGGGAGAAGTGAACCTTCTAAAAGTGGTGGAGATTGGAGAGTGATTGGTTTGATGAGATAAAAGAATATAAATTGATAGTTGTGCATAAGATAAGTGGGGAAAGAACATGAAACATTTAAAGAAAAAAGAAATAACATATGGTCAAAATTATAACTCACATTTAAAATTAAAGTCAAAACCTTTAGCTTTAATATATTGTAATTGTTAGTCTCACCATATATTGTAAAACAAGATGATGATCATGATGATGAACCGCACATGGATTATGTACTTAATATCCCTTGATGATGCAGTTGGTTTGCCCCGCTCCGTGAAAAAGAAAGAAATTTATTTTGAACTCTAAAAGGAGCTACCCAAACTTTTCTTGAGTGGAGAATTTATCGCGGATAGTGGCTCTCCAAATTAGAAAGAGACTCCAAATTAGAACTCTTCCTAAGAGTATATCTTTTTCAGGCTTTTACAATTAGATCCATCTATTAAAAATCTAATATGCGCGCAAAACGCACGCCCTTAGACATAAAATTGGGGCCCGCATTGGAGTTTGACTCTTCTTACAAAAAGGACTTTTGTTTTAGGTCAAAGTCCTCGTATTTGTACTCTCTCTCTCTCTTCCAAGAGGGAGGAGCGGTTTTCATCTCGGACACCGAAACGAAAAAACCGCTTACTTCTCCAAAACCCCACCCCCAAAACCACCAATCTATCTCGTATACTTTCCTACCAAAACCGCTCTCTTCTTCCCTCAGATCCCTTGATCTATGGCACGATTCCCTCGGAAGCGACAGAGCTTTCCCAAGGGCGGCCAAGGTCCGCCGGTGGATGCCTCCACCACCCGCTCCGATCTGCCTCCGAATCCGGCCGAGGATCTTTCGCCGGAGAAACCAGTCCGTGTATATGCCGACGGAATCTACGATCTCTTCCATTTCGGACACGCTCGATCTCTCGAGCAGGCGAAGAAGTCGTAAGAACACCAAATTCAGTTCTAATTTTGTTGTTTCTGTTCGTTCGTTTGAATGTTTTTTGTGTGCTTGAACTGTTAGATTTGTGGAAATTGGAAGAATTTGCAATTGGTTGATGATGATGTGAAAAAGTCTTGTTCTTGGTTTTTGTAGATGTGTCTGATTTGCGTGGTTAGGTTTTGTTTGTTTGGATGATGGAGATAAAGTGTCCAGCTTTTGATAATCTTTTGAAGAAATTGAAGGAGACAGAGGAATTCTTGTTTGTAAGACTATAAATGGACTGTGGAATTATCAGTAGTTGAACTGAAGAATTCTTGGTTTTTTGATGTGTTGTAACCATGTAATGTTTCTTTTTGTAATAAGATTTTGGAAGGATCTCATTAAGCATTGAGTAGAACTTGGAAATCCACATGCCAATGCCAATTGCATGTCTCAAGAGAATGCACCAAGTTTCAACCATTGGTTAGTTACAGCGGGGCGCGAATGAGATATTATTAGTGCTTCTTTCCTCTTTTTTGAGTTTTCAAACCATGCAAGTTTTGAAATTTCATACAAAAAATTTATGGCTTGGAGGAGATGCCAATGTCAAATTCATAGTCAATGCATTTGATTGTTTACTTAGAATTGTTTTGTGTGAAAGATTAACCCACCAAAGCTTATTTGGGTTTTTCGAAAATGCATGCAACCCATGCGACCCAATTTAACTTCTGACACTATTTATTAATCAGAAATATCCTTTTGGATCTAGCTTCATTCGTTCTAATTGTATGCATATTGTTATTTTAAATGCAATGTACACTTTTTAATTTTCCGCTCTATTTATTAACACTGGTAAAAAAAGGGTCTGCTTGCAGTGTCAGTGTGTTACTGTCTCTGGAGTCACTAGTGTGAGATTGACAAATTTGAAAATTTTCCATTATTTTCTCAGAAAAATATTTGCCTGTTGTTCAGGTTCCCTAATACTTATCTACTTGTTGGGTGCTGTAACGATCAAGTGACCCATATGTACAAAGGGAAAACTGTCATGACTGCAGCAGAACGCTATGAGTCGCTTCGTCACTGCAGGTATTTAGCTTCATCGTCTTCAACTTGTGTTGGTTGTATACAGATATGGAGTGCTCTATTTGGAACTGTTTTAGTAGTCCGTGAATGACAATAATTGTAGGAGTATATGGCCTTCATTACTATTTTCCCCACCGGTGGGTCCACTTTTTGTTCTGGAATTTTGTCAAACTTTACTTGCCAGAGATCCAAATGGTGATGCCCTATGCTTATTGATGTAAGCATGTAGGTTTTTCTGACTATGATTTGCATTTGGAAATGGACTAGAACTAAATTCCTTGCTAATAATGTGGGAAGATTGGAAGAAATCCAAGAAAAAATGTGTTAAGGCTGATGCATTGCCATGGGGAGTGTGTTGCTTGCACTTTTCATTTTTTTTCTCTCTTTCATCACCATCAAAAACATTCTTTGGCCTCCTTTACAATGAGGTTATCCTTTTTTATTATGGCCAAGAATTCAATGATATATTTTCTTTAAAAAAGCATTTGAACAATCTTGTTCTTGTATATGTCTCCTCAAATTATGAGGATTTGACTGTTCAGTCCATTGTGATTCTCTCTATTGTGATAGGTGGGTTGATGAAGTTATTCCTGATGCACCATGGGTCATTACTCAAGATTTCATTGACAAGCACAAGATAGACTATGTGGCACATGACGCTCTTCCGTAAGATTGATCATTTTTAGTTATATTTTTTTAACATATTTAACGGTTAAGAGATTGCTGTTTCTTTCTTACCTTTTGCATTTTTTAGAAGTATCTGATCATATGATCCATATGATTTAATTCTTGAATGTTGGGAAGTATCAGCAATTGGCTCATTTATTGTAGCTATTAAAATAGGATTTCTAATGCAACTGACAAAAGAAACAGGATGGGGGAAAAAAATTCTGTAACTGTTAATGCATCACGTGTGTCCAATCTTATATTTGGAACTTCTTATAAAAGCCTGTTCTCCATGTAGGAGCTTTATGCTCTGTTAGAACCTTACACTCCTTTATTTACATTGGTCTTATGTAGATATGCAGATGCAAGTGGAGCTGGCAAGGACGTCTATGAATTTGTCAGTTGCTTTGTTGCTTGTGCTATTTTAAATGCTTACTTTCACAGTGTTGATCACTTCAATGTAAGAATGATTGATTGTCATAATTTCTTAATGTAGGTTAAAGCTGCAGGTAAATTTAAAGAAACAAAGCGCACAGACGGGATCTCTACATCAGATATTATAATGATGATTCTAAAGGACTACAATCAATATGTGATGCGTAACTTAGCCCGTGGATATTCAAGGAAGGACCTTGGTGTGAGCTATGTGAAGGCATGTAAAGATGGTTTACTATTATCTTGTTTCCTATGGGTTAGGGGTTAAGTTATTGCAAGAACATGCGCATAGAGAGAGGCCATTTTAACCTAAACTTGGCAACCTTTCCATAATGATTTGGGCTATTATTTATTGAAAACACTGATCTGTGGATTTTGCTCATTCCAGGAGAAGCAGTTGAGAGTTAACATGGGAATTACAAAATTGCGTGAGAAGGTGAAGGAACAGCAAGAAAAGGTGGGCAAAACGGTTCGTATTTCTTAACCCAATACATGGCCTTGTGTGTGCGTGTGTTTAATTTTATATGGACCATGATTGATTTTCTTTTTATATGGACCATGATTGTCTCACATTCATACGAGATCATTTCAGTAACTCCTGCCACCTATGAAGCACGGATACGTTAAAATGGGGGGCGAATCCGTATCCCAGGCGTATCGGACACGGATACGCCCGGATACGCCATGGATACGTCCGGGATACGCAAGAAGCGTATCTGATTATTTTATTTTATTTTGGAATTTCGGACACGTGCGGGACACGCGAGGGACACGTCCGGGACACGCGAGGACACGTGCGGGACACGTTTTAAGGGAAAACGTGTGTTAAAAAAAGTGGGGGGAGAGGAGAAACAGAGAAGTGAAACAGAGAAGTGAGAGAGAGAGAAGGGAAAACGTGGGAGAGAAGCAGAGAAGTGAAAAAAAAAACAGAGAGCAAAACGTATGTACCTTGCACCTCGCCATATCATCCACTCCTTCGACGAGATCATCACCGGCTAGCACGAGATCATCACCGGCCAGCTCCGTTGAAACCCTAACCAGCGCCCGGAATCAGATCTCACTCTCGTTTTGCATCCAGATCCTCGGCCCCTTCAAATCCCATTCCCAGAGTTGTAAGAGAGAGAGAGAGAGAGTAGAACAGTGTAAAGGGACAGAAGCATACGCTGCATATCTGGTCTCCTTTCTCGTCGACGGAATCCGCAGGTCTCCCGCCAATCTGTTGCTGGCATTGTCGTCGCCCGGAACCACTGGTCGCCTTTTTTCCTCTTTAGAATCACAGCAACAGCAAGGAAGGAGAAGAACCCCTCTTTCGTCAAGTAGTAAGGAAAAGGAAAAAAAAGAAAACTTTTCTCTTCGTTGCATCAATCACGAGGCCTCAGGATCCCCACGTGGCCCACTTCTGCTCAACAGAGTAGCAGGCCCATCTCCTAGATCTTTTTAGTTCAGGCCCCTCTTCTGGGCCTTAGTTCGGGTTGAGCCCGACCCAATAACAAGCAGTAGCAAAAAAAAAAAAAAAAAGAAAAGAAAAGCGGGGAGAATTGTCTGTTTGTTTTTTTGGGTTATATGCTTATGTTTTCTGTAGTAGTTGGTGAAACTTGGATTTTGAACTTGGAAGTATCGAATGTAATGTTTAATGATGATTAAATTAATGAAAGTGCATATTTTATAGCTATTTTGATTAAAATAATGTTAGATTTTTATTACATAGTCATATAAAAAATATTTAAAAAAAATAAAAAATTCAACGTATCCCCGACGTATCGTATCCTACTTTTTGAGAAATAGCGTATCTGCGTATCCGTATCGTATCGTATCCGTGTCCCGTATCCGTGTCCGTGCTTCATAGCCTGCCACAGAATGAAGCTACGTTTTAAGCTAAATGTGTTATATTTAAAGGTGATGATAAATAGTGCATGTTGTGCAAAGAAACGGAGAAACCACATGTATATCTGCAGGCCATGTCAACTAAACTGTCTACTTGATAAAAGTTGACATGCAGGAAGGACAATCGGTTTTTATAGAAGAATGCTTCTTCTGAAACCATAGTGATCGGCAATCTGATCGATAACAATGTGGCAGTGTCAGTAATATTTGGGACTTTGTCTGCGGTTCAGCTTGTCTAAATAAAATGAATGGACTAGGACTATGGGCTTGTGTATGTAAATAGTAATCTCAATAGTTTAATTTCTCCTTGATGATGTGGACTTAATCATGTGGCCTGAATCTGTTATTTAATTTGAAAACTTGTACTCAGGACTATACCCTGTACTCTTAGATAATGCATACTTAGGTTAGGCTCCTGGCAAGCAGGAGGACCAGTCACCAAACTGTAGGTTGCATCACCTAGGCAGTCACCATGAATATACTCTACATGTATACACACAAAACTCCCACTATATCGTGTCTAGGTAAAGTAGTTTAGCCATGGTGTAAAGCCTTCACCATGTTCATATGAAGGTCATTGTTCCCACTGTATCGTGCCTAGGTAAAGTGGTTTAGCCATGGTGTAAAACCTTCACCGTATCCATATTAAGGTCATTGTGCTTGATGGCCCATTTCTAGTACCTTGTTTGGGTGATCCTATCAGTAGCCTGGCAAATGGATGCTTTTATAAAATTCAATGGCATCATTCATTTGCATGCTCAATGAGGGAATAAGCCATTTGCCACTAGGCCGTTTATTAAGTTGATTAACAGAACCTAATAATCCAAGGTGGGTCCTTTTCAATAGTTCATCCGATTTAGAGTTGGCCCTACTGCTGCAGAAGTTTCTCACAAATTCATTTCTCTACATGATCATAATTATTAGAGCCTTGTCCCCACTGGTTGGCTCGACTCCAATCTGATGCATCTCTTGGGCTTAAGACCGGCAATTGACAGAGTACGAACATGTATGGAGTTATATCATTCTTCGACATGTTTTAGACATTTGATTTGTTTGTACCTCTTTCAGTCTATAGATTTTTAACAGACCAGATATGAAAAGACCATTCTTCTTCCATTTGTTTATACCCTCTTTTATCAAGATTTGTGTTCAGACCAGGAATGGTGCCAATGAGGTGCCACGTCTTATTTCATACATTCTTCTTCTTGGGTTGTGCTCTTGCCTGTTCTGCTCAAGGAAGGCAGCAGTTAGTTCTTGACCTTTCACAACTATTTTTAAGCAACGTAAAATAGCTGTGTTTGTTATCAAAAGATGGCAACAGCTGTGCCTTCCATTTATTTGGACCTTTCACAATTACTTTTAAGCAATGTAAAATAGCTGTGTTCATTATATTAAAGACGGCGGCGGCTGTGCCTTCCATTTATTTGCAGTTACATACTGTGGCAAAGACTGCTGGCATGCATCATGGTGAGTGGGTGGAGAATGCTGATCGTTGGGTTGCAGGTTTTCTTGAGAAGTTTGAGGAAGGGTGCCACAAAATGGTAAGCTATAATGCCCCCTATAACCCCATGTGGAGTTAGTTGTTCATAGCAGCACTCTCTCTCTCTCTCTCTCTCTCTCTCTCTCTCTCCGTGTGTGTGTTGCATAGAAGAAACACACAGGGCCCACTTCTCAGTAACTAAAGCAGTTGATCTGGTATATGGAGGCGTAGGACTGACCACTCCCATCTTTGGTAAGGGATGAACCATCCCTCGTTAGATTGTAGACATGCAACAAATTGCTCATGATCATTTTATGGGGGAGATTTATTGTGCTGAAGGTCAACTACAGAAAGTCCACCGAGTGACTACGAAAGGTGGTCTGAGACTCTGAACAGTTTGTTGGGTTCAGAAATTTGCATTCCTTCTATTGCTTGCAAATTGAAATAGTTGAAACTTGAAACTACCTCTACCAGTAATGAACCCAAGATAATTTCTTCACAAAGAGAAACAACCTGCAGACTGCTATGTTTCTGCCCTCTGAGCTTTTCTTACTTCTCTTACTGTTGTTACAGGAAACTGCTATTAAAGACCGGATAAAAAAAAGGCTGAAGAAGCGGCAGTTCAGAGTGATGATGAACCTTCTGCAAGAACCAGTGGCATCTTGAAATTTCCAAGTCTAATCTATTGATTTCAATTGCTTTCACCGAGGTTAGGAAATCATATAGCCAATTCTCCCCACCTCCCCCCTGTAAATTGGTGGTCTTTTCCCTCCCAAAATGGGTGAACAGTACAATCTAGCTTAAGGTACTGCTGTAGAGTGTTAATAAATTACTTTTTAGTTTGTGGCTAGTGTAAAATTAACATTGTAGTGACTGGACAGACATCTTTATTCTTATGACAGAAACTGATTTTTATTTATGTATTTATTTAGACCCAGAATCTATGTATTTCATCAATTTCCATATTGTGAACTTTCAGGAAAGGTCCCTGTTTGATTTATTGAACCTCCAGCATATGTGTGATTATGCGGACCATGAGACAATCAGTATAGTGGGCTCCACAAACAGATGGCCCTTGGTTAGGACTTAGGAAAGCTTGCTTATTGGGGAATCTGAATCACCGAATTGAGAGAAAGTGAACTGTTTAAATTATTTGCGTGCATCTGTATCTGCAAGAAAGGAATTTTTTTCCCATGCTCTTAAACTTTTCTGCAGTTTGGAGGAAAATTTGACAAAAACAACTATTTGTCCACTATGCTACAGGAATCCTTTATCTCTGAAATTTAACATCATTTCGCGTAATGTTTCCTCTGCCTTAAATCTGAATGTGGATCAGACAGCTAGCTTTGCATAATCAATCCTTTTGGGGGCATCATCTGCCCAACATGTGGTGGCTACTTTTTGTTGCCCAATTTGTTTTGACAGCAAATGAGCCAAAGTCATTGCCCCTGACCTGAGTCTCTCTCTCTCTTCAAAGTTTTCAATCTTTTTCTAAACTAGGATTTATTTGGTGGAACCTTGGAGTGACTGGAGGTCCATTGACATGCTTACGTGAAATTATATGTAGAAGTATTATTCCTATCTAGAAAATCAAAGGGAATTGTAGGTCTCATTATATTGCTTTTTATGATGATGAGAAGAAAGGGCATTTTGCTAGCCTTAGTGGGGGACATGAAGGGACATGAGCTCTATAAATCAAGACAAATCTCTCAAAAAGATGCTCTTTAAGATATGGAGTTAATAAAAGCACAATACTAGTATGCACGTTTACAGAACATCAGTGCACAGACTATTAAATTATGCCATCTACATAAGCCCGACACTAACACTCATGTGCAATACCAACTGTCCAAATCATGGGCCATATATGGATGGGTCACAGCAGGAAAATCTCACCATTCTTGGAATGGTAGGTGTTTGATTTTATTATTTGAACTTGGAGGAACTTGGCAATTATTCATTGATACTTCAAAGTCATACATAGTGGGGCACACAAGATGTACCGGTCTTGACTGATGGACATGGATATCATGTGATGATTGATGTATAGATCATATAGTGATTTTTATCATCAAATTCTTATCCCAACTATTTTGAATGTACTAGTAACTATTTTTACGTTTTTTTATATTGATATCATGACTCAAAGTCAAACCTCAACCTCATAGATGCAACAGGCCGTCACAAGTGAGCATTTTTTGTTCCACTAAAAGCAATTGGTCACTGTGGCTATCATTGATACATTAAACTAACTCATGTCTCTCCTTCCTCTAATCCTTTTCCAAGGAATTTGCAATCATCCATATTTCACTCTAATTAGATAATCAGCCTTCATTGGATTAATCACAACTTCATTAGATTTAATCATGTTGAGTGATCCAAGCCCCTGGCGGGGGTAAACTTTGGGGACATTATGAAGTGATGGGGGGTGAGACAGCGAGTGGCATGTGTGCTTGAATATCAAGCCCATTGCACTGATTCATACTCCACTTTTAATACCTGATGATATATGCACTCAAAAGAGTTTGGATCCTCTAAAGACCAGACTATTGATAAATTTGCTGAGGCGCCACCCCACAGACGAGCCCACCTAAAGTAAAATGTATGTTTGAATGTTTGAAATCATTAGGGTCTAATCAACTCATTGAGTCTTGAGATGGATAAGTTTTAGGACTTATTTGTACAATGAAAGGAGTCTTCTTTTTCATGCAGATTTCTATTTTTATGGGAGAGACGAATCCTACTTTTTCACCCTTGAAAAGGAAAATTGAATTCTCTGTTTTTAGGAAGATCAGTTTCTCTCTCTCTCTTCATATAAGGAAAATGTATTACCCAAAAACAACGAAACAATAGGCTGTAAGAAAAATCAAAATAATTTTTTCCGCATCACAGAATCATCTCATTGGGGGTAATGCACCCTAAAAGCTGTGGTTTTTCTTTCAGCGCTGAGACCAATAGTGGTTGATTCTGAGCTCAAGATGACATTTTCTTTTTCCATGTTAACTCACTTTCTTGGAAAGCATCTTCAGGGATTCATTATTAAAATCTCTCAAGATGATAAGAGAAATGAAGTCAGCTATCCATCAAAGCCCAATGGCTTTTAAAATTGGAATAAGATCATTAAAACAAGCCAAACCAATTGAAAAAAAAAGGGCCAAAGAATAGGTCTTCACAAGAACTTCCAGATAACTTTAGGAAGGAACCCACATGGCCCACCCATTTGTGGAGACATTGGCACCTCTCATCACCTTCTCTAACACCAGATGGCTAAGATATTTCCATTTGGCAAATCAATGAAGACATTGGTAATAGATTACAACCTTACCACTTACATGGAGACCCCACCAATATGTGCAAAATCGTCCGAGCAAACTTAAGTTATTATTGGTTGTTACTTCTCTACCCACTGAGTTGGGACTACCATGTTAGTCTTCCATGAAAAGCTTTGTCACCATTGATCCATCATTTGGCAATGTCTCATATATGTAGACACCCATCTGGATTGTTCAAAAAATTGACCCCACTCATCATCTCAACTGTAGCTTGTACCCCATTAAACAATGGGCTCCTCTTAACAAGAACAAAAAACAATGGGCTCCACTGTGGAGGGAATATATGTTGTGAAATGCAAGTTGTGAATCTAAGTTCATAGCTATTTATTTTCTCTCTCTGATAATCTGATCAGGGTCAAATTAGGCTTATATAATCCATTCACCACTAGGCTAATAAGTTTGAGGGTCCAGATTATCTTATGTTGTTATTGAGTGATTTTTGTTGGCCCATCAGATTATAAGGGCATATTGGTCAATTGGGTGGAAACCAACTTTTATACTTCTTGTGAGGAGTCAATACAAAGGTACATCAGCAACTGAGCAGAAAAGAAAAAAAAAAAAAGTGAGCAGAAAAGGAAAAAAAAAATGTGTAGAATGAAGAGTAAAAGAACCTTTCCCTGAACTGCTCCCAACCCAACACAAAATATGTTTGCTATTAAATATCAAAGTAACAGAATGAGTAATGATCCACCTAAAATTTGCAGCAAAGTAAGTAGGAAGAAAGAGTAGGGGTAGTTGAAGAAGAACTTCTGATGGATCATATCCTTCTTGTAAGTATCTTTCTTATTCTCCCCTTCTTTGGAAAAAGGTTTTCTTTTTCTCTTTCTTGTCTTCTTTTTTTTGATGTGTTTTTTTTCTTCCATGACTGAATAATTTAATTCTGTTATCTGCTTCTTTATTTGCTTTTTCATGTAATGATGTTCTTAATTGGGTTCTTGTGGAATTATGGTTTTCTGCTGAAGGGTTGTGAGGTTTTTGTTGCTTGGATCCATGATCAGGATGGTAAATCATGTGGGTTTTGCAGCATGGGTCTTAATTTTGTGATTTTGACTTTTTGATTGGTTTTCTGATGTGGGTTTTGCAAATTACCCATGCTTCTTCTCTCTGTCTTTTTGTTGGAGTTGCATAAGTGAAAAAAAAGGAGGTTTCAACTCTCTCTTTTCTCTACTTGCCTACCTTTTGTTTTTTGGCCTGTGTTTCAATTTCAGCACTATGGCACCTATTTATTTCATGTTTATTGGTATTCCCTTGTTTGTGTGTGTGTGTTTTTTTTTTCATGAAGATCTGAGCTTTCTCTGGCTTTAATCAACCACCTGAATTATATATCATCTTCGCTTTGCATTTCAGCTGCCCTTTCCTAATGTTCTTTGGGTTTTTTTTTTTTTCCCCAATTTGTGATTTTCATGTGGAAACAGTTGATTGGTATTATTCCCCACAGAGGGCGTCTTTTAGCTTTATTTATGTTTACCATTCAAAGGTGTAAAAAAAAAAAAAAATTACAATTACAGAATACTGTTGTTTTATTTTGGTTTTCTTGTTCAATCAAGGTTCTCATAAATTATCAGCTGATTTTTTCTTTACGTTTTTTTGATAGATCTGCTGGGTGTTACTTTTTGTACCAAAATTTGTGTTTATCTGTTTTTCATTGTGTTCAGTATGCGGTTTCTCTTGTAGAATACATGCCATACCTGGTATTTTTGCTGTTCTGATTGATTTGCAGTGGCCTTTGGTTTAATCATGGCGCAGTGCAGTTCATTAATCTTTTATTGAGATTCTGGATTTTGTTTGTGTGTCTGTGTATTGGGCCAACAACTCTTGTGATATATCTATTTTGAATTTATACTAAAACGGTCTCCTTCTTTGGTATCAACCTAGATCATCTTTTTTTTTTTCCTTCTTTCTTAATAAATTCATGTTGTGATGGTGTATGTACTGTTTTCTAATTGATTTTAACTTTTTAAATTGGTTTCATATTTTTGTAAACTGGATTTTAATCTCAATTTAGAACTTCTTTTCTCAAATTTCTAGTCCTATTTCTGTGATTGTATTTCTTTCAATCAATTTCTTGCGACAGTGGTATGCCATTTATGCTGTTTATGTATGTTTTGTTCATTTTCCTATATTTGATATCTGGCTGTAGGTTGAATTCAAGAGTTTTTTTGTGATTTTGGTGATTGAGTTTGTCTAGTATATTTCTGGAAATGGATTTGATTAGCATTTATTCTAAAGTTTATAGTTGTCTCATGATGTTATACTGGAGGTTTGGCTTGGTTCTAGTACTTAATTTCACCTAGATGATTTGCACTGATCCTGTGGTGATTGATTGTGGCTGCTTATCATTGAATCAGTTATTTTGCAGTATGCATGTTTAGTTCATTTTATGGACTGAACAAGAAATTCATTGAGGATTTAGCATCTTACGCGGGCGTAAATGGATGGAAAAGGTGGCTTAGGTATTAGAAATTGGAATTTTTCAGATCAGGCTTCAAGTGTCAATTCAGTGTTCAAGACCATATCAGATTGCAGAGTCCACGATGGGGCAATTTTAGATGGTTCATCTGGTGTTTCTGAACATCAACATGCTTATATGAAAATGAGTGCATTCACCAATAGAAGTTCAATGGTATCTGAAGCTGTTGAATTCACGGATTGGGTTCATCAAAGGAACTTCCTATCAGCAACAAAAGCCAGTTCAATTCCAATCCACGCAGATGAAGTGAACCCTGATATGGATGATCTTGCTGATATGAACATGGATCTAGGTACACCAGTGGATACACCACGGAATGGAGAGCTTGAAACAAAACCCAGTAAAATTAAAAAGCACCCTTCTGCAAAGAAGTCTAATCACGTCTCCTCCAAGGTTTTGAGGCCTAAGGAACCAAAGAAAAAGACCTCTCCCTCAACAAAGAAACAGAGTAGTTCTCTGGCCACTGCGAAACGTGAGAAAAAGAACCCTGATATTGTTATAGATGGAACAGCATTAGATTTTTCACATGTACCCACTCCGATGTGCTCTTGTACTGGTGTTATCCGCCAATGTTACAGGTGGGGTGCTGGAGGATGGCAGTCATCCTGCTGTACCACAAGCATATCAGAATATCCTCTGCCCATGAGTTCGTCAAGGCCAGGTGCACGCATGGCAGGGAGGAAAATGAGCAATGGTGCATATTTAAAACTTCTGCAGAGACTTGCGGCTGAAGGCCATGACCTTTCTCATCCAGTTGATCTGAAGAACCATTGGGCCAGGCATGGTACTAATAAGTTTGTGACAATCAGGTAGTTATGAAGTTGGCAGTGCCATATATCCGGTGGCTGCTATTGGAACTCACTTGTCCCTCTCAAATGTGCCTCATAATATTTTCAAGACATTTCAGAAGCATTTTGTAAAGATTGTATGCAGCTTAACCCAAGGACCTATCCTTAGCTCCTGCAAGCTCTCTAATTTTAGCCAGGTTTGCAAAAAACTTAGAAAGTAATTAGTAATTATTACACTATATTCAGTGTAAATGATCTTCTAGGAGTCATTGAAATGACTTAGAGGTGCATTTGGATGAGTTTAATATATCTATCTTTCAATAAATGAGTATTATAACAATGTCTTTTATTTTTCTTGAATGGTAACAATGTTGTATTGATGCATATGCAAATTCTTAGGTAGAAATATTGGGAGTTTTGGTGTTCACTTCTGCTGAATATTGCAAATTGGAGTTGAAGATTTTTAATCTTTTTTGAAGACAAACTCACAACTTCAGTCTTATCCCCAGATGTGCAGTGGATGCACATTCGTTTCAGAAACTCAGAGATTAAATTTAGGCATCTGACTGCACGTGCTACTTGCAATATTTGTTATGTATTGTGTGTATGCATTTATGTACTAGTTTTCAAGTAATTTCATGATTTCTTGATTATCCTAGCGTTTGAGGTCATTTTCTGACTATGCATGATTTTGATCCTGTTGAGGTAAATCCAAGATTTTATGCATCGGAGTTATGCTATATATCTGAGTTGGGAGTATTTTTATTTGATTATGTATTGTGGAAGACTATCATGCTGCCATGAGAGAGTATCAAACCCAAAGAAAAAGGAAATTGGAAAAATTGGTTTGTTGGTTCGGCATGGGAATGGGTTATTGAGGTTAACGTCCACCCTTGCTCCTGAGCGGTCATAATTGTAGTCGAGCTCTCGCCCTCACCATAAAACTATTGTTGTGCCGTTTTCTATCACCAATTGATTTTGGGATAAGTGGTAGCTCAATGGGGTGTAAGATCCTACAAGTGATATTAGAGCCTGGTAGGTCGGGTGTTCTGCAAGTTCGCAGCAGGAGTTGCGGGGGGTGTGCCGTTGAGGGAGGCATTGTGCCGTTTCCTATCACCAATTGGTTTTGGAATAAGTGGTAGCTCAATGGGGTGTAAGATCATACATGAGTGAAATTAACTTTTGTCAACTAGTGATGGCAACAACAAGGTTCTGCGTCAGCAGTCATTGAAAAGAGCAAAGCCATGTGTTTGTGAAGATTGCTTGGTTGGATAGAAAGGAACAATTCCAAGCTGACGAAAAGAAGATAAGAACAACTACTCAACAAGTAAGAAAGATGAATTCATAAGGTTAGAGATGAGGAAATATGTTAGGCAAAAAGTCAATAGTGGTGAGGGGAAGGTGTTCACCTTCCAAGAAGTCTAATTTTTATCACTCACTTTACTACTGATAATGCTTGAAAAAGAAGTGACCAGCATGGTTGTTGGTGACTCTGGTGGGAACTGATTCTTTGGGTTGATTTTCCTGTCCATCCAGGACTTCAGCTCTTTGTCATCTTCCTCGTTAGAATGGCTTCCAGCAATTAAATTTTGCTTTTGTGACAAAGGGAGCCATGAGTAGAGGGTTGGTTAGACATGGTTGCTCCAATGCTCTCAGAGAGTACAACATTTCCAGTGCAAGCCTTCTGAGGAGGTGCTTTCAATTCTATAGCCAATATACACTAAGGGCCTGCTTTTATGCATTTGAATAGCGAGGAATTGAATACATAGGATTCATAGATAAGTGGTTAACTATGAAGATGGAAAGTGCATTTCCTAAAATGAGCCTCAAATAATCTTTCCTTTCAGGGAAATCCTAAAATAGAATCAGGGAAATGAATACCCGGCCATAGCCCTAGTAAAGTGAATGTCCTATTTACATTTCCACCCTAAATTCTTTCACTCACCTCTTATCCTTCACCCCTCATAATTTTAATGATCTTGGGTAGAGTTCATTCTCAGTGAATTTCTATGTATTTTAATTCAAACAAAAGGACCCTATTTGAATGACATTTTGTATGAGCAATAACTCAAGTGGTCAGAGTCTTTTGAGTCCCGAGAAATAACTGGTACCACCCAAGAGATGTTTTTTTCTGGGCATGAATTCTCTGATAGTCTGATGCATGTTTTTGAAATTAAAAATCTCAAGGTGGAGTATATTTGATTGTTAGGATTACTAATTTCCCATTAGAGAGTATCATTGTAATTCTTAAATATGGGTTTCTTTGTAAATTTTTATGAGTGGTGAATATGTAATTTTAAGAAATCTAGGGGTATATACTTGTTAGTTTCTCATCGATGAGTGTTTTGTTGTTACTGAAAAAGAAGGGGGCATATTGTAAAATGTACAGCAAAAGGAGTTTTTTCCATAATTACAGAATAATAGCAGGGTGTGTAAATTGCCCAGTGAAGGGACTTTTCTGTAATTTGAAAAAGAGGGGATGGTGAATATGTAAATTTCCGCCAAAAAGGAATTTTATGTAATTTAAAAAAAGAGAAGGGTGTACTTGAAATTAACCCACAAAAAGGGTTAGCATTCCTCCTCTTTCTTTTTTTTTCTTTTCAAAACAGAGCATTGCTGTTATAAATTAACAAATTCAGTATCTTTTTTACAGTTAGAGAAGATTGATTGTATAGTATAGTGAATGTAATGCTCATTTTCATACAAATATATCCTATTTTGTAAGTGTATATAACAGAGAGAGAGAGAATTTTAGACAGATTATAACTAGAAACAGGATAGGAGGCATGTACCTTCAATTGTGTCGCACATTAAATGCTCATAAGCCCTCTTTGATTGGGGATTCTATGAATACCCAAAATGCTTCTGATTTCACAAATGCTTTGAGTGCAATCTAGTATTTAGAAATTGAAATTCTAAGAATTCTACAAGCCAAGAATGACTTTTCACATCACTGATTTTATAAAGAATTCGAAATTTTTGGAGACAACAGTTAAAAAATACCTCTAACCAAACAAGCCCGAATAATAATAATAATATGCCTACAATGGAGCAAAAAGATTCAATTATGGCAAATGCTACTGCTTCTAAATTTGCAATTTGCAAAATACAATCACCTTTCCATCCAGAGCTGAGTTATATAACCAAAGGCCTTGGTGAAACCCATAGCCTTCTGGATAAGAGAACCAAGGTAGCTTTGATATCAAGTGGAAGCCTAATTCATTGAAATGTGTTCTAACCGAGGAGTATTAAAAAGGTGGGAGTGGGAGTAGTATAATGATGGAAGGTAATGTAGTAGGGACCTTACTTCCCTAAATTTTGATTTACCAGAGTAATGGTTGGGTAATCATTTGCTTGCCAAATGGATTGTAACCCTTGTTTTTCAACTAAAAAAAATGTGGAATGGAACCTTTGCTTTAAATTTTAAAGCCCCTCTTATAGGAAGTCATTGCTTTGAATTCCTAGAAATGCAAAACTGATCCAATAAACAAGCCCAAAAGATTTTTTTTTTTTCTCCAGATAGTCATCCCTCTCTTCATGACATGGGTACTTTGTTTTAACTTTCTATCATGGTCATTCTTATCTTTTACCTCACAGTCATAATGAAATCACATCTAAAACACTCATTGATTATCCTTGATAAAAATTGTCATATTTGTTCATAGACTAAAATAAGCCAAGCCATGAATTACAGCATAAAGTTCTTGATAAAAATTGTGATATTTGTTCATAGAGTAAAATGAGTCATGCCCTGAATTACAGCATAAAAGTTCTTCCAACACTCATATAAATGTGTTGGGATTTCATCAAGACTTCATCGCCTTCACTCCTATATTACAGATCTCCATAGAATTACATAAGATGGATGGTTTTTAGGGTGCTCTCTTTTGTAGAGGCCTACATTAACAGAAATGAAGAGGAAAATTGGAAAAGTTCTGAAATGTGCCATGTAGATAGATTATCATTAAGCTTTGGTTGCTTGAAGAGGAGCTGTTGCCTTTCTGTCTGCAACAATCTGCTCATAGAGATCTCTTATCTTCAATCCTACTATTGTTTGGAAGAAACCAGTCCCATTGTTGCTACCTGGGAAATCAGCGTGCTTCAACATTTGCTGTGTAACTTCTCCATAGAACTTAGTAGAGAGACTGCTTAGATGGCTCTCCACATAAATGAGTTCATCTAATCTGTCAAACTGCCCATCCATCTCCAACACAGATACCTATAGCAACCGGGGCAAAAGAATCAAAAGAACATTTTAAATAACAAATTTCAGACAATTCATGTTTCAAATATATATTCAGTGACTGTATGGGTGATTCATTAGTGCCTGGTTGTTTCAGCCTTTGAATTCCTAGGAATTCTAAGACTTTGTATTTCTATAAGCAGTTAAAAATGAAGGATCAAATGTGAATATAAAAAAATGACCATTAAATAAGCTCCCCTTTAATGAAAACGGAATCAAGAGAAGATGGGAATGACTACTCAGCCAGCACCCTAGTAATTCAAATCCTAGGAAACTCAAGGTCTAATCTACATTGCTAGCTTATATCCTTCCTCGTATCCATCTCTAATAATCCTTTGGTGGAGCTCATTTGACCATGAATTTCTATGTATTCAATTCCTAAATATTTTATGCAAATAAAAAGGCCCTTGGTACAGAGGCTACACGAGGTTTTTCCAAGCTTATGTAGATATAGATAACACCCCCTTTTTGGTGGATTTTTATTAGAGAGTGCAATGCCCCTTTCTAGCCCTTTCTTGATTTTGGGAAAGTTAAAAATTTCTGTCAGTAGCCAAGTCAAAATTTTTTTTTCCTGTCAAGTGCAACTCCTCAAGCACCGAAGATTACAAACTACACACTACTGTTCTAGTTTTACATCATCACCGCTAGTCCTGATTGCATTGAATAAGAAAGGATGAGACATGATATGTTTGATAAATCTCTCAGATCATTTACCTCTTGGGCGAAGTAGCTATCTGGTCCATAGAAGAATTTGATGCCAGGATATGAGCATGTCAGTTTCCTCCCACATGGTATCCATGATATAGTGGAACCTTCATCAAACAGATAAACAGGGCTGAAATGCTTCACCCCTTCTTTCATCACCAACCGAACCCGCAAGATCTTTCCTTCATTATCGTCAGGAATAAGTTGCGTAGGCAGAACTTCAATCACCGCATCAGCATACTGTTTTTGTGGGTCTGCATACAAGAACACCATAGAAACATTTTGAATACTAGAAAATTTGAATACTGTTATGGTGTGTTTGTGTATTACATGTCTTGAACATTTTCAGCAACTGCTAATAAGCCATACCATAATTTCTCATTTTAGTAAGCATGTCTCCACCCTTCCACTGGAACTGTTAAGTTTCCAAACTGATCATTTATTATTTTAATTGATATTGGAGAAAGAAGGGTGCAACTCTTGCATATCAAAGAAAATAGGAAAAAGAAACCAAACCACATGTTTTTTTTTTTCTTCTTTGCTTTGTTGTTTTTTGCAGCAGTTTGTGCTAGTAACCAATGAAGATTAAATTCAAGATTCATATTGAGTTCTTTGCTCCCAAATCCTTGACAATTAGAAATGTAGGGGATTCGTTTAAGTCAGTGGTATGGATTTCAACCACTGTAGCCCTCCCACCACAGCAGAGCCATTTGTTTATTTGGCTCCGTGGAGTGGCCTCCCCAGGAGTCGATCCCACAACCTCTTGAATAAGAGATTTAACGGACTTACCCTGGTACCACTTGGGCTACTAAGTCCGTTAAATCTCTTATTCAAGATGTTGCGGGATCGACTCCTGGAGAGGCCACTCCACATAGCCAAATAAACAAATGGCTCTGCTGTGGTGGGAGGGCTACTGTGGTTGAAATCCATACCACTGACATAAACAAATCCCCTGCAAGAAATATTTATTTTCATTCAAGAAGATGGATTAGGCTTTGCAGAGAGGCGTACCAATATATGCATCGAAATCTGGTTTGCGGGCTTCAATACTGGCTTTAATGCTCTCAAGACTGTGTCCACGCTCTGCCATGTCTCTCTGCAACTCTTGCAAGAGCGTCAGAGATGAACATATGTAGAAGACCTTTTTTCTAAGATAAAACTTGTTTAAATTCGACACTTGAATACATTTTACTGACCTGAATTTTCCATGCAAATTTGACCTCATTGCTTATGTCCAAGTAGATACTGAAATCCAAGAGTTCCCTCACTCGAGGATCGAACCTGATAATTAGGAGGGTATCTACATTATCAACACATGGATTTTTTTTTTTGTCTACTTGTAAAGCACACCAAGTAATCCATTCATAGTTCCAGGATTTTTCATTAAGATTGAAACATTGAAACACCCATCAGCTGATAGATACAGATATCACATATACTACCCAGTACCTATAACAATATCAAGTTTGATTAAGAACTTTCAAATATATCAACTTGTTCTGAGTTGTGATCTACCTTACTAAGGAGGAATATCAAGAATATGAAAATTTGAAAGAAAGGAAATCAGTTTTCTAGTTTGAACTGATTGAGAGTTTGATTTGAACGTTCCATCAAACTCCAGAATAGACTATGAACTGTGATTATTGGAAAGACTAAATTGAAGACTGAAATACCAAACTGGATAATGGATTTTGAAATCACAATAAAAATAAGCATTCCAAGTTAAAAAATTCTCAAAAGAACTCACAATCTGATTATAATTTGCTAATCAGCTAATTAATTGCTTTCAGAAAACAATTTACAAGATAAATGTTTTGCAGCATGGGAAGCACCAGACATGTTTTCCTTCTACCAAATATAATGAGCGGCTTCAAGAACCCAGAAAAGAAGAAAGAGGGAATCTACATGTTACTAGGTATTCTACATATCCATTACCATACAACCCTTCCCTCAACTAATACACAATACAACAGAAAACCTGAGAAGGAGTGAGACCATGAACAATGAAAATCAAAAGAAAATGAAAACAATGGAAAATTGTTCAAAATAAAGCATAATTTACATGCTACTAGCAATTCAAGCTATTCATACCACAGACAAGTCTGCCATCAAATTTATTTCTATAAATAGAGCCAGCTGAAGTGATGAATTGTTACCAAACACCAAATAAGGAGGAAAAAAACAGTTATA
This sequence comes from Litsea cubeba, assembly GCA_012931725.1. Lineage (NCBI taxonomy): Eukaryota > Viridiplantae > Streptophyta > Magnoliopsida > Laurales > Lauraceae > Litsea > Litsea cubeba. Next base: position 5,529,188 of record CM022946.1, on the reverse strand, counting down.
AATGCTTAGAAAGTTGGTAACTCACATTGGGTGCAAGCCTTCAATGACCAGAATCTTTGGAGGCTTAATAAGCTCTGGAGGATCTAAAAGACCAGACACATGATTATATATAGGCTTTTCAACTGCAATCCCATCCTTGAGAGCCTTCACCTGCTCATACATAAGATCAAAGTTATTGGCTCTTGGGTCAAGTGCAGTTACCCCCTTTTTTTTCCTCCCGGTCCTATCAAGGGAGTGATAATCATCCAAGCAAATCACAGTGGTTGTGTCACTAATCAAGGTATTCGAATCCGGGTTCCCACCCTTTGGTGGCTCCGCTGCGCCACCAAAAACACTAGTCAATCTCCTCATGAAAGTGCTTTTCCCACAACCAGAATCAGCTGCCAACCCAATTACAACTGTCTTAGCCTCCCCAGCTGAGCATGATATCTCATTATAGTTGCTGTTCTTCCTGGTTTTCTTGCCACTGCTGTAGAAGAAGATCTGTCTTTGACAAAAACCCAAGTGGTTGTTTGTTGGGGTGGATACAAAACAGGTTGAGTGAAGTGAATTGGTTGTGTAGACTGTGCAAATTGCCATTCTTGGTTTTTGAGGGAAGACTTGAAGTGGGTTTTCTTCTTTTCTTCAGTTATGGAAGGGAAGGTGTTGGGAATTGTCTGTAGCTGGCTTTGAAGGAAGATATGAAGTGGCCTTTTCTTCTCTTCCTTTATTCTCTTCCTTGATGAATAGATGAGGATGGAGAGAACTGACTGTAGTTTTTTTTTTTTTTAGTAGTTGAAGCTAAAAACAAGGCAGCTTTTGGTTTGTGACTGTAAAATGATGCGTGCTTGATAAAAATTCTTTCTACCCTTGTTCTTCAGCTTTTTGATAACATTGAGGAGGATTTTCAGATGGAACATGTGAGGACATGATTGGAGTTAACTTAGGGAACTCTGAGTAAATTATCATTTGATTTTTTTTTAATTATATGATCAATTCTTGATTTTCCAAATCTGTTTGTTTAATTTATGTTGTTGATTGGATGATGTTTGTGATGACCAGTAGTATGGGGAGGAGCTTGGATGTGATTTTCTGACTATGGATATGGGCATGACACGTGGCAGGATGGGGGTGGTTGGTTGGGGATGAGGTTATGAATGGTGTGGAGGGGAAAGAGATATGGTGTGGAGTGGTAATGGATGGTTTTGTTTCCCAATGCTCAATAATAAGAAACCAGCCAGAATTTTTATGTACTGATATTCTTTTTAATGGTTTTTTAAGTCCCATGACTTTACCACAGTTCTTACTTGTGCCTCAGTACTTAATAACATCTGATGCAAAGTTAGCAACTTGTTTTTTTTACCCCAGCCAAGGCGGTTGGGACTCAATGGAGAGCACTCACGTACAGGAGGATAATCCACTCAAGTGGAAAAAAAATCCGTACAAGCAAAAAGGAAAGTTACATAAGTGAAAAGAGAGCTGCACACATACTAAGAGGCCACGTGCCCAAGGTTTGAACCATGAGCAACCAAGTTAGAACCGCCGCTCCTTAAGGACCTTACGACTATGGTGAGGAGCTGTTCTCACAAGGTTAGCACTTACCAACTATTACAAAAAATTAGGAAATTATCCTCGACTGAAATGACTATGTAACAATCTTATTTCCTTCAAAACTCATTCTTATTTGTGCCTTTTGTTTAGGGCCGTTTGGATGTTTACAGAATATAATATTTACATATTTACATATTGTAAAAAAAAAAGTATACATTAAAATAGTGTAATATTAAAATAGTGTAATGTTTTTGCTATTTTAATTTTTTTTAAGAATATTACAGATTTTAAATTGAGTTGCTTTGAATGTGCTGTGATTTAAATATATATTAAAATTACAAAATAACAACAAGTTAATGTTATTGATCGTAGTAAAGTTCATTATTAGAATAATTTTTTATTAAATATTTAACTTATATGAGACTTACCATGTCTGGATGGAAAAGTAAAGTTCAGCTGCCAATTTTTTTTTTTACCATAAGCTACTTCTCTTTATATCACATAAAACTATCTAAAGTGTAGTAAAGTAAAGTCAATACAAATGGCAACTACTTTACAACTTTCTCTCTCATACTTTACTTCACCACATGATTTATCTTACATTATTTTACCTCATCTTTTACCATGATGTGACATCAACATTTATTTTAGTTTACCACATATAAACAAACATGTCCTGACCTAGATGTGACATATTATCCCTTCATCATGTATAGATAAAAAAATAGTGTGGTAAAGTAAAGTCTAACCGTTATTTTTTTTACCACAAACTTTATCACAAGTCACTTTTTCTTTACCATATAAATTACGTAAATGTGATAAAGTAAAGTCAATAAAAAAGAAACTACTTTACCACTCTCTCCCACTCTACTTCATCATACTCTCTACGTCAACGTATATTTTACCTCACATTTACCGTGATGTGACATTTACCTTTACTTTACTTTACCATACATTTAAGCAAGTAAATCATGATAGATTTTGTGAAGTTCTTTACTCTACCACTTTGTAAATCTCATTTTGAAATGTTTTTATATTGTAAAAAGGTTTCTACAAGGAGAGCTATAGAAAAAAATATTGAGCTTTTTTTTAGAGAAAATGATATTTTTCTTGGATTACCAAATGCACAAGTTCTTCTTCTTTAGAAAATGAAAAATTATTTTATATAAAATATTACTTTCTTGCATTTTTTTTTAGATACAAACAAGCCCTTAGTTTCTTAACTAATTGTAAATCTAGACAGCAAATACACCATCTAATACAAAGAAGATAAAGATCATTGAGCTGGTTATCTTGATTGCCCTTTTCTAATATAGAGAGCTACATCCACATAGCCTAATTTAGGAATTTCTGATGGACAATTCATATGTTTAGAAATTTTACAACAGATAAGATCAATGAGCTGGTTATCTTGATTGTCCTTTTCTAATGTAGAGAGCTACATCCACATAGCCTAATTTAGGAATTTCTGATGGACAATTCATATGTTTAGAAAATTTACAACAACAAAGCAAGGTGAGTTGTTATGCCCTGAGCGTTTGAAATTCAATGTTTGATTAGATCATTTGAAAAAATCCAGCCTCGTGAATTGTCACTTCTGGCTTATAGAATTTTTCAATTTTTTACCTTTCAAAAGATGTGAGCATTGGGGGTACTTAAGGGCCTGTTTGTTTAGAGTTATTTGTGACGAGAATTATGAGTTGTGAGGATTTGGTCCCTTGAGCATTCTGAATGTTGCATTTGGTTGCTAAAATTCTAAAAATTCAACCTATATGTAATAAGTCATTCTAGCCTTTTCAATTCTCATAATTCCAACTTCCTGTATGCTAGACTGTAATTAAGCATTTGGAATTATACTTGGGAGACAACATCTGAAAAATTTTAAACTCTCCTAAACAATAAATGAAAATGGTCTCATTATACCTTTTTTCACTTGCATAAATGAGCGTAGACAAATCTTTTGAATCCGCATCATTTACATATGTTAAATGGGTGCCAACAAGTGACCCATTAATGATTTTTTTTTTACTTCTAAAATGTACTTTTAACCCACTAATTATAAAGATATGCCATAATGTATTTCATATTGATGTCATGGTTTTGACTCAAATGAATCACCGATTGTCCAGATTCATGCAATGGCCAGATCATTTTTTTTTTTTTTTTTTGTCGGTAACAACAAAATTCATTAAAAGGATACCAGAAAACAAAGAGAATAAAAGGAACAAAAGAAAGGTGGCAGTGGCACATCCATGACCTGCCCTGGTCCACCATAAATCCTGCTTTTATGGACACATGATTAGAAATGGTGTTCAATTTGGACAAAATACGAGCTTCAAAATCACCTGTGAAAAAATGCAACTCATTGTTGGAATAAAATCACACCTTTTTTTTTTTTAAGCTATTGAAGAGTTTCCAACATTTTAGGCTGGACTAATCCCTTCGGGCCTAGAGGAAAGCCGAATAAACTCCCTGTAGCCCTAGTATGATAGTACAGTTTCGAACTTACAACCTCCGAATGCAAATCGTGGTCCTAGAGCAACTGAGCTATACCTTATTCAATTAATGAAGTCGATCCCACCATAATGGAGGCTTTTGTTTGCAATATTTTCTGATGGAAATTTCATGTGTTAAGAATTTATGACACCAACATCACTTGCTATATGTAAAACTCTAAATCTTCATTAATTTTATTCTATTACTATCATGATTTAAAATCTTGGTCTCGATCGTGGTATCGGCCGGGCCGAAAAACCGAAATATATCGGATATTGTCGTGGATATCGGTCCGTCACGGTCGTCGCGGTGTGAATTTTTTTTAATAAAAAAAATGCAAAAATATCCAAAAAATCCAGAATATTAGAAAATACTGGAAAACAATATTTTTTTCAACAATAAATCAAAATCTCGGTCACCTTAAGTTATGAGTCTTGTCTGTGTCGCTGATCGCTTTCTTCTCCAGTATTTCATATAATGCAACCATTATTGATGCTCATGATCAATTTATTAGTGTATAAAATATAAGAAAATAAAGATAACATATCAATCATCATTTAATACTAACTCAATCATCAAATAAGTTGTGAAATTCATGACTATGAAAATAATATATTAAATCTAAAACATGATAGTGAGATATATAAATCATAAAGCACTTGGATATCAAAAGGTTCATAGTTTACCTGAAATTAGAGGGGACTAGAGAGTAGAAACTAGAGAGAGAGAGAGATTGATGAGTATGAGTGTATGACATATTGACAGCCTAATTCTAAGTGAAGTGTCGCCCATACTCAATATATATGATGATGATCATCATCATTTCTTCGGTATTGGTTAAAAAGATATGCTCCATATTATTGCGTACCACCATTGTTCTTGATAAGATGATGAACTATCTTGATCCCCTGTAGATTGTTCTTGGTAATTGTGCAGAAATGACATGAAATGGCTATAAGGGGTGCCATAGAAAGGTCATTGGGGATCATGTGGTGGTGGGGGAAGCCTCCCTTGCTCCATTAATATATGTTCGATACACACCATACAATGATCATGAATCATTAAAAGAACATATTTGTGATGAAATTTAAAAAAAATGATATATTATAATTCAAATATTAAAAAATTCGGAAATAAATGAATTAAAAAAAATTAAAATCATGTGTATGAGTAGATTTAGCATGAAAATATGTAGATCTAACTTCTAAGTGAAAACACAACACAAGTTACAAACCTTCATGATTTCTATGCTTCATATAAAAATAAAAAAGAAAAAACACATAAATACATAATAAAATATTTTAAGTTGATTTTCTCTTATCTTGAATAATATTTTCTTGAAGAAAATATGCAAGAGGGATGTGTGAATGTGTGATGGAGGTATGACTGCTGCTCTGGGGTTTAGAGCACCTTGTGGGGAAGATGGGGAAAAAGTTAAAAAAATTAAGATTTGGGGTGATTTTAAAGGATCTCGACCGATATTTTGATATTTTAAAAATATCGGCCGAGATCCCGATAAGTCCGAGATGATCATAATATCGGCCGAGAAATGTCGATATTTTGGAGATTTTTACCCCGGTATCGCCGATACCGATATCTCACCTAGATATCGTACCGGTATCGGCCGCTATTTTAAACCATGATTGCTATAGTTTTAAGAAAATCAATCTTATAACTCAACCAATAACATTTAAAGTCATAAGGATTTGAGAAACTTGCCCGATATAATATTTGAAGACTTAATAATTCGACAAGATTGCACGTGCCGTCCAACTCTTAGTATTGGTTTGTTTGCACGGGGAATGCGTGTAGCCCCCACATTCCAAATTTACTAGTACAAGTGTGTTGTAGGGTCATACATGCACGGCGCGTGGGGATTAATCCTGTCGGATTAAATACCGTGAAGATTCCCTCCTCGGTACCAAAATAAAAAAATAAAAAAAAATCACATTCTCAAATTTTACTCCAATACTATTTGGTCCCAGGTTGAAATTTGAATAGATAACAAATAATTTTGATTAAAAGCTTGTGGGACACCAACGTTGGGTTGGTCGAGTGGTTCGGTGCTCGGTCCCTTAAGCAAGATCTCGATTTCGAGACTTGTGAATGGAAAAACCTGCGTTGGGAGAGTCGTACCCTATTATGGGCCGACCGAGGCTCGAGCCGGAATAGTCAGGGCCCAAAGGGCTTCTGGGTACCGATGTGAAAGAAAAAAAAAAAAAAAAAAAAGCTTGTGGGACCAAGCAGTGACTGGGATTAGACTCAGTTAAAACTTGAAATGCACCCCCAAAATCGTAAAAATCCAAACTTTCGAATTCCCGCTTCACATACAAATCAAAAACAAGGCGGAAAAGGCGCGCTCCTTCTGCAACATTATCATTTCCCATCTCAATCTCACTTTCTTTCGTTCTTCAGATCTTCATTTCCATTTCTTTCTTTCTTTATCCATCCAGCAAATCAGAAGATGCATCGCAACAACGATCCGAATCCCTTTGACGAGCAAGAACTCAATCCATTTTCGGTAACTGTCCTCTCTCTCTCTCTCTCTCTCGCTCTCTAGGGTTTCTGATTCTGATCTTTTCGCTTCTCATTTGCTACTTAATTCAAGTATTGGGGTTTTTTTTTTTTTTTTTTTTTTTTTTTTTTGGGGGGGGTTGTAATTGTATCATTTACATAGGAATGTGTCAAGGGTTGAAAAAGTATAAGATACCAAGTAAAATGGGTATGGACAGTGGTGAATAACCATTTGGATTTTCCTACCTGAAGTGGGATTTACTTTCACAAGGTAGAGGATGAGAAACTGTTTGCCATAGGAGGTGGGAAAGTTGATCAATTGCATACATAGATGGGGCAAATAGAAAGTGTTTTAAAACTTGCAAGTACAAGTCTACATATATGATATACATGTAAAATTTGAAGCTTAGACCAGTTTGTGTATGTGGATTCTCATTAATAGTGGCACAACTCAGGGTAAGGACTCAGCCACTTCATGTGAATTAGCACAGTAAAAAGACTCAATCAATTCCTGAATCCTAGTGTAGCACTAGTCAAATTGTCTTGAGGCACCCAGTCGACTCGACCCATTACTTGGGCGCACTTTGATACAATGTTGTAAAAATCGCTAGGCGGTGGGCATGGACTAGGGAATTAGGATTAATTCCCGATTAATCCCCGCCTAGTCCGATTAATCCCCGCCTAGCGCCTAGGCGCCGCCTAGGCTGATTTTTGCAACAGTGCTCTGATACCATGTAAGATACTATGTACCAACCCAAAAGCTTAAGCCTGTCAAACCCATTACTTGGGCGATGTGGGACATTCCCAACACAAATGGTGTCATGTATTACTGGTGAATTTTCTTTGTCAACAAGTTAATTGAACCATGTGATCTCTTTCCTGCAATCTTTATTATTCTGCACGTTATGTTAAAGCCGTCAATATGTTCATGTTTAGGAAATACACTTCAAATGGTGTCATGTTTTACTGGTGAATTTTCTTTGTCAACTAGTTAATTGAACCGTGTGATCTCTTTCCTGCAATCTTTATTAATCTGCATGTTATGTTAAAGCCACCAATTGGAGATTGACATACTGATGCCTACTAAGTGATCAATTTATACGATATGAACTGTAACAGAGACCTGTTGCACAAGTTATGAACTACAACATACATGTTATGCTACCTTTCCCTGTAACATTTCATATTCGCCTACAGCTGTAACTTGCTTTACAGACAAGGATCACTTATCTCTTGACTGCATGGCAGTAAAGTGTAAATTTAGTATGATGGGTTTCTTCTGCAAACTTCGTTGATTTTTTGCACACCTACATGCTTGGAGTTTACTTTTGCGATACTTTGCAGGGTGCTACTGGTCCTAGTTCAAAATCACGCCTTCCTCCACTGGCTCCCGAGCCTCCAGGCTTCAATCAGAAACATGGTGCACCTGTTGACATACCACTAGATACTATGAATGTAAATATGTTATATAATTGGTCATTGTGCTTCATGTATACTGAAATTTAATTTGCAAGTCATCTGAGAGTGAGGACACATGCAGGATTCAAAGAAAAAACAGAAAGAACTTTCAGCTTGGGAAGCAGACTTGAAAAAGAGAGAAAAGGTTGCATTTTACATCATTTATTGCTTGTTTTTGATGTAGCTGCACTCTTCCCAGTTGTGAATAATAACAAGTCTAGGAATCTGATAATTGTTTCATTGTAACTGTGGACCATCCATTTCTGTAGCTATGCATCATTATGATTTTCACAGTTACATGCCCCATTTGAAAACTTGCATATTATAAATATTCAACGGTTGACTACAGTTGGGCCCAATTTACAAGGATAGGTTGATTGGTTGAGGCGGTCAGTTCAAAAGCTGTCCGTGAGTTGGTGCACATCCCAACTTTTACTTCATTAAGGGCAATATGGATTTTTAGACTGAACACATTGAAAACATGGCTACATTGTGCTTGTCTAGTAGAAAGGTGGTTTTTGCTCCAACTGAAGCAAAATCTCAAGTTCGCAATAGATGAATAATTGTGCATCTTATGGACAGTTTGAATCTGTGAAAGGCAGTCCACACTATGTGAAACACATGTTTTGTAACAGATGTAAACATAAGCCACCAGACCCACATATTGTTGCTTAAATTAACAGAGCTAGAGAGAATAAGCAATTTGCCGTGAATCGATGATCTCCCATTTGGAGATTATCTCATTATATACAAGAAACTTGCCAATAATAGGTTACAAACCAATGGTTAATACAGTTAGATGAATAATACAAAAGAATCTCCTAATGCTAATGTAAGAAACAGTATGTGGGTTCAGTGGCTTATGTTTACAGTTATATGAGGTTCTATGTTATGTGAGTATATGTACAAGTGTTGGGATCCAACACAGATACGAGGAAATTCTCAAAGCATAGAATTTAATTTTTGGACTTCGAGTCCTTTGTGATGGTGTTTTTTTTTTTTTTGGCTTGGGTACATTCTCACAGACCCACACACTCATGCTACTTAAGTCCCTATCCAATAGACCCAGGCATCGATTTCTGGTTATATGTGTGCATAGGGTGATGCCTTACCACTTGGGTTACAAGCGAATTGGCCCTTTGTGATGTTAATTATCTGTCACAGGACATAAAACGGAGGGAAGATGCTGTCATGAGAGGTAAGCCTCGTTATAACCGTTAAGTGCTTGAGTTATTGCTACTTCCATATTATCCAATAATGGGGTAACATGAGCTTTTCTTTTAGAATGGAATTGCTTGTAACATGTGCTATTCAATCCTGTCAATATAGCTGGAGTCTCCACAGATGACAAAAACTGGCCCCCTTTCTTTCCAATTATTCATCACGACATAGCAAATGAAATACCTGTCCATGCTCAAAGGTTGCAGTATTTGGCTTTTGCAAGTTGGCTAGGTATTAATTACTTATCGTTCCACTCCTTTGTCATGTAAGAATCTTTGGAAGTCGTTGGTATATTTGCACTTTTTGTGCCTAGCAATAGTGTTAAGTGTTCATATCTCAGAACATGAACAACCCTGTTAACGTTTTTTAAATAACCCTTTCACACTTCCATTGGCATTTCTTAGTTACTTGAGTCTCTTTGGCTTACTAGGTAAGTTGAAAAGGACAACTCCCACATGCTTCCTTGAAGATCTGTTATCATTTCACCTGTTGTCAAGTTTGGCTCTGTGGGATATAATTCTCTCTGCTGGCAATGGAGAAGAAACAATTTAACTTTAACTGGTCTTGCAGGAATAGTCTTTTGCCTTAAATGGAACGTACTTGCTGTTACTATCTGTTGGATCAGAGGTGGAGGTGGGCTGTAGTTTCCTTAAAATGATTCCTTTTTTTTATTTTTATTGAGCTCAGGTTATTTCATGGGATTTTAACTTGTATTAATAGTTTTTGAAAGTTTTCACAATTTGCAGGTGTTAAAATCTTTTTCCTTGCAACCATCTATGCCTTACTTGGATGTCCTCTTTCGTATGTGCTCTGGTATAGGCCCCTCTATCGTGCTATGAGGTAGGTTTCAAATTCTTAGCTGCATCTAAATAAATAGTTTCTGTTAACTAAATTCAACCTGTCGGATGTTTTTCCAAAACTGGCAAACACATTGGGGGTTAAGATCAGTGAATTAGTGTGGGATTCTTAGTAGGTGGTATATGAACAAGTGTAGAGAACCAATAGCTGGTCATGATTAGTGATATGGGGTGCCTAAGTGACCAAGCACATTATAACTTACCATGCTTGGTGCATTGGATAATCTCCTGTTATTGACAATAGTATGGAGGATATTTTTTTGACATATGGGATGGTTTGGACATGTCCAACGTAGGCCAGCACGGGCGCCAGTAAGGAAAAGTCTTTTATGCAAGTTGATGGCCCACCATGGAAAGGGGTAGGCTAAATAGGAGATGGATGGAAGTAGTAAGGTTAGATCTAAAGAAGTACAACCCATCTAAGGATTTCGCTTAAGATAGATCAGAATGGAGAAACGGAATTCATGCAGTCACCCCCACAACATATGTGGGACAAGGCTATGATGATTGTGATGATTTTTTAAATGTATGAAGCGTGGAAACAGCCTCTTTGCAAAAATGCAAGGGTAAGGCTGCGTACACATGCGCCCACCCTCCCCCTACCCCCGCTTAGCTGCGGAGCACTTTGTGCACTGGGTGAGCCCTTTATGAAAACAGGCTAAAACATGTAAACATGTACTTGAATGAGAATTTCATCTCTTAATTTCCAACCGTTGTAAATGCATAGATACTCTTTTTTAGTTTTTATCTTGAAATGATGGTTATTCTGACTGATCCTTAAAGAATGATGATTTGCTCTTATTTCAAAAGCAAAAGAAAGCAAAATTTGCATTTTTTGATGCTTCAAAATCAATATTTTTCCATTTCAAAAAATATGCACATCATCTTCACTTATTTGGCTACTCAAGTTGATGCATAATGGTGGTTGTCTTGGAAGGAGATTTAAAAAAAAAAATAAAAAATTCAGGCATCCGAGAATGTAAAGTGACTGTTTTGAGTTTGACTTGCACTCAGTTTCATGAAATCATAGATGCTTTCCATCAGTTGTGGATGGTGACTGGTTTCCAATGTTGTTTCTGATTTACAGGACAGATAGTGGACTGAAATTTGGCTGGTTTTTCCTGTTGTACATGGTATCTTCTGGACCTGTTACTTCTGATCAAGCATCCTTGTGAATTCTTGACTGATCAAATTTTAATATTTTTGGCTCATGCATCTGCAGTTCCACATTGGTTTTTGCATATTTGCTGCTATCGCCCCTCCAATTGTCTTTCATGGGAAGTCATTGACGTGAGTGCTTGTCCACCTTTTCATAATTTCAAATTAAAGGAAAACTAAGAATGCACCATGGTTGATCACCAGAACTTTTCAATATGAGAAGGAAAGATGGGTTGCAGAAAGGGGGTTTGGGTGGGGTGGTGACAGTACTTGCTGGAGGCATGTTTCTACAAGTGTTTAATAAAGAAAGCATAGAACTGCAAATGGTTAGAAGAGTATCTTTTTCTTGTTTGGCTGCAACACTTTCTAGCAAGGGAGTCATATGGTTATCAGGGGAGAAGTGAAGGACAGATCTCGAAACCTATACCTCCTTAGTGGAGGGTATGCCTAAAGAACACACCTTGTCATTCTTGTCTTGCTGACAGGTTATTTAGATGTGTCTTCCTACAGTTGTCCTTGTGCCAGTGTTGTTTGTTTGGATACAATACCTGTGTTTCGCTATGTCATATCCTTACTTTTAGCAACAAACTTAATTTTTTAGTCTTTGGGTTATTATGATAGTCTTTTTCTGCATCCAGGGGTATTCTGGCAGCAATTGATGTATTTTCAGATCATGCGGTGGTTGGGGTAAGTTGTCTAATAATTTTGGCTTTTAAAATAGAAGTTTTGTTCTGGAATTCTGTTTTTGTGAAGAGATAAATCAATTATGATGACAAGAGCCCAGGGCATAATGGAAGGTGCTCACTATTGCAACTTTAAGGTTATGAGTTTGAATCCTGCTATCAATAAAAATTGTAAAAAAATAAATCAATTATGTTATATTTCAAATTTGTATATTAGGATAATAAAAGATGAACTGAGCTTGAGCTCAAGTTGAGCCACTTTATTGGCAAGCTGGGCAAGAGTCAAAGATTTAGAAACAAATGCAGTTTAAACTACAATGATGATGATTTTTGAATAAGATTTCCATGGGGCACAAAAGATTGTAGAGAAAGAAAACTTTAGGTACCTTGGATCTATGGTGCAACAGGATGGAGGGATTGATACTGATGTAAGTCACAGGATTCAGGCCGGGTGGACCAAATAGAGGAGTGCTTCAGGGGTCTTGTGTGATCAGAAAGTCCCCCTCAAGGTTAAAGGAAAGTATTATAAGGTGGCGGTACGACTAGCGTTGTTATATAGATCAGAATGTTGGGCAGTAAAGCATAATCATGTTAAGAAGATGGAAGTTGCGGAGATGAGAATGCTAAGATGAATGTGCGGAATCACAAGCAGAGATAGGATTAGGAATGAGGAGATTAGGGGCAAAGTAGGAATAGCACCGATTGGAGATAAAATGAGAGAAAATCGACTGAGATGATTCGGCCATGTTAGAAGGCGTCCAACGGAGGCACCTGTTAAAAGGTGTGAAAGCATGGAAATTGCCAGGAGTTGGAGAGGGAGAGGAAGACCCAAGATAAGTGGGAAAGAAACTATTAAACATAACCTTGCCTATATGGATCTAACGGAGGACATTGCCCTAAACAGATTTGATTGGCGTCGTCAAATCCATATAGCCGGGTACCTAGTGGGAAAAGGCTTGGTTTGGTTTATTTCTATAGGGCTAACTTGTGAACTCATGCGTTATAAAGCGTTAAAGGTCTATCATTTCGATACATTCTTTTTGTCTGTTTGTTCATTGTCTAATGGAAAAGGTAAATCTTGTGGAGAGGCTTATGATAACTGAATAAAATTTCTTTCTTGATTTCTTCTCTTAGAAAAATTATAATCTTATAAACCTAAGATGAATAAAATTTCTTTCTTGATTACTTTTTTCCTCATGCAGGTTTTTTACTTGATTGGGTTTGCTCTATTCTGCCTAGAAACACTTCTAAGTTTGTGGGTACTTCAGGTACAAATTTGAACAATCCTTGTGCATATTTATATTGCAGTTTATAGCCCTCATTTCCAATTTTCTTTTGGTTTCTGCAGAAAATTTACATGTACTTCAGAGGAACCAAGAACTAATGATGGTGGCTATGATTAGTCTTCCTATCAGTCTTGTTTACACCCAGAATTTCGTGACTGCTATTTTCCCTCCCTCTTTTTTCTTTTCACCATGAGTGCTTATGATTGATTAATTGATGATGTGCATGGGATGGGATGCTTTGTTAAGACTTTAATATGTTTCTTTTTATCTGTTTTCATCTGTATATTGTAGTGTTTAGTTCTGTGAATGGCATGTTCTCTCATCTAGAGATGCAAAACCAATATATACTTGTATGAGACCAAGTCTCACCTAATCTGCTTCATGTGGGCACATGACAATGGTCAAATAGTTGATTTGGCTTGATCTTATCATCTGCTCATTGAATGGTTAATCTATGCTTTTAGGCATGTAGTTGATACCGTTGGATGAACTTACTCAGTCACTTGCATGCCAACCAATAATCACAATAGAAATTTGTGTTGGTGAAAATTCATTTATTAAAATTGTAAAATTTAGAAAATCCACCGCATTTTTTGACATTTGGCCCATTGTCTACATAGGAATTCATGATAAAATTGGTTCTAAAGGATTATTAAAAAGGTGAGGGATGAAGAATGTAAGGTGATGTAGATGGGATGTTGACTTTCTTTAAATTTTAATTATTTAAATAATGGTCGGGTATTCAACAATTATCTCAATGATTATGTGATTGTCATTTGAGGCATGTTTGCATGAAATTGAAAACATGAGAATTCACTGTTCAAATGTGCTTGAATAAGGATTATTAAAGAGGTTAGGGGTGAATGATATAAGGTGAAGAGGTAGAAAAGGCATCTCCTTTTCTAAAATTTGAATTGATGGTATTCTTTATCCATTTTGTATTGAAGGGAGATTTTTTTTATGGTCATTTTTTATATTCATCCTTGTTTTTCCAATATTTGTGATTTTAAGAAATATAAGTCTAAGAATTAGTAAGATTTCAATTGCAAAATTAATTAGGCCCTGCATGGATTTTTACCTTTTTTTAATTTTATGAGGAATACATTTCTTGGAATTTTGAGGAATTCAATTTTATGCAAACAAAATGACTATTACATTCTTCTTTCGAAACCACATTTATTATTGAAAATTTCAGCCAACCTCTTTTATTGACGGTCTAAATTTAACTGCTGTCATAACTTATAGAAAGTTTCATTGCCTTTTGAAGGATTAAGATTATCTTCCATAGCAAGATCTTTGTTGCCCATTTCTTTCTCACAAGTGGTCTATGCGGTTTTCAGAAATTAAATGTGTATATCCTAAATTTCTAATAGGGGGTGTTTTGTAATTGTTTGGAAAAAGAAATTTATTTTTAAATTGGTCGGCGATATAATTTTTTTGTAATTACATAAAAATAATGTGCTTTGTTTGTAAACTACCATGTTAACAGAGTTTTTGATATTTAATGAAAAAGAGGTGTTTATTAATAAATTACTCATATAATGAAATTTCAATTTATTGATTTTCTAAAAAGTTTCATCCATTAGTTTTTTCTTTCTAATTAATCTATATGCTCACTTACATTGCATGAGACATCGGACAAGGCATATTTATAGAATTTTAAAATTATCAGACATAGTTGAATTTCTGAAATCTAAATATCATTTGACCACCTTTGAGGTGGTTGGAATTTTGAAATGCTTGTAAAAAAATACGGTATTTATAAATATAAGAGGATAAAATGTCACATCATATAAAAATAATTACAACATGGCAAATTTTTGTCAGAGAATTCTAATAAAAAAACCAGGCCCTTTCAAAAGGGGGCTTATTTGTAAACCCCACCTAGCAGAAGGCACCCTTTGTAATTATAGAAAACATAGGGGTGTATCTACAAATCAACCACTCAGTAGTAATACTTAAACGAAATTAAAGAAAAAGAGAGGCATGGCCGTATAAAAATAGTAATACTAACGATGAAGGAGAAGGACTTCGATAGTGAGTGGCAAACTCACACCACAACCAGCCGCCCATCATCACACGAAGACGAAGAAGTTTCGTTCGAAAAATCAAAATCCCATTCCCACTACAAAATCGCTTTCCCTCCCATTCCAAGAACAAGAACACGAAGAAAACGAATCCTTAAACCCTAAACCCCAAATCCTAAATCCTAATTGTAAATGAGTTTCGATGCATTTGACGATTGGGATGCGAATTTCCTGGATCAAGCGGCTCAATTGGAGGAAGCTGCGATTTCTGCCAGAAATGCGACCCAATCCACTTCCTCCTTCTCCATTCCTCTACCTTCAGTCGCCAATGTCAGCTTCTCCCCGCCCCGAGAGCTTTCCCAGAGATTCCCAGACCCATCTCAATCAGACCCTCTTCCCCACAAGGAGGTTGACAGATTAAAGGTTAGGGCTTTCCTTCCTTCTTTCTTTCTTTTGATTACTACTATTGCTACTGCTGCTGCTATACAATTCTTTTGAAATAAACTGGGAAATGGGCGGTTCGATTTGAATGAGTTGGGATCGTTTGATGGGTGTGGGCAATGAAGAGTTGGAAGTGTGTGGGAAATGGGAACCGAAAGAAGGGCTAATGAGACTTTCGATTATGTTGGAAGATAAAGATGTTTCATTTCTGGGTTTGATTTATTTTTCTCTCTTTAACTTTGCAGAGGGAGTTGGGGCGCGTGTCGAAGCAATTAACTCAGCTGGTATGCTTCTGTATTCTTTTTTTACTTTTGTTTCTATAGTTTTGAAGTATGGGGGAGTTACTTAGGTCTTTTTTTGCATTAGAACAGATTGGAATTCCATTCATATGATTTATGTTATAAGTGGTTAAAAATAAAGACCCAAGGTGAATTTTTGAAAAATGAGCATCAAATAACTTTTCCTTTTATGGAAATATAATCAAAGGGAGATATGAAATGTTTTTTTTTTTTTTTTTGAATGGTAGAGATATGAAATGATTTGATGCTCATTTTTGGAAATTGACGTATGGTCTTCATTTTTAACTTACTTGTGGCATAAATCCTATGTATTCAATCCCTCTGTGTTTTAATACAAATAAACGGGCCCTTAGTTTCATTTTGTGTGACTTTAATGCATTCATAATTAATTACTTGAGCTGTATTTTTTTTTATTTATTTTTTTGTGCGGAGAAAATGGCAAAGAAGAGTCTGTAATTTGCCTTTTGTGAACTAGAGGTACTTATGTGTAATCCAGTTTTTTTTTTTTTAGAACTTCCCTCAATAGCAGCCTTTATTGATACCAATATGAATTCTTTTGGTTTTCTTAATAAGATAATCAAAGGAATCTCAACTTAAATTTGAACTTTACTAGTTTCAGTGTGTGTGTCCACAGCTTGGTTTTTAGTTTCTACATTGTCTGGTTATATTAATTCATAGTTGGTGCTGTAAGCATGATAGATTTGAAATTATATGAAGTAAATGTCAAAGATTACATTTTTGTTTTTCATCTCTAATCTGGAAAATGGGATTCCTATTTCTTACTGCTATAATTTTCATCTCTAGGAACATGAATGTGTGGAGCTTAGGAAGGACAGAGACAAGAAAGATGAGCACCTTAAAGATGTTGTCTCACAGCTAGAAGCAAAAGATGCTGAGATTCACCACTTGAAGAGGATAAATGTGTAAGTAAACTGCATTCTCATGGTTTTGTCATTCGGAATACAGCAGTTCCATTTTTCTTTATTTCCTTCTTAAACTCTTTTCTGAATTTGGACTTTCTGTCTTAATCAAATCCTAAAGTAGCTATCCATTTTCCCCTCGATAACACTTTAGTTTATGTGTGTATTTGAAATGGTACATGAAGTTTTATTCCCCAAAATGATTACAATCTCTGAAACGCCCCATTTCTCAAAAAAAAAATTCCACCAAAAGCACTTTAATTCAAATTTCCCACCATATTTCTAAAAAAAAAGTAAAAAAGTAACCTCATTTCCCCACTAAAAGACAAAAAGACTCCACTTTTCAATAAAAAAGTCAAAAAGATTCTATCACAAACAACTAAAAACAAAATACCATCATAACCCACTTATATTTTATTATTTCTTCAAAATAACCTTTACTCCACTCAACTCCATTAGTAAAGCCCCCAAACAGGCCCAAAAATGATGTGCTTTTGTCCTAGGCATCTGGTGTGCAAACTTTATAACCATTCAGAAGCTTAAATTTAATATGAGGCCAAGATTTAATAGAGAGGCTAATTAATACTATGTTGGTCATGCTGCCATGCTGGTGATGTTGGGGGTCGCTGTTGTCATCATTCTCGCCATCGTTGTCATCATCATCAAAGGCTTATCCTATTTGTGTTTTGTTTTATTTGTTCTACTTTTCAACTTAACCCTTATATAAAGCCATGACTCCTATCCTCATTGTGACAAGTCTTTATAATTATTTGATTTCAAGTCTTTGTTGGTTTCTCCATTCTCTTAGCTCTGGGTTCCCTGAACTTTTGACACTTCAAATTTTCATATTGGGCTGTTTCTAATATTCTGTGTCCCCACTGCCCAAACCATCCTAAACTATAGTCTATTGGACCCACCTATATATTGCCTAATATTCACATTCCCAATCCTATTTTGTTGTCACTCCACACATCCATTTTAACATACACTTCTCTCCACATGTGACGTAGTATCTTGGCACTGTTGCTTATCTAAAATTATGTCAAAATTTGTATTGGATATATCGTTGATATAGGTGCCCAAATATGAAGTGAAAGGGAGAATGGTTACCTCATTCCTCTCCCGCAATAGTTGAATCACTTGTAATCTATGATGCACGGATACTTCAAAATGGCCAGCGTATCGTGTCGTATCGTATCTGATACTTCACTTTTTACATGTAAAGTCTGTGTCCTTGTTGTGTCTATGGCGTGTCCCTGCAGTATCGATGCCATATCTGGGCATCATAGCTTGCAATCTAGCATCTGTTCAATGTTCCAATCACACTTCGAAATGTTTGTTATCACACATGTTCTTCCAAATATCTAAAATTAGGTCAAATTTTGTATTGGATATATCATTGATACAAGTGCCCAAATATGAAGTGAAAGGGAGAATGGTAACCTCATTCCTCTGCCGTAATAGTCGAACCACTTGCAATCTGGCATCCGTTCAATGTTCCAATCACACTTAGAAATGTTTGTTATCACACATGTTCTTCCAAAAGTCTCTCACTTTGTTGTATCTTCTTAACTTATTGAGCATCTAGTATTGTTGAGGAGTCATGCACTCAGATGGGACTAATTTGACTCCTAACAGGGAAGATGAAGCTTCTGTTCAAGTTCATCCTCAGATGTCTCTGCATGCTAGAAGCAATGATATTCATCATCAGGTTGATACTGGGCATCCTAGTTCTGGGACGAAATGTTCTTCAAGTACCCCATGGATTAGAGAAGGCATGTCAAAAAGATTATCCCGTAACAAAAATAACACTCTTGAAAGTGGTCCTATTAGAAAAAATGTTCAAATGGATGGGCTTTCTGCAGTATCTGAGTTGAAGCGACGTGTATTCATTGACAACGGTGAGATTTGCAATTGAAAATATGTATGAATTCGATAACTTTCTTATTAGCCTCCTATTCTTATCTTCTTCCTTACTTTATCTGATAATGTCTGCTTATTGGATTTGATGTTTGTCAGCTTCCACAACCTCTAATGGATGCTCTAGTAAGGTAATTCTTCAACGGCATTGCTATAGATGCATCAATTCCTTATACATTGAGTTTTCAATATTCCACTATCCGTGTATTGCATTTTATTTCCAATTTATGTTTGAGGTGGTTTGCACAGGAAGACATTTTTCTTGAAAAAACTGCACAGCTGAAGTGCTCTAAATCCATAGGAATCCAAGCAGATCTTTTTGAGGGTGCTAGCTTTTTCAAGAACGAAGTAGCTTTACAGAATGATCTTTCAAACAAATTGCTTACAATCTGGGGCTCTTCAAACGATAAAAGAATAGAAAGAAGTCCCTTCTCCAAGTTGCTTGCGACCTGTTCATCAGATTTGTATGTGCTGTTTACGTGCATGAATGTGTCCACCAATGGTGAGAACATTTCAGATATGACTTTGCATGATCGCACACATTCTGTTCAGTCAGTTGAGGCTACAAAAGTTTCTCAGCTTTATGAGAGTCTAACAAAGGTGCCTTATAAAATAATTCAACTATATATGTTCAATTCCAGTCAGCTTTAAATATTTATGTATGTTTAATTCCAGATTATAGCAGAGCTGATGTTTACTTATTTTTTAATAGCAAAACAACACTGTAAATAATTTCAATTGGGAAATACAGCAAGTTCAGGAAAAAAAATGCAATTTTTCCTCTTTTTTCCAATTTTAATTAAATTACATTTTTTTTGTTTGGAATAACTGTAGTCCTTCTATCCATTGGCAGGTAACTACTGAGATGCCACAGCTAGATGTTTTAGTTGAAGTATTACTTGACCTCTGTGTTCTTGAAAATGTGAGTGACCATATGCTGTTGGACTTTTGAGGCTCTAAGGATAAGAGGTTTCAATTTAGCTTTTCATGTGCTTTGATATGTTGCCATCTGAGTGTAGTATTTTAATTGGTACTTGGAACTATAGATACCAAATTCTTAAACTAGAAGAGGGACAATGTTTCCCCATGTAAGAAGCAAAGAAATTTTGATTGTTGGTTAGAAAAAGAACAAAAGAAATACGACAATTTACATATACTTTACACGCTATTGTCCTAGGTGTCTTTTCTCTCCTTTTTTATTTTTTATTTTTTGTTATTTGGTAGGTTGGCCATCACATGCATCGAGGATTCCCCCATCATAAGAATGGCCTTGACCCATTTTGCTAGTCATGTGGTCGGCATTTTGCACAACTAGTTTCTTGACCATTTTAATTGTTGTAGGCATTATAGTAAATAGTAATAATATTAGGAAACTTATCTTTAGGAATAATAGCGGTGTTAAGATATAGGCTTGGATGGGTATCACATTCCTACTTAAAGCATGCCCCTATATATCATTTGTTTTTGCTCTACTTTCAAGTCATTCTACATGCAGATATAATGCACTGTTAGCCTTTTTTCCCCTTCTAAACGATAACTGGTAAACATATTAAGCCAAAAGAGATTGACACAATATCAAACTAGGATGAAAAAAGAAGAAAAAATGAGGAAGGTATAAGAGTGCTGGAGAGAAACCATCAACAAATACAACAAAGATCCTTTCTAAGCCAACACCCTCATTAGCGGACTGAAAAGCATGCCAGAGAACCACCTCCATAGTAGATGCCAGAATTAATTTCATTGAATAATATTGAAAATTCCATGGACCCCCTAGAAATAGCATTTAATGAATCACTTTCCACTATTAAAAGCTCATGGAAAGCTGGCACATGCAACCTCCAAGCTTCAAGGATGATTAAAATCTCAACCTCGTTTGAACCTTTTACTCTGATGAATTTAGAGGAACATGGCAAATGTGACCTTCTTGATTTCGAAGACCTTCACTTATACTGGCCAGCCCTATCTTACCTCTAGCTGCCCCATTTACACACTGACACTGCTACTGCCTCCCCTCCCTTGTTATGGTTTTCTTATTCGAGTTTTTGTAATGTACCTGTTATTTGGATATATTTTCATGCAAGTGCATATAGGGCGAGTGGAAAAATAGAAGTCACGAAGCCAACCCCATATAAATGAGACAAGGCTTCGAGTATGTATTTATGCATGCATATGAATATGATACATTCATTTCCATAAATTTATCTTGTCTTCAATTTGCTTCTTTTTGATTGATTTGACCTTTTCTGTTCACTCCTGTTTTTGATAAACTCTCTTGGTTCAGGTTGCTGTTGTCCATAGATCTCTTCGTATACTGCGCACTGTCTTCCAACACATATGTTGTTTTGATTTGAGATGTGATACAAGGTAGACCAATGCAGTTCTAGTCATCTATGCTATTTTTCAGATTCAATTATATACATATTTTTATTATTGACTATTATTTTCCTTTTGGCAATTAATGTGAAGCATCAA
Source organism: Litsea cubeba (assembly GCA_012931725.1). NCBI lineage: Eukaryota > Viridiplantae > Streptophyta > Magnoliopsida > Laurales > Lauraceae > Litsea > Litsea cubeba. The sequence goes on along the minus strand of CM022946.1, from coordinate 5,507,906 downwards.
AATAATGTGCATCTTATTCTTCAACAAAAAAAAGAACTGCATCTGGATTATCATGTGCCTGAATCATATGGGGTACCGTGGGCCATTTGTCTGTTTCTTCTTAATATTTTAGAAGCCTTGAATTTCTACTTGGCTGGGGAGATTTAAACTGATGGCTAGTGGAAAAACATAATATTTTTCTTTTGTAATGAGAAATGCTAAGCCTACCTCGCACTTTAAAACCACTTGTATATCTGTGTTTGGCTTTAATTTATAAAAGACCATATATATTAATTAGCTTTCTCCTTGGTATCATCAGAGGCTGATGGAGTCTCAGAAATGAACTTTTTTTATATTACATTTCTGAACTGTAGAAGACAAGATGAGGATGGCGTATTATTGGTATTTCTGTTTCTTACTCTAACAACAGCAAGTGTTGAGAGTTGCCTTATCTCTGCTGCATACTGATCCCAAACCAGTCCCTATGAACTTGTTTATTAAGATCTAACACAAACCCATACAGCTGCTGTCATATTTTCATCTGTTTATGCTGGAAGAACTTGTCTAGATTTCACAGTGAGTGGCAGCAATTGGGGTGTGGAGCCACATTTGTGTGCGTGTGTTTTTTTCTTCTGATAATTTTGTCATTTTTTTCCCTCTTGTGGATATTATATTTAATATTAAATTGTCCTTGAGTTTGAATTTAAGAGAGAGTTGCTGCTTTATGACTTGTCTACAAGCAACCATCTTCCCCTTAGTTTCTGTTAATAGAGTGCTTTTCTAAAATGTTACTTTAATCTATTTTAAGGGAAAATGTGGATTTTATTTTGTAAAAAGGCTACGCTGGAATCTTCATTGAGAAGAGAAAAAAAAAGTGCCACAACATGTGCTGCTTCTCAATTGTTTGTTGGGAATGAGAGTGCCTCATCTTATTGTAAGGTTGTCCAATGAGCTAAAATGCTACTCTAATATTGTTTTTGGTGATAAAGATTACCTCACTACTGCAAAACTTTACATTTTGAAATATATTGTTGTGCAATGAATGAGACCAGAATCACCATGCTTCTCTTGTCCATTTGATGCTAATTAATTCGGATTTGTTTGGTGGTTCTATTCATTAAGCTTCGTTAAAATGTTATTTTTTCAAACCACTACTTTGAAAGGTTTTTATTGAAAGAAATTTGTGGTGCAAATGATTGGTTAGATATGTCCAGTTGTTTCAGGTAAGTGCCTGTGCTTATTAATTTCGATATGACTTGTTTTGGAGCACTCAGGGACAATATCGTGGTTATTCACGATCAATGTTCTGACATTCTTGAAGAGGAAAAAAAGAATTCTCTAAGAACAATGAAAAGGTGCACAATCGGGTCCAATTTCCTGTGAGCTGGGATGAGAGATCCTCTTCAAATTTATCTTCATCGATTATAAGGTCATTTGATGTGGAAAGCATATGGACGAAGCAACATGAGAAGTCTGGTGATATGCTTGCTTCTTCTGCAAACTTGATTTCACTGTTCGAGATGATGCATCAGATCGCTATGGGGAATATAGAAGAATGTATACGAGTGGAAGCTATATCAATAATGAATCTTATTCTCATGAGAAGTAATCCCTATTCAGAGAGAGAAAGGTTAGTCTGGTTTTATCATTCTCAGTGCATGTATCCAAGCAAATGATGTTTTCTTATTTCCTAACCTTATGAATTCCCATTTGGCACAGGTTTGGACTGATGCCACTGTTTGAAAGTGTATCACAGCTACTAAAGAAGGATGCTGGCGTAAGTGTGCAACAGCAAGCACTGCGTCTTCTATTTCTAGTCTTGAATTGTAGGTTCACATTCTCTTTGAAATGTTTCTCTAATTGGATTGTGTAGGCTTATGAACTCAGTCATTTCAATTCCTAGTAAACTTGTTAATGAAAAATCTAATTATGGGTTTCATGTTTGATTTTTAACTGGCTTGTGTGCTCTTAAGTACATATGTGTGCGTTAGTTCGAAAACTGTAAGAAGACCTTTTTACCCCCAGTATACAACCATGAGAGCATGCTATTTGAAAGTTACATATTCCTTTTCTTTGTTTCATGTAAAACCTTTTCCTTGTTGTGGTGACTCATTTTTTTCTGTAAAAGCTATGATGATAACCTGCTAATCACAAAAAGCGTTTGCCATATTGCTGTAAGAAGGTGATGGTATATTATCTGTTCTACGGAAATAATCAACTTAGAAGAGTCTGATGTTCTGGATGATGCCAAACCGGAGGGTAGCTATGATCACGCCCTCAGTCTTTCAGTTTCAGGGTATGGCCTAGGTCATTGATGATAAAAAAAACAAAACAAAAGGGATAAATGATGTCATAAGGTAATGGAAGAAGACTCATAAATCATTTAATGTGCATTGACACTTCCTGTGACTTAACCTATTTAGTTTTTCTTTGGGAAGAACAACTATCGAATTCTCAGTTATTTTTATTTATGTAAACTCGGGTTTGATTTGTATATCTTAACATTTCTGATATTTACAGACCCGCTGGCCTATTAAGTTTCCTTGGCTCCCCATATCTGAAGTGCTGTCATTGTAAAACATCAACATGTGCTGGTTTCCAATTTAGATATTCATTGATTGACCACAAATTTAACATTCTCGTAAAATCTTTTCTGTTAAAAAATAACTAGACTGGGCAAAATTTTCTTTTGCAAATCTCGTGTATCTCAAGATTCCTGTATTATTTTACATAATGAAGGGAAAAAGGTTATTGACTGTTGTCCACATTGGATTTAAGGTCCAAAGCTTTTAGCGATGTTCTGCGATGCTTGCAATTGTGATGCTGAATCTTCTGGTCGTGTAAAAGATGTTGCTGGATCAACTGATGGTCAAAAAGGTGGCCCAGCATTACAAGGAAGATTTGGTTGTATCCTGGAGGGCTTGGCAGGATGTGTGGGCCACAGAGGGAATGGTATGCAGGTACCTTTTCCGTTTTTCATATATTTGGCAATCACTCTGGTCCCTTCCCTTGAAATAATAATGATAATAATAAAAGGATTTGTTCTTCCCTTACCACCCCCTCTCACAGGTCGGACTTGGGTCATGTTGGATATGGATTTGTAATGTGATGTTTTAAAGGCTTAAAAAGATGTGATTGTGTCGTACTACTTTCAAGGTGTATTGGTAATCATACTCACCAAGTTCTGTTCATTTTGCCGAAGCAGCTGAAACTATTTGGTGCAGTCGGTGCATCGAACCAAACTACCCCGAATAAAAATTCTAATCAAGATTCAGTCCTATTCAGCTATTTCTGCCGAACAGTTGTCCCTTCTTCTGTTTTTTCAGATCCTTTTTTTGGCAAAAATTTCCTACCTGAGATATGAAGGCTTTGAGGATCAGACTTCTATATGTATTCTGATTCATTAGATGTCGGCAGATCTTATGTCTCAGGCTTCAAAATGGACCGTCAGGCCTTGGATTTGACTTTTGGCAACATCCAATGGACCATAGTCTGTGTATAATCAATTAAACTGCAAATTGTATGTTTTTTTTTTTTGCATCTGTAATGGTTGATTTTATTTTAAAAATTTTAGCTAAATAGAACACTAGAATACAACGGCTTTGACAATTAACCTTCTACAAATATGCAAATAATTATGTCCATTAGATGTTGCCAGATGTTGGATCTAAGGCCTTCAAATGGGACACTCAAGCCTTGGATTTGACTTTTGGCAACATCTAATGGACCCCATTTTTTTCAGAATGAATTAAATATACATAGTATAAATGTTTTTTTTTTTTTTTGGTAATTGAATACACCCAAGGGCAGATGCAGGAATTTTTTCTTGAGGGGGCCACTATGTCAAAAAATAGCAGTCGTAATAATAATAATAATAAAGGAAAATAAAATCTGAGGGAACCATATGTAAAATGACCTTGAGTTTTAAAAAATATGGTGTTGGGTGGGGTGGGGTGGGGTGAGAAAGATCTGGATGCAGCGCCTAGGGTCGTGCAAAAAGACAGCCCACCTAACTCAATGTGTGGTGGAGCTTACGGCATATCTAAGCAACCATGAGAGCATCTGATGGGTTGATATTTATGCACACTTCTAGGCCTCATTCAGATGTTTCCATTCCCCTCCCACATGATTGGCATGGCCCAGGTCGGCCCACTTGCGACTTAACGCAGTACTATGTGCCAATGCCAATGGTTCACTCTCTCTCTTCTCTCTCTCCTTCTCTCTCTCTCAATATTTTGGTTTCCTATACCACTCTATTATCATGGACCTCAATCGTCTCTCTCTCATTCGATATCGACCCTTTTAGGCATATGCATCTACGGGAATCCAAATAAAAATTGGGTTTTTCCCCATTCAGGATGGAGAAGAGGGGAGGAGGAGGAGGAGGAGGAAGAGGAGGAGGAAGAGGGAGGAGAGGGGAAGGAAGAGGGAGGATCACCATGGGCAGCATACAGTACCCCACAAGGCTCAAGCATCTATATCTTTCCCTTTTCTTCCTCCTTTCTCCTCTCTCTCTCTCTCTCTTCCATACTGCAGCGAGTCAATCAAGTAGAGATAGAGATACAGGCATAGCTGATCCCACCAAGCCCCCACGTGTGCATCCCCACCATACAAATCACACCCTATTGCTTCATTTCTTCTTCATCTCTCTCTTCCTCTCTGTAGTAGTAGTAGTAGAGAGATGGGGTCATGAAGAGGAGAAGAAAAGGAGTGAAATATTTCAAATAAAGATGGAGCCATCAAACAGCTGCAACAACAACAACAGCAGCGACAAGCAGACGAGCTCTTCGGATCAAAGAGGAGGTGGAGGTGGTGGTGTTGCTAGTGGGCCATCTTCTTCTTCCCAGTTAGTGCCTTTTCATCATCCATCATCATCATCAGGTGGTGGGCCATCTGCGACCGCCCTCGACGCTAGCCTCGCCATTTCTACACGACCAGCCGACCAGAAGCTCGCCGTCGCCACCAAGCGCTCCTCCAAGGACTATTGGTTGTGTCCGCCTCCCCCCCTCCTCCCTCTTCCTCCCTCCTCCTCCCTCCTCCTCCTCCTCCCCTCTTCTCCCTCCTGAAAAACCCAATTTTTATTTGGGTTCCCGCAGAATGGTCGATATCGACCATAAAACTCCCCTCTTCTCCCTCCTGAAAAACCCAATTTTTATTTGGGTTCCCGCAAAATGGTCGATATCGACCACTTTTATTGTCGATATCGACCACATAACTGAAACAAAAAAAATACAGTCATTGTCAGTATCGACCACTTTTATTGTCGATATCGACCACTGTAAAACAAATGGAAAAAAAAAGGATGATGGCAGAGATCAGTGCTTCGTTCGGGGATACAAAACCTGTTTTTGTCTTCTATTTAGTTTTGATTTGGAGAGTAAATTTGAATGGGGAACAGCAGCACAATCAAGAGAGAAAAATCCCATCTCCTCCCTCCCTCCCTCCTCCTCTCTCATCCTGAAAACCCATTTTTTTTTTTTTTTATTCCCGCAGAATGGTCGATATCGACCATAAAAGTGGTCGATATCGACCATTCGCTAAACGACAAAAAAAAAAAAAAGAACAGACCTTGGGGACCTTTTTCATACATACAATATTTTCAACTCCTCCAAAGTGGTATGAGGTCCTAGGGGGTCCTGTGGGGTAAATTCCTCTATATATTTTTCTCATGGAAAAGATACCATACAACAGTTGAAAGCTAAAAATCCTAGAATAACACTGAAGTTTTCAACCACAAATGACTTGAACCTGTCTGTATCTTCATCACAATTCAGAGCAGGACCCTTATGGCTATTATGCTACTTGCATCACTTGATTAACTCTGCTGAACTAATGTTGAATTATGCATCTGCTTTTATTGACTGCTCTCACAGGAGCGCAAACTTCGTAGGCATGCAATGGTCGTTTTGGCATTTATAGCATCATCTGGCAAATCTGGATTTGAAATTCTGTTGAATTCCACTTTATCAAAGGGAATGTGTTTTCTGGAGTTGATTTTGCAAGTTTTGGCTTTGGAGGCGGATGCTGAAGTAGCAGAGTCAGCTGAATCACGTGAGCTCTGCAATGAGAGGTAAATGCAAGAACTAACTATTCCTCCTGTATGGTTTTTTTTCATACATCCTTCAAATTGCATAAGTTTATGCTGTCTTAGAGTTCCTCAGATGTTTCTCTATAAGCTCACCTTTGAGGGATTTGTTCGTGGAGGAAATGTCCAATCCTAGATGATACCATTCACTTGACCTTAATGAACTGTACACTTGGGGCTGACCTTTTTTGTGATCTAAAACAATCAGACAATGGTTACAACCCAAAATATCTGCTTTTGGATGTTCTTGATGGTATTTATGTGCTATAATTGAAAAGATATGGTGGTCTCCTCCCATGGTGCAATTGGCTCCTGTTTTTTTAGTTTCTGTGTGACAGACGGATAAGTAGGCACTTGAGAGGTGATGGATGCCATGAAATTTCTATCCTCGTGGATATAAACCATGTCTTACAAAATTTGCTCTAATTTTTTAAATAAAAATTGTAATAAACCATGTCTCACTTGACCATACTGGTAAGGTTGATCTTATATGATTACTGCATTGAGAAAATTTCAAAAATTTTGTTTTGTCACAGGTATGGCTTCAAATGGAGAATACCGATCAATTATTGACAATAATCAATGTATTGATTTTCTATCAAAAAAAATTTTATTGGGTTTAATTGCCACTGGAGTCACTATTTTTTACTTTCTAGAAAAGTAGCGTTTTCCATCTTAAAACATTGAAAAATCGACAAAATCTCGTTTTTAAGCCAAAATTACAAATATGTTTTGAATAAATTCTTAGCAAAAGAGATGTCAAAAAAGAAAAAAGAACAAGCCAGAATTGAGAAAGCCGCATTTTGTTTTAGCTACTGATTGTTTTGAGCATTATTTATCATGCAGAATTTTGCTTATGAGGGAGGCATTGATTCTTCTAAATCGGCTCGCATCAAATCCCATGTACTCAGCTGCTGTCTTGGGTGTGCTAACGCGTAGCAGAGCTACCACAAGCTTAATTGTTGATGTTGCTGAGAGGATCTCCAGTAAAAGCAGGGCATACCAGTCTTCTGATGGCATGAAGAGAATGCATTCAAAGGAGGCTGAGATTGCTGACTTATCTCGGGTGTTTAGCGCCAGGGTCTTTGCGTTTTTGGAGAATAATCTCTCTTAATCCTATTCGATTTTGTTCACCGTGCATCTCAGCTTCCATCTCTTTTTGGCAGATGACAAGCACCGCGCTCCTTACCTTGAATTCCATCATGGATGAGAATTTGTATGTTGGGCTACATGTGACGAGAGATCTTTTGAAGGCAGGATTGACATATTTTGGAAACCGTCGTTCTTGCGCTTTTTACCTCTCTCAAGAGCCTGGAGGTGCATAAATTTTGCAACTGTAAATGTAGTGGAAATTGTATATAAGCAGTGTGAAGGAAGACCAGTCTATTGTGTTTGATGTTGGAAAAAATATTGAATTGGTTGTGTGAAATGGTGAGAGATAATTGAGACGTCAAATATTAGTGTACTGAACCACTGAATTTTTTTTTTCTAATTTCTAGGAATTTTTCATGACGCTCCCCTGAGGTTTGCCTTATTTCTGAAAAAATCTTGACCTTTTTAAGATTTTTGAAAACCTTCTTGGACTGGGAAACAGTTTTTTTTTTTTTTTTTTTAAAACACCATTGACTTTTTTTTTTTTTTGCACCTTTTTAAGATTTTTGAAAACCTCTTTGGACTAGGAAACAGTTTTTTTTTTTTTAAAAAACACCTTTGACTATTTTTTTTTTCTGAGTTCTACTGTCCACCAGCCAATTAAAAGATGAAAATGAACTTTCAAGTCAGAATCTCAAAAAAGAAAAAAATAATAAAAAAATAGAAGAGCCCTTGCAGTTTCATGAACTGTAAAAAGGTCCCTAGTTAGGTGTGTTCATGGTCTGGGTTGGGCCAAGGCATTCCAGACTCAACCCAACTTTAGAATTCTAGGCCCATGATAGGTTCATGCCTGACTTGGGCCATAGGTGTCAGGCCTGAGCAGTCTTGCCTGAAACATGTCAGCCTGAGCCTGCCCATTTAGTCAATCAGGCTAGGCTGGTCTGAGCAATGGGCTTTCTATCACTTATTGCTTGCCTGATCCAAGTGCTAAAACATAGGCCCAAACCCTGCTCAAAGCTGTCTGGGCCAGCTGCATGAGCACCCTTACTAACCGGAGGTAATGTCAGTACTATATATATCAACCCTCTCAATGCATAAAAAGTGACCTAAAGTTCCCCTACAGTGAGAGGAATGAATATAGCCCATGGACCACTTTGTGAAGATTGAAATAGTCAAGTTCAATTGCATCATTGACTCCCCCCACCCCCCCTTCTCTCCTGAACTTAACCCACAACTCGATTGCAATAGTAAGCACCTACTACTTGCCACAGGCTCTTGCAGAACCCGTTCACCAGTAAATCTGATTGGCATGTAATTGACTGTAGTAAAGAATAAAACAACTGTCACAAGTAACTCCAGTTATTCCAATGCATGGCAACCAGATCCTTGGGATTTGGGATTGTTGTAAATCCTGAAATATTTGGGCCGGTATAAATCCTCATTTAGCAAGATTTTTGGATCCCATCAGGGCCTGTTTGGATAAGTGAGGAGTGGAGTGAAATGAAGTGGATTTTACATGTGGAGTGAAGTGAAGAGAAGTAGGTTAAAGTTAAAATATAATACTTCACTTCACTCCATTTGGATGCTTATTTTGAAGTTAAAGTTTTCTTTGGGTTGTTTGATTGAGGAATTAGGTTTTTGTTAGTGAAATGGCATAGAATTTTTCCATGTGGCAAGACGTTGAAATTTTTTCTTGGATCCTATTCTATGATTGTAACATCAAACTTTTTTCAACATCAAACTGATTCTACAAATGAGGTAAAAAAAAGAGTAACAAAGGCCTTTTATTCTGAATTACTTTCTCTCAACCAAGCACAGAAGTATAAGATGGAAGCATTCACAAAAGCACACAGCCCAAATTTATCACCACATAGGCACAAAAGCGCACAACCCAAATTTATCACCACATAGGACAATTTTCTTCTAAATATTCGTATAGATTTCTGAACCAAATGGACCCTTCCTATAATGCACAGAAAATGAAACCCATGCAAAATTCTCTCCCAAATAACCCAAGTGGGGCCAATCCATTTGGGTAAAAAATCACCTGCTACATCCAAACCCCCCAATTCTCAAAACACAAAACTCCTCTACTCAATGTAACAATACAAAAACCAATATGAAGTAAATAAAGAAATCCTAATCAGATCAAAAGAAGAAAAGAAAGAAGCAATACTATCCTACTAGAACCAGCCAAGGCCAACATCTATAGTCTTGTTTGCCACCTTGGTCAGATACACAAAAAAAGTTGAGTTACATCCAAGAGAATACTGTTGAATCCAATACATCAAAATGTGAGAATCTGGTTAAATAAATCCCGCCTAAGGAAAGGATGCAGCATGAATTCTATGCAAGCGTCGTAGTATCCATTCCTTCTTATCTCCATGCGACAAGAAGACTACAGCCATCTCCTTTCTCATTGTTAGAAACTCATGTGTAACATCTATGTCATCTCGAGTAAGACCCTCGATCTTCACCAATTCTCTGTAAACTTCGTCACCTATTCGCTTATGTGGCTCTGAGTTCTTAATGCTATCAGCAAGATTGTCCAATGCATGTTGTACCAAAGCAGCTGATTCTTTCATCCCCGTTACAAGTACTTCTACATCTCTTGCCCTCTTTCGTACTTCCTTCTTCTTCGATGAAGATTCCCCACTTGTTTCCCCACCTCTAGAATCAAATTCTAAATCATCCACGCGAATTGGGACATCATCAGAGTTACTATAATTACTTGACTCTTGCATCAAGTCAATAGACGGTGCACTACTTGAAGACCGAGCAAACTGTCCTGTTGCCATATCATTGCCACAGACCAATCCCATCTTTTCATAGTCAATACTCTTAGTCTTCAATGGTCTTGCTGTTGGATGTCCCTGTACCATAACAAAATAATTGTAAGAGCTATTGATAATCAAGCCAAAATGTATAGAATATAAAACAATTGGTATCTAGTTTATTGAATGAACATGAACACAGTGGAATTAAAAAGAAAAAGTCAGAAGCAGCCATGAGCGAATAATAGTACTTCCAAGGTCTGATGCGATATATGTTCCATGGAGGGAATAGAAAGTTGGAGCCACGTGCACATCACAATCTCTTTACTAAATCTCCCTATCACAAGCCCATAAATATAATTCGACCAGTGGGACCCACAAACCCCCAATTGCATTTTGATCTATTATTTAACTAACAATTGACTCAAGTAATCAATCAAAACAATCAAAATAATTTTTGTTACAGTATGCAAAAGAAAGTAACCATAACCATGTTATAATTTCACTCCTCATTTTACACAAAGTAAATGTCAAACTTAATAGAAAACATACATGACACACCTACAGTATGCAAAAGAGGTACATGGTACATTGTTTGGGAAAAAGAATGTGTTTCTGTTGGACTTTGTTGATATCAATAGACTGGATATCCAAATCATCATTCATGCCTTATATTGTTCACTATAATTTCTCTCTTCAGTTATTCGATCCATAGTTTCTTCTGTTTATTTATGTTGACAATGGTCAGGTCGAATTCATCAGCATAGTAGAATATGGAACCAAAACAATGTGAGGCATCAATAGGAAATATGTTTCCAAGTTGGTCTTACCAGCTCTCTCTCTCTCTCTCTCTCAATTAAGTTGAGCAATAACAATAGTCATTTTACAGTCTGAAACTTTGCATATGATTGATGATATAAGGCTTTAATTATGACAAATCATTCCTCACAATTGATAACAAAGCTGAAGCAGTCCATTCAAGTGAATTGAGGTTTTCTGGTGCTCAAGCAGCATGCCAATAGGGTGAGTCATATCACATGAAAGATATATTTATGGGAGCATGATCGCATCACAAATTCATGTTTAGGTGTATGGTTCAATTACAGAGTATTTGTGACTTAGAGTCCAATGGTGGGTAAACCATATTAAGATTTATTGTGTATTGTGTCTGTGTGTTCATGAATGGAACTGTAGGAGATTTTATTGATAAATGTTGACTTTCCTTTGGGATTAGCAATAATTTCTTTTCATATGACTAGGATGAAACAAGTAAATAAAAAATTAGCATTAAACATTATAATACCTCCAACCAAGTGTTCCATAGTGTCTCGTCTGCAACAACTCTTTTGCTCACTGGATCGTATCCGAAACCAGATGCATTCATCATCTCCTTCATTGCATAAAACAGCTGCTTCAAGTGTTTGTATCTATTCTTAACACTGGATGATGTCATGACATATGCACCATTACTACTTTCAGTCATAGCTGATGCAACAGCATTATAGGCCTCTTCTTTAAAGCCTCGATCCCCCTTCTTGCCCATCTCGATTTGTTCTTGTAATAATGTGAGCATCTCATCATCCATAACAGCATTGAAGACATTATTCTTTTTTGTTGACATAGCTACAGGGAACAAATAAATCAAACACACGACACATAATATCCAAAGTGAAAATTGTCAAATACATGATACTTGAAATATGACAGTAGTATTCAATTAACATTCTTTACAATTAGAGAAAGCTAGATACAACATTCAATCAACATGACCCATGTGTAGAGCTTGTTATTCTACTAACTGCGATGAGTGTTACGAGGATATTCGTTCCAAAGTTTTTCCTTCAAGTTCTCTCTAAATCGACTCCATTCATCTTTCTCTCTCTGTGAGAATCTACACATTCGCGATGTTCCTACCTCATCGGCTGAAGCAAGTGCACTATTGAGATCATTTTCCTCATTCAAATTTACATCATCAAGGTGATCTTCCAAGAGCTCTTCATCGAAAGTATGCCCACCATTCATTCTGATAAAGTTGTGAAGCACGCAACATGCTATTACAATGTCAACTTGTACATGAATATCATATGGAGGTGCTGTCTTCAAAATTCCAAACCTATTTTTCAAGATTCCGAAAGCCCTCTCAATAACATTCCGTGCTTGTGAATGCATTTTGTTGAAGACCTCCCTTGAATTGACAGGATTCTTTCTTCTAAAATCAGCAAGATGATATCTAGCAGTTCGATACGGAGCTAGAAATCCAGGTTGGTTTGCATACCCTCCATCAACTAGATAGTATCTACCTACTCCCCATGGTTTTAAAGCATTAAGAGTTAGTTAAAGATGAACCATTTTCAAATAGAAAAATAAGCGAAAAAAAATCAAATTAGTAGACTTCATTATCTCGAGGAACAACAAGTGGATCGGGTCGGGTGAGTGCATTTTGTAGTACACGGGCATCGGTTGCTGACGCCTCCCACCCCGGAAGTATGTATTGAAAGTTTAAATCAAAGCCACATGCAACCATTACGGTTTGTGACAATGTGCCCTTTCTATTTCGAAATGTGCTTTGTAATTGAGAAGGCATAAATGCAGGAATGTGGGTCCCGTCAATAGCTCCAACGGCACCCTATTAGAATACAAGAAAAAATAAAAATAATTCTTTATTTTTGTTGATTTATGAAAATGACTAGTGTGATATAATACGTACCTCAAAACCGACTGGCCCTCTAGGTGCATCATTCCCCACTTGTCTTATAATATCAGAAGCTAAGGCATTAATCGCTCTTAGTACTCGATGGAATTGACGACTTATGGTTTCTCCACTTCTAAAAAACCGCACTGCATTTGTTCTATTCCTAACATTGTGTGCAACAGTGTGCAAGAACAAAACAACTTGCTCCTCCACTTTCACTCCACGAGTGTCTTGCAAAAGCCCTCTATTTCTTAAATGATTGCATAGTAGATCAAAACAATCCTTGTTCATTCTCAACTGGCTTATGCAGTGGGCTTCTTGGCCTCTCGTCAAGGTGGATATATAAAGTTCTCGATCTCTTTCTCTATCTTATCTTTCTATTGGGTTTCGAATCATTGCATAGTATGCAATTGCTGTTGTCATCTGGTTCCGCCATATTTCCACAGCAGCAGTTGCTGCCCCAAGGATGGCAACATTTTTATGGCTAAGTTCCTCTTCCTCTTCTTCCTCCTCTCCACGATTTGAAGTTGACCCATCCATCTAATATTAAAAGGCAAAGTATATAATTATACATACAACCATCTTCATAAATTACCTTCATAATTGTATATTAACTCCAACATTCTGATCATCAAATGAAGCTAATTAATCTTTTATACATGCCATGTCCTATAAGTTGAATTTTGTGCCACTTGACCAAGGTGTATTTGTGAATGAGTGCCTTACACCATAATCCACTCGCAAAATATCTTTCCTACAATTATTTTGAGTTAAGGAGATGAGATGCATAGTTTTGTGACTCATATTTGCCAAAAGAGAAAATATTGAATCCTCACTCCCAACCTACCCAAGATGATTGCTAGGAAAGTACGTTCAAATAACATACATAAAAGTATAAGAACAAAAGAAAAACACAAAAAAAAAAAAAAAAAATACAAACCACAAATTCCATTAAACAACCTCTCTCTTAAAAAAAAAAAAACAGCGAGAGAGGATCAAACAAGTCTGTAATAACAAGTAACAACTCACCCCACTGCCCACAAACAGTCACTGATAAAAAAAAATTCAAAAATCTAACAGACCCAATAATCCAATGGGAACAAAATCAAAGACCCATTACTCCAATGAATTGAAAAGGCCACACCCACATCCTTTAGTTCAAGAAAGAGAATCAAACCTGCAGAATAAAATGATGTTTAGTGACAAGATTTTTCATTGTTATGTAACATGGGCAAAATTGCAAATCACTTGACTCAGGTGGAATTTGATCCCTCCAAATCACTTCAATGTGACCAAACAGTAGATTGGGTCTCATTAAATTTCAAGTGCTCTAAGAAAATAGAGATATGATCCCTCCAAATCAATAACTTAAAACATCTTGTAGGTGTGAGGTCAATCCTGATTCCTGAAGAATGTTAAATCAGGTCTGATGGCAATTCACAAGGACAGTGTGTGCAGGGGATGAGATCATAGCTGGGCCACTATAGATTCTCATGGAGGTCACCTAACTAAAAAGAAAAACAGTGAGTAGGGAGAGAGTTAATTAGAAAAGGGGTTCATCTTGTTTTACATAATCCCCCTTTTAGCATAAAAAAATTTAAATACTAGACCAAACTAAGGGTATATTACTTAAATACCAGACCCCAAGGCCATTTACCCAAACTTTTGTGCATCATAGCTACTTTTTGTACATGTCTTTATAAATCTAGTTCATGAAACCCAGGCTCCACAATTGCAAGCTTAAGGATGTTGAAAAGCCCCCCTCATCAAGGATCGTGGCTAACCCCCCTGCCATATATATATATATATATATATTTACTGCACGTCCTAGTTTCTTATGAGTTGGAAGAAAAAAAATTATAAAAGTGGGTACAAAAGAGAGTTGTCACAAAAATCTTATAAGCCAATTGTGAGTACCCTTTTATATGAATCAGCAGTTGGCCTTCCCTGTATTTCCAAGAAAAACGTTAATTTGATATGATATTAAGTGACAATTAGACAAAGACAACAGCAAGAGCTAATGGTCTTCAAATTGCATTCAATTAGCAAGAAAATGTCAGCTAGATGATGAAGGTCATTTGATCTTTTGGGTTTTTAGGTTGAATGAAGGACACTTCATTGAATCACTACAAAGTGCATTTCCAACTCGAGGTGCTTGGGAGCAAATACTTTGCTGTGACAAGCTGGTCACGCACCACTTCGGGGAGCCAGGGCTATACTATAGGATCACCAAATAAGCAGTGGATTTGGTATTTCAAATATGAAGTTGTTGTTATGGGATTGATTCATCCATCAAAGGAGTTGGTGCTACAATTTGAATCAATAATACAAAACACCATACATAAGGTAAAACCACAATCAAACTCTAATAGAAGTGGAAAACTAAACCATCATCCATATTTTAATAATGTGAATCACATCCCTCAAAAATGAAAAAAAAAAAAGCCCTACCACAAATAAAAAACATTTTATAGGAAAGAGCTTATTCTCATGTTAATTACCTCCATGTAAATGCAGAAGATAATTGGTTAAATGGGATGATTCGTCAGTCAATCTATGAGACTAATAGTTATTGAAATAGGACTAACAAATCAACCAAATTTCTAGCCAAACAGACCATTCCTTTTCGATTACTAAGAAATAAGTGCATTTCAGCCTATTCAGATACAAATCTCAGTGAGACAGTCCTTGAGTCGAGAACTCTGGTGAAATGACTGTAAAATTCCAATAAGTAAAAGACAAAACACAGCAGTGTTTTAGCAAAAGACAATGGCAATCTCCTAATCAATATAAAAGGTTCAACAAGGACACATTACATTTCAATGAATTGGCAAGCATTGTTCAGGTGGTGAGAAGTCTAGCAAAAATATCATAACATATTTCATTTCCATCTAAACCCCAAAACCCAATCCGAATCACCAATCCCAAAACCTCAGACCCAACCAAATCAGCCCTAAACCAAGTCTCATTCACCAAAACCGTCGAAACCCAAACCCTACAACCTCACAGTCCTTCAATCCCATCTATCCCAAAGCCCCAAAATGATTCCAAACCCAGCATTCCAAAATCCCAAACCCTCTCATCAAATAATAACCCAACTCCAATACCCCTTTCCCCTTACCAAACCAGACCCAAACCATAAACCCAACCAACATCCACCACTATTCAATCCAACCCCAAATCGAACCTAATCCACCAGAAACCTGCAACCAAATCGTAAGCCCTAATCCAATCGTAAGCCCTAATCCAATCCTTGAAACCATGTCTAGAAACCAGAAATCATAACTCATTATCAAGAGAGAGAGGGAGGGAGGGAGGAAGATTACCTGAGAAGTAGAAACGCTTTCAGCGAGAGGAGACGAAAGGAGAGACGAATTTCAGCGAGAGGAGAGGAGAGGAGAGGAGAGGAGAGGAGTAGAATCGTTTTTACCCAGGGTAAGCGAGGTGTTTTGGGTTGAAGTGGAATGCGTTCCACGTGGGCCGACAAGAATACTTCATCTGTCGGGCCGGGCCGATCCAAACAGCAGTGAGTTGAAATTTCATACCGTTGTGGCTCATTTTGCTTCACTTCATTTCATTACTTGGCAATCCAAACAGGCCCTTAGGATTTGGAAATACACAGTTGTGCAGATTTAAACACCAATACTAATTTTTCTCGGCCGTACAGACCCATATGAAATCCACCGTTCTACAAATCCTCCGTGAGTAATCCTCAAATCTGCGACAGTGAGGAATTATTAAATCTGTGGATTCCTCACGGATATCTCACCTGTTACCAAACATCCCCAAACAGATCCAATCAGCCTTATAAGAAATCTAACATAAATACTATCTTGAACATTCCACTGCATGCCTGGATCCATTGGAGTTTCAGGTTCTAGCTGTACCATCAAAGGCCATGAAATAGAGTATCAATCTTAAACATACATTTTTATGTACTAAAATGGTACAGCTACTAACATTTCGAATTTTAGTAGATAGCCAATACATGGTGGGGACTGTGGGTGTGACGCCCCGGAGTCCCACATCGACTATAGAGAGGAAAGTGATTGAGATTATATGTAGGGCTTACACCCTTACTTAGCATGAGGCCTTTTGATGGGTTGAGGCCCATCAGAAATAAAATCGTGAGGCCAGTGGGCCAAAGCGGACAATATCATGCATGGGTAAGGGGTGGGGCGTTACAAATGGTATCAGAGCTAGGTTCTCGACTAGTTCGAGTGTGGGTCTCCTGCCGTGGTCTGGTGCAAGTGGGCGGGCTTCCATGTGGGCGGGCCAAGAGGGCTGGCAGGCTACAGGGGCTGGCAGGCTACTGCACAGGGACGTGCAGCCTTTAAGGGGGGTGGAATGTGACGCCCCGGAGTCCCATATCGACTATAGAGAGGAAAGTGATTGGGATTATATGTAGAGCTTACACCCTTACTTAGCATGAGGCCTTTTGATGGGTTGAGGCCCATCAGAAACAAAATCGTGAGGCCAGTGGGCCAAAGCGGACAATATCATGCATGGGTAAGGGGTGGGGCGTTACAGTGGGCCCCACAAACCATCTTATATTTCTCAACTTTCTAGCAACCTAAGAGGAGAGAACGAGAGGTCCAGACTTTCTACTCTCAGGGTGCCTCACTGATAAGGAGCTTAAATGAATCTTTCCCTACCAAAAAAGGACAATAATGAAAAGGGAGGAAGAAGCAATGAAATTTCACCAGAATGGTCCATTGCTATGAATGGATCATGTTTCATTCATAGCTGATGGACTTCATGGTAACCTGTCATTTGTAGTGCAGTTGAGGACACTGTATATTGTTAATTCTCAAAAATACCCCTACCATGTCAGATCTGTACAAAGTCAGAATCTACAAGCATGTCCACATATAGTTCCTATAATCAAAGAGTAGCAAGTGAGAAACTCTATATTTAGGCCCTACATGTTCACAAAATACAAAGTTCCACCTCATGCTAGCCAAAGTCGTCGTTGAAACGGTTGGGCAATGCTTGAGCTGACAGCGATACAAGCTAATAGCAACTACCGCGTGACCCCATCAATCTTCCCTTCAAGTCTGCTCTCTATCCCCAAGCAACTGAAGAAACTGACAAACCCATGGTACAGTATGGGACCACAATGAAAATAGTTGTTCCCATTATTTGTTTTCATCTTCTCTTATAAACAGTATTCATCAGCAATTCAGCATTTTTGTAATGTTTTACCATTGATGTCTCGGCATATGTACAACATCACCTGTAGGTATTGGACCGACCGCCAGCTTCCTTCGAGGTATCATATCCACCAATCCACCTTCCTCGTTACAATTTTAGTCATCTCTTCTGAAATGGAGTATGAGAAATGCCAATGTAGAAAATTTTTAAGACTGAACCTCCCAATAAAGTTGCCTTGCTATAGCAATTGTCATAGCATTTGTTACACATCGTTTCAATTGTCGGCATCACTACTAATGCTAGCAGCCATCCAACATTTGTATCGCGGGTAAATAATGGACATGGTTCTACCAAACTGTTCTGATTCTCATGGTTGCCCTCTTTTAAGTGTTGGACATCAGCTTTTGGTTTTGCATACAGAGCAGCCTGATACAATCATTGCCACTTCCAGCTTTTGAAAGCACTAGATCTTTTGACCTATGGTATACAAAATTCATAATCTGATATCTGCAATGCAGGCACCTCATTAGCATGCATATCCCCGGGACAATTCCATGTGGAAAGATTCCAGACCATTACTGCTAAACAACTGTTGAATCTCAAAGACTCAAACAGCTTTTACCTTGGATCCAACTTTCAAGTTCTTCAGGAACAAAATTCCTTGCCTATTCATGGAATCAAGGACATCACCAGCTTCAATCTCCTTGCCCATAGACTCATAAAGATGTACTGCAGCACTGAGGACAAAACCATCAGGTTTTACAGATTCCTTAATCTGTTCAAAGAAAGAGATGCCATCAACAACATACCCATAGTCCATATAACCCCTCAGCATGGTTCGAAAACACTGAAGATCAGGACTCAAACCAGCTTGCTCAATTTCCATATAAACTCTTTTGGCATCACTAATCAAACCAACTTTTGTATAAGCCGAGAGGAGGAGGTTAAAGTGAGAACAAGAAAGGCGGATTCCTTGCTTTTGCATCTTACAAATAACTTCCCTCGCTTCCATATACTTCTCGTTCTCACTATATGCTCGAATAAGTGCAAGGTAGGAGAAAGAATCAGGAGAATGGCCATCCCTCTGCATGGCCTGGAAAAGCTTCTCTGCTTCAAGATAATGTCCAGTAGTAGCATAAATATTGATCATGATATTGAAGCTGATCTGAATGGTCAAAGAAAATTCCAAGGTAAGCTTCTAGTTGATATAGGAAAGCAGGCATGGGAGTAACAAGCAAATAAATCTAAACAAAGTTATTAGGGTGGAAAAAGGTAAAATAAGTATTTAAAAAAAAAAACGGTCGGTGACAAATATTAATTGACAAAGTTAATACAGAGTGCAATTTGCAATAACAAAAAGCAACACCATATATGAAATATTTCAGAAATGATAAGCTCCCAATAAATATATTAAATGAAGACATCTAAGCATATTACCTGCATAATTCAGTTTTATGAGAAGTTCATATAATAGAAAAAAATTAATTAAAAAAAAAAAAAAACACATTCCAGTTAAAGTTTGGTGGTGGTGGTGGTGGATTTTGATAAATTTGACTATGACCATTGTACTAGGAATGCCTTTCATAGAAATTATGGCATCATATTTACATGACCCATTATAGCCCCCATTATAGAAGCACTATAACCTATCATCGTCGTCGTCATTGAAGCCCCATCTATGTGGAGTTGGCTCACCATATATTAGATAAAATACCAAATTTCTAAAACTGATCATATAATGTCAAATTCAAGAATCTTATTTTTTTCGTAATTCATCAATGCTAAGAACCCAATGTGGATTCTGAATCTTGTACAGTAACTGCATCTAAGGCTCACACCCTGTGGAATCCAACTAGAACAAGGTCTTACATTGCTACCCCTACTAGGAGAAAGACATGCAACGTGAATGTGTGTGAGGATCAAAACACAAAATGGAGGAAAATGCGAGAAGCTGGGAGCCTGAGACACATGTACAAGTATATGATAATGATATATGGTGGATGGTTGTATCATTAAGTTATAAAAGGCACTTGCACAGAAATATG
This sequence comes from Litsea cubeba, assembly GCA_012931725.1. Classification (NCBI taxonomy): domain Eukaryota; kingdom Viridiplantae; phylum Streptophyta; class Magnoliopsida; order Laurales; family Lauraceae; genus Litsea; species Litsea cubeba. Next base: position 5,488,085 of record CM022946.1, on the reverse strand, counting down.
CAACTAGATAAATGGAGATACTATACAAAGGAAGCACCCCAATAATAATAAGAAGCAAGTACAAGTAACAAAAAAAAAAGTCTGCATAACTTTCCTGATTGCTTAGTCAAACCATTTTTGAAAAGGTGCCCTAAGATCTACAACAGACGATCAAATTGGGGAAGGTTTGGATGATGTTCTGTGCAAACTGTTTCTCATTCGAAAAATTTCCACAGGTCCAAAGCTGGCCAGGAACACTGAGATTCGCAGTCTGAAACTTTAGCTGGATGAAGTGAGAGAGAGGGTTTGAGGGAATTTTATTCCCATAAATAAGAACCGAACACCAAGATAGATTTAGGCAAGGGCAATGGTGGTAACTGATAATGTACTCAACAGAAAGAACAAGTCATTTGTAGTATTTGTTTGAAACATCTGAAGTGCACGCATACCTTTCCAGGTCTAATCCCTTTGCCCTGCATCTGATTGAACAGAAGAGACGCCTCCTCACATTTACCTGTAGCATGAGTAAATAAGATCAACAGGCATTGTGGCGACATTGATAATTGATCAACTGCAATTAAACATGTAAGTGGTTTCCAACACGTAAAGGGTGGAGAAGCACAAAAGATCATCATAGGATTTTAAAGAATGATGTTCAATGGGACACATGTAGGAGTTTGTTGTGTGTTTGAAGTCCAAATCACTAATATGGTAGAAGTTTGTTGTGTGTTTGAAGTTCAAATCATAGGATTTTAAAGAATGATGTTCCATGGGACACATGTAGGAAATCTTCAAAAAAAATAAAATGGGACACATGTAGGAGTTTGTTGCGTGTTTGAAGTCCAAATCACTAATATGGGTTTTAGGATAAAAGGAGAAAAAACTGAAGCTATTTGAAGACCCGCAACCAAATCAAAGGACAAGAAGGGGTTTCATTCAACTGTTCAGGGTTCCTCTGTTATTTTATTATATTTTAAAGAATCAGTAGTCAACGGCTGAGTTTGAGAGGAATGATTGAGAAGGGAATGTGACCGAACTACATAAGCATCTGATTCTGCCAGTGCGGAACCCCATGTTCCATATCAGCACAAAGTTTTCTTTGCACTTCTAATGACATTCTTATATTCTTTTTGTTTTTAATGCCATTCCAAACCTCATTTGGTTGGCGGCGTCATTGGATAATTATCTATGGAGGAGAATGAGATGGTTTGAGGAATTAGCGAAGTAGGCAGTAATCAAATCTCTCATTATTCTTTAGGACGAAAACTTGGAAACTGATTTCATGCACAGAAGGGAGCAGTGCCCATTGTTAGTTCTGGTGAGCCTGTCCTCAACTGGAGCATTTTTGTTATCTTCAATGTAACTAAATGAGCATTCAATTAAACAAATGAACTAAATTTAGGCTGCAGCTTTTCCTCTGATTTGCTGAATTTTAAGGAAACAAAATAACAAATGAAAATCTAACCGAATCAATAGTGAACTTGTTGCATACAATTTTTTTAAGGAAAACAAAGTTACAGATGAAAATCTAACCCAACTTGTTGCCTACAATTGTTGTCTAATATCTATAACTATATGATTGTATTATGTCTTAAGCTGTTGACATCCCCAGAACTTCAAAATGAATCTCCTATGAACTTCTTATTTCCTCATTCATTGCTATTAAAAGTTGTGCTCTAAAATTTCAAAAAATTAATAGACATACTCAGTTCTTTGTTTCCTTTTTTCAGCTGCAGTCTGCCACAGTACTCATTGTAATTTGCTTTGCAGTTTTGGAGTGGAGACATATAAAATTATCTAGGCAGCTTCAATAGTTACATTAATGACTGTTAATAAATTTAAAATTCAAGTGAGAAGGAAACAGTTACCAGCTTTCCCATAATAGACAATCATGTTAGTATATGCCTTCTCGTCAACAGAAATGCCTAAGCTGCAAGCCGTTTCAAACATCTCAATAGCCTTATCCAACTTCCCACCTCGACCATATACACTGCATCCATGAAAAGAAAAGAAAAGGAAAAAAGAAACAATTACATGAGAATGGTGGCGCTGGACTAACGAAAATTATCTGATCCTTCACTTTGGATATGAATATAACTAAGGTCTTGAGCATGTTTAAGGGAACCCTGATTCAGTTATTCAGACCATTGATCTGATAGGCCTCTCTGTGGATAGACCATTTCCCAAAAGCTCCCCACAAGGCAATCATGACCCTTCAAAGTTCAAACTGACAGCCTAATAGACAAACATTACAGCAAGGTCCGCATGTGGCACTAAGAAGCCAAAATACTGTATGTTAGGGTTTTCTTGTGTTATCCATTCATAGGGCCTATCAGATAAATGGTGGGTCATTAAAACAGGGTTCTACCAGCAAAAATAGCAAGGCTGAAGGATGAACATACCATTCCTCTTGCAGCATAAGGAAAAAGGTATTTTTGTTATAAACATCTGGTCAATGTTACTCCTTCAGATGATAAAGAGAAGATAGACCGAGATCCTACCTGATCATGGTGCTATATGTCTGAATTGATGGAGCAACTCCAGAAGAAACCATGCGACTGTATATGCTAGCTGCGAAGTGCAATTTTCCTGCCAATGTAACACCATTAGAAAATTATGTATTAGTTACTTAAACACTTTCTTTTGCTTATTTGAAATTCTTAGCAGACAATGACTTTCAACCTGCTTCTAGCATTGCCTTGATGTAGGTGTTGTATGCAACCGTGTCAAGCTCTACGCCACCCTGAAAACTGTTACGGATAATGTTTTCTGCCTCTTGATGTTTGCCTATAACAAGGCTATAGGAGTTAAAATAGATCCAAGGAAGAATGAATACAAAAAAATTAAAAAGAATCTCGCAGAGAAGAAGACTCTAGCCACCCCCATTGCAGGACCTATTTTCTCAACCATTTCAGTATTTTCTTTTCTGAATCATATATATGTTGGCCACTGGTCAAAGGGTTAGTATTCCTGAATCAGGAACGTTTTCAAGATATCTCCCATCCAAGGCGGGGGTCATCAGATCAATGGTCTGGGATCAATCAATAATTAAGCCACTTGTTTGGACTAAAGAGATTTGGCAAACTATAGATTCATTACGACACATGACCCCCAGTAATCCCTTGCCCCTTGTCATGTCAAATATCATGAAGTGCATACCAAACCTATCTTCTACAGCTAAATATCATCAAAGAAATATCAACTAAAGAATATCTAACATTTCCTAGTTGTTGGTAGGCATACCATATTTACTTAAAGCATTCACAATAATGCTGATGGCAACAGCATCTAGACCATTCCCTTGCTCAACCATTTCATTGTACAGGTGGTTTGCCTGATCCAGTTTACCACACTTTGCATACGCATCAATCATAGACCTATATACAGGACTTCTAATAGTACGTGAATCATCCAGTGCTGCAAACAGTTCTTGAGCTTGTTGCAATTGCTGACGCCTGGCATAGAAAGAGATTAAAGAAGCAATTGCCACATCATCAGGCTGATGACCCAGCTTGAATACTTGATCACAAAGAGACTCAGCTTTAAATATATCACCTGCCACATAAAAAAGAATCAACTCAGGCATCATGCAGGATTAAATTTCTAGAACTCCCGTGTAGTTGGACAAGTTCACATAAAAGTCCTATTGCCCCCATCACTTGTATACCTAAAATAGGGCCATACGAAAAAAACAAAATGCAATTTGACTCGATGTCCAACTGAAATGGATGAACCCTAAGGCCTAGAAACATATCGATATAAAAACATAAGCATATATTAGGATATCGGGTAGCAATACACAAAACAAAACAAAATAAAACATTACGCACACTACATCTAGGAAAGAAAAAACATACGGTTAAAATACTTCCAAAATAAACATCTTTTATCATGTAATCAATTGAAGTGATTCTGCAAAGGACTTGACTCAGAATGGTTGATCTGAAATTCACATAAGTTGAGTGATTTAATTATGAGTTGACAAGTCTTATAACTATGCTATTGGGAAAATGTAGAGCCCAAGAAATAAAATAAAGTAAAAATAAAAACACTCTTGCCTTCTCTGATAAATTTGCATATGAGCTGGCTGGTTACTGATAAGCCTCCAGCAGTTGCTAGCAGAGAATTTAGTAATTTGTTGGTGTTACCGGTATCGCCATTCACCAAATAAATATTAAGCATCTGACTGAGAACTGCACTGTCAGGTTGCTCAATGGTCTTGAATATGTCCTCTGCCTTTTGAAGTCTCCCAGATTCTCCATACATGACCATCATAGATGTTTGTGTGAATATATCCATGCCCAAGCCAACATTTTCCATCTCTTCTATTAATTGTCCGGCCTCACTTATCATCCCCTCTCTGCAGTATACTCTCATGACAGTCTTGTAAAGGTCCTCATCAAACTGTGTTTGATCTTTTTTAATCTGAAAAATCAATGCCTTGGCCTTTTCGAGCAAGCCCAGTCTAATGTACAAATTAAGAATGTCGTTACAGGAAGCTGCATCTGGAATGCCTGCCTTAGCTAGAGTCTGGAACACAATTTCAGCAGATGCCACATCTTCCTTAATAGTATAACACCGAAGCAAGGTACAGTATGCAAATTTAGAAAACTCTACATTTCTAGATTTCATGAGCTCCAGAACATGTAAAGCTTTCTCATTATTCCCAGCATTCAGATGAACTTGTGCCATTGCTACATATGTTTTCTCATCATTTAGGAGACCCGATTGTTCAATCTCTTCAAAAGTTTTCTCAGCATCCTCATACAGACCAAGTTTACCATATATTCTGATAAGTATACCACATATGACTTCATCAGCATTTATTTTATTTCTTTCCATCTCTGAGAAGAGTGAAAGAGCTTTGGGATAATCCCCATTTTTATAATGTAAAGTTAGAAGAGAAGCACAGGTATAGTTACTCGGAATGATTCCCTGAGATTTCATGTCCTCGTAGAGCTTCAATGCCTCATCCCGATTGCCATGTTTGGCTATTAGGCTGATCAGAAGGCTGTAAGTTACCTCCTCAGGTGTGAATCCTGATTTTTTCATTTTGTGGAATGTATCAAAAGCATCTTCCACATGGCCTTCTTTAGCATATGAACTTATGGCGATTGTGTATGTGAAATGGTTGGGTTCCACTCCTGCATCCACCATCTGCTTCCATAACTGAATAACCTTGGCATGCAGTGTTTTCTTTTGCAAAGAGGAAATCATGAAATTAAACACCGCAACTGATGGAAGAATCCCCCGCCGCTTCACAGCAGAATAAAACGCCATCATCTCTTTATGACGCCCCCATCTAGCATAGGTACACAGCATAGTGCCGCAAGCAACTTCGTCTGGTTCGCATCCTGCTTCAAGCATCTCCAAGAAGGTTTGTTCAGCAAGTTTGATCTTTCCAATTTGACCGTATGTCCGCAAAAGGATGGTGTAGGCAATAACACTAGGCCTATAACACAACTGCATGTTAAAGGTTGGAAATCACAATGAGCTCCATGAAAAATTACTTCTGTTTCTACTTGCAACATGAACAACCAATGGACCATCCAGAATAGGGGGAATTTCAGGGAATGGATAAGGAAGAAATAGTTGAGAGTTTTTCCACGGTCAAGTTGAAAAGAAGATCTAAACTGGCCATTAAGGAAGAAATAAAAATTGCAGACACCTTCTATTCAGGCAACACAAAGGAAGTTTGGCAAATGTTTTATCAAATGAGACTTTCCTTTGAGCTAAAGGTATAAGGGAATGTTGTTGTAAGGGTGGCGAATCATTTTAAAAAGGGACTAAATGAAGCAGCAGATGATCTTACCAAAAGCAGAAAAATAGGGATTACTCTCAAGGTCCATTTGTTTGATTGGCATTGCATTTCTAGGAATTCTATGGGCCCATTTTCTTGCAGGAAATTGAATTTATAAGAATTCATGGTAAAATGAGATCTAATAATGGGTTATTATAGACGTGAGGGGTGAAGGATATAAGGTGGAGATGTGGACAAGAGCTCACTTCCATAGGATTTCAGAAGGGGAGATTATTTGATGGCAATTTATGGAGCTTCACCTTTGTTTCTTCAATATTAGCCACATTTAGGAATACATTTATTGGAACTCCTAGAACTCAATTCTATGCAAACAAAAGGGGCCCTAAGTAATGCCTCATGGGCCTAAAATTGAAAGAGGATAGGTCAACATCCACCAAGGGCCATAAAAAATATCGCATTTGGTATGAAATGATTACTAAACCATCGTCTTAATAAATCAAATCCTAGAAAAATCAGGCTCCCATCTACATCTCCACCAAAGACCCTTCATTCTTCACCTCCACAGAACCCACTTCACTATAAATTTCGAGGAATTCAATATAAATTAGGCAGACAGGTTCTAGAGATGAATTGTATAGGGAATGTTGTCATCAAGGGAGGGAATCCTCATACATTTGAGGAGGAAACTATATGAGGAAGCCAATGCTGAATGACTTGGGCTCGTTTGTTTAAATTCCCAGGAATTCATGGTAAAATGGATTCCAACAAAGAATTGTTGAAAAGTTACGAGTGAAGGATATAAGGTAGAGAATTAGAAGAGACCTTCTAGGATCTGATATACTATGGTGATGGCTGGGTATTTATCTACCATCTCTCCTAATTCCTTTTCCATTAATGGGGAGATTATTTGACGGCCATTTCAAATATCATCATTTGCTCCTTCCATTTAACCACTTCTAGTAATACTTTTCTTAGAATTCCTGGTGGGAACTTAATTCCATAAAACAAATGTGCCCAAAATCCAATGTGTTTTTTCTTCCTTTCTTCTGGGGTTTCTTTCTTTCACGCCTATTTTCATTAACTAAGTATAGCTGGTGCAATGCGTTGTCTACATTCATGAATTTGTAAACCATATTCAAAAGGGAATCCAATCAAAACCCAAAAAGAGAATTGGAGAGAAACCCACCTGCAACTTCATCCAAGCGAAGAAATCCCTGATCTGCCTCCACCCCTTCTGCTCCTTAAGCACCACACACATCTCCCTAAAAGTCAGCTTCGCGACGAACGAGCCCATCACCTCTCTCATGTCGTAGGACCCTTCCGTCCTCACCGACAGACTCCTCACCACCCGAATCGCCGCCACCACATGCTTCCCATACAAATTGCCGTTCCTCTCGTCGTCCAAGAACCGGGCCATCTGCTCCGGCGTCCGGCGGATCCATCTGGGTGTCTGGGCGTGGGAGCCCTGGTTCTTCCTCAGCTGGCTCAGGTACCGGGCCTTGGCATTGATTATCCGGCGAGCGTTGTCGTCGGAGAGGGTTCTTCTGGGGGTTTTCCTGAAGGGTCTTGATTTGATGTTGTTGCCGTCGCTGAGAGTCCAAGGGTCTGGAGAGATGGAGCAGAGGATTTTGGGTTTTGGAGTTTTGGGGATTTGGAATTTGGGGTTTTGGGGGGAGAGATGGAGAGGATTGAGGAATGGGGTTTTGATTGAATCCATGAAATCTTGAAAAGATTCAATCTTTTTTAATTTTTGTGTTGTCTATAGGGTTTAAGGGGTTTTGACATTGCCATTGTCATTGTCACTGTCACGACCGTGGAGAAGATAAGGAGGAGAGATGAAATTTTCACGACCGTCCATGCCCGATATTTCGGATGGGGCCCATTTAAGATGCAATGCAGAGGCTGAGATTTGGCAATTATTAGAATTTTTTATTTTTTAATATTGAGGGCGTACATCCCCTTTCGGCCGGATTAATCCCTATAGAAGAGCCGGGTAAATTTCCTATGACTCCAGTGTGGTAGTATTATTTCAAACTTTCAACCTCCGAAAATAAATGTGGTCTTAAGCCAACTGAGCTCCCCCTTGCGGTTTAATTGGTAAACTTTTGATGTCTAGTTAGAGAAGAATTGTTGAGCACATTTGTGTATGTGATTTTTTATAAAAAAAAAGTACAAAAAGTTGAAAATATTTTTGGTGCTGCAACAAATTTTATGTTTGGTGCGGCGGTTTTTTTCAAATGAATTAAATCTTTTAGTAGTTCCTCCGAAAAGCCTTTTTCTTTTTTTTTTTAACACCCATTTGAATGGAATTGACAATTAGATTGAAATAATAAATTGAGTTCTATCCTTATAAATGTATTTTCGCACCCATCTAAATGGGTCTAAAAGTCAGATTGAGGTTTTTAAAAAATTTATCTATTTTAAAAATTTTATACTTGAGGGCCTTAGAGGAAGGGGTTAAACTGATATGATGAACTTGAAATTTTGCATTGACGATCACATACAGACCTTTCGATCCCCACCTTTCCTTGAATTGACATTAGACCCTGGTGGACTTGAGAAGTCTAAACAGCAAATTGCATAGATGAGCATGCACACACCTAAAAGATCTAGATATGTGGCATATTTGGGGGCCCACGTGCTCGTCATTTTGGAAATGTGCGCAGATGATAGTCCACACAAGTGGAGAGATTGGGACACTCAAGGCTTAACAGTGGCGGCTCCAAGAATTCGAGTCAGTGGAGTCAATAAAAGATTTATTTTCTACAAATCGAATAAATTTGTTTTCCCCTTTATCAACATCTGTCATCTACTTTCAATAATTCGACAAATATAATATAAAATTATCAAATAATCTATTTCCGACAATTCGACAAATATAACATTGAATTCTCAAATAAAAATAAACATAAATTCTCAAACAATTCTTCTTCCTTTCTTCTTCTTAGTTTTTTTTTTTTTTCTCTCTACTGTTCGGCTGGAGTTGGGAGTCTATATGCCTAAATATAAATGTTAGGGTTTTCTCCTTTTAATATGAGGAGAATACCGTATTTAGAGGTTAAATTAGGGTAAATGAAAAGTTAATGACAGAACGTCTAAAAAATGAAATTCTCTTTAAAAAAAATTTTGGGCCCATTATTATTATTATTATTATTTTGGTAGAGAGATGACCTATTAACTTAGGCATTGAGTGAGGTCAAAATCTTCACATAAATTCAATTCATTAAAGAAAAAAAATTAATAAATTTTCAGATCTCAGTGGGGTCAATTGACCCCACTGACATCCATGTAGCGCCGCCCATGCAAGGCTAATTTCAAACCGTGAGCCAATGATGTGTGCTTCTTCATGTCATGCATCCCTAGTATTTGTGCAGCATTATGAGTTTTCCGGCAAGGCTCTTAAATTCCTGAAACTCCATCCTAAGGCCCATGTGGAGATTATTTAGATCCTTAAAAACTAATCTCATCTCTTACTCAATATATCTCAAAATTTCAATTTAAAAGGGAGTCCGGATCTAACGAGATAAAACCCCACGGTGACCGTGAGTGGACCATTAAGAGGATCCCAATTATTTAAAAGGAGTATGTCCTCTTATCTAATGGACACGTAACTGAGTGCTAATGTGGAACCATTGGTTCTCAATTGACTGAGGACCTACTCCTTTTGAACCGAAACTTGGAAAAACATTATTGGATAGGATGATATTCATCTTAATTGGTTTGAATTTTCTTAGGGTTATTGTTACACAATTCCCATGTAAGGATGGTTTTGCCTTACCTTCGAAACAATTTTTCACACCCCCTAAAAATACATACATGTTGTATAAAGCTCATAACCCATACAATACTGGTCACACACCCTAGGAATCTACCATCTTTATATTCTCTGTCACGCCTGTGGCTCCCCTGTAGAAGGAAAGGGTGTTGAGTCCGACGAAGACTGGATATGCAGTGGTGCATTAGTTTCAAATCGAAAACACACTAGTCCTCATCTTAGGTATAAATATACGAGACATCATCTTTAACATCGAAAATACGCTAGTCTTGATCTTAGGTATAAATATGTGAGACATCATCTTTAACTCCGCGTGAAGTCTTTTAAAACCCTGAGACAAAATTGGGTTGGGCTTGCATGAGCCTGCCTCCCGAGGCTCACCCCTTCCGAGGCTCGCCATAAAAGGATGAGTTGGAATACTCCTCTGGATCGTTACACTCTCTCCTTCTTGTGTGTCTTCCGAGCTCTCTTACGCGACAAGAATGGACTCAGACCCCTCACATGAGCGAGTCTGGATCCCCTGTTTTGGTTCAAACAGGGGAGCCTATTTGGACCAATCACCACGTGCCGCGTGGTAAGTTTTGGCTCAGTTTATTCATTTCAAGAGGGGTCTTAGTTGAGGTGGCCAAAAATCACCACGTGGCATGTGGCGCAGAGGATCGGGATTCCAAATGAGCACATGAGCCCCTTGTGAGGGCATGTTTGTGTAGCATATTTCCATAGAAACAGAGACGGTTTTCTTCATAAAACTTACTTTGTGCATAATTTTTCCTAAGAAATGCTTTATTGTCAGCTGAGCCTTTTCCTTCCCCCCACTCTCTCTCTATATAAACGTCTTTTCCTATCCATTATGCATCCAAAACCCTAGCCCCCATTTCTGGAAAATCTCCTTCATCGACGAGCGACGAGAGCTCCTTCTGGACGGCAGCCATCGCCCCCTGCAGGTAAATCCCCCCTCTACCTCTGTCGCTCTTCTCCGCCCTGTGCTTGCAGCCATGCCACAACCCCTCTCTCTCCCTCTCTATTCTCCTTCCAGTCCAACCTTTTTCTTCCCCTGCTGCCTGCCAACCTCTCTTTCTCCCCTGCTGCTAGCCACCACGCGCAGCCAACCCACCTCGCCTGGGCACCTCTTTCTTCCCCCTCTCTCTCTTCTCCACCCCATCCCAGCAACAAAACCCTTCCATCCAGCCACCACGCCCCCCACACGCCCCCCACCCCACCCTGCCTAGCCACTTCCCCCTCTCTCCATTTTTCCCCCATCCTCTGCTTAAGTGCCCACATGACCTGCAAATCTTCCAACTTGCCTACGAAACACTCAAGTGGACCATTACCTTTTGACTTTTTTGATGCATGCATAGATAATCGTTATACTTTTGAATTAGTATATCTTGCTTATGCTCAGCTAGTACTGTATAGCTAGCTACATTTGATCTAAAACAATGGGTATTTTTATTAGTTTTTCACTTATAAATTATGTGGTTATGTTAGATGTGTAGGCCTGTTGCTTGCCACTATCATATATTATAGGATAGAGATTTTGATGCCATGATGTTTTTCTTGTTTCCTTTTGTATTGTTGGTTTTGTGTTCTGTGTTCTTGTTTCCTTACATGTTACTGTGTAGTGTGGCTCTCTTCCACTCAACCTCCTTTTATCAATGTCAAGGTTGCAGAATCCAGCAGTGGTGGGCAGTGGTGGCTAATTTACTAATGTGACAATTTCCACATAAATTACATGTACACAAACGTGCCCTGCCACTCCAGCGAAGTGCTCAGCTAATGCCCCTACAATATACCTACTACACCCCTCCCCCCACTCTCTATTCTTTTTGTAAAAGCCCTAAATCTACTTTTCCTCTCTCTATCTCTATTCCTTTCTCTCCCAATCGACCGGCAAGGCAGCTCTTCCTCTCCTTTCCTCATGTGGAACACTTCGATCGATGGCTATGCGAAGCATGGATTTAGCAATGAGGTATTAGTAATGCTGGTGGAAGATCCTTTGCCCTCTTTGCATCCTTGTAACTTGGGTTTTCTTGTATACCCATGATTTTAATTTCCTGCAAGTCTTTGTCATTTACTTTGTCAAAGAATAAACCAAACATGACTTACAAGTTACTTCGGTCATCCAACTGCTTGAATAGTTCATATATGTCCAGACCGAGTCACAACTCACATGCACTTTGTATTGGACGATGAGCACCATCTATAATATTACTGGTTGTGGAATCAGTTGGCTTACCATGGATTGCATGTGGTCCTCATCTATCAGTTTGATTGCATTATCAACATTCAATAAAAAAACTAGTCTCTGTTTCGTTTCACATCATCCAAAAATCGAGTTCTTGATTAGGATATTGGGTTTATCTTGCATTGTTGGAGAATGTAGGTTGCAAATGGGAGTATTTCCTTTGATGTAAAATGAATTTCCTTGACCCTTCACCTCGTTAATATTCCTTTGTCTCAACCAATTTTATTCCATGTAGACAATGGGGCCCTTAGAGTTATTTTCTCCAATCACTTAAACCAATTTTGAATCAAGGATTATTAAAGAGGTGACTTGTGAATGATATGAGGTGAGGGATGAAGGATATGGTAGCGATTTAGATGAAACCTTGACTTTCTTATATTCGAGTTACTAGGGTGATGTATGGGTATTATTTTCCATCTTCCCTTGATTCACAGAAATAGAGATTCTGCATTTTCATTTTTATTGTTTAGTTTAGCTTAATTTGCTTTTTCTTTTTCCTTTTCTTTTCTTTTACCTATTTTCATCAATCGAAACATTTTCTATTATGAGCCCACACTAAATTTCATTGGGCCAATATCAAATCAGTCACTATATTGATTGGTTTGGATTTTTTTTTTTTTTTAAGTGACCTGCATTAAGGGATGCAAAATTTTTCTAATGATTGCTAAAGGAAATGGCAACCAGTTTTGCTTCCCGAAAGATATAGAAAATCTGAGGCAGGTTAGCAATCTAAGCCTTATTTTGTTCTTATAGCTTGATGCTGAAAAAAGTTGGATTCTTCTTCCTCCTTGAGCAACATCAGCTCTCTTTGGTTCAAATGGGTCCTTTAATCTTTGAAAAACAAAGTTGTACCTCTTCTTCAAACTTCTCTTTTATTCACTTAAAGCGAAATAAATCTACATTAATCCCTTCCTCAACCCCTCTCAACATCATAAGGAAACAAGACACCTCCTAAAAATTCCCCAGATTCCATAAACCCTTATCAAATTGCTTAAAGTTCTAGGATTGAAGATTGCGAAGTTTTCTTATTTGCATTCAAGATTGAGGTTATGTAGGTCAGGCTGGGTTGACCCACATCGGTTGCATGTTTGGAAAATGTGGCCCATTTTAAAAATGGGTCAAATGCAGATTGGTCTTCAACTCATAGACTCCCTGTAGTCAACCCGACCTATTTTGATTTGTTCGGACTCATTTGTCACCACTACTTGTCATAGATCATAGAATTTCGTATTAGTCACTGTGTTGCTGTGTATTTGATATTCTGATATTTCTGTTGTGATATACCATTTAAAAAAATGAAATCTATTAAGAAATGTAATGCAAAAACTATGTTATTGTATAAATACCATCTAGAAAAGTATATTGTGATCTGTACCATGTATATAGGATAAATCGAAATTCAGTGGATGGGATGATGTTCCTGGTTACTTGTAATTGTTTATGACAAATAATGAGTCAAGTTATGACTTGCTAAGATCCAAATGACACTGTTTATCCTCAAATTTAGTTATCTATATTCATTTTACAATGATCCAAAAAGGACATTTGTTAAAAACCATTCACTAAACTATTTACCTGTTTTATCCAGATTGTTGAAGATGTCTGAATCACGACGCTCATCTACACAAACATGGACCATTGATCGAGTACCGTACATCATTCGAGGAGCCAACGAAAGTGCTAATACACCAAAAATAATATTCACAGGCTCATACCATCACGATCCCAAATCGTAGCCATACACTGCACCATACCAACTACACCAAAGCCACAACGGTTAGTGGAAATGATTGTGGAAGTGATGTTATATGATAGCTGCTTCATCGTTCAATTATTTCTTATTGCAGATAATAGAGATGCCAAGTTAGATGATCCTATTTTAAAAACCAGTTGTATGTTGCCAATTATACGTGTGGATCTATTGGTATTGGAGAATCAAATTCCTTTTATGGTTATGGAAAAAATATATGAACGGATCAATACATGAACCGAATTCCTTATATGAGCCAAAACCATCAAAAACTCTCTATCAAAATTTTCAAACGTCTTATTTCAATGTAGAGTAAGATCTCTAGAGAGTTTCATCATCATCAAATATGTCTCACTTTCACTATTGGATCCAATGACCAAGGCCTATGAGTACAATTCTCCCCCTACATCTCCAACGACAATGGTAGACCATAGAATGCCACCATTCCCGTTTTTTCCTTTTGCAATATAGATCGAATATTGATAAGACTTAGAAGCAAGGAGAGCAAGCATACTTGATGTGGAGTGGTAACTTTTTGGAAATCTCTAGTGTCTCTCTCGACCATAACACATTTTGTATATTTTGGAAATTAGTTGCCTTTGAACAATGTTTAAGAATTATGGAATATTCTGTATGAGCTGCGCCATTTTGATGAAAAACCTTGTCCGTTCGTCTAAAAATATCTTCATGATGAAGAGCAACAAAATTATTGATCATTTATTTGAAAATGATAAAGAGGAGAGTTATCAAGATATCTTTAAAGAAGTAAACAAATCTCGAAAAAGTTGCTTCAAAGAGATATTTGTAAAAGCAAGTTGTAAATTTAAAGACTCTCCATGGATTGCCAATAATATGATATTGGCATTGGTTGTTGCCTTTTTTAAATGTCAACTATTATTGCCAAATAAATGATCAATAGTTTTGTTGCTCTTCATTATATAGATATCTTTAGACGAACAAAAAAGGCGTTGCATCAGAATGGCGTAGCTCACATAGTATGTTCCATAATTCTTACAATATTGTTCCAAGGCAACCCGGTTCCGAAGTATACACAGACAATAGGGATTCCAAAAAAGTTTCTATTCAATTCCACATCAAGTATGCTTGCACTCTCTTTGCTTTTAAGTTTTATCCCGTCGTATTCAATCTTTGATGCAAAAGGAAAAAATGGCAGTGGCGGCAATTTATGGTCCATCATTGTATTTGGAGATGTAGGGATAGGAGTGTACTCATAGGCTTGTTCATTGGATCCAATAGTAGAAATGGGACGGGTTTTGTCAATGAATAAGGTGCAATAGATGATGAGGAGACTCTCCAGAGATCACACTCTTCATTGGAATAAGACGTTAGAAAATTTTGATTGGGAGTTTCTCGAGGGATTTGGCTGAGGTAAGGGATTTAGTTGATGTATTGATTCGTTCATATATTTTTTCCAGAACCACAAAAGGAATCTGATTTTCCAATAGCAATAGATCCATGCGTATAATTGGCAATATCCATGTTTTTAAAATAGAATCATCTAACTTGGCATCTCTACTCTATGCATTAAGAAATGGTTGAATGATGAAGCAGTTATCCTATAACATCAGTTCCACAAACTCCTTGGGTTGATTGGTATTGTTTCCGAGTATTAATCTTTAAATGTTGATCTCTCTATATCTTGCTTGATCTGATAGTATAAATTTATTCCATTTGTGGGTTGCACATTCCGGGATTTGAGATCCTTCATTTTTTTAGCTATGTTGTAGATGGTACAGTGCGGTGGTACGCCCGCAATTTGATATCCTCCAATTGTTTTGTAACTCTGGTGTAGTTGGTGTGATATAGATGCGATTTGAGATCGTCCATTTTTTGTAACTATGTTGTAGTTTGTATAGTGCGGTAGTAAGAGCCTATGAATATTATTTTTGGTGTATAAGCGCTTTCGTCGGCTCCTCAAATGATGTAGGGGATTCAATCAAACAATCAAGAAAGCCAAAGTTGTTATTGCATTCGTTTCCCTTTTTATTCAACATTCCTATAAATTTATATGGGATTATATTTGAGAAAGGTATTTTGAGTTTCTTCAAGCTTTTATTTTTTTTTGAGAGATCTGAAATGGTAGGTCTGGTGTGAAAGTTTTCTTTTCATGACGTATATTTCTACTACTTTGTGTGACAGAGAGAGAAAGAAGGAAAGGAACTACTTTCATGATGTTGGAAAACCATATATATTTCCATGAGTTTGCCATTTTATTTTAGTACAACACTGGTATCTGTGAATTACCTTGTACCTTGTACTTATGCAAAAGAAAATAAGAAAGAATATGCAGGGAGTAAGGAAGGAAGCAGACATATTTTAAATCAATATGCACAGCCTAATGGTTCTTTTCGAAGCTATTAATGATTTTATATATTTGAGATGAACAACTATTAATGTTTCAGAAGTTATTGCACTTTATTGCATGGAACATGACAGTGCTTGAACAGTTGAGAGAAAAGGAGATTAATGGAGAAGGTTTTTCCCAGGTCTGCTGGAGCTGAGAATTCCTATTACAGGGTCACCTGAGAATTGAAATACCATCACTAATTGGAATCACATATGCTCAGCGGCCCTTAAGCGTTTTGATTCTGAAAGCGAAAGCTGCAGGTTATACGGGAATTTGGAGAATCTTATAATATAAGCCAAATAACTGTTGGGTATTTGAAAACTGTGCAAACAAAACAACAAATTCCAAAAGCCTGGGTCAGCTTTAACGCTATGTTGGAAATTCCCAACAAGAAGAATTTCATTCCTTGCAAGCAAACAGACACTAAATGTACAAGGAACTTTGTTTTTTTAATTTAAACTTCTTCAAATTTATAATGGTTTGTTATTTTGAATAGAGTTTTACTTTGTTATGTTCCTTCTTATTTCCTAATTATGTTTTTGAAACTTTGATCCTATCAATACCATTATGACTAATATTTTTATTTCTTTTTTATGTATGTATAAGCTTATGCATTAAGCACGGTGTTCAGGCTAGTATTGAATCATCATGTTCATTTCCTTGACCTCTGGCCTCTATTCAGGACTCTAGTTATATTCACTCTAACTGCCATTCGTAGGAAAAGAAAGTAAAATGTGATGATTTTACTTCTAATATATGTGGTTTAATCCAATCCAAGTTCGGCTCACAGTCAATTAATCACATTTATAACACATGATCTTCCTCTTAAATTTTTAAGAAAGTGTTCCGCATGTGATTATTATGAAGTTGAATCGACCTTATCAAGATGGTTATGTAACACTAATTCATTGTTGGGTCAGTGTGCAGCATCTGGCATGCTCCTGTTTTTACAAGATTGATTAATGAGTCGTGCCATTTTGTTCATCTGCATCTTTCCCCAAGAAAAACATTTTAGCTCACTTGTGCCTCACTTGGAAGCAAGATAATGGAGAGAGACAGGAAGATAGATTGGTAGTCTTATGTCCTTGAAATGTATTGGTAGTCTTCTATCCTCAAAATGTAAGGATCAGGTATTATTCAAAATGTAGTGATAGATAGAGCCAATCCACTGGTATCTCAGTTACTAAGGTAACCTCCCTTCCACATTAATAGTTAGGGATCAATTCTTGGCTGCAGTGCTGTGTAACAGTGAGTACTTGCCTTAAAAAGGCATTTCAAAATTATTTTGATAAGATCCATTATAACAAACAAAGCATACACTATGAATAATGGATAAAGATAGAGCTAATTGTGATTGATTTCCAAATTCTGTACCTCTACACAGCCTATAAATAGGCACTTGCAAATGAAATGTGTAGGTAATTCAAATTTACATCTTAAGCCTAACCAATACTGAGGAAAGGTACACTGTCAACAGGGGTGTTTATGGCCGGGCTGGGCTGGTCTAAGATATATCCAGGACTGGCCCGGCCTCTAAACTGTATGTTTGAGCCCAGTTCAGGCCCGAATCGGGCTATAAGGAGCTGGCCCAAGCCCAGCCCTTATATGAGACCCACTGTGAAAATCTGAACTGTCCATCTCTAGAAAGCCAAAAATGGCCAGGAGTCCAAATTTTAGGGATTGATTCATGGTGGATTGCGAGAAAATGGTAAAAAAAAACTTGTCAACAGTTGGATGTAGTACATTCAAGTCCACATATTGTATAGTATTAGTAACAGAAGAGATTGTATTTGTACGGGGCATCTCAAGCCAAACCCATATTTTATTTGGCAAATAGAGTAAGTTTTTGGGACATTTCAAAAAAATATTTTTTTATATTTGTCCGTCCCCCAATATTTTTTTTTACATTCTCCCAACATATGAAGCATAATCATGTATTTTGAAACTTTCATCAATCCAACGGTGGGTCATGTATGGATTGGATAAATCATAAACGGTTATAAGTAAATGTGTTAATTGTCGTCATGATAAATTGGATTTAATAAAATGAGCTCTGTATTGATAAAAAAAAGAAAGAATTTATGTAGGGTTATACTCTCCCACTAAGTACAATTTCAAATGTTACCTGCTTTATAAAAAAATGAGTCTGGGCTTTTGAAATTATACATATAAGCATAAAAGAGATGAAGAAAAGTGTCATTTCACTCTAAAGACGTATGGTGGTCGGAAGACCATTCTTTTTGAAGACATAGAAGTCCCGAAGGTATTAAAATGAAGAAAAAGTCTACAAAGAGATCCCAGCCGTCCAGCGGGGATTTCGTGCCACAGCCCGGGAATTTCCCTCGGTGTGTTAGAACAGATTGTAACATGAAAGACAAGGGCCTATTTGTAAATATTAAAATCTAAAGAGGCTTATTTACAAATTGTAAAAACCTTAATGGGGTATATTTTTGAGATGTGTTTCTTATTTTGTTCTGTTTTGAAATTGGCCAAGCAGAGAGAACTTGCCTCATTTAAAATTTTTCTCCCTTTGCCAAATCACAGCTTTCTCCACTGAGAAGGGATATTATAGAAGGCATATTTTCTTCACACGGAATGAATAGGCCTAGCTTCTGCTCTCGTCCAAGGACTCTCCTCCCTCATCTCGGCAGATAGTTCCTGCTCTCAGCATCAACGCTGGCGCAGGTCGCAATACAAACTCACGGCAGGTACATCATCAATCTCTCTCCCTCTCGCTCTCCATTCCTCTCTGTATCTCTATTGCCCAGCCCAAACCTATCTCTTTCTCCCTCTCTCTCTCTACATCTCTCAATATCTCTGTCTCCCAAACCCAAAGACCCTTCTTCTTTTGCATGTATGTGTGTGTGTTTTTTAGATTATGCATATTGAAAATATTATAAGTTTTGGTTGTCGATTCTGTATACTGTCTAAGTTCTTTTTTTTTTTTCACATTAAAGGAGACATTATTTGATGGTCATTTTTAGATATTCATCTTTCATTCTACGGTTTTAGTCATATATTGAAATACAATCTTATGTATTTTATAATTTTCATATTGGACGTTTTGTATTTACAATCTGTACAATCTGCAGCCCTTTCGCTGCTGACCCTGTATGCAGCCAAAGGCCCAAAAGAAAGGCCATGTAGGTATTTCTCATCAAACGACCTTCTTCTCCTTGGCAAGAGACTTCCCCACCACTAGCTATTAACCAACCCATCTCATAAAAACAATAAAAAGGCATGATAGCATGTTTTTGAATCCAGTGAGTGGTATGAAGTGAGAGTGAAAATTGTAGTATGAGAGGGTTCTTTTGTACCAGTTCAGCTGAATGGATGAAATGTTTTGAGTGAGATTCTCTGAGTTCTCTGTAGAGAGTATTAAGTTGTGTGGGTCTAGCTGAGCACCTCCTCTAATTCCTCCATCAATTGAAACCCACCCGATGATGATGACGACGGCAATGACTTCGATTATGTTTGTCCAGTTCCACTTCTTCAACTCATTAGGTGCTTGATAATGGGCCTTATTGGATAAACCAATCAGTTTAAATTTGTGTGAACGAGTGCTTAACACACTTGATTTGGAGAGTTAATAAAGTTTTTACATGTCATGAATCAAATGACAAAACATGAGGGTGGAATTTGAATGAACGTTTAGAAGCACCAAAGGTGGATCATCATCATTCATCACAGTTGTTTAAAGCAGCAAAATCGAAAGAGTCCTTTGGTATTAAGTCTCCTCAATAGTCAGGACCGATTAGATTTTGTGTAAATTGCGCTCTCAGTTCTCTCTTGGTACAAAATCCTTGTGAAACACCATCCATCTCATGCTAAAAGTGCAAGCATGTTGGTTAGTAGGAGGGTAGGGGTAGAGAGTTGCAGAGAAAGATGGGTGGGTTAAGGGAGATGGAGAGAAAAAAGAGGGCAGGTTGGGACAGAGCAGTGAGAGTGGTTGAGAGGGAGGAGAGAGAGTATAAGATACCATGTACCAACCCAAAAACTTAAGCTGATAGGTGGAAGGCCCAAACAGGTATATGAAGCCCATGTCCTGATATCATCTTAGAGTTGCTAGCCAGTAATCCCAAAACCAATTGGTGATTGGAAATTGCACAAACAACTAGTTAACACCCCGCTCAGGCGGGACACCGTCCGGATCTGAAGCACACGCCGACACAAGACTATAATGCGGCATGGCTTGCCCTGCGCACTTGCACCCGCACAAACACACAATACGGCATGAGATATTTTTGCCTTGCGTGGTTTCGAACCCGAAACGTGTTGGCTCTGATACCATGTACCAACCCAAAAGCTTAAGCTGATAGGTGGAAGACCCAAACAGGTATATGAAGCCCATGTCCTGAGTGTGGGATGTGGGACTTTCCAACAGAGAGGAGGGTAGGTTGGGAGAGAGTAGCATAAATGAGGAGGGCTGTTTGAGCGGGAGGAGAGGAGAAAGAGATGGATTGGTTTGGAATTTGGATAGAGTTGAAGAGAGTGAAGGGAGAGTTATGGATGGAGTGAGCGGAGAGAAAGAAATAGACATAAGAAGTCGTGTTCATAACCTTTTTCTCCCTCCTTAGGTGCGTGTGAAATGGATTTGAAAATCTCATTGCACCATCGCATGTTAAATTTCAACGTACCAGATCAACTCCATATATATATTAGCAAAAAATAGAGTCAAAACAGTGATAATGATTTATTTCAAAAGATATATGGCTAATATTTTTTTGTCCTTGGGTAGGCCTTTACCCATATAAACCTATTTTTCATTAGTTTATTTTTTAATTTTTCTGACAAGCTGATTGAATTTTGTGTCATCTATGATTAAATGATACACATCTTTCATTAGTTTTATTTTGCCTTGGAACTCTATAAATAATTTATGTAATAGAACCAGTGTATAGAATTTTAACCTCTCACATTATGACAAGCAGAGCCAAGCTCCATTTCACAGAACTGCTTCAATTCTCTCTTAGATAATGGTTGAAGCCTTTCAAAAGAAAATCTCTTTGTACATTTCTCAAGTTTTTGGGAGTTCCAATCTCTCCTCCGCGGAATGTTTATTGTTATTTGAGTCCTCTTAGAGTGAGGCCTTTTCGGTTTTTCGGTGATGGGCTTCTATTCTTCTTTTGTAATGTTTTTTTTTCTTGCTCAGGTTCTGAGTTTTTTTTGGACATATTGTCTCTATGTATTTTATGCCTTTCTTATTCAAAACTTAGCCTTTAGAGAGAGAGAGAGTATATAGAATTTTTAACCATATTCTCACTTTGTTATCTATGAAAACAGATTCAAGTAATTCCAACAGAGACAATGAAGGCCTCGACGCAATCATTAGCCCTCCTCTGCTATCTCCTTGTATTCACGAGCAATAGTTCCCTCTCCTCTAGAATAAATCCAATTTTTCTTGGAGAGCCAACATCACCACCTCCATCATTTGGCAATGCTAACGTTACTGCTGCAACTGTATCATCTCCATCATCTTCCAATGCCACTGCTGCTCCTACCCTAGCTGCATCATCCTACAATGTGAGGATTGTGGCTACCCCCCCACCCACATTGTCATCTAACATGGTCAGAGTTGCGCTTACACCACCTCAGTCAACTCAAAATACTGCTTACTCAATCACGCCACCCTCACTTGGATGCGGATGTGGCCAGTATTCTCGTGCAGTTTTTATCCTGGTTCTTTCATTTCTTGTAGTAGCTCTTATTGTGTCATTTGCATTATGCTGTAGTCTTTTTTCTTTGTGCACCTATATATTGTACTATATGTATACTAATTATAATTAGTTTTGCTTAATCTCTGAAAACTTTCATTACTTGTTTGGTTTCCTTTTCTTTTCATTTGCACGTGTGCCTTATTATTGTGATTGGTACCAAACCCTAGCCCCTTTGATTGGTGGCCCTCAAATCCATTGTCAATAAAATTAATGATAAAGCACTTGTGATTATAAACTCCCTTTTTGGTATGGTTTTGTAATAAAGGATCCAATCGACAGCGGGACATGTGACATGTCATATCAACCTTTCTCCTTAATGGGTTGCTAAACTAGCAGCCTTTACTAATAACAAACAGGCTAACTTTGGATCTGTTTATATATATAGACTTCAAAGGTATGAAGTCTTGGGTTAGTTGATGGAAGTTCAGCTCAAGTAAGTTCCAACTTCCATAGTGAATTTGAGTCCTACCTAAAACTGAGATAAAGATGAGAAACAATAGGTAAAATGTAAAAGAAAGCTTTCTAGCTGTAATAAATATTTATTTGCATTTATTTTTATTTCAATTTTATGTATAAAATTATTTTCTCTTCTATAATATTTTTCCAAATACTATTTCAAGAGAAACATTAAACCTAGATATACCTGGGCTGTGGATAGCACCTGCTCCCACAGCTCCCTCCAGGGTTAGGGTTAGGGTTCGATACCATTTTTTGGACGAGACAATTTCTTGAGGGGCTGGAGTCCCAGGTGCATCGTCCCTAGCTACATTGTATTACAATGCATCGTCACAAGGTGGCAGGTGGCTCTACAAAATAGATATATCCTACGTAAGAAACACCTTTTTATTTATTTTCACTACCCTCATGCCACATCTTTTCCAAGCTCCCCACCTTGAATACACCGATGGATTTCAGTTGGCTGGCCAAAGACTCTTAGGTAGTGGAGGGGTCTTGTCTTAGACACTTACCTTCGTTGCATGTGTCCGTAGGAATTAGTTCTCAACTGTTGGTTCAGGACTAAAAGCTTCTCCGTCGGGCCGGGCCAAAATGCATTTGGAAAACCATTAAAAATCCAAGGATTTTTAAAAAAATAAAAGGGCTTAGATTATCTGAACCAAGCACTATTTGGCCCACTCCTACCCGTAGGGTGTGTTACACATCACTAGCATCCCATGGAATGGAAGTTCAGAGAGAGAGAGAGAGAGGGTCTAAGCTGAAATTGGAGATTCCGAACCAAAAAAATGGGAGGACAGCCAGGGGTGGAAAGGGGGCAAAGCACCATCCCCTGCCCTCAAGTTCTATGGGTACTGTCAGGGGCGGACCTACATGTAACCCCAGGTCTATTTTGAAATTGCTAGAGAAGTGAATGGGTTTGGACCTGCCCCATTTATAACTAATAAATAATTGCCCCACGTCTAAACTGTGTGTTCGCCCCACGTTACAGAATTTTGCTAAAAACACTCATGTCATTTTTTTCCCGCCGAGAGCACCAGAACCTTTTTGCGCTGTTCTCTTTCGACATTGTCTTTCTATTGGGAGTGTGAGATCCTCTTCACGATGATCGAACTTTACATTGCTGGTCCTCTCGTAGTTAGTGTCTCTCTCACCAAATAACGCTAAGTAAGGCAATCTTCCTCTCTCCTCAGATGTAGCATAATTCTAATCACTATATACCTAAATTTGAACCTTTAATCTCCAAATCCTATTTTCAAATCCTACTCCAAACCTAAACCCTAAATCACCAAATATGAGCATATCTACAAGATGACCAACTCATCATTGGGCACGCTTTAATCTTCAATTCATACATAAATCTCATGTGTGGATAATTTTAGTTACACTTAAGTGGCGATTTTTCTTCTTTGCCATAAACCAATGACCAACTATAGGGAATTATTTTTACAGATAAGGTAAGTATATGCAACCAAATTCTTTAGATCCAAATAAAACCCCTTTGGAAATCCAAATTGGGTAATTGAGTGCTCACCTAAATCACCATTTCATGGCATTCAAACGCCAAAGATTAAAGAAAATGTTATCTTAGTCTTATTTGATGATGATGAATTGATGATAACCTGAATTTGTAAGAGGCAGTGAGAAGACTCTTCAATTGGACAGGAGATCTGAGCATGGATTTTTTTTATTTCTATTTAAATGCAATAAATTTGATCTTATGGTATTGTTCATGTGAAAAAAGTTAGCAAAGTCAAGCAAAAACTTAGCCCCACCCAAACAAAAATCCTGGGTCCGCCACTGACGATGGTAGCAATCCAATGGAGCACATCCTAGTGGAATGTAGGTGAAAGTCTTCCGCCAAAGTAAAATAACCTTATACAAATTCGCAAAACTTAGTAAAACACATGAAGAAAAAAATTCTTGAAATTGTGGTAAGAGTCCTTATAAAAAATCACAAAAAGATTAAAAAACCAAATTTTCTTTTAAATAAATAATAATTGCAACAAATGAAAAATCATTTGTCACCCTAGAAATTCAAGGCTCAAAATAGCATGTCAATTTTAAGGTACCTTATACGCAAATAATCTAGAAATTCATGTAGGTTCTTAATGCAACCACTTATGAAAAATTCAGGACATCTCAAAATAGCCTAGACTTTTACAAAATTTCATTCAAATAGGACTTCAGCCCACTATTAGATTTATCACTTGCAAAAAACTGTGAACAGAGTATCAATATTGTGAGTTTTGTTAATCAATTTAATTGTGGGTCATCTTTTATTGGATTGAAATTTTGCGAGGGCTTATAAGAAAAGAGTGCTTTTAAGCATTTTAGATTCTCACAAATATGCCCCACTAAGGTACCTCATAAATCTCTCTAAGAGTCCCAATTTATAAATTTTTCGTACTTATAGTTTATATTGCATATTTACAGGACTCTTATTTAAACAAGTTATAATTTAAAAAATAAAGTAACAACCCTAATGAAGTAGCATGTTTTTTTTTATACACTTTTGCATTTTTAAGAAAGGATAAATGATAAGTGAGACTAGAAGACTGGTCATAGTTTGCACCAAAATCTCAAAATAATATTTGAAATTTTTTTTGGAACACCTCCTAACTAGGATATTCAGGAACTTGATCTTACTAGTATTTATCATCTTAAAAGGTTTTGCTCCAGTCTGATTTGTTGTGACATAGATAAAAAGTAAGAAAATTGTAAGATGGTTCCATTTCTTCAACAAGCATGGTACCAACTAACATCTAACTTTCAAGTTTCTACAAAACAGCGAGATGAGGGTACCACTCAATACCTGCTACTTGGAGATAGCGTGTGGGTTATTCGTGGCTAATCTAAAACAGTAAAAATCATTGGGTTTCCATTTATGGTTTATTAAGTAAATGACCTAGGCAAAGCGTTCCCATTTATGTAATAAATCACTCAATAATACTAGCATTAGCCGGTTCTTTCTCCTTTTAATTCCTCTCTTTTCTGTCCTTCTCTTTCCTTCACTTTATTTTTTTCTCACAAATCAATCAAGATTGTGTAACACTGCTTTTGAAATCAAAGACTCAATGGCATTGCCCCACCCCCAACCCCCCTGAAGACAGACAACCTACGGATGCTCTTCCGTCCATATGCAGGAGCCTATAGTGATGTTATAAGAATTCCAAAGTGCTGAGCTTTTGAAGTGAGATATATTTGCTTCGACCACATTGCCCAAAGAGAAAGATGGAAGAAGGTGAAACAGCAGCTAGCCAGCCTAGCTTCATCAAACAGGCCTCAGTAAACTCTGCCACTCTACGCAAATAAGGATCACTTACAGACTTTGGGTGGCAATCAAACTCCCATCTGACAAAGTTCTTTCACTACATTTTGAATAATACCTGATCACTAAATTTTGAGGACAGAAGACTACCAATACATTTCGAGGACATAAGACTACCAATCTATCTTCCTGTCTCTCTCCATTATCTTGCTTCCAAGTGAGGCACAAGTGAGCTGAATGGTTTTCTTAGGGGAAAAATTAGATGAACAAAATGGCATTGACTCATTAATCAATCTTGTAAAAATAGGTGCATGACAGATGCTGGCCACTGAGCCAACAATGAATTAGGGTTACATAACCATCTTGATAAGGTCCATTCAACTTCATAATGATCACGTGTGGAACACTAGCTTAAAAACTTTTAAGAGGAAAATCATGTGTGTTAAATGTGATTAATTGACTGTGA
Source organism: Litsea cubeba (assembly GCA_012931725.1). Lineage (NCBI taxonomy): Eukaryota > Viridiplantae > Streptophyta > Magnoliopsida > Laurales > Lauraceae > Litsea > Litsea cubeba. The sequence goes on along the minus strand of CM022946.1, from coordinate 5,462,300 downwards.
GCCGAACTTGGATTGGATTAAATCACATATATAGATGTAAAAATCATCACATTTTACTTTCTTTTCCTACAAATGGCAGTTAGAGTGAATATAACTAGAGTCCTGAATAGAGGCCGGAGGTCAAGGAAATGAACATCATGATTCAATACTAGCTTGACCACCATGCTTAATGCATAAGCTTATACATGCATGCATAAAAAAAAAGGAATAAGAACTATTAGTCATAATGGTATTGATAGGGTCAAATTTTCAAAAAAACATAATTAGGAAATAAGAAGTAACGTAACCAAGTAAAACTCCATTCGAACTAAGAAGATATTACAAATTTAAAGTTGTTTAAATAAATGCAAAAAAAAAAATAGTTCTTTGTACATTTAGTGCATGTTTGCTTGCCGGGAATGAAATTCTTGTTGTTGGGAATCTCCAACAGGATGTTATATTCACTCTATTCAGGATTCTCAGCGCCAGCCGACCTGTGAAAATCCTTCTCCATTAATCTCCTTTTCTCTCATCTGTTCAAGTGCTGTGATGTTTCAAACAATAAAGCGCAATAACTTTTGAAAGATCAAATAGTTATTCATCTCAAAGATGCCATTGTTGTACTAAAATAAAATGGCAAACCCATTGAAATATATGGTTTCCAACATCATGAAAGTAACTCCTTTCCAAAAAGTAGAAATATACGTCATGAAAAAGAAACTTTTACACAAGACATACCATTTCAGATCTACGATAAAAAAACAAAAGCTCGAAAAAACTCAAAATACTTCTCTCTCTCAAATACAATCCCATATAAATTTCTATATAAATTTCTGGGGATGCCTAGCAGCAATAGAATAAATTGCAATAACAACTTGTATAAGTGTGAGGAAGGCAATAGCTGTGGACACTATCAGATAAAGTAAGTCCCATGGAGCATCTGTGAACTTGCGGCTTAGTTTGACGATCATCTCTTTAAACAAGCTTTTTGGAGATTTGTTCACTTCTGTAAATAGATCTTGATAACTCTCCTCCAAATAAGAAGAGACACCTGTGCAAATCTGGTCCAATTGCAGCGCCACCTCTTCATCATTGCCAAATAAATCATCAATGATTTTGCATGCCTTCATTATGGAGACATCTTTAGAAGAAGAAGCAAGGCGTTTCATTAAAGTGGAATAGCTCGTACAGTACGTTCCATAATTCCGACAACATTGTTCCATGGCAACCAAGTTCCGAAATATGCACAATATGACATGGTTGAGAGAGACAGTAGGGATTTCCAAAAACTTTCCTCTCAATTTCACATCAAGTATGCTTTCACTCTTCTTGCTTCTAAGTTCTATCCCTTGGTATGAGATCTCTAATGCAGAAGGAAAAAATGGCAGCGGCGGCGGTCTACAGTCTATCATTGCCCTTGGAGATGTAGGGAGAGGAATGTACTCATAGCCTTGGACATTGGGCCCAATAGTGGAAGTGGGACAGATTTGACAATGAATAAGGTGCAATAGATGATGAGAAGACTCTCCAGAGATCTCACTCTTCATTGGAATAAGAGGTTCAAAAAACTTGATAGCGAGTTCCTTGAGGGATTTGTCCGATGTAATGGACTCAGTTGATGCTTTCATCCATCCATATTTTTTTTCCAGAACCAAGAAAGGAATCTGATTCTCCAATAGCAATAGATCCACGCCTATAATTGGCAACATCCAACGGTTCTTTAAAATAGGATCAGACAACTTGGCATCCCTACTCTCTGCATTAAGAAATAGCTGAATAATGAAGCAACCATCCTTTAACATCATTTCCGCAAACTCCTCAGGGGCGATGGGTATTTTTTCCGAGTAGTAATCTCGAATTGATGGTTTTAGTTCTACCATTTCTTGCTTGATCTGATGCAATAAACTCTTTCCATTTTCAGCCCGATGAAGGATGGATACTGTGATTTGAGATCCTCCATCTTTTTTAGCTCTAGAGTAGTAGTTGGTACAGTGCGGTGGTAAGTTTGAGATTCAAGATCCTCTATTTCTTCTAACTCTTGCATAGTTGGTACGGTGCGGTGGTATGGGCCTATGGATATTAATTTTGGAGTATAAGCGCTTTCATTGGCCCTACGAATGATGTAGGGGACTCGATCAATGGTCCATGTTTGTGTAGATGAGTATCTTGCTTCAGACATCTTCAACATAAATCAGGTAAATAGTTTAGTGATTGGTTTTTAACAAATGTCCTTTTTGGGTCATTGTAAAATGAATAAAGATAACTAAATTTGAGGATAAACAAAGGGTCATTTGGATCTTAGCAAGTCATAATGCGCTTTATTATTTGTCATAATTAATTACAAGTAACCAAGCGCAGTTTAAGATACGTACGTCATTGCATGCACTGAATTCCGATTTATCCTATATACATGGTGCATATCACAATATACTTTTCTAGATTGGTATTTATACAATCACATAGTTTTTGCATTACATTTCTTAATAGATTAATTTCATTTTTTAAATGGTATATCACAACAGATATAGTTTTTGCATTACATTTCTTAATAGATTAATTTCATTTTTTAAATGGTATATCACAACAGAAGTTTCAGAATATCACAAACACAGCGACATAATGACTAATATGAAATTCTATGATCCATGACAAGTAGTGGTAACAAATGAGTCCGAAAAGATCAAAATAGGTCGGGTTTGTTGGGATTTGTGTATGCCCTAAAGCCCACTAGCTGCACTATCATCTTTTGTTACTGGATATTTACTGGTTATTTAATGGAAAGATTCTTTTATGCTTAAATATGTATATATGTATGGTTGTGTAAGGCTCATTGTTTCTGGTAAATGAATTAGGTGTGTAGTGTCTACGCACAGATAGGTTTAATTTATGGACAACTGGAAACATCATATTTGTTCATAACTGAAAGATGGAGCTGGGCACTTCATCTTGGTATAAGTTATAATGAGAGACTCTCCTGTATTCAGGGTGACTTACCTAAGTCATGGGAGGGCTTTCCCGGATTCATCTCATTAGTGCATATGCAATGCATTGAACAGGACCATGGTAGGTGTGATCTCTAAAATAGTACTATCACAGAGAGAGATCAAGTCACCTCATGCTACTGAGTGACCGGTGCTCTTAATCTTGAGCATTTGTGGATGAACTGACGAAGTCAAGTTCTTGTGCTTTAATTCACTATGGGTGAGATTCTTTTCATGGGTCAACAGCTCTGTGTTTTGGGTACTCGGACGTGATTAGTTGGGACGTGCAGATGCAATATAGAATCTATGCCATCTGATGATGGAATAATCGTCCCCTTAGAATTAGCCGATTAATCATCAAAATCTAAGATCTTAGTATATGGATGTTCCATATGGATATTGAACTTGTGGGTCGCTCCCTGGATCAAGAGAATGATATTCGAATGATGATTATGTTAAGGATATGAAGTTCTAAGGTTTAGATGTAATCGAGAAGGTTGATAGTACATGTGATAACCTGACTCGATTATGGATGTTACATAGAGGGGCATTCAGGTCATTACACTTAGTAGGTCGAAGACAACCGTCATTTTATGACGAGCTTATTATATTATATATTTGTCCTTGGAGTTCAACCATAACTCTTTAGTGGAATGAGTTAAGGTTAAAATGGTCTTTATGTTGCTATGAGTTTAGCATGGACATTTTGGTCATTTTGGGAGCCAATGGCAAATATGTCTTTTGGTCCCTTCTCTAGTCACTTTCCAAGATTGGCATGGTTTCCTAAAATGTTTAGATAACATTTGGATGAATTATTTTAGTGGAAAAATAATTTTGAGTTTAAATTCAAATAGGCCTTTGATGGCATACATGAATTCAATTCTAGATAAATTGTATGTGGGCCATGGTGTGCATTATCATAAGGGACGTCCATAATAGGATTTCCATGGGTAAGGTTTCCAATTTTGAGTATGTCTCTCTACTTGAAAGATTGGACTCCTCTTTGGATTAGTATTCTTATGAGAAAGTTTCCTTTTTGGATTAGGAACTTAAAATTAGTAAGTGTTCTACAACTAGGATTACTAATTTCATGGGAAGTTCCTTTTGGTTTCCTTTTCTAATTAGAGTGTTTCTTAAAGGAAATAAGTCTTTCCTTTTTGGACATCAATGAGAATTAGAAGAGATAAACTTTTAGGAAAGGTTTCCTCAAAGTTTCTATAAAAGAAACCCAAACCCCTCTTGGACGTCCAACACTTTGTGAGCACAAGGAGAGTCCCACACTCCAACCTTTGGAGGTTTTCTTCTTCATTGAAGAAGGCTTAAGGTCTGAGATTTTTCCTTGGAGAAATAGTTCTTAACTCCTAGATTAAGATCCCACCATCTTAGCCAATCAGATTTGGAAGTGAGATAGAGGAGAAGATCAAAGGCAATACTAGTGCAGAAAATTCCAGCAACTTGTTTGCTAATTGCAAGTCTGAGTTCGGGCCTTTGGATCTATTTTCTCAGAGATTTGAAGTCTACAAATCTTCGAGGTAATAGTCTTCTTCATTCTTCTTTAGTTATACACTTGTTGGTCATGAATTCATGGAGTTCTCATGCGATCTATATGGCTGATTTATGCTGTCCAAATCAGATTTTTTTAAAATCTGTCATGTTACAAATTAGCCTTGAATGTCTTCCGCTAATTCAGATCTGAATCGCAGTTTCTTTCAATGGTATCAGAGCCACTCCATGTGAAATCATGATCCCATGTTGTGTATAATTAATCCTAGATTGATTATGGGTATGGTGGCACCCTATTAAAGTTATGTTGTGATGCATGTTGTGTGCAAGTTTCATTAACATTGCTGGAATTTATTTTCCAGATTTGTTTAATGATGCACATAGTGAGTTTGCATGCGCTAACCTCTTTGTTTGCAGCCATGTATTGCATCCTTGATGGTTCGTATGATTGTTATGTGGATTTGGATGTTTTTTCATTAGTTGGAAAGTGTACGATTGTGCGTTTAGCAATCATAGGAAGTTGTAATTCTTTCTTTACTTTTATTCCAACTAGTCTTGATGTAAGCTTTCTTGAAAAACATAGGTATCTCCAATGTAATTTGGGGTTTTGTTTTTTATGGGTTTTGAAACAAGCAAGAAGAAGAAAGTTTCAAGAAAGGTTGCAAGTAACCGGACTCCTTAGTGGTGGAGGAGACAAGACTTCTTGGTGAAAGATGAGACCTATTCTTGATGTCCTAGTTCGATAAGGATTACAAGTCCGAAGAACAAGGAGCCATCAAGGATTGCATGCTTTTATTTGCTTTTATATATGGAATGCATGGATGAGTGCTTTATATAATTGCTATAATTGTCACCTAGAAACATGGCCACCATTAGGTTCTAAAATTGGCATCTTTATTGTATTAGATTATTTTTAGTTTGGCAAATTGTTTTAAACGGAACTTAGACCAGCACCTTCTATTTGTCTAAGGTTTAAAATTGGATAGGGTTTAGTTTATCTTGGTATCCTTGGTTTCCAAAGAAGGCTAAACTAAAATCTAATTAGATGCTACCTATGGGTTTTCATAACCCAAGATAGGTTTTTGACTCTTTGAAGGGATTTGCTCAAATGTTTTAAAGCAAAGGTTATTTAATTTTAAGATGACTTAAGTCATAAATTTAATTAACCAAGTTTGCTAGATTTAAAAAGAGCTTTTGAGTAAAACAACATAAAGGTCAAAAAGTATAAACCCTAGCGATAAATAATCAAGTGGGAGAGGGGTTTTAGGAAAGACCCCACGGCCTTCCATTTTCGGTTCATGTTATCTCATTAAAGTGTTAGTAGGAACGGCCATCCCTTCGGTGGAGTTCTTTACTAAAGACCGCTTTGATGGGTTAATGGGTGAACTAATGTGAATATTCGTAATGAGGTATTAGTAGGAGCGGCCATCCCTTCGGTGGAGTTCTTTACTAAAGATCACTTCTATAAAATGTCAATGAAGTGTTGGTGGGAGCGGCCATCCCTTCGGTGGAGCTCTTTACTAAAGGTCACTTCTAGAAAGGATAAAAGTCTCTTCCCTTTGGAAGACTTAATCATAGACATTCTGGGAAATTTCATAAGAGATGGTTATACACTTAACATAAGATGGTAATAACCTCTCCTTAGGAGTTAAAGGTTATTTGTCATCTGAGGCTAAACCAATCAGTGATTGGACTACCACTGGATGTGTATCCAGATAGTGATAATCCAAATAAGTATGCCTTAATTCAACGTGACTGTAGGCTCGGCCATCCCTTCGATGGAGGGTCTATAAGGAGGTTGAAACACTGATACATTATGATTAGGGTGGAATAATGTAAAAAGTTTTTGTGCTTTGTTTTTCCTTTTGTAACAAGCATCATATGCATATTACATATATACTGCATGTCTAATTATAAACCGTTTTATATCCAGAAAGAGATGGGTAAAGACTCTTTTAGTCCGTTGATGTGCATTCTTCGTGAGAACAAACTGACTGGCCCTAACTACGTAGATTGGAAAAGAAATCTTGACATAGTACTAACAGCTGAGGAGTACAAGTATGTCTTGCTGGAAAACTGTCCAGATATTGATGCTAATTCTACTGATGACCAGCGAGAGGCTGAGAGGAAATGGAAGAAAGCGAATAGCATGGCTAAATGCTACATGCTTGCTTCCATGTCCAACGTGTTGCAAACACAGTACGAGCAAATGGACACAGCCTATGAAATCATGATGTCCTTGTCTGAGATGTTTGCAGACAAGAGCAGGCCAGCTAGGCAAGCTGCTATAAGGACTATCATGAATGCTAGGATGGCTGAGGGAACACCTGTCAGAGAGCATATGCTCAAGCTGATAGATTGTTTCAATGAAGCTGAGATTCTAGGGGCTGAGATTGATGCAGGGAGTCAAACTGACATGATTCTCGAAACTCTGCCGGACTCTTTCAATCAGTTCAAGCTCAATTTCAATATGAGCAAGATGGACATGACTCTACCTGAGTTAATGAAAGAACTCCAGGCGGCAGAGGCTATCATGAAGCCCAAAACCCAAGCTCATTTTTTCCAGTCTTCCTCTAAACTGAACCCGAAAGGGAAGAAGTCCAAGAAGAAGCAGAACAAGGGAAAAAGGGCAGAAAAAGGACAACACTGGTAATAAGAAGGACAAGGGTACAGATGGAAAGCCCAAAGGGAAATGCTTCAATTGTGGCCTCAAAGGTCATTGGAAGAAAGATTGTCCCAAGTTCCTGACCTCAGTTAAGAAAGGTACATCTTTTTCATACTACATTGAAACTTGTCTAATGGTTGATTCTACTGACTCATGGATAGTAGACTCAGGAGCCACTAATCATATCTGCAATTCATTGCAGGGGTTTCAGATAATGCAGAGAATTGAGAAAGGAGAGTTTGCTTTCAGAGTCGGAACTGGAGCTAAAGTTTGGGCAGTTGCAGTAGGAGTAGTTACCTTACATTTTCCATGTAATAGGATATTAGTTTTAAATAATGTTTTCTATGTTCCGGACATGAGGAAGAATTTAATTTCAGTTTCCAGATTAATTGAATTTAATTATTCAGTTTCTTTCCATTCTGGTGTTGATATCAGTAGAGATGGAAATATTATATGTTCCGGTAGAATACATGACAACTTATTTTATATATATCCTATTGCTCCCACACTGCATAATGTACAACAAGAAAGCTCAACTTCCCTTAAGAGAAAGATATCTTCAATCAATGACACATATCTTTGGCACTTATGTTTGGGTCACATTAACCTAAAACGGATTCAGAGGTTGGTAGAAGATGGGCCTTTAAGCTCATTAGATTTCGAACCTTTTCCTCAGTGCGTATCTTGTCTCAAGGGAAAGATGACCAAACGATCATTCTCTGGAAAGGGACTAAGGTCAAAGGAGTTGTTAGAATTGATTCACACTGATGTGTGTGGTCCTATGAACAAACCGGCTCGAGGAGGGTATGAGTATTACATCACCTTCACCGATGATTACTCTAGATATGGATATGTATACCTAATGCGACGCAAGTCTGAGGCGTTTGATAAGTTCAAACAATTCAAGGCTGAGGCGGAGCTACAACTAGGAAAACATATCAAAGCCCTTCGATCTGATCGAGGTGGCGAGTACCTCCTGGGTGAGTTCAAGGAGTACCTCACACAACATGGGATTGTGTCTCAGTTGTCTGCACCGGGTACCCCAAGAAATGTGGACAAGTCGAAAACCTAGTTTAAGACATATTCACATTTGGGGTTGTCCAGCCTATATACTGAATGATAAAGCTACCAAGCTGGAACCCAGATCAGAAATGTGCTACTTCATTGGGTATCTTAAGGGAACGAGAGGTGGCATCTTTTATCATCCAAAGGAGCAAAAGTGCTCATCAGCACTCATGCTAGGTACTTGGAGGATGATTGTATGATGCACCAAGAGCTTAGTTGTAAAGAAACCATTGAGGAGATTCTTCCGGGATCTCCTATAACATCTGTACCAGATCCTGAGACAGTAGATGAACAAGATATCCCTTTGAACACTCCGGAGCCTCGTCATAGTGGGAGAATTTCTAGACAGCCAGAAAGATATCTAGGAGTGTCTTTTAAGACAGACTCTGAAGATCTGGTTGAGGATCCTACTAGTTATGATGAAGCAGTAACGGATATAGATGCTGACATATGGCAGCAAGCGATGAAATCTGAAATGGATTCTTTGTATTCCAATCAAGTCTGGGAACTTGTAGATGCACCTGAAGGGATTAAACCCATAGGGTGCAAGTGGATCTACAAGAGAAAGAGAGGAGTGGATGGGAAGGTGGAAACCTTCAAAGCAAGACTGGTGGCGAAAGGATATACTCAGAAAGAGGGTATCGATTATGAGGAAACCTTTTCACCAGTGGCTATGCTTAAGTCCATAAGGATTCTCTTGGCCATCGCATGTCATTATGACTACGAGATATGACAAATGGATGTCAAGACGGCTTTTCTTAATGGAAGTCTTGACGAATGCATCTATATGATGCAACCAGAGGGCTTCATTGCTAGTGGCCAAGATAACATGGTTTGTAAGCTTAAGAAGTCCATTTATGGATTTAAGCAAGCATCTAGAGCATGGAACATCAAGTTTAATCATGCAGTCAAATTTTTTGCGTTTGATCAAAATATTGATGAACCGTGTGTGTATAAGAAAGGAAATGGGAAAGCAGTTACATTTTTTGTTCTATATGTAGATGACATATTGCTCATAGGAAATGATGTAGGTTTATTGTCATCCACAAAGGTTTGGTTATCCTCTCAATTTCAGATGAAGGATTTGGGTGAGGCCAGCTATATCTTAGGGATCAAGCTCTTGCGTGATCGCAAGAATAAGATGTTAGCTTATCCCAATCTTCATATATTGAGAAGATATTGGTCAAGTTTAACATGCATGACTCCAAGAAGGGCCTCCTACCTTCTAGACATGGAGTACCACTATCCCGAGATCAATATCCAAAGACATCTGAAGAGATAGAGAGCATGAGGAGAGTTCCATATGCATCTGCTGTTGGAAGCCTCATGTATGCTATGTTATGTACTAGACCAGATATTTACTTTGCCGTTGGCATGGTTAGCAGATATCAGTCAAACCCTGGACCTATGCATTGGACAGCTGTTAAGCATATATTCAAGTATCTTCGGAGAACGAAAGATTATATGCTAACCTTTCGAGCAGATGATCTAACGCCATTGGCGTATACAGACTCTGATTTCCAATCTGATAGTGACGCCAGAAAGTCTACCTCAGGATACGTCTTTACTTTGTCAGGAGGGGCTATATCATGGAGAAGTGTCAAGCAATCCTGTATAGCTGATTCTACCATGGAAGCAGAGTATGTGGCGGCATCGGAAGCTGCGAAGGAAGCGGTATGGTTCAGAAAATTCCTGTTGGAATTGGGAGTTGTTCCTGCAGTGCATAAACCGATTGTCATGTACTGCGATAATACTGGTGCTGTAGCACAGTGCAAAGAGCCCAGGAATCACAAGAAAGGAAAGCACATTCAGAGAAAGTACCACTTGATCCGGGAATTCATTCAGGATGGAGAGATAGTGGTGGAGCATATTGCTTCAGCAAATAACTTAGCTGACCCATTCACTAAGACTCTTACTGAGAAAGTCTTCACTTCTCATGTTGAGTCTATGGGTGTTAGGTTAGGAAGTAGTGATCTTTAGTGCAAGTGGGAGTTTGTTGGGATTGGTGTATGTCCTAAAGCCCACTAGCTGCACTCTCATCTTTTGTTACTGGATATTTACTGGTTATTTAATGGAAAGATTCTTTTATGCTTAAATATGTATATATGTATGGTTGTGTAAGGCTCATTGTTTCTGGTAAATGAATTAGGTGTGTAGTGTCTACGCACAGATAGGTTTAATTTATGGACAACTGGAAACATCATATTTGTTCATAACTGAAAGATGGAGCTGGGCACTTCATCTTGGTATAAGTTATAATGAGAGACTCTCCTGTATTCAGGGTGACTTACCTAAGTCATGGGAGGGCTTTCCCGGATTCATCTCATTAGTGCATATGCAATGCATTGAACAGGACCATGGTAGGTGTGATCTCTAAAATAGTACTATCACAGAGAGAGATCAAGTCACCTCATGCTACTGAGTGACCGGTGCTCTTAATCTTGAGCATTTGTGGATGAACTGACGAAGTCAAGTTCTTGTGCTTTAATTCACTATGGGTGAGATTCTTTTCATGGGTCAACAGCTCTGTGTTTTGGGTACTCGGACGTGATTAGTTGGGACGTGCAGATGCAATATAGAATCTATGCCATCTGATGATGGAATAATCGTCCCCTTAGAATTAGCCGATTAATCATCAAAATCTAAGATCTTAGTATATGGATGTTCCATATGGATATTGAACTTGTGGGTCGCTCCCTGGATCAAGAGAATGATATTCGAATGATGATTATGTTAAGGATATGAAGTTCTAAGGTTTAGATGTAATCGGGAAGGTTGATAGTACATGTGATAACCTGACTCGATTATGGATGTTACATAGAGGGGCATTCAGGTCATTACACTTAGTAGGTCGAAGACAACCGTCATTTTATGACGAGCTTATTATATTATATATTTGTCCTTGGAGTTCAACCATAACTCTTTAGTGGAATGAGTTAAGGTTAAAATGGTCTTTATGTTGCTATGAGTTTAGCATGGACATTTTGGTCATTTTGGGAGCCAATGGCAAATATGTCTTTTGGTCCCTTCTCTAGTCACTTTCCAAGATTGGCATGGTTTCCTAAAATGTTTAGATAACATTTGGATGAATTATTTTAGTGGAAAAATAATTTTGAGTTTAAATTCAAATAGGCCTTTGATGGCATACATGAATTCAATTCTAGATAAATTGTATGTGGGCCATGGTGTGCATTATCATAAGGGACGTCCATAATAGGATTTCCATGGGTAAGGTTTCCAATTTTGAGTATGTCTCTCTACTTGAAAGATTGGACTCCTCTTTGGATTAGTATTCTTATGAGAAAGTTTCCTTTTTGGATTAGGAACTTAAAATTAGTAAGTGTTCTACAACTAGGATTACTAATTGCATGGGAAGTTCCTTTTGGTTTCCTTTTCTAATTAGAGTGTTTCTTAAAGGAAATAAGTCTTTCCTTTTTGGACATCAATGAGAATTAGAAGAGATAAACTTTTAGGAAAGGTTTCCTCAAAGTTTCTATAAAAGAAACCCAAACCCCTCTTGGACGTCCAACACTTTGTGAGCACAAGGAGAGTCCCACACGTCCAGCCTTTGGAGGTTTTCTTCTTCATTGAAGAAGGCTTAAGGTCTGAGATTTTTCCTTGGAGAAATAGTTCTTAATTCCTAGATTAAGATCCCACCATCTTAGCCAATCAGATTTGGAAGTGAGATAGAGGAGAAGATCAAAGGCAATACTAGTGCAGAAAATTCCAGCAACTTGTTTGCTAATTGCAAGTCTGAGTTCGGGCCTTTGGATCTATTTTTTCAGAGATTTGAAGTCTACAAATCTTCGAGGTAATAGTCTTCTTCATTCTCCTTTAATTATACACTTGTTGGTCATGAATTCATGGAGTTCTCATGCGATCTATATGGCTGATTTATGCTGTCCAAATCAGATTTTTTTTTAAATCTGTCATGTTACAAATTAGCTTTGAATGTCTTCCGCTAATTCAGATCTGAATCGCAGTTTCTTTCAGGGTTCACCAAGGGTATCTATATATGAGTTGAAGACCAGTCTGTATTTGACCCATTTTTAAACTGGGCCACATTTTCCCAACATGCAACAGATGCGGATCAACCCAGCCCGACTCGCATAACCCCAAGCACAAATAAAGAAGTTTTAAGTGGCTGACCTAAGAAAATTAAAAATTGTTGAACTTGAATACAAATCATAAAACTTTGCAATCTCCAATCCCAGAACTCTGTCCAATTGATGAGGGAGGGTTTATGGAATTTGAGAAGTTTTCAGGAGATGTTTTGTTTCTGAATGATGTTGAGAGAGGCTGAGGAAGGGATTAAGGGAGATTTATCTCACTTTAAGAGAATAAAAGAGATTTTGAGGAAGATGTCCAACTTTGTTTTTCAAAGATTAAAGGACCCACTTGAACCTAAGAGAGCCGGCGGTTGCTTAAGGAGGAAGAAGAATCCAACTTTTTTCCGGCATCGAGCTATAAGAACAAAGGGATTTTGATTGCACACTTGCCATTAAAATTAGATATGTCCTCCAGCTTATCAAATTTCAAAAAATTCTCTAGAGATGTATTTGTACTTGCTGTATGCAAGGAAAAATGACCAAAATGGCCCTAGCCGTGCAAATTCGCAATATGGAAGGCCGTTTAGAATTAGTACTTGCTCTCTTCCATCTCTATTATACTTATATTGTTGTTCTTGGGCCACTATCACTCAAGAGCCAAACACCAAGTATGCCAAACACCAAGCAAACCCAAACTGTCAAAGACAATATCTAGTTCTAAAGGCAAGTATACTGTCAAAATCCCAAGAACACCAAGTATGCCAAACACCAAGCAAACCCAAACTGTCAAAGACAATATCTAGTTCTAAAGGCAAGTATACTGTCAAAATCCCAAGAACAAAATAAGGCTTAGGTAGCTGTCCTACCTCAAATTTTCTACTTCTTTCTAGAAGCAAAACTGGTTGTTGTTTCCTTCAGCAATCATTAGAAATCTTTGACATCCCTTAATCCCTTAATGCAGGCCACTTACTTAAAAGAAAAAAAAAGTTCCCAAACCAATCAATATAAATGATCCCTCATATTTTACAGGCATCAACAAAATCGACTCAAAAAGAATTCGGCCTACCATCAAATTGATGTCTTAAATTAACTAAAAGTTTAATAATCATGCATAGGCGAGAAATTCATGCTGCTCTTAAGTGGAGCCTACTCATGAAAAATCCAAACTAATCAAAATGTTTCCTTCCATTGATGAAAATAGGTAAAATAACCTTCAACAGAATATGGTAATAAATCGGGGCCACCCATTCAAAATCTGAGTCTTTCAAAATAAACTCCCCCTTTTTGTAGCTGATAGAAAAGCTTCCACTCAAAGGCTCAGATGTCAATATGAGTAAACATACTTTAATAGAACTCTAATTGCTCCAATCAATGCATCTAAACCCATTTATTATATTATAAATGAGTACAATCTAATGCATATAATATATTAAATAAAAACAAGACAAGCTTTTCGAATGAAACAAAGGAGGAAAAAGGGTTTACCATAAAGCCAAAATGTGCCTTTTACTGTGAGAGAAACCAGTGATTTACTGCAGTAAATTCAGGGAGAGAGCGAGGTGGAGGTGGGGGTAAGTAAATGGAAAAGGTTAAAAGAGAAGACAAAAGGCTACAGCATAAGGTTTACCATAAACCCTAACATTTCGGGACTCGGGAGTAGTGAGTGTGGAGTGAGTTCCGATCCTAGAATATGACATGAACCGAGGAACAAGTTCCTACAACTCCCTCCAAGGTTAGGGTTCGATCCCTGGAGTGGTAGCTTTCCTTCATGTTTTTAGACCACTAGGCGAAAAAAAAAATACCTCCATTTTTGGACGAGACAGTTTCTTGAGGGGCTGGAGTCCTAGGTGCATCGTCCCTAGCTATATTGTATTACAATGCATCATCACGAGGTGGCATGTGGCTCTACAAAATAGATATTTAGAAACCCCTTTTTATTTATTTTCACTACCCTCATGCAACATCTTTTCCAAGCTCCCCACCTTGAATACACTGATGGATTTCAGTTGGCTGGCCAAAGACCCTTAGGAAGTGGAGGGGTCTTGTCTTAAGACACTTACCTTCGTTGCATGTGTCCATAGAAATTAGTTCTCAATGGTTGGTTCAGGGCTAAAAGCTTCTCGGTCGGGCTGGGCAAAATGCATTTGGAAACCATTAAAAATTCAAGGATTTATTTAAAAAATACAAGGGCTTGGATTATCTGAACCAAGCACTATTTGGCCCACTCCTACCCGTAGGGTCAAGGGTGTGTTACAACTTACACATCACTAGCATCCCATGGAATGGAAGTTCAGAGAGAGAGAGAGGGGGTCTAAGCTGAAATTGGAGATTTCGATCCAAACAAAATGGGAGGACAGCCGGGGGTGGAAAGGGGGGCAAAGCACCATCCCCTGCCCTCAAGTTCTATGGGTACTGCCAGGGGCGGACCTACATGTAACCCCAGGTCTATTTTGAAATTGCTAGAGAAGTGAATGGGTTTGGACCTGCCCAATTTATAACTAATAAATAATCATCCCACATCTAAACTGTATGTTCGCCCCACGTTACAAAATTTTGTTAAAAACACTCATGTCATTTTCTTCCCATCGAGAGCACCAGATCATCTTTGCGCTATTCTCTTTCGACATCGTCTTTCTATTGGGAGTGTAAGATCCTCTTCAAGACGATCGAACTTTACATCGCCGGTCCTCTCGTAGTTAGTATCTCTCTCACCAAATAACTCTAAGTAAGGCAATCTTCCTCTCTCCTCATATGTAGCATAATTCTAATCACTATATACCTAAATTTGAACCTTTAACCTCCAAATCCTACTCCAAACCTAAACCCTAAATCACCAAATATGAGCATATCTACAAGATGACCAAATCATCATTGGGCACAATTTAATCTTCAATTCATACATAAATCTCATGTGCGGATAATTTTAGTTACACTTAAGGGGCGATTTTTCTTCTTTGCCATAAACCAATGACCAACTATAGGAAATTATTTTTACAGCTAAGGTAAGTATATGCAACCAAATTCTTTAGATCCAAATAAAATCCCTTTGGAAATCCAAATTAGGTAATTGGGTGCTCACCCAAATCACCATTTCATGGCATTCAAAGCCAAAGATTAAAGAAAATGTTATCTTAGTCTTATTTGATGATAACCTGAATTTGGGAGAGGTATTGAGAAGACTCTTCAATTGGACAGGAGATCTGAGTATGATTTTTTTTATTTCTATTTAAATGCAATAAATTTGCTCTTATGGTATTGTTCATGTGAAAAAAGTTAGCAAAGTGAAGCAAAAACTTAGCCCCACCCAAACAAAAATCCTGGGTCCGCCACTGACGATGGTAGCAATCCAATGGAGCGCATCATAGTGGAATGTAGGTGAAAGTTTTCTGCCAAAATAAAATAACCTTATACAAATTCGTAAAAATTAGTAAAACACATGAAGAAAAAAATTCTTGAGATTGTGGTAAGAGTCCTTATAAAAAATCACAAAAAGATTAAAAAATCAGATTTTCTTTTAAATAAATAATAATTGCAACAAATGAAAAATCATTTGTCACCCTAGAAATTCAAGGCTCAAAGTAGCATGTCAATTTTAAGGTACCTTATACACAAATAGTCTAGAAATTCATGTAGGTTCTTAATACAGCCACTTATGAAAAATTCATGACATCTCAAAATAGCCTAGACTTTTACAAAATTTCATTCAAATAGGACTTCGGCCCACTATTGGATTTATCACTTGCAAACAACTATGAACAGAGTATCAATATTGTGAGTTTTGTTGATCAATTTGATTGTGGGTCATCTTTTATTGGATTGAAATTTTGCGAGGGCTTATAAGAAAAGAGTGCTTTTAAGCATTTTAGATCCTCACAAATATGCCCCACTAAGGAACCTCATAAATCTCTCTAAGAGTCCCAATTTATAAATTTTTCATACTTATAGTTTATATTGCATATTTACATGACTCTTATTTAAACAAGTTATAATTTAAAAAATAAAGTAACAACCCTAATGAAGTAGCACGTATTTTTTTTATACCCTTTTGCTTTTTTAAGAAAGGATAAATGATAAGTGAGACTAAAAGACTAGTCATAGTTTGCACCAAAATCTCAAAATAATATTTGAAATTTTTTTGGGGACACCTCCTAACTAGGCTATTCAGGAACATGATCTTACTAGTTTTTATCATCTTAAAAGGTTTTGCTCCAATCCGATTTGTTGTAACATAGATATAATTATAACAAAAAAAAGAGAAAGTAACTAACTTTTTTTAATCCACGGTGGATATAACTCCAATTGGGTTAAAAACCTTATGCAGTAAAAAAAACAAGAGGAGAAAATAACTTTGAGTGATTTAGGTTTTATATGCGAGCTTCAATGATTGAAAAGAACAGTACTATATTGTGCACTATTATATTTACCACGTGTAAATAAAAAAGTAAGAAAATTGTAAGATGATTCCATTTCTTCAACAAACATGGTACCTTTTAATATCTAACTTTCAAGTTTCTACAAAACAGCGAGATGGGGGTACCACTCAATACATGCTACTTGGAGACAGTGTGTGGATTATTCGTGCATAATCTAAAACAGTAAAAAATCATTGGGTTTCCATTTATATATGATTTATTAAGTAAATGACCTACGCAAAGCGTTCCCATTTATGTAATAAATCACTCAATAATACTAGCATTAGCCGGTTCTTTCTCCTTTAACTCCTCTCTTTTCTGTCCTTCCCTTTCCTTTTTTTTTTTCCTTCACTTTATTTTTCTCACAAATCAATCAAGATTGTGTAACACTGCTTTTGAAATCAAAGACTCAATGGCATTGCCCCACCCCCAACCCAGTTCTGCCCCTGAAGATAGACAACCTACGGATGCTCTTCCGTCCATATGCAGGAGCCTATAGTGATGTTTGAAGAATTCCCAAGTGTTGAGCTTTTGAAGTGAGATATATTTGCTTCGACCACATTGCCCAAAGAGAAAGATGGAAGAAGGTGAGACAACAGCTAGCCAGCCTAGCTTCATCAAACAGGCCTCAGTAAATTCTGCCACTCTACGCAAATAAGGATCACCTACAGACTTTGGGTGGCAATCAAACTCCCATCTGACAAAGTTCTTTCACTACATTTTGAATAATACCTTATCACTAAATTTTGAGGACAGAAGACTACCAATACATTTCGAGGATATAAGACTACCAATCTATCTTCCTGTCTCTCTCCATTATCTTGCTTCCAAGTGAGGCACAAGTGAGTTGTTACACCTCGTCCCGAGTTAATTAAGATTAACTCTAGTTAATCAAGATTAATATGTATTAAGCGTGATTAGTCGACTTAAATGTGATTAATGGTCAAAATGAGTTAAGTTAATCTTGGAAGAATGAGTTAAGCATAATGGAATAGATTTAAAAGAAATTGAATTGATTGAGATGATTTTAGACTCAATTTAGTGGAATTAAGGACTTTTCCGTAAATACGAATTTATGCGTATTTCGTTGAATGTGGTGAAACTTGATACCATCATGTATATCTCGACGAGTACATTAACTTTCATAATACACTCGATTGTGTTTGACTTAAGATGAATCAAATAGGTCTTAATTTGACTTAGAAAATGAAACTAAGCCTAGTGGAGAGGGTGAAAGTGCAAATTTCTGTTAATAAGGGTTTCAACTTTCAAAGGAACCCAGCACGATATTCATTCGAATGTTCTAGTAGAGTTGAGTGAAAGAGAGAGAGAAAGCTCAGCCTAGGGTTTCTTCTTCTTTGTTCTTTTTCTGTCAAATGGTTGGAAATGGGTTTGTCAAGTGATTTTCCAAACAAGGAAGGTTATATTCATCATCTTCTTGTTGGATTTCTTTGGAGTTGAGTTTGGAGAGAACTTAATTTTTCTTCCTATCAGCTGTAAGGTAAGTACTTTGAAGAATTTCAGCTATAATTCAGATTATTAGATTCTTTTGTGTTAAACAATCCATTGAGTTAGTTTTGGAATTTTGTTCATGGTATTAGGGTTTGGAATAGGGTGTTTTGATAACACATAAAGCTTGGAAAGAAGGGGGATTTTGTACTAAACTCAAAACCAAGGCAAGTATGAGCAGTATTTATGGTTTTGTGTTAGTTTGGAGGTAGAACTGTTGTTCATTTTTATGTATATGTAAGTTTCAAATTTGTTTCTTTATAATTGATTTGATTTGATTTATGAATCAATTAAATGGTGTTAGAATTGATTGGATGATGGAATAGAAGTGTTATTTCTTATGTAAATGGTGTTTAAGGAAGGGAACAGGAGGTTCCATAAGTTTTGTGCAGGTTGAAATGGATTTGAGGTTCAGAACAGAATTCTGAATCGAATTCTGTACACTGTTCTGGGCAGTTCGGTCGACCGACAGGTCAACAGAGTTTATTGTGAAAATTCAGAGAAAATTTGTAAGTCTCTGGAATTGTAATCATAGGTGACCGAATTTAATTCGGTTAGTCGCCTTCCAGATGTCGGTTAACTGACAGGTAACCGACATGGTAACCGAAATTGTGTAATTTCAGAATTTAATTCTGAATTTTAAGATTAAGAGTCTATTGATTAAATCAAGGCTGTTAACATTGTTTATACCTCCCTAGGTGTTAATTAAGGGGGCTTTAATGTATAAATTCATATGAATTGTGATGTCTATCGAGAATAACACATGTATATTAAATTACAGACGATTACACTCAAATGGTTGGTATTGTTTAATTAAAATTGTATATTGGATTATATCTAAAGTAAATCATAACTTGAGTTAAATCCTAAGGGGATTATGTAGTGACTGGTATCCGTTCGTTTGTAATTAAACGGAATGAAATGGAATTAATGTATTGAATTGTATTTACATTGAGTCTAGCACTACATGATGATTTCTATAAGCTCATTAAGCTGTTACTACTACAACAGATTATTTGGGAGTGTTCTGGAACTCCGTGGTGATGTCAGTAGTCCCTGGCCCGGACACTGATAATTCCCACAATATGAATCCTTCCGTATAGAATATGGTAATCCTTCCTGTATAGGAATATGATAATTCTTCCTTTTTAGGAAGATAGTATATGATTGGAAATGTTATGTTAGTTTCCAAACTTTTAATAAAGTCTCACATGATTATTTGTTATTATTTTTTGTCTAACATTGCATTAGACATGATAAATGTGTAAATTAGCATATATGATCATGGATCTGTTTATACATTGCTGAATTGTCAAATTCACAGCGTTATTGATGGCATTATAGGCTCAGTTGCCTCTGCCTGTCCCGAGGCCACAGCGCCAGCGGAGGAGACTGGCCCGGTTCCTCCAGGTGGACTCGTAGAGTGGAGATAATATTAGAAACAGAGACTTTTTGGAAGAGTTTGTTTTGGAAACGTTCATACTTTTCATCCTTTCATTGTAATTAAATATGCAAGTGGATGTTTGAAATTGTAAATGAATTTTGTTTTTAATATGAACAATGTATATTTGTTTATATGTTAATATTCCACATAATGTGTATTTGATATCCCTTGTGAGTTTTATGTGATTGAAATTCACGGGAGTAAGTATGCGACGCGACTCGGAATTAACTTGATTTAATTAAAATATCGGGCTCGGGTCGTGTCATGAGCTGAATGTTTTTCTTAGGGGAAAAATGCA
Source organism: Litsea cubeba (assembly GCA_012931725.1). NCBI lineage: Eukaryota > Viridiplantae > Streptophyta > Magnoliopsida > Laurales > Lauraceae > Litsea > Litsea cubeba. Next base: position 5,442,395 of record CM022946.1, on the reverse strand, counting down.
GATGAACAAAATGGCATTGAATCATTAATCAATCTTGTAAAAATAGGTGCATGACAGATGCTAGCCACTGAGCCAACAATGAATTAGGGTTACATAACCATCTTGATAAGGTCCATTCAACTTCATAATGATCACGTGTGGGAACACTAGCTTAAAAACTTTTAAGAGGAAAATCATGTGTGTTAAATGTGATTAATTAACTGTGAGCCGAACTTGGATTGGGTTAAATCACATATATAGATGTAAAAATCATCACATTTTACTTTCTTTTCCTACAAATGACAGTTAGAGTGAATATAACTAGAGTCTTGAATAGAGGCCGGAGGTCAAGGAAATGAACATCATGATTCAATACTAGCTTGACCACCGTGCTTAATGCATAAGCTTGTACATGTATAAAAAAAAAGGAATAAAACTATTAGTAATAATGGTATTGATCGGGTCAAATTTTCAAAAAACATAATTAGGAAATAAGAAGTACTGTAACCAAGTAAAATTCCATTCGAACTAAGAAAATATTACAAATTTAAAGTTGTTTAAATAAATACAAAAAAACAAGAGTTCTTTGTTCATTTAGTGCCTGTTTGCTTGCCGGGAATGAAATTCTTATTGTTGGGAATCTCCAACAGGATGTTACTCTATTCAGGATTCTCAGCTCCAGCAGACCTGTGAAAATCCTTCTCTATTAATCTCCTTTTCTCTCATCTGTTCAAGTGCTGTGATGTTTCAAACAATAAAGCGCAATAACTTTTGAAAGATCAAATAGTTATTCATCTCAAAGATGCCATTGTTGTACTAAAATAAAATGGCAAACCCATTGAAATATATGGTTTCCAACATCATGAAAGTAACTCCTTTCCAAAAAGTAGAAATACATGTCATGAAAAAGAAACTTTTACACCAGACATACCATTTCAAATCTACCATAAAAAAACAAAAGCTCCAAAAAACTCAAAATACTTCTCTCTCTCAAATACAATCCCATATAAATTTCTAGGGATGCCAAGCAATAAGGGAATAAAATGCAATACCAACTTGTATAAGTGTGAGGAAGGCAACAACTATTGACACTATCAGATTAAGGAAGTCCCATGGAGCATCTATGAACTTGCGGCTTAGTTTGACGATCATCTCTTTAAACAAGCTTTTTGGAGATTTGTTCACTTCTTTAAATAGATCTTGATAACTCTCCTCCAAATAAGAAGAGACACCTGTGCAAATCTGGTCCAATTGTAGCGCCACCTCTTTATCATTGCCAAATAAATCATCAATGATTTTGCATGCCTTCATTATGGAGACATCTTTAGAAGAAGAAGCAAGGCGTTTCATTAAAGTGGCGTAGCTCGTACAGTATGTTCCATAATTCCTACAACATTGTTCCATGGCAACCAAGTCCCGAAATATGCACAATATGACATGGTTGAGAGAGACAGTAGGGATTTCCAAAAACTTTCCTCTCAATTTCACATCAAGTATGCTTTCACTCTTCTTGCTTCTAAGTTCTATCCCTTGGTATGAGATCTCTAATGCAGAAGGAAAAAATGGCAGCGGCGGCGGTCTACAGTCTATCATTGCCCTTGGAGATGTAGGGAGAGGAATGTACTCATAGCCTTGGACATTGGGCCCAATAGTGGAAGTGGGACAGATTTGACAATGAATAAGGTGCAATAGATGGTGAGGTGACTCTCCAGAGATCTCACTCTTCATTGGAATAAGAGGTTCAAAAAACTTGATAGCGAGTTCCTTGAGGGATTTGTCCGATGTAATGGACTCAGTTGATGCTTTCATCCATCCATATTTTTTCCAGAACCACGAAAGGAATCTGATTCTCCAATAGCAATAGATCCACGCCTATAATTGGCAACATCCAACTGTTCTTTAAAATAGGATCAGACAACTTGGCATCCCTACTCTCTGCATTAAGAAATAGCTAAATAATGAAGCAGCCATCCTTTGACATCATTTCTGTAAACTCCTCAGGGGCGATGGGTATTTTTTTCGAGTAGTAATCTCGAATTGATGGTTTTAGTTCTACCATTTCTTGCTTGATCTGATGCAATAAACTCTTTCCATTTTCGGCCCGATGAAGGATGGGTTGCATATACTGTAATTTGAGATCCTCCATCTTTTTTAGCTCTAGAGTAGTAGTTGGTATAGTGCGGTGGTAAGTCTGAGATTCAAGATCCTCTATTTCTTCTAACTCTTGCGTAGTTGGTACGGTGCGGTGGTATGGGCCAATGGATATTAATTTTGGAGTATAAGTGCTTTCATTGGCCCTGCGAATGATGTAGTGGACTCGATCAATGGTCCATGTTTGTGTAGATGAGCATCCTGCTTCAGACATCTTCAACAATATGCATAAAACACGTAAATAGTTTAGTGATTGGTTTTTAACAAATGTCCTTTTTGGGTCATTGTAAAATGAATACAGATAACTAAATTTGAGGATAAACAAAGGGTCATTTAGATCTTAGCAAGTCATAACTTGCTTTATTATTTGTCATAAACAATTACAAGTAACCAAGCGCAGTTTAAGATACGAACGTCATCGCATGCACTGAATTCCGATTTATCCTATATGCATGGTGCATATCACAATATACTTTTCTAGATTGGTATTTATACAATCACATAGTTTTTGCATTACATTTCTTAATAGATTAATTTCATTTTTTAAATGGTATATCACAACAGAAGTTTCAGAATATCACAAACACAGCGACACAGTGACTAATATGAAATTCTATGATCCATGACAAGTAGTGGTAACAAATGAGTCCGAACAGATCAAAATAGGTCGGGTTCACCAAGGGTATCTATATATGAGTTGAAGACCAGTCTGTATTTGACCCATTTTTAAAATAGGCCACATTTTCCCAACATGCAATCGATGCGGGTCAACGTAGCCCGACCCGCATAACCCAAGCACAAATAAAGAAGTTTTAAGTGGCTGCCTTAAGAAAATTAAAAATTGTTGAACTTGAATGCAAATAAAAAAACTTTGCAATCTCCAATCCCAGAACTCTGTGCAATTGATGAGGGAGGGTTTATGGAATTTGGGAAGTTTTCAGGAGATGTTTTGTTTCTATATGATGTTGAGAGAGGCCGAGGAAGGGATTTAGGGAGATTTATATCGCTTTAAGAAAATAAAAGAGATTTTGAAGAATAGGTCCAACTTTGTTTTTCAAAGATTAAAGGACCCACTTGAACCTAAGAGAGCCGGCGGTTGCTTAAGGAGGAAGAAGAATCCAACTTTTTTCCGGCATCAAGCTATAAGATCAAAGGGATTTTGATGGCACACTTGCCATTAAAATTAGATATGTCCTCTAGCTTATCAAATTTCAAAAAATTCTCTAGAGATGTATTTGTACTTGCTGTATGCAAGGAAAAATGACCAAAATGGCCCTAGCTGTGGGAATTCGCAATATGGATGGCCGTTTAGAATTAGTACTTGCTCTCTTCCATCTCTATTATACTTATACTGTTGTTCTTGGGCCACTATCACTCAAGAGCCAAACACCAAGTATGCCAAACACCAAGCAAACCCATATCGTCAAAGACAATATCTAATTCTAAAGGCAAGTATACTCTCAAAATTCCAAGAAAAAAATAAGGCTTAGGTAGCTGTCCTACCTCAAATTTTCTATTTCTTTCTGGAAGCAAAACTGGTTGCTGTTTCCTTCAGTAATCATTAGAAATCTTTGACATCCCTTAATCCCTTAATGCAGGTCACTTACTAAATTTTTTTTCCAAACCAATCAATATAAATGATCCCTCATATTTTACAGGCATCAACAAAATTGACTCAAAAAGAATTCGGCCTACCATCAAATTGATCTCTTAAATTAATTAAAAGTTTAATAATCAAACATAGGCGAGAAATTCATGATGCTCTTAAGTGGAGCATACTCATGAAAAATCCAAACTGATCAAAATATTTCCTTCCATTGATGAGAATAGGTAAAATAACCTTAACAGAATATGATAATAAATCGGGGCCACCCATTCAAAATCTGAGTCTTTCAAAATAAACTCCCCCTTTTTGTAGCTGATAGAAAAGCTTCCACTCAAAGGCTCAGATGACAACATGAGTAAACATACTTTAATAGAGCTCTAATTGCTCCAATCAATGCCATCTAAACCTTATTATTATATTATAAATGAATACAATCTAATGCATATAATATATTAAATAAAAACAAGACAAACTTTTCGAATGAAACAAGGAGGAAAAAGGGTTTACCATAAACCTTTTACTGTGAGAGAAACCAGTGATTTACTGCGGTAAATTCCGGGAGAGAGCGAGGTGGAGGTGGGGGTAAGTAAATGCAAAAGGTTAAAAGAGAAGACAAAAGGCTACAGCATAAACCCTAACATTTCGGGATTCGGGAGTAGTGAGTGTGGAGTGAGAGTGGGTCATTGTTTAGAATGTTCCGATCCTAAAATATTACATGGAACCGAGGAACAAGTTCCTACAACTCTACCCTGGGCCCCATACAGAGATAATATGAACCGTTAAAGCTCAATACCATCCCATACACAGCCATATTCTAAAGTTTAATTTAAAAAAAGGAGCAAGTCCCACCGTCCGATTGAGAACTATTGGGGAAATATAATTAACACCACATCAGTACCAATTTCAGTCAGCATTGGCTCACGTTCTCATCATGATGCTCAGTCGGACAATGGGACCCACTCCTTTTAAAAATTAACGTTGTGCAATAGGGCTAATCTTTAACGGTCCAGAATATTTCTATGTAGGGCCTAGGATGTAGTTCCTGAAATTTGTTACATGGTTCATGTCACATCCCGGACCCGAAAATTCCCTGATTTGGGTGGTTCCCAAGGAGTGACACGCGGATTACTCACTGACACCTGTCAATAATCATTTAATTGTGGAAATATGTACAGTATTAATAGTAACAAAGCCATGAGCAGTCCATTAACTACTCCATTAAGATACAATTTATCTTTAACAAAGCTAATAATTTAAATCTCTTAAATGCATAGTACAAAAGTACTCTAATGAAAAGCTACTAAATGCTTATCTCAAAGGAACATAGTCCTAATATAAATGCAATGCAATTCTATTAATCAAATACATTACCTTAAACTAAATGAAATACGAAATACTTAGTTTTCAACTCAAGATTACCACTCGAATACGTACTCCGGCTGTCATGTCTGACCGTTATACTTATAAATCAAATCTTTAATTTGAATGATTACTAAATAATCTCTTCGATGTCCTGGATGCCTGTGACACCAAGAGTAGTATCTCAAATACAACGACTTGGCAAGTATAGGCAATAAACGGGAATTACATAATGTTTCAAAATGAAATAATTGACAATTGATTTATAAAACATCAATGTAAAGGAATAACTGGATGATTGTACTAAAATTGATAAATTCATGTTTCGAAATTAAATAAATAGTACATCCATGCTTTCGAAACCAAATCAATAATATATACTAATTCGACTACTACATTAAGCTCATCCTCTCAAAGAGAGCAAACCTAGTTGAGATGTCACCAGCGGCCCGTCCAAAGGCTAACTGGCTACCCGGTTCTGGAGTTCCGGTGCTCCAGACTGTCTAATGCGCAACGACGTTCAAATTCTAAACCAAGTTTATCCCCGTCGGGCTTCACAAGGTCGAAGCTAAGTAGTGCCAACTAAATCAAATCAATAACAAATCGAATTTGATTAAGTTTATGTACTTGTTCTCAAATCAAATCAAATAGTAATCTCAATTGATCGAATACTTACTCAATTTAAATCTTTCATCAAATATCGAATAATTATACGATAATTGAATAACAAATTGAAAAAGTAGATAATCAAATCAAATGATATGAATAATAAACCACTTATCAATTAAAAATTGATATTAATGGAAATCTCAACTTCAATATGCAATACAATTCATTTTAAGAAAATCAAGGCATTTACTAACTAATTTAATTATTCACATAGGCTATTACTATCCAATACAAGATAGACTAAGAGAGTCAACGCATTACTACTTACTTGGTGTCACTTATTATGAAAATGCGTCGAGTCTCTACATTAATCTTCATGGCATAGTAATTAAACCATTAATTTCCATTGGACCATTAAAAGAGGTTAAAGGGTCCATTACTAAAGACATATGGACTAAAGAAATCTAATTTTCCTATGGAAATGAGGTGTGCACCTTAATTATCCATTGGGGATGATTAAAATGGTTAAATATAGACTAAGAGTGATAATTTCACTCAAGGAATTTGGTCAAGAAAGCTCAATATAAGGTTTCAGGTTCACTCGAGCAAACTCATGTTCGCTCGAGCGGACCTCATCCAGAAGGTTAGTCGCTCGAGCGCCCACCTTGGTCGCTCGAGCGTTGGTTTCAGAAAGGGGTTCGCTCGAGCGTACACTCCAGTTCGCTCGAGCGAACTGTCCAGAATTCCATTTTTTGGAATTCTTCAAGTGTATTTCTCCATACTTCTCATTCCAACTACAAAACTTGTAGAAATAGAGTCTCTTTACTCCCTTCCACAACGTATATTCTTTCCAAATCTATTTATCAAATAAAACTCATAAAACCATGTAAATCATTCTTTCATTGAGAAAGTAAAATCATTAATAAAGAGTTTTATTCAAATCAAATGTAAATCTCAACATATATATCCAAGTTCATGCTTAAACTTGCCTCAATTACACACTTATAAGCCTTCTTCATTCCAAATAGCTCAAACGCCCCAAAAACCCCAAATGTACCAAACCCTAACAATGGAAAACCATAGAAAGAGTGATGAGAATGAATTGCATGTACAATCACGAGTCTCCTTGACCAAAATGTAACTCAAATTATGAGTTAAGAGGGTTTGTTGCTTACCTACAATGAGGAATCTGAATTTGATGGTGTAGGGAATGGGTTCTTGCCAACCAAGATAAGAGGAAGGTGAAGAAGATGAAGATGACCAATTTCCTAGTCTCTAAAACACATGCACCTCCTATTTTAGCAATGATTTGGTAGGAGAGAAGAAAAGAAATGGAGAAGAAGAAGAAGAGTAGTAGAGAAGGAAATGAAAGAACGAAAATGAATGAAAAGGAAAGGTGGGTTTTAAAGGGATAAGGATGTGCATTTTTGCACAAAAGTCCATTCATTGGACATAATTTGGATAAATGGTTTCTTAAATGAAAATGGGCTTGGTTTTATAAATGGGGCTGAGTTGGGTCTCATTATAGAATTGATGGAGGAAAGATGTTTGATGAAATGCACATGAGAGCCCACAAACTTTATGCACACATGCACTACTCAAAATTAATAAAAAGGGTCATAGTTCTACCTAACTTGGTCAAAACCACACTAATCTACTTATATCCATCACTAAACCATCAAAAACAATCATTAGGCACTTAATCAGGATTGATCAAGCGCTAATCAAACTTAGGCGGGTCGGGGTCTTACAGTTCCTATGTAATAGGTGATGCATTTATTTATTTATTTTAAGTGTAATAGATTAATAGTTGAGTCAAAGAGCTTTGCTGGAAAAATCTTAGTTTCAATTTTAATCTTACGTTGTGCCTGAGGTATATTCACTTGAGAACCTAGGGATGTGTCCCACCATAAAGTTGAGCATGGTCAGGTCCACCGTCCACTCCACGTAGAAATATTCCATGGAAGCGTGTAATAAAATCAAAAAAATCTATCATATGCCCCCACATAGAGATGAACTAGACCTTTAGAGATCAATATCATCCCATACACAGACATATAAAACAAGATAAGATCTTTTGTTCTCTTAGTTTTTTCTTTCTATAAGAACATCAAGTGTAATCGCATTATTTTGGAAGTAAAGATGATATTCGAACACAATGTGATGATGCCAAAATAGGGTTTCGGACACCACCGGTCAAGTAATAAATGTAGTAAATGCAATAATTAAATAAGAGAGAGAAGGGATTATAGTGGTTCGGTCAAGATGACCTACGTCCACTTCATAAAGGCAGAGATTGCCTGTGGTGTTTTACTTCCTCAATGATTATTACAAACTAGAGGAATACAAGCGTCGAAGTGAATAGAGAGAGATCCATCCTTTTTCAAGTGCTGGTGGGACTCCTTGATTTATAGTCCTCCCCTAACAGATGGGGACGACTCTTCAGCAACGTTCGTCCTTGGAACCCTCGAACTACCCTCGCGCTGGAGGAGGCAGGTGAGGAACTGCCATCGCGCTGTACGAGGCAGGTGAGGTATTTCTCCGCAGGACTTGGTAGGAGCGGGATTGCTTCCGAAGCAACGTGGCTGCCTTGACTTGGTCTCTTCGTGGGCTTGGACCTGAGCTTCATCCTCATGGGTTGGGTCATTTGGGCCTGACTCATCCTCTTGGGTTGGGTCATTTGGGCCTGACTCATCACAATGTATGGCTAGTTCTTTTCTAAGGTGATGGGTGAAACTTTACTTTTATTTATTTTGAGATTAGACATATTAAAAGTGTAATATATTCATCAAATCAATTGAGAGGAATAGTTTGGGTAATAAATGACTCGCTTTACATATTATTTGATTCCTTATTTTCACATTAGATATATGTAATACTTGGAATCCCCGTGAGTGAGTGCAAAAGATCATTTGAACGAGGTTGGGTTTCTAATAATTATTTCTAAGATTATTTGTTGTAATATATGGGTTTTATAATTAAGGGGATTTAACCGAAAAAAACAGATTAGGTGACCACCATGCCGAAAAGGTAATTTTAAGTGTCCATACACCAAATCAGTCATTTTGCCCGGAAACGTCTTTTTTTTTTTAACATTCTCTACTTGGTCCCTATCGACCTTCATTTGCAAAGTTAAGGGTCGATTGAGACCCCGCTATCCCCCCCCCCCCAAAAAAAAAAATAAAAATAAAAAAATTAAAAATTGATGACTTGGTTTCGAATTTTAACGGACATAGCAAGATTTCTCAACTAATCGGCATGATACATTTTAATAAACAACAAATGGTTTGGCTTCTTTGAATAAATCTTGATCTATGAAACTGTTTAGATTGGATGGAAGTTATGCATACTTGAGAAAGGATTATTGATAAATATATATATATATATATATAAGTGTTTTAGCCCATTTTTCTATATGATATATCATCTCTAGTGGGCCAGTGGCTCCTATGATGACTAATCTTAATCAAGTGGGCAAGTGTGAAATCCACAGCATTTTTTTTTTTTTTTTGTAAAAATTTGTATGTGGTGAGGGTCAACTTATTCTAGTGGCTAACTTTCAAAAAGATTTTTTTTTTTTTTTGTTCTACCTCCTACAAAGGCGGCTGATACATGATTCAACTTGTGTAGACCCGGCTAGTGTCTGATTTAATATCGTATATAATATGATGTATTAAGCTGATATATAAACTTATAATCTTATATGCCTTTTTTGGACACGAATTTAATATTGTAATTAGAAATATCAGATTAATTTCATTTAATGAATCTCATACAACTTGTAATTAATCTGATATATCATATATCCCCCTTCTATTATATGGACACAAATTTGAGTTATTTCAAATTAATTAATATTCAATGTGATCCAGGGCAGCCATTGTATAGAAGTTCAAAATACTTCCCATGCCTCACCCCTCAACCATATTAAATAATATAAAGAGACCCATTTACGATTCTGCCACGACTTCATAATCTCTCCTTAATTTACAACTACCATGCTTCTGATGATCCAATGAACAGTAGAAAGCCAGAAAGAATATGAGCAATGATCCAATGAACAGTAGAAAGCCAGAAAGAATATGAGCAATGGCCTCTGATGAATGATGATAATGATGATGATGATATGCATTGAGTTTTGCACAGCAACAAGGGGCCTAATCTATGATGCACGGATATTTTAAAATGGGCAACGTATCGTGTCGTATCGTATCCGATACTTCACTTTTTATGTATAAAATCCGTATCCTTCTGTATCAATGCCGGTGTCCCTATCGTATCCATGTCGTATCTGGGTATCATAGGGCCCAATTCCAATACCGCAGGGGCGTACCCACGTTTACCGCCCCAGGTCAATGGGCCTTGGCCCATTCACGCCCATGTCAAATAGGTTAAACGAAAAAAAAAAAAAAAACTAGAATCCTCTTTCGAGTTTCGACCTTCCTCTTCCACCGAACTCTTCTTCATTCGAGTGCATGCAGGCGCAGCACGGATCTCTTTGAGCTTAAGATTTCATTACCAAAATAATGATAAATCCTCAAAGGCATGATTTTTTTTTTCTAAAATCAAAATCATGATATAAAACTACTAACAAGCACATTTGTCCAGGGCAGCCATTGTACAGAAGTCCAAATTACTTCCCATGCCTCCCCACTCAACCATATTAAATAATATAAAGAGACCCATTTACGATTCTGCCGCTACTTCATAATCTCTCCTTAATTTATTACAACTACCATGCTTCTGATGATCCAATGAACAGGAGAGAGTATGAGCAAATGGTCTCTGATGATGATGATATGCATTGAGTTTTGTAAAGCAACAAGAGGCCCAATCCCAATACGAAAAGGCGGACCGACGTTGACCGCCCCAGGTCCATGGGCCTTGGCCCACGCCCCCACATCATATGTGATCCTCGCCCATGTCAAATAAATAGGTAGAAGTAGAACGGAAAAAAAAAAAAAACCACAAAACCCAGAATCCTCTTCCACCAAACCCTACTTCCTTCGAGTGCATGCAGGCGCAGCACAGATCTCTTTGAGCTTCAGGTAACCCTCTCTCTCCTCTCTCTGTCGCCTCTATCTTCCTATCCCTCTCTGGCTAGGGTTTTTGCAGTTTCCTCTCTTCCTCTTTGCTTCCTCTCTTCCTCCTTTGCACATTAGGGTTTATGTTTTAGTTTTCTTTTTTTCTTTTGAAGTGATGATTCCAGTGCACTCTGTTCTATTAAAAATGAGAAAAGGGTGATTGAGAAGAATATGTTCTCTCTCTGTTTCTCTTTCTCTGATAAATGGAGGGCATTAGGGAAATCAAAGTGTAGAGATATCGCCTCCGTTGCGCTTTCGTCTTTGGTTGGATTTGGCGATTTGATTGTTGACTCGATCACATTTATGCTTTTGTTTCTTCTTTTGGTTGTGATTTTTTATTTGATTTGGGTAAATGAGATTAAGGAGATGTACAGAAAGGTTGTTCTTGCACTCTGTATATTATAAGTTCCGATTAAAGACTAATCCTCCCTTCCCTTTTAATTGTTCTTTTGGTTGTGATGTTTTATTTGATTTGGGTGAAGGTGATTGCAGTCCTTTTTCGTAAGTATTAACATTGAGTTGGTCATGCAAGACACTCTCCCAATATCAGTGCAAAGAGTCACCCTCTCCGCTCAATGGTTTCAATTTCTCTGTCATTGGGCAAAAGGCTTTGGAAACTATGACTCCAACATGGACCCTTCCTTTTACCAAAAAATAAATAAAAAAACAAGAGTTCCATCTGAAGGTTGGGTCTCCATTTGCATATTCACCATTGATCACCCATGTGTAATTAATTGATCATTACAAACAAATGGAGGCATTGATTTTATAGAGAAGCATATACACTTGATCACATATTGATTGGATGCCCAACATATTGGTAATTTGGTGTGTGCCATTCATTAGAGTAGTCTTCCTATTATTTTAAAAATGCATTTCTTTATAGACTTTATGCATACACAAGTGCATTATTTGCAGGGTGACGTTTATGGTTCATCAACTTTCCGGTTCTAACTTATGGGAGTTTTGGAGAGCACTCACTTAACAATCTATTTATGACTTATGGGATGAGCCGTCTGACCAATTTTGGGAGTTTACATGGAATACATGTCTTCCTATTATTAAGTTGATATAGTTAAATATTTTGCGTCTATTTACATGGAATACATTTTTTCTTTTGTTATGAAAAAATGCTAGCAAAAGTTTAGCCCCACCTAAACGAAAATCTTGGGTCCGCCTCTGCCAATACCTACACTTGCTGTTTTGGAAATGATTTGATGTTCATATCATTTCCACCTTCTGCCCAACTCTAGTTCAGCCCTTGATTTCCTCCCTATTTTTACCAAAGCAAATAGAAAATTTGGAAAGGATGTTATGTGTCCCCCATTTTAGGGCTACCTAAGCCTTGTTTTCTTTTTAAGCCTTGATGTTGAAAATAATTGGATTCTTCTTCCTTCTTGAGCCACGTCAATTCTCTTATGGTCAAGTGGGTCCTTACAAAGTTGGTCCTCTTCTTAAAACCTCTCTTTTATTCTTTTTATTCTGTTAAAGCCAAATAAATCCCTTGTAGTCCCTTCCTCAACATCATAAAGAAACAAAACATCACTTGAAGATTTCCCTAATTCCATAAACCCTTACTCGTCAATTGCTCAGAGTTTTGGGATTGAAGTTTGTGGAGTTTTTCAATTTTCAATTAAGCTTAAACAATTTTTATTTTGAAATTAACCACTTAAAAGTTTTTCTTATTAGTGCTTGAGGTTATGTGGGTCGGGTTGTGCGCACCCGCATTGGGTGCAAGTTGGCGGTAACGTGCCAGTTTTAAAAATTGGTCAAATACAGATTGACCTTCAACTCATAGATCCCCTTGGTCTGCTTAGCCCAGTTTGATCTGCTTCAACTCATTTGTCACTACTACTTGTCATAGATCGCAGAATTTCATCTTAGTTACTAGGTTACTCTATATTTGATATTCTGTTATTTCTGTTTGGAAAAAAAAAAAACTATTCTAAAAATGAAAGCTATTACGAAATGTAATGTAGTTACTATGTTATTGTATGTTTGATATTTCGATATTTTTTATTGTGAAATACTGTTGAAAAGAATATGTTGTGAAATGCACCATGTATATAGAATAAATTGGAATTCAGGACATGCGATGATGCTTGGATCTTCTGAAATGTTATAACTACAGCAATATTTGGATCTTAACTATTGGAAAAATGAAAGCTATTACTAAATGTAATGTAGTTACTATATTATTGTATGTTTGATATTCTGATATTTTTTATTGTGAAATACTGTTGAAAAAAATCTGTTGTGAAATGCACCATGTATATAGAATAAATCGGAATTCAGTACATGCCTTGATGTTTGAATCTTCTGAAATGTTATAACTACAGCAATGTTTGGACCTTTATAACTAGGTTCTTTGCAATCAGGTCACCTGTAGATTAGTTATCTGTAATTGTTTACAATCAGGTTGCCTGTAATTCACACTGTCTGGTTGCTTGTAATTGTTTATGACAAATAACGACGTGAGCTATGACTTACTAAGATCTGAAGGACCTTTGTTTATCCACAAATTTAGTTATCTGTATTAATGTAAACTGATCCGAACATGTCATTTGTTAAACTATTGGTGTTCTGTCTAGATTGTCGACGTGAAGATGTCCGAAGCATCACCCTCCTCTAAAAAGACATGCACCATTGAACGAGTCCCCGACATAATTAGAGGAGCCAATGAAAGTGTATATACCCCAAAGTTGTTATCCATCGGCCCATATCACAACCCTAACCCAAAGAAACCTAGCCCAAATTTAGCGAAAATGGAGCATATTAAATTGCACTATATGAACACCCTCCTCCTTCGAAACAAGGAGAGGAGTGATCTAGCGAGTGAGATCAAGAAGGAGATGATGGAAATAGAAGAATCGGTTAGAAGGTGCTATTCAGAAATGGAAGAAATGAAGAGTTAGGAGTTTGTGACATGATGATGCTGGATGAATGCTTTATCATTTAGCTATTTCTGAATATGGAGTATGAAGATTCTAGGGAGGATGATACGATTCTAAGAACCAAATGGATGCTACCAATTGTGAGTGTAGATCTATTGATGTTGGAGAACTAACTTCCATTCATTGTTTTGGAACGCATATATTCATTGGTAAATGGTCCATCAACTAGAATTAGATCCCTTGAGGATCTTGCTTTCGATTTTTTTAAGCATCTCATTCCTATGAACAATGATATGGCTTAAAGTGCCTCACGTTGTTGATCATCTCTTGCACCTCTCTATTTTGCATATCATTTCAATCCGTCCCACTCCCCAACCTACATTTGATAGTCAAGACATTAGGTGGTACCAATGTCGTACGTCGTACTAGGTACCAATGTCGTACTGTATTTCCATCGGCAAAGATGACATCGTCATCATTCATCCCTTCGGCGTCAGAGATTGAATACAGAGGGATCACATTTGGAAGAAAGGAGAATACAACAATACTTGACGTGGAGATAAGAGGAAAAGTTCTGAAAATACCAACACTAACGGTGCTTCTTTGTATATATTTCAGAACTTAGTTGCTTTGGAATAGTGCTTCCAGAAATATGGAACCCACTATGCGAATTTGATGAAGCAGCTCTTCTATTCGCCCAAGGATGTAGTTATATTGAAGAGTTACAAAATCTTTGAACATTCCTTTGGCAGCAACGAAGAGCTGGCTTTGCTTTTTGACAAGATTTGTATGTGTGTCTCTCCTCATTTGAAGCAGAGTTATCTATCAGATCTTTATAAAGAAGTGAAAAAATTTCAAGAAAACAGGATGAAAAGGGTGGGAGCTGAAATTAGGTGCAAACAATTTGAGTCTCCATGGATCGTGATTATGCTAATGTACATTAGCAACAGTCATTCTCACAATTTATAACTTTTTTTTTTAATTAGTTCCTCTTCATTCAAGTTTCAAGTTTCAAGTTATTAATGTGAATATTATTAAAGATGTTAAGAGTTGAACCATATATGTAAGGTGAAGATGTAAATCACTTTCTTCATATTTGATTTGGTAGAGTGATGTGAAGATGTAAATCACTTTCTTCATATCTGTATATAATTCAAATTCATACTTTGATCACAAACATATTAGAAACAACCCAAGATTGAAACATCAAAGAAAGCACAGCAAGAAATCTAGGATTTAAAGAAAAACACAAAACAAATGGAAATTGTCCATCCATAACAAAAGTTAAACAGGAAAAGTAAAAAGTACATCCAATAGAGTATCAAAAGCTCCGTTTAGATGAGGAGAAAAGGTGAATAAACCTGTTTATATCTAGGATCCACCAATAAAATCCGTTCAAGCAAAAAACAAACAACAAAATTTGCCCAATCAATACCAAAAGTTAAACAGGAAAAGTAAGAATTACATCCAATAAAGAGTATATACAACTCTCCTTAGACGAGGAGAAAAAGTCCACAGTAACTTCAGACTCGTACACTGTTCATTTTCCTCCACCTATTTTCTCCACAATCCAAATGACTCCTTAAAGAGAAAAAAGGAAAAAGGGTGCACCCATTAAATGCCTTTCTGGTCATCTAAACAGAATTCTCTTGCAACTTTAGTCTGTTTTGGCCAGACTAAAGTAAAATTGGTCAGCTTCCATATACAACAAGGGCATTGATGTCACCAAAAAGAGCAGCAACTTCTGAAGCTTCCATATACAACAAGGGCATTTATGTAACCAAAAAGAGCAGCAACTTCTGAAGCTTCCATATACAACAAGGGCATTTATGTAACCAAAAAGAGCAGCAACTTCTGAAACGTTAAATAGGCACTTCCTCTCTAGATAGGAAGTTTCATAAACTCTCTACCATTGTTACGTCGTAGAAGAAAAAAAAAATCAGAAGAAGAAATAATAAACAGAAACGGTTGTTCATCTCAATGTATAAATTCATATGTGCTCTTTTCAATATTGATTTACAATTGTCTTCCTTCTTCATCTACTCTCTGCATCTATCTTTTTCATTTTGTTCAAGTACATAGTAATAAAAGGAAATATCAATAGATGAACTATTTAAAAATGAAGTTGAAAATTGTCAGAACGACTATTATCAATGTGAACGTAAGCTCAATCACGATCCATGGAGAGTCAAATAGTTTGCGCATGATTTGGACCACCACCCTTCTCGTCATGGTTTCTTCAAATTTGTTGACTTCTTTATAAAGCTCTGACAAATAACTCTGCTTTAAATGAGGAGATGCGCCTTTATAGATCTTGTCAAAGAGTTGAGCCAACTCTTCGTCGCTGCCCGACGAATGTTAAAAAATCTTGTATCTATCCAATATAGCTACATTCTTAGGCGAATGGATGAGTTTTCAGAACTTTTCCTGTTAACTCAACGTCAATAACTGAAGCATTCTCTCTTCTTCCCAACTTGATCCCTCTATACTCAATCTCTGATGCTGGCCATTTCTCAAGAACAATAGCTAAGGGCCCTGATACTACCACTTGGATCTGGAACCTTCATGCTGATGCTCACGATTTCGATAGCCATACCAGTGATTTGGAGGAGATCTCTCGAAAAGTATTTAGTGCTCATTTCGGTCAACTGGCAATCTATAGTTCATTATCTCCGCTGGAGATATAGTGCAACTGTCATTGGGATCGGTATCTGCGAGAGGTTGGTATCCAGTAGTCTCTTGGTTATCAGATGTGGGAGCGGGAGTGGTACGAAATGGAATTATATGCAAGAGACATAGTGCAAGAGATGATGCACAACATAAGGAGGCCCTTCAGGCATATCATCATTTATAGGAATGGGATGCTTAAAAAAATCAGAAACAACATCCTCAAGAGATCTCAGTCCAATTGATGGACCAATTACTAGTAAATATATACATTCCAGAATAACGAATGGAATTTGGTTCTCCTACATCAATAAATCCACGCTCAAAATCGGTTGCATGCACTTCGATCTTTGAATACGATCCTCTTCGTCAGCATCTGCATATTCCATATTCATAAAGAGTTGAATGATCAAGCATTCATCCAACATCATCATTGTCACAAACTCCTCTTTATCTATTTTCTCCACTTCCGTATAACAACTTCTAACTGATTCTTCTATTTCCATCGTCTCCCTTTTAATCTCACTCGCTAAGTTAGTTCTCTCTCTGTTTCGAAGGAGGAGGGCTTTCATATACTGCAATTTGATAGGCTTCATTTTCTCTAGATTTGGGCAAGGTTTGTTTGGCTTAGGTTTGTGATATGGGCCTATGGATAACAACTGTGGTGTATAAACACTTTCATTAGCTCCTCTAATGATGTCGGGGACTCGTTCAATGGTGCATGTCTTTTTAGAGGAGGGTGATGATAATGCGACTGCTGCAACTGCATCGTCTCTATCATCATCCAAGGTCACTGATGCTGCTACGCTACTTGCATCATCCAACAATGAGACAGTTGTGTCTACACCAACCCCATTGTCATCTCATAAGGTCAGTGTTGTGCTTACACCACCTCAGTCAACTCTAAATGCTATTGCTGCATTTGCGCAGCCTTCACCAAGACACAACTTCATGCAACATTCTCACGCTAGTAGGGCCAAGAGAATCATTATGGGGGTAATATTAATTATTCCTGTGTGTGCATTCTTAGTTATACTCTATCTCTTTTGTGCTGCTTTATGCTACAAATTTGGTTATGATCTACCAATTTGGTTATAATCTATGAAACATTTCCTTTTATTTTACTATTATCAATCGCCATTGTTACAATGTAATATGAAAGCCAACTCCCCACCACTAGCTATTAACCAACCCATCTCATAAAACTATAAAAAGCATGAGAGCATATTTTTGTATCCAGTGTGTGGGTATGAAGTGAGAGTGAAAATTGTAGTTTGAGAGCGTCCTTTTTGTACCAGTTTAGCTGACTGGATGAAATGTTTTGAGTGAGATTCTCTTAGAGAGTTTTTTTTTTTTTTGGTATCTGTAGAGAGTATTAAGTTGTGTGAGTCTAGCTGAGCACCTCCTCTAATTCCTCCATCAATTGAATCCAACCAGATGATGATGACGACGGTGGTGACTTTTGATTAGTAGGTATTTCTCTTCAAACGACTCTCTTTGTGAAGAGGCAGACAGCCACATGAACTTTACCAGGCTGCTTGACGAAGGTATTAGATTTGACTATGTGACCCGCTCCCCCACCACTAGCTATTAACCAACCCATCTCATAAAAACTATAAAAAGCATGGAAGCATGTTTTTGTATTCATTTTACGGTGATCTGATCTGGACATTTGTTTAACCATTGTTGTTTTGTCCAAACTCTGGACGAGAGGTTGTTTGAAGCATCACCCTCCTCCTACACACATGCACCATCGAACAGGTCCCCATCATTCGAGGGGCCAGTAAAAGCGTGCATACGCAACAAACGTTATCCCTGGCCTATATCACAGACTTGGCCCAAAGCTATAAAAGAAAAAATGGAGCATATTAAAACTCAGTTTATGAGGCCATCTGTCGAAACAGGGGAACATGTATCAATTGATCTGGGTAACATGCAAGTTAGTTCATTAGGTAAGTTAGCCAGCTCCAGCAAACCACCTGAAAAAAACCTTCTACAGTAATCTCTTTTTTTCTTCTCATTTGTTCAAGTTTAGAAGCAAAAAGACCATAACTTTTGAATTGTTAATAGTTTTTCATCTCAATGTATAAAATCATTAATAGCTATGATTCCGGGCCTGGTTCTAGAAATGCATGGTTCTTACGGTATGAGTTAAAAGGGTTTTTTAAACATGTGACACAACAATTAGACTAATCCTCCTGTGTGGCACTAAACCCACACAAACAGACAAGGGGCAAATGTAGATGTGTTTTGAACATAAGATGTGGGGAGCAAACCCAACCCACGCCTTATGATCACACTCCACTCAAGGTTGCAAAACTCATGACTCAGGACTCAAAATATCAAATCATCCAATGCAAAAGTACTGACTTGGATGGAGTCAACGCGGTGACTCTAGAGAGTCATATTTCTTTTTAAATATTAAAAAAAAACATTTAAAACAAAGTCTATTACTTATAAAATATAAATATATATTTATTTACATGCGTTCGTGATAATTATTTCAGATTAATAAATTTATTTATGCAAGAAAAGTACTATAATGAGGAAAACAAAAGATAAATATTGCATATTACATAATATTTAAGTTCAAATATCGAACAAAAAAAGTTCCAAGTTCAATTCCAATCATCGTTTTTAATATATTGAATCCGAACCCTGTGCATTTCTACTTAAAAATAAATATTTAATTATTTAAAATCAAATCTACCTATCAAATGATTCAGAATGAAAATAACTTATTAAAAATGAGATGACTCTTGGTCTTTCCTCAAAATGAAATGACTCAGGAGAGCTATAAGAATCAACTTGATGAGTTTTCCAACCATGACTCCACCTACTCCCTTGTGGGCCTGAGTTACCCCTGAGCTGCAGTGTTTCATTCATTGCCATCACCGAGGAAAGCTAAGAAATGTTGTGGTTAATTAGATTTATAGGTACTAGGCAAGAAAGTTCCAAGAACATGATAGGGGCAATGGAAATGTATGGTTGAGAGGGACTAGTTTAGTAAGTTTTATTTTCTTTCCACTTATCATAGAAAAACAACAAAAAATAGGTTTACTTTTCTTCTCCTCTACCAATAAAGGGCAACATTGGTAAAAAGCTACACAAAAGGAAATGTATCAAGGCTTGAATTGCTCCCTACATCTCTCATTGTCCTCTCCAAGCTACATATTGTCGGTTCTCTCAGCTGGCATAAATTCCTCAGAAAAATGTGTGTGCCGCAATCTCCTCAGTTGTGTATGCTATCTGGCTTACTAGAAACGACACTATCTTTAATGGAACTGTTCCCTCTTTATCTAGCAGCAAGAGTTCGATTAAAGATTGGCTTCAATTCTCTATCGGAAACTTACGGTCTCCTCCTGCTAGAGATATTCTTTCTTCTATACATCACTTTTTGGGAGTTGCAACTCCATTGTAATTAACTCCCTGCGGGCCTCTTTAATGTAATTTTGAGGCCCTTGCCTTTGTAAAATTTGGGGCTAGCTTCGGCTGGCCTTTCCCCATTGTAAAATTCAGCTGCCTTAATAAGAAAGAGAGGGGGGAAAACCGTGGAAACTACCCCCCCCCCTGCCCCCCCCCCCCCCCCCCCCCGTGTAAAATTGGGGGAAACTACCCCCTCCACTCTACAACTCAGTTTTTTTTTTTTTTTTTTGCATTGTTCTTTTTTCGAACTGCATTGCCAAAACAATTAAAATGCCAAAGTATTTGACTTCCATTCAAGCCCAAGTTAAAACATAAGTTTATTTGAAGACAACGGTGCACTTTGCCCTTTCTTTTGGATCATTTTTTGGCCCGGTCCCCACCACTAGCTATTAACCAACCCATCTCATAAAAACTATAAAAAAGCATGAAAGCATGTTTTTGTATCTAGTGAGTGGTATGAAGTGAGAGTGAAAATTGTGGTATGAGAGGGTCCTTTTGTACCAGTTTAGCTGACTGGATGAAATGTTTTGAGTGAGATTCTCTGTTTAGAGAGTTTTTTTTTTTTTTTTAAAGGTATCTGTAGAGAGTATTAAGTTGTGTGAGTCTAGCTGAGCAGCTCCTCTAATTCCTCCATCAGTTGAATCCCACCAGATGATGATGACGACGGCGATGACTTTGATTAGTACGTATTTCTCTTCAAAGGACTCTCTTTGTGAAGAGGCAGACAGCCACATGAACTTTACCAGGCTGCTCGACCAAGGTATGAGATTTGACTATGTGGCCCGCTCCCCCACCACTAGCTATTAACCAACCCATCTCATAAAAACTATAAAATGCATGGACGCATGTTTTTGTATCGAGTGAGTGATATGAAGTGAGTGAAAATTGTAGTATGAGAGGGTCCTTTTGTACCAGTTCAGCTGAATAGATTAAATCTTTTCGAGTGAGATTCTCTTAGTTCTCGGTAGAGAGTATTAAGTTGCGTGTGTCTAGCTGAGCAGCTCCTCTAATTCCTCCATCAATTGAATCCCACCCGATGATGATGGCGGCGATTTTTAATTAAAATGACCCTTTGTTTATCCTCAAATTTAGTTATCTGTATTCATTTTACATTGATATATTCATGACCCTCCGCCGGTTTGTTCTCTACTTAGATGGAACCTCTATTTAGGGGTAAATCCGTTAAAAATAAAAAAAAATTGAGAAGTTTGTTGCCTTTTTTTACCATTTGAACCTTAGTCATCAAGGTTTTTTTTATAGTTAAAACTCAATATATAGGGGCTTTCTTGAGGTTTTGTGAAATAGAGGGGGCCTTTCGTAAAAAAAAACTTTATCTATGAGTGCCACATTATATTTATACATAACCACGAACAATTTAGATCTTTTACCTCAGAAACTACTTGGATGGTTTGGTTTGGTCAATATATAGGGGCTTTCTTGAGGTTTTGTGAAAATAGAGGGGGCCTTTCGTAAAAAAAAAAACTTTATCTATGAGTGCCACATTATATTTATACATAACCACGAACATTTTAGATCTTTTACCTCAGAAACTACTTGGATGGTTTGGTTTGGTCAATATATAGGGGCTTTCTTGAGGTTTTGTGAAAATAGAGGGTGCCTTTCGTAAAAAAAAAAACATTATGTATGAGTTCCACTTTATATCTATATATAACCACAAAACATTTAAATCTTTTACCTGAGAAACTACTTGGATGTTTTGGTTTGGTGTTTGATTTCTTATTTTTCATATGCTGCAATATGATGGGTGGCTTTGATTGAAAGAATCATTTTTCTCTTTTGTGCTGGGAACCATGA
The DNA here is from genome assembly GCA_012931725.1 of Litsea cubeba. Classification (NCBI taxonomy): domain Eukaryota; kingdom Viridiplantae; phylum Streptophyta; class Magnoliopsida; order Laurales; family Lauraceae; genus Litsea; species Litsea cubeba. The sequence goes on along the minus strand of CM022946.1, from coordinate 5,420,805 downwards.
ACTTAACAAGTGGCGCCCTCGTTTCAGTGATAAAACTGTTCATCTAAGTAGGGCCCTAATTATGATGAGCTATGCTTCATTTGATGACAGGCTTCTATTGGGATGGTCCAGATTCCAGCATAGCCAAAGGTGTCCCATACCTTTCATTTTCACTGAGATGAATAGCTACTACACATGAGTATCTCTGCGTACATTGCTCGTGGCCATCCCCTGCGCACTCGCTGTAGGCCCACCTAGGGATGAGGGTGGTTGGGTTTGAAAGGTTTATATGGTTTCTACCTGTGTATAAAATCTGGAGTCTTCCTGATCATCGTATTAATGGCCACAAGTTGGATGGCTTTATATTAAAAACATTCGATCGATGCGACGGTCCCGTCCATTCATGGGTACAAACCCATGGGATCGGTGTAAATCGGGAGGGCAACGTGTGGACCCATCGAATTGGTCATCATGTTTGGCCCTATAAACCTATTTTCCAATATTTTTAGATGTCTGAATTTTTTCTGATACGGATTTTATCAAGTGAATTTGTTGTTTTCTAAGATTGGATGAGACATATTATGACTGGCATTGTAACTCTATTATAGATAATTCATGTGTATAGAATCTTAACTATGTTCTCACTTTGTTATTCAGGACAATGAAGGCCTCAACATTGTCATTAGCCCTCTGCTTTCTCCTTGTATTCGTGAGCGATAATTCTGTTTCATCCAGAAGAATAAATCCAATTTTTCTCGGAGCACCTACACCACCACCTCCATCATGTCACAATGCTAATGCGACTGCTGCAACTGCATCGTCTCTATCATCATCCAAGGTCACTGATGCTGCTACGCTACTTGCATCATCCAGCAATGAGACAGTTGTGTCTACACCAACCCCATTGTCATCTCATAAGGTCAGTGTTGTGCTCACACCACCTCAGTCAACTCAAAATGCTATTGCTGCATCTGCGCCGCCTTCACCAAGAAGCAATTTCATGCAACATTCTCACCGAAGTAGGGCCAAGAAAATCATTATGGGGTTATTATTAGTTGTACCTACGTGTGCACTCTTAGTTATACTCTATATCTATTGTGCTTCTTTTTGCTACAAATATGGTGGTTATGATCTACCACTTTTTTTTAATATATGAAACATTTCCTTTTATTGTACTATTATCAATCGCCATTGTTACAGTGTAATATGAAAGCCAACTCCCCACCACTAGCTATTAACCAACCCATCTCATAAAAACTATAAAAAGCATGAAAGCATGTTTTTGTATCCAGTGTGTGGTATGAAGTACGGAGTGAAAATTGTAGTATGCGAGGGTCCTTTTGTACCAGTTTGGCTGACCGGATGAAATGTTTTGAGTGAGATTCTCTGTAGATAGTTTTTTTTTTTTTAAAGGTATCTGTAGAGATGAGTCTTAAGTTGTGTGAGTCTAGCTGAGCACCTCCTCTAATTCCTCCATCAATTGAATGCAACCAGATGATGATGATGACGGCGATGACTTTGATTAGTAGGTATTTCTCTTCGAACTCAGTTTATGAGAGCCATCTTTCGAAACAGGGGAACATGTATCAATTGATCTGGGTAACATGCAAGTTAGTTCATTAGGTAAGTCAGCCAGCTCCAGCAAACCACCTGAAAAAAACCTTCTACACTAATCTCCTTTTTTCTCATTTGTTCAAGTTCTGTCAGTTTAGAAGCAAAAAAGACCATCAACTTTTGAATTGTTATTAGTTTTTCATCTCAATGTATAAAATCAGTTCTAGAAATGCATGGTTCTTACTGTATGAGTTATTTTATGTTTTTTAAACCTGCGACACAACAATTAGACTAATCCTCCTTTGTGGCACTAAACCCACACAAATTGACAAGGGGCAAATGTAGATATGTTTTGCACATAAGATGTGGGGAGCAAACCCAACTCACACCTTATGATCACACTCCACTCAAGGTTGCAAAATTCATGACTTAGGACTCAAATCATCTAATGCAAAAATACCGACTTGGATGGAGCCAAATGCGGTGACTCGGGAGAGTCATATTTCTTTTTAAATATTTTTAAAATATATTTAAAACTAAGTCTAATACTTATAAAATATAAATATATATTTATTTACATGCATTCATGATAATTAGTTCAGATTAATAAATTTGTTTATGCAAGAAAAGTACTATAATGAGGAAAACAAAAGATAAATATTGCATATTACATAATATTTTAGTCCAAATATCGAACATAAAAAAGTTCCAAATTCAATTCCATTCGTCGTTTTTAATATATTGAATCTGAACCCTGTGCATATCTACTTAAAAATAAATATTTAATTATTTAAAATCAAATTTACCTATCAAATGATTCAGATTGAAAATATCTTATTAAAATGAGATGACCCGGATAAGTCGTTCCCGCATTTGACTTTGTACTTTTTAAAAATGAAATGACTAAGGAGAGCTAAGAGTCAACTTGGTGAGTTTTCCAACCATGACCCCACCAGCTCCCTGGTGGGCCTGACTTACCCATGAGCTGCAGTGTTTCATTCATTGCCATCACCAAGGAAAGCTAAGAAATGTTGTGGTTAACTAGATTTATAAGTACCAGGCAAGAAAATTTCAAGAACATGATATGGGCAATGGAAATGTATGGTTGCGAGGGACTAGTTTAGTAAGTTTTATGTTCTTTCCACTTATCATAGAGAAACAACAAAAAAAATTGGTTTACTTTTCTTCTCCTCTACCGATAGAGGGCAACATTGTGTAAAAAGCTACACAAAAGGAAATGTATCAAAGGATTTCAGCCGAAGTAAAAAGTGGGCACACTGGGGCGCACAAGAGCATATGAAATCTTGCTTAAATAGGGCTTGTTTCTTTAGAGGTATTTCTAACATGAATTTCTTATGTTGGGAATTAACATTGATATGATTGATGTACCCTTGGCATTTCAAATCTATGTTTCATAGCTAGAATTCCAAATCTCAACCCACCTAAAAAACCACAAATAACCTTAAGAATTTTCATTGTTCCAACATTTAAAATGTTGTATGGGCCATGAGGATTTGGAATTTTATGAAGGGGACATCATTCAGAGAATTTCAAATTCTCGAGACAAGAATTCTCAAGTTCTTGCAAAAGAATTGACCCTAAAGGGATTTGAGAATTTCAAAAGATAAAAGTGGCTTCTCATGTGGTTGGAATTCAGGATTCTAGCAAAAAAAATATGGAATTTGAAAATGCCAAAAGAACAACCATCACATCATTGCACGGAAATCCCATCATCACAAAATTCCTATAAAGAATTCTCCTAAAGAAACAGTCCCTAAAATGCCACTCTTCATTAAATCTAAGAGTGTCGGCCACTTCTATGAAATGTCAATCGTTCACAAGTTCTAACACCCCTTAGAAAGGAACCAAAATAAAATTTTAATTAGTCTCAATTGAGCCCATTCTTAGATTGATCACTACGATTGTTAAAGGACCGGGCTCCATTGGAGTTGTCCTTACCCTCTCCTCAACATATTAGGGCAAGCGTAAGCCCTTGAAGGGGATGCACTACTTGGGTCCTTACCCTATATTCGCATGTCTAGAGCTGGGTCATTGCCCTACCCAAGGCCTAATTAAAGAAAAGAAAATCATTTTTTATGGCTTTTCTACATTGGCACGGGATCTAATTATACACAACGTTTTTATGCCTCGTCATTTATACTAGCTTGGGACCGGCAAGGCAGTGCACTAGCAATTCATTGAAGTTCATCACCATCATCAAAGCCTTGTCCTGATTTTTTATTATTATTATTATCATCATCATCGTGGGTTGGTGGTAGAGTAGAAAATGTTTGTTGGGGTAAAACCAATAAACTAGTGTATAAATGTAGATTCAGTAAAGTAACAAAGCAATTGAAATACATTAGAAGTAATTATTAACATGGCCCTGTTTGTTTGATTGGGAATTGTAAAACATAAAAACTCATCGTTAAATAGGCTTGTTTGTTCGCATGGAATAGGAAATCATAGGACATATTTAATTCAAATGAACTTGCTTGTGAATGGAATTGGAAAAAATAGAAAGTAATTTATTCAAAATGGGCCTGTTGTTTTCATATAATTGAAATACATAGGAAAGTCATTGTCAAAACATGAAATTGAAATATACGGGATGTCATTGTGCAAACTCAGTGGAACCCATGTAAATCAGGGGAGTTTTTTTTCCACTCAAACGGACCACCGGGTGGGTCCCACCCTTGGTGCGCAAGTTGCGGACCAAGCGCGCACCTGATAAGTATTTATGTATAATATTTATAGGGGAACATTCTTATGCATCTTTCCCTCACCATAGGGTGAGGGATACTTTCTTTTTTGGAAATTTCCAAGTACATAGGGTGAGGTACAAAAATATACTTTTCGGCCCTGTTTCTTTTCCGGAATTCCTGACAGGAATTCCGGTTGTCTGGGAATTCCGGAATTCCTGTCAGGAATCCAGTGTTCTTTAGCAAGAATTCTTAGCATTCCAAAATTCTGGTATTTACAGATGCCAAAAAGTAAGCATTTTCAAAATCCACCTCAACACCTGGATTTCCAAAAACCCACCATTGCAGGAATTCCGGCTGAGCTTTCCGGTACTCAACGGTCATCCTTGATTTTGGTTTTCCGGCCTCGGCAAGGAGAAAGAAGGCCAGTTTCTTCTTCTTCTGAGCTTTGAGATGATTGGTGTAATTTTTTTCCCTCTTTTCTCTTCTGTTTTGGTTTTTTTTTTTTTTAGAGGGTTTGATGGAGGGGTCTCAGTGGTCCATCAACAAGAAGAAGGAAGAAAACAGAATGGAAGAAAGAAAGGAAAAATAGAGAAAGGGACAAATCCAACATCTGCAAGCTCTTGAGTCCTCCCGGTGAGATTGTTGTGGGAGAGATGGATGTATACAATATCTGTGTATTTAGGGATGAAGCCATCGGGGAAGGTGCCCACCAACCCAGTCGCCAACAGGTCGAGCGTTTGGAGTCCGGCGGGGAGCTGGAGCAGTGAGAGGGAGAAATAAGGAATGAAAGAGAGAAAAACACAGAAAAGGAAATTGGGAAATTAGAAAGAGATGGACAGGTGGGTTTTGTGGTGACTAGCAGTGGCGACGGTGGTGGCCGGCGGCGACGGTGGTGGCTCGGCGGTGATAGAAATGGGTCGGAGACGGTGGGCAGCAAGTAAGGTGAGGGAGAGGGAGTGGAGAACAAGGGAGATGGGGTTGCTGTGTGGAGTGGAATGAAGAGGGTTTTGTGACCTCTGGGATGGGGAAAGTGAAATGGGTGGGGGAGTTCTACACGTGGATTAAAGGGGTGGGGTATGTGGGAATGAGATGGGGAGGTGGGATACACATGGGATAAAAGGTGGGGACTTTGATGTGAAAATGGAGAATGATTACAATGATGAAACCATATCTGGTTATGGTTTGCATAGATTATGTTTTTTTTTTTTTAGCTTCTTGAATTGTGAAAGTGGGCCCAACATTGATTCCTACATCTTACAATTAGTATTAAACACATTTGCGTATTGAGTTTTAAAAATACATTGATGGGTTAAATTGGTATATAAAAAATGCATATAAGAGTAAAATTCTAGTCAAAAATCATTTTTGTTATGAACAGAGAATTCATTAAATTCAGAAATTCTCAGGCAGGAATTCAGGCATAAATGAAACAGGGAATTCAGAAATGACATGATTCAGTAGCATTTCAGAATTCAGCATTTCAAAATCCCAGACAGCTACCAGACATGAATTCCAGAAATTCTAGGAAAGAAAACGGGCCCTTCATGTGCAAAAAGGGGAGTGTCCCTCACTCTATCGTGAGGGAAAAATGCATATAAACATTTCCCATATTTATATATGTATGCATGCACGTACAAACACATACATAAGGGGCGGGGAGGTGTTATCAAAAGATCTCCCCCAGGGAAGGGGGCTTATCAAAAGATCTCGGGGGGGGGGGGGGGGGGGGGGGGGGGTTGGATCAAAAGATCTCCCCCTAAGGCTCAAATCATCTAACCACTGATCAAGGCTGAACAAAAGCTAAGCCCCACTAGGTGTTTTGGTACGCAAGGGGCTATTATATTGAATTTGCACATAAGGGACTATTGATTTGTGATAGCCCAAGCTAAGATACAGTCCATGGTGGGGCCCACAGATCAGGGCCGGCTCAAGAACAATATGTGGCCCAGACAAAGTATAAACGAGGCCCCTAGCTTTCTATGTGTGATATGAGAAAGCCCTCATCCCAAAAGAGCACGCGCAGTCCAAATATCCAATCCAAGCAGGAAAATGCAGCCCTCAATTTAAATCCTTCTGCTAAATGAAAATAACCGAAAAGAGCATAAAATCATTAATGTTGATGACAAAACTACTGAATTATCAGAGAATGGTTAACAAATGAGAGGTCAAGAGTTATCCATATACAATTCTTTTAGGGGTTGTTTGGTTGAGAGCATTTACGTATGTAAATAACTCATATGTGAATCATTTACACACCTTCATGTTTGGTTGAGGTCAATTTACGCATCACGTGTGAAATTTTGATGTGTAAATGATGTGTAAAAAGGTATTATTTTCGTACTCAGATTTAATTTTCACATGTGAGGGGGTGGTAGAATGAATCGCATGTGATTTGCACATGAAACAAAACCATATCAAACGGCGAACGGTGCAGAACAAGTGACGTTCCGTCACAACAGTGCATGGGTTCGAAACCCATCTTCCTTTCTTTTCATTTTTTTTATTACGCATATCAGCATATGTGGTTTTCGTTGGCAAACATGCCCTGTTTTCATTTTCTTTTCCCTTTTTGGAAAGAGCTCTATTATCATGTTAATGTTACCAATCCAACAGGCTTTAGACATCAGATTATGATTTTTGGGAATGTGTTTTTATTTAATTGATTATATTTAGTTGCAAATTAAGCATGATTAGTTGTTAATTAGTGTTGATTAATGTGTTAGATTAATTATATGATAAGATAATATGGAATTATTGGTATCCATGAATTTTTGGAATTGTGTTGGACATATCTTATTTTGGAGCCATATTGATTTGAAATGCCATTTTATGAGAAAAAAAAGAGTATTTTCTATAAAAAAAAAGGACTTATTTGTAATTCTGATTTTATGAAAATTTTTCAATGATGGAATTTTTCGATGATTTCAGTTTCATTAGAAAACGGGTCAAATTGTGATCGATTTTCTCTTCTAACTCGGGTTCATTTGAATTCATTTCAGATGATTCCCAGTGAGATTTGATACCTTTAAAAACGGACTTATTTTAGAATAGTAACCTTACTGTGCTTCTTCTCTAGTTCTGGTTTTGGAGTTTGGGAATTGGGATTCGATTTGGAAGTGGGAACTGGGAAGAAAACCCAACCAAGCCACCCAGGCCTACAAAATTATGAGGCCCCCTCATGGTGAGGCCCCCACCACTTGCTTCACCTGCCTATATGGTGAGCCGGCCCTGCACAGGATGCATTCGACTCGTTGGATGGTTGGTCAACTATCGAGATTGTTTTTATCTAATACCATATCATCCAAACACATACAAAGTAATACATCTACTAATTTATTTTAACCCACTTCTCTATAACTTTATCCCGAGCTACTCCTTCCCTTTGGCAAACAAACAGGCCTAAGACTATTAAATCAAAGGGGATAGAATAATGTTGAAGGGGGCAGTTTTTCACATGATCCTTTTCCATAATAAGACCTTTTTATTGGCCTTCCCCCCAACTGTGCTCCTCGAACATATGCAGTCTGCTTGTATTTTGGACCCATCTGTAGAACACTATAATTATCTCTCTCTCTCTCTCTCTCCTTACCCTCACAAATGGTGGTTTATGTTTCCACCAACTCTATATTAAAAAATTAAGCAATTCATTCAAAATTGTGAATAATGTCACCAATAGATTGTTTATTGACAGTAGTAAGCACAGCAGAAGAGGTGTTTATTTAATCATATCTATAGTTAGGGCGGTCATAGGGCCAGGACAGGGTACGCCCATACCTTATCCTTATATATGCGGGCCGAATCTAAGTCGAGTCAAAGCCCTCAGTAGGCCTACAATACCGAACCACTTACTCTACCCTAAAGGGCGAGAGCCAGGCCCTAATGAAATGCATTTTTTTCATATGTATTACATATATAACAAGTTGCCTTTACTACAGTGCTAACCCTCCTTTTTCTCAGCTAAGGACCGGTGCAATGCAAAATTCAATCACTTTGTGCCACTTTTAAAAGAATGTATGAAACAAAGTACTTTACTTTTATATTAAGATATTATTTAGGATTACATGAAATTAGCTAATTTAATAGTATTGTGACATGAAATTAGAAGATGGAAGACACTATTAAAGTTTCTAAATAAGATTATGAGAAAGAATAGGAATGTAGAGTTCATGAAATGTGGTTTATAATGTAGTAATTAAACTTTGACTACCTAAGAAGAGTGACAAAGATGATTTGATGCATCTCAACATGGGTTAAAGTCGCAAACTTTAACTCCGGATGTGAGGTCGACTTGAATGAAATAACAATCATGGAAGTAAGGGGATAAGAAGAAATTGACATCGATCAATGGCTAGTGATCGAAGCTCAAGCCCATGCAATGATGATGTTGATGACCATCCATCTGAACTCTCAAACTTCGATAGTTTACATTAAACGTGAAAATCAGTTTAATCGATGACAGCTTGAATTCTTTTTTCATTGAAGAATGTATACATGCTTGGCAAACATAAAATCAATCATATGTGGTACTGTTGTAATCTATAGGCATATCCATAAAAAAGTTTTACCTAAGAGTTGGTTATTATTATTTGGAACATATTAAGTCTTTGTCATTAATTATTAATTAGAGGGGGTCTTTCTGATTATTCTTTTTAGGATCCCTATATATATTGTATTATACATATTATTTATTGTATATATTAATAGACAATGGGCCGGGCCGGGCTAAGTCAATCCCTAGCTTGGCTCTTAAGTTTGCTGGCTTTTTAAAATTGGGCCTTACTCTACTCTCGTGCATTAGGACAGAAAAAAAAAAAAAAAAAGCTCTTACTCTGCGAGCTGAGTGAAGCTGAATCCCTCGTCAAAGGGCCAGATTGACAGCCCTATATCTGGTTATACGTGGTACTAGTACCCCATGAGTGACCACCTATATTGCATATATAAGGCCCATGCATTGATGACCAGATCGAACCAGGCCATCAAGTATTCAAGAGATCGAGAAATAAAGGTCTTCAACTGCTCCTATCAATCTCACCATTGGAACTTGGGGGCGTGATCAAGGCCATTGGACTTTTTCCAAGTCTTAACCAAAATAAAGGCCCTTTCTTCTTGTTAGTCCCTTAACCAAATTTCAGTATGATTTGATAAGATATGAGCTCTTGAGAACAAGAGGTTGTACTGTTTTGGGAACCGTTTCTCACATGGATCGATTCCTTCCTTGGTTCTCTCCCCCACTGGAGCAAGTGTTATCTCCTCATTATGGGTTTCTCTCTCCACAAGAGCAGGTGTTATCTTCCTGGACCCTGGTTCTCTCATGGGTCCTAACTCCTAAACCCCTTGGTTGGATAAAAAAGAAATAAAATATGAGCTATTGTCAAATTCATCATGAATTAAGCCTATACACTTTTTGCAACATGTTATTCATAAATTTGGTACATGATCAATCTCTGAAAATGTTCTCCATGATCATTCTCCGAAAACACTCTCCTATCAGAAGCATCGAGTTCAGTCCAGCCCAACATGCCCCACTTGGACTCATCTTTCATCAATAAAGCCCTCTTCTATACTCTTTTCATCACATGATCCGGCATCAATTCCAATTTTACACCCATCAAACATGCACTCACAATTGGATTAAAATCTCATAAAAATCTATGATTAAGATCACATTAACTTTAAGATTGTTAAATCAAGGGCTATCATAATGATTGGGCCGATTTGTTAGATCCCCGTCCGTTGTCCATGAAGAGACATTTCCATCTGCTCTTATCTTATTGATAAACTTGCATCTAAATAGTTGATATCAACTAGGCAAGAGTAAAATTGGTCAGCTACCATCTAGAACAAGATCCCATGAAATTAAATTTTAAGTAAGTGAGTACTGCCCTGAGTGACACTCATTTGGAATTGTAGGATAAACAGACAAGCATACTCGAGCAGAGTGGAGGACCAGGGATACTTTATTCTTCTATTCTATCCCATGTAATAGTGCTCTCTCTTTCCTCTTTGTCTTTCAGTTCACTTCAGAGTTCAGAACAGATTATAGTGTCCCTCGAGAGCACACGCCTACTTATAATGAACAAAAGTCACATCCAACGAGAAACCGACAGATTAACAGAAAGGCAAGACAATTAAACAAGAGGAAAATCTAGCAAATGATAAACAAACGGCAGTCGGTAGATAGTCGGTATTTTGTTGCATTTTCTTTTCCTACACTTGCGTGATTCTCTCCAGCGTCCTTTTCATTCTCACCATAGCCTTTTTCAACTCTACATATAGAATAATTACAACAACACAAGTGGATAAATGCTATTTTAGAGCATCCAAACAAGACCCATCAGATCAAAAAAATCATCTTATCTGTTACAGCAAAGCCAAATGGTCAATACCCAGAATGGGTAATCTCTGAAACAAGGGAGGGATTTCAAAGTTTAGATCTTTTTCCTTCTTTTGGTTGGTATTAGGGGGAGAGAAGATGGTGGGTATTTTCTCAAGGTTTACAAAAAGCGGGCTTCGAAGGTCACAGAGCACACTTGTAAGCAATAGCTTCTATCTTCAAAGATCTCTCTGTAAATCACCTTGCTACCGTGTTAGGTTTTTGTTCTTGATTTGGCCTTTTTCACATTTTTTTTTAAAGCTTTGAACCTTTTTCACTTGTTTTGAATTATGAGTCTGTTGTGTTTTCTACATTGTTGGTGAAATGATTGAATTTTTATAGATTTCTGTGTGATTCTTTTGTGGAATTTATGAGGTTTTTTTAATGGGTGCTTCCTTTGTTCTCTTTAAGGGGTCATTTGGATTGTGGAGAAAATAGGTAGAGGAAAATGAAGTGAGTACAAATCTGAACTTTTACTGTGGAGAGGTTTTTCACTTTTTCTCCTTATCTAAACAAAACTGTAGATACTCTTTGTTGGATGTAATTTTTACTTTTCCTTTTAACTTTTGGTATTGATTGGGCAATTTTTAATGTTTTGTTTTTTTGCTTTAATGGATTTTATTGGTGGATCCTAGTTATAGACAGGTCTCTTCACCTTTTCTCTTCGTCTAAACAGAGCGTTTGATACTATTTATTGGATGTGATTTTTACTTTGTCTGTTTAACTTTTGTTATCGATGGACAATTTCCATTTGTTTTGTGTTGCTTTAATGGGTTTTATTAGTGGATCCTTGATTTCTTGCTGTGCTTTCTTTGATGTTTCAATCTTGTGTTGTTTCTAATATGTTTGTGATCAAAGTAAACCCACCCACCCACCCCCCACCAATTCTTTTTTGGGTGAATTTTACACTTTTCTGTTCAGTCGTATTGATGGGGCAAATTTCATTGTTTTGGATTTCTGGGTTTCACTTCTATGAATGTGATTGGTGGATTCTGGATTTCTTGCTGCATTTTCTTAGATAATTATATCTTTGGTTGTTCTGATATGATTGGCGTCGTCAAATCCATATAGCCGACCCCACCTAGTGGGAAAAGGCTCGGTTTGGTTCGGTTTGGTTTGGTTTGGTTTGGTTTGTTCTGATATGTTTGTGTTGTCCTGGTTTCTCTGTCATTCGATCCTAATTTCATGCATTTCATGGGTGCTAAATTTATTGAAGTAGATGATTTATCTTTATTTTTTGGATGATCCGACCTTGTCATTTTACTCTAGATAGTGGTAGATTTTGTTTGACTATTTCAGTTTTTCCTAGATCCTTGAATACCAAATCACTTGAACCCTTGTAATGGTTTTTTTCGCACAACACATTTGCTTCACTTCGTCTAACCTTGTCATGTTTCTATCAGAATAGGATCTTAGATTGTCACAATTGAATGCTTTATCATTGAATATTTGTTGTATTTAGTGGACATTGCCATATTTTTCCTAAGATTTTGAATGCTATGCCTTCAAATTGATTGCTTTGGCTGTTCATTTGTATTGCTCTTCTAGATTATGTGTTTCTGATAGCTTAAAGAAATGATATTAGATGTTGATCTAATTTGTCTTTCGACATTACTGAAAGAATACTTGCTAAACACAATTCTTTTCAGTATTCTCCTCTCTCTCTTTTTTTCCATTTAATCTCCTTGTTTGAACTTATTAGTAAGTGATTATGCAACCTTGTTCTCCTAGACTTGTTTTTGATCATTTGAACACCTAATTTCATACTTTCAGTTGTATCCTCGTCTTGTCTTGATAGAATTTTCTTTTATGATCCATTTATGTCCTATTGTTGTTGGTTTTGGAGCCTCGAGTATTCGAAAAAACCATTTAAAACTATCTTCTCCTAACCTCTATATGTATCGGGAAGTCTGTTGTGCACGTTCTCCACAGTGTATGGAGATTAGATTTTTATTGATGTTATTTATGGCTTATGGCTTAGGATGAGAGGCAAGTTTTGCCACCAGATGCAGAGATAGCAGATCCTGCTGTAGCTGCTGCTTCCCATGGGATTGAGGTAGCAGTGGAGTTTAAGCCAGTTGAACACCCAATTGAGCCTTTCGACAGTGACCAGCCAGTTAAATGCCCTCTACCAGAACCTTCAATTTTAAATGTAAGCATTCAGTCTCTCTAACAAGGATTTTACCAATATTACAATTCATTTAATGTTATATCACATATTTATGCCTTCTCCCCTTGATTTGAGAGTAAATTTGAGGAGTAACCTTTTTTTTCGATATTGGGCTCCATTTCAACTTTTCCTGAAAAGGCAGATTGTTTGATACTGCCTTGGTGGAAATTTGCTTCTGCTTGACATTCTCAAGTATTGTCATTCCCTCACCTTCTGTTTTGCTACCATTTTCTCTCTTTAATTATCATGAAAAAGAGATGATTGAGTGTTTCAGGCTAATTTTCCTGGTTGTGAGCTTGGATACATCTCCAAGGCTGCTGTAGTTTCTTCTTCTACTGTGTGTAAGAAATAACCACATGGTAAAAGAGGTACCCATAAGGATTGCATTTTCAAGGGATTTTTTGACCATTTTGCGTTTACACTTCATATTTTCCTTATTTTAATATAGGAGGGCAATGGTAACTGAATTTTATTAGAAGCTAACTAGAACAAGAGACATACTGAAAAGCTACAAAAGAAAACCAAACAAAACAAAGGAAAAGGATACAAGCCAAAAACCCTTAACAAGAGAGTTTCAACAGCCAAATTTGGGTTTCCCTACTCCTTCCCTTAACAAAACCATCTGCGACCGCATTAATTGACCGCTTGATACGAGAAAAAGAGACACCGATCTTTGAGGACAATTCCAACACCTCCTCAGAGATATTCATCAAGCTTTGAGGCGGCTTAGAAGAATCAAAAGCCCAACTAATAACACAAAAGAATTACCCTCTGCAGTAATGTTGCGAAGACCCAACCTTGCAGATTTTGGAGGGACCTTCAGACACTTCTTTGCTAGTGATTTTCTTTCCTCTTTAGGGACCACATGTAACCAGGAGATCAACTGTGTATCATTGCCAAACAAGGACATGAATGTCAAATATTGGAATTTTGTGATCTTAGAACACACCTGTTATGTAATGGTTTCACTTTCACATAATAGTTAATACACCCTGCTTTCACTAGCCACTGATACTGTGCTGTGCATGTATGGGTCCTAACTCCTAAAGCTAAAATACATTAAATCTCTATATCTCATACAGGTGTATTACATTTTGAAGTTTTGAAACTTGCCATAATGAGGATGATGGGTATAAAACCAAATAAACCAAACTAAGCCTTTTTCCACTAGGTGGGGTCGGCTATATGGATTTGACGACGCCAATCAAATCTGTTTAGGGCCATGTCCTCCGTTAGATCCATGTAGGCAAGATCATGTTTAATAGTTTCTTTCCAACTTCTCTTGGGTCTCCCTCTCCCTCTCCTACTCTTGGCTAACTCCATGCTTTCACACCTTTTAACAGGTGCCTCTGTTGGACACCTTCTAACATGGCCGAACCATCTCAGTCGATTTTCTCTCATTTTATCTCCAATCGGTACTATTCCTACTATGCCCCTAATCTCCTCATTCCTAATCCTATCTCTCCTTGTGATCCCGCACATCCATCTTAGCATTCTCATCTCCGCAACTTCCATCTTCTTGACATGATTATGCTTTACTGTCCAACACTCTGATCCATATAACAACGCTGACCGTTCCGCCACCTTATAATACTTTCCTTTAACGTTGAGGGGGACTTTCCGATCACACAAGACCCCCGAAGCACTCCTCCATTTGGTCCACCCGGCTTGAATCCTGTGACTTACATCAGTATTAATCCCTCCATCCTGTTGCACCATAGATCCAAGGTACCTAAAGTTTTCTTTTTCTACTATCTTTTGTGTGCCCAAACTTACTTCTATGTTACCAGGTGTCCTACTTTGACTAAACTTGCATTCCATATATTCCGTTTTGCATCGACTTAGCCTAAACCCTTTTGTCTCTAATGATGGGTATACTATATTTTAATTTTATATATACATCTAAAACATCCTAGACACCCTAATGAGAATCTCGTATCTTGTGTTTTCCAAGACTTGATGATGTTGATGAACAAGCTGGACCACCTTTACAACCACACCCAATTGTATAAAAGTACGCATCTTTAATCAGAATGCAATTGCCAAATGAATGACATCATGTGTTCTAGCAACTTTAAAAAAAAAAGTAGATTGCATGATATTGTCTTTGAAGGACAAACTTTAGGCAAGCATAGTTTTGGTGAAAATCTCTTTGAAATTCAGGATGGAAGTATATGGAAGGAACGATTATCTGCAACTGTACAAAGGAGGGCTGATTTGCCAGTTGTGAAGGAAGGAGCCCAACTCGAAACTGGAGCTACTGGAACAAAGGAACGACCGAGTCCAGTTAGACGACCAAGTCCAGTTAGACGCTCATCCCTGCCATCATCCATCAGTGCTCCTGAGCACAATTTCATACAACTTCTGGAAGAATGTAAAGCAGCTGGAATTTAGGTTGGATATCAAAGTGGGTAGTATACAGAAGTGGTTCTTTGGTTTACTCTTGCTTTTATTATTGATATATGCTTTTAGATTGGAATCCATCTTTGCGATCATTTGTATTTCTTAATAGAAGAGAATGAAATTTTATACTATTGTGAATGTACAAGAGATGCCATTTTCAAGTCATTAGAATGTTATGTCCGATTTATAATTTGTGAGAAACTTCTCAATGTTTGCCTTGGGACCTATTTGTTTGCAAAGAATACATAGGAACTCATAGGAGAAATGAGCTCAGGGTTACTAAAGAAGTGAAGAAAATGTGGAGACGTTTATTGGACCTTGACTTTCCTGGGCATTGAATTACTAGGTTGATGGCTGTGTATTCATTTCTCATCTTTTTCTTGATTCAACTTCCATATAAGGGCAAATTTTTGGATATTCACTTCTGGACCTTCATTCTAACCACTTACAGAAATACAATCCCAATTATTCAATTACATGAAACAAACATGCAGCCCTTAGTGAATGTGTTTCTCAGCTATTCAACCCATCAACTTGTGATGCAGTCTTGCAGTCACTTCCTTGTTGCACTGCATTTCAATTACCGTATCTTACTGGAGAGAACTGGTATTTCTCCATGCCGGGCCTGTTTGTTCACTCGGTATCAAATTTCTAGGAATTCATAGTAAAGTGGGTCCTCGCAAAGGAGTATTATCAAAGTGGCGAGTGAAGAAAATAAAGTGATGCAGATAAAAACGTCATTTTCATTTAATTTGATTTACTATGGTGATGGTTGCCTAAACATTGAGGAAAATAAAGTGACATAAATGGGGCCTCCATTTCATTTCATTTGATTTACTTGGGGATGGTTGCCTATAAATTTCCTGCAGAGGTGACTGTTTGATGGTCAGTTGCAAATATTTACCTTCTTCCATTGTAACCTCTGATATGGAAACCTTGCTTAGGACTTTTAAGAATTAAATAGCATAAAAATATTTTTGACATTTTATCATGCAAAGTTTTTAACAATGAATATAAACAAATGAAAGATGGAGTGTTTTCAGTGACCAGCAGTATTGGGGAATTATAGGTAAAAATCATAGCCAACCATCTGTACTCACAGTTTCTTTTCTTAATGCTGTCAAAATGGCAATCACAATATTCATTCAATTGACAATTATAGGTAAACAACACCTACAAAAATTGACCCCCCTGCTGCTAACTGCAGAGAGAAGTAATGAAGAGAACATTCGACACTTGCAAATCTGCTATGATTATGACTAACAAAAACGGGATAGTCAATCATACCAAAAGGAATACAGGATAGTTAATCATACCAAAATTCCCCCACCTATAAAGGGTAAAAATCCCCCCACCTATAACAGAAGATCAAAAGATAACCGAAGCTGATACTCACTCTTCACTATTATCACCTCTTACCAAGAAGAGGGTCCAAAAGACAGAAGTCACTAAGTATACCTTAGCAGAAAGAATTGTTAAACATTCCATCATATCCATTTGGAACATTGCAGAATCAGGAAACCACTTCGGGGGAGGCATCATCTTACACGCAATCTGCAATCAATTTGGCTAACATTGAAACAGCAGCATATAATCATGCACTAGTGGCCCCCTCACCAGCAAGCTTCTTTCTCTGCTGATGCTCTGCAACCTTGTAATCCACCACCTCACGGAACATGTTTGCGTCAAGCTCACACACCTTGCTTCCATATACAGCAGCTTGAACACTAGCCATCAGTTTTGCAATCTCCCTGCCAGAAAATCCTTCAGTTTTAACTGCAGCCTCTCGGATAACCTCATCAGACAGTCCTTTGATCTCTATCTTTTGCTGTTGTGGGCGGAAAAAGTTTAGCCAGCCACGTTTGTTTTCACCTGCCTTAGCAATGTATTTATCAAGATAAAGTTTAAGAAGCTTGAAGCGTTCCTCTTCCCCAGGCAGGGGGAATTCGAGAACTTCATCAATACGATCGGTGACAGCAGAATCAAGGTCACCCGGGCGATTGGTAGCAAGGGCAAGGACTATGTCTTTGGACTGGTCACCTGTACGAAACAGGAGAGCGTTGAGGGCACTTCGCTGTGCTTCACTCATGTAAGTCTTGTTACGTCTGCAAAACCAGATTGCAATGATCAACAGTCATTCAGATTGTGAGAAGCCCAGACCCAAAATAAAGAAGAATATGCAGATCTTTTCTTCTTCTTTTTCACTTTTCTTCTTCTTCCTTTCTTTAAGGTAAAAATCTGCAGACCATGAAAAGGACAAAAGAGAGGCAAACCATGCATGCGAACTCACA
The DNA here is from genome assembly GCA_012931725.1 of Litsea cubeba. Lineage (NCBI taxonomy): Eukaryota > Viridiplantae > Streptophyta > Magnoliopsida > Laurales > Lauraceae > Litsea > Litsea cubeba. The sequence goes on along the minus strand of CM022946.1, from coordinate 5,403,330 downwards.
GGCACCCGCATTAATGCAACCCTGAATGTGATGCATCAATGCTCATAGGGCTTGTATCCATTCACGCATGCAAATGAATTCATTCTCAATGCTGATACGTACAGATACATGAAATTTTGCTCATTTCAAAGACTTCGTACCCAGCAAAAAGGATTTGCACTACCAATCTACTCTCTTGTTTTTTTTATAATGGTAAAATTTTATTAGGGCAAAAAGCACCAAAGAAAAAAACCACCAAAATAAAAAGGTGGAATGCCTAAAAAGAAACTAAACATCAAAAGTAATAGAAGAATGAAAAACTCCCTCATTAGCAAGACCATCTGCCAATTGCCAATCTACTTATTGGGTCAAAACTAGAAATTTTATATAATAAAGTGGTTGATGTCATCAAAACCTTGTCCCTTCCATCTGGGAGCAGCTTTGTAAATTCTACTTCATTCATCCCTATTTAGTGTATGCACAATAAAGTAGTAAGTATTGTGTCGTAGATGTCACTTACTCGCACAAAAAAGCATCTGCTTCATCGATGAAAAGCAGCAAACCCTTTCGAGACTTCTTAGACCAATCAAATAGCTGGTGTATCTTGGTGACAGCTTGTGATCCCAATGGAGCAACATCTCCACCAGTCATCAAGGCATAATCCAACCCCTGGGAGGATGTTAAAAAATCAGAAAAATACATAAAATATTAAAAAAAAAAAAACCATTATAATTACGTCCCATGGATACTCAGCCTCACATGAATGTGAAACATAAAGCCATATAACAGGTAAAACCCAACATGTAGGATAAGCTGGTGCAAATCAGATGGGTCCAGACATCAGAAGACCACTAATGTAAACTGCCATGTCATGTCCATCTGATTAGTAAACCAGCCTGACTTGGGCCAGGACATATACATAATGGACCTCACATCTCAGTAGACATCAATGAGATGGATCGGATATGATCACGTACAGATCTTTGAGCGAGTTCTCTAGCAGCCATCGTTTTCCCTGTTCCAGGAGGGCCATAAAACAGCATGTTGCGAAATGGTGCCTGATGGGCTTTCGTATTTGCTGTAGCACCAGCTAGCTGTTTGATTCTCTGTTGGAGAGAAGGGTTTAGAACTACATCACCAAATCCATTTCCATTTTTCCCTGAATCAACGCCTTTTTCAGCTCTATGTGAAAGTGAACTCATGGCACGAGAGAATAAACCAGACCAAGGGTATTTTCCTCTGGAGGACTCTCTTATCAGGGATGGTTGCCCTAGTATTCGGTCAACATAGCCCCAGACCACTCTAGCACCTTCCCTGCATGGAGAAAAAACAGTATATATGCCACTATTAGCAATTTGCAAGCGTCAATATCATGTCACCAGAAAAGGAGGGGAAAAGAAATGCTAAAACTATACTGTATTTAAGTAATTTTCTGCATATATTTTCATTTATTTATTTTAAAAAATGTCTTAATCGCGTAGATTAATAAATCACAATAGTTACAAGGAAATGAAGACAAAGAGACATGTGGTAAACTCTATTGAAGATCAACATTTCATGTATTTTTAATTTTTTTTTCTATAACGATGGTCTTTAATTCTTAATACTACAGATTAGCAATGGCGAGAAGAAAACAAAATAAGAAAAAAAATGGATATGGTTTAATGCTAAAACGGATATGCTCCTATGCCCATCTTCCACCAAAAAAAAAAGAAAAAAAAAAAGAAAAAACTTTGTGGCAATTCATACACCAAATGGGCTGTCATAACGAAAACTGTTCGTGATTTCTTTTCTTTTGAAAGGTATCTGAATTTCTACTAGAAATGAGAAAAAAAAAAAGGCAGTAGCCTCCTCAAACAAGATGTCTAGGGAAAGAAAAAGTACAAGCGCAAAGAATGGCTAAAGCTCAAGGTATAACATCGTAGAAAAGTTATTTGCAAACAACTCAGCACACATAATTCCCTCTCACACTGCTTATATGCTTCCCCATGCATGTCTCCCAATAAATGGGTGAAGAGTGCCGGAAATGTCGTAGATACTTTAGCACCTCGATAAGACTAAACATTCTCCTTGGCTCTGATTTCCATCCAGTAGCCCAGCCACCGCATAAAAGGAATCTCCCTCTATCAGCATCAGGAGAGGACATGGCTAAAGCCTAATAGTATCACACCCCTACCACCATTTCAAAGCATTTCCTCTTTTGCTACCGCACCAACTAACTGGACCCCATAAACATGCACCACCATCACTTTCAAGTCACAAGTAGCACTTATTCCAACCTGGCCAGGATTGATAATTGCACGCATAAAAGTTTTGCTTAAACATTTCTCCTGATGGAGGATTTCATATTAATGAAGTACTAAAGGACGGCAGTTTTTGATCACCCATATCCAAAAATTATCCGAGTGTCAGGCTGGCAGCCAAAACTGAGTTTGGAAGTGAACACCCTCGAGAGCTCCTCAAACTCTAACCTTAAAGATTAATGCTGTTGAGTCCATCTAATACAGGAGGAGCCAATGGAGTCATGTCATTCTCTTGCATGAGTATCCTCATAATCCAACACAACAAGAAGTGAATAGCTTCACACCATCATGAAAGATAAAATGGAAGAACTGCACACTTTCACTTCATGTAGATCAATTGATAAGGATTGAGAATTTCACTAATTGCATGCAATCTGTGGTCCACTTCCGCCACTTTAAGCTGAATCACATCAGCCTGAGGATGTAAATAAGGATGTCCCAATTCCACCATGCCAAATGCCTTCTCAAGATCTAGCTCACAAATCAGGCCCAGATTCCTTCAATTATACATCAAAGTCGTCCATTGACAAAGGCTCCTTCTGATAAAGAGGTCATCAAGGGTAGAACTTCCTCAATTATAGAAGTGAAGACCTTAGCAAGGAGCTTAATAAATAATAAGCACTACCGATAAGAATTATTGGTTGACAGTCTCTTAAAAGAACTGCTTCCTTCCTTTTCACAATTAAGGCAACAAAAGTGGCCCTTGGCTACTTTGATAAGCTCCCATGATCATGGAAATCTTCTATACTCCATCACATCATCCAAGAAAAACTTCGAAGAATATTATCTGAAACTTCTCCAGACATTGAATAATGGTGAATTGGCTTTTGTTCAAACTGGTCCATACTTTTTTTTTCCAAATGGCCGAACTGGTTCATACTTGGCAACACCCTTCTGTTAATACAAAGGTTACATAGTTTTTATTCTCCTAATATCTCAAATATGACAAAATGGCAAGAATACAGTCAAACAAGAGCATTGCACGACATCCCAAAACACTGGGGCACTATAGCTACCCAATTGAAGAAAATTGTGGTTTGGGTTTGTTAGATAGTTCATTTTTACAGCACACCCTCCTCTTAAAGACAAGTTCTGGCATTCATTCTTCCGAGATGTCAAATATAACATATTGACAAGAATTTACTCAAACAAGAGCATAACCCATCAAAAAGAATTAAGTTCAAAAAATATCCCTGCCTTCCAAAACAGTTCACATTACACAGTTAAGCCCTCTTCTAAAGTGGAATTCAGACTTCAGAGCAAATTAACAAAGATTGTCATCGTTATCGACGACAACAAAGCGCAATCCCATTAATCTGGGAACAACCATAAAATGACAGAGACAACAATCTAAACTATGGAAAAGATTTGGCCCTACACTATCATAAAAATAATGAAAGATCACCATGGTTATCAACAAAGACAAAGACTTATCCCATTAACCTGGGAACAGCCATAAAATGATAGAGGTCCCACTTTAAAATTACTGAACCACCCTTCTCTTTTAGGATCAACGTAACTACAAAGCCACCCATGTCTATACACATGCAAATCGCACAAATGCACTCACAAACTTTTTCCTTGTGCCATTGTTAGTAAGAACAAATGAAGAGGGCAAAAAATAACTGTACTAACCTGTGCAAACCGAATGCAACTTATAGAAACCTACCACCAATGAACCAGGTTCACAAACACGGTGCATGTTGAAAGCTGTGTAGTGTAAACCCAAAAAGAACCAAGTAAACCAACAAACCAGGTCACTTGGATCCTAACTATCTTATTTTTCATATTGAATTTGGACAGCAGAACTTTCCCTTGTTAACCATCCATCGATGACAACCAGTGAAATATTAAGAACTTAATAACATCTGGTTTCACACTAGACTATATCCAAAATCAGCCTCACAATCTAGTCTCAAGTGGAAGTAGTTGGCAAAAAGTTTGTTATGGAAGAGACACAAAGGAGATTTGACAAATGCCATAACCTCGGAGCACAGAGCATCAAAACATGTATCTTAACTTAAAAAAAAAAGTTGGAAATGAAAGAAGAAACTGTTTCCAAATCTTTGTTTGTGTCACCTAGTTGTGTAAATCCCTGCTGCAAGAGCTGTTACTCCCCCAACAGTTACCACCAGTTTGTTCTGATCTGTTAGTATAGCGTGCAAACCCCCTGTAAAAGATAGAATAGACCCCATGATGTCAAGCTTTAGCAAGTCAAGTAGCTTATCATCAATAGAATATGAGAACATCTGGATAGCATTTTAGGCACTCAATCGAGGTCAGTATCCAATTCAAAAAAGAAATTAAAAGATGAATGTCAGTTTTCCCTTAAAAGATAGTTATCTTCCTGTATAGCATTAATTTCATTCAAGAATAAAATTATACAAAAAACACGCAAATAAGAATGACATCAATAACCACTTCAATGCATCTTTTATGCTACCTTTAGGGATTAACAGAACTCTAATTGAAGGAGACTCATTGATAGTGGTGATGCTTTACAACAAAGCAAGGCAATTATTGTGGTACCTCATGGTCTTATGGAAAAAGTTCATGGAAACATTAGCATGACTGCACTATTGGCAAGCTAGTCTTTGTCGAAGATTGGCAAAGCACATCGCTGATTATCTAACTAAACTGGTGGTTCAAGTTCTCTCCACCTTTAACTATCATCTGGCCCCATATAACTGCCATATTTACCTTGATGAAGTTCCTTTTCATGGAACTAACCTGTGGCACGATGGAAGCTGCTCCCTATTGCAGCCTTGAGGTTGTGGGTTCAAGTCATGTTACCAATCCCCAAAAAAGAAAAAAAAATCCTTGTCCTACAGGTTGGAAGATCCAACAAGGGGAAGGCAGCAGCGGTGGAAATGGGCCACCCAAAAAAAAAGGTGTCAGAATCAGGAAAGGCTCATTCAGGTGCTAAGTGGTTATACAGAGAGAGAAATAAAGTTCTTCCGCATTATTCAGGACAGCATGTTAGGATTTTGTTCACATTTCTCTTGCTGTTTAGTTTTCTTTTTCTGTCTTCTCTGTTTCCTTGGTTGTTTCTAACGAAAATTCCCAACTTGAGCAAAAAAGGGGAAAAAAGGAGAGAGATGCTAAGTAACAACTTAACGTGCCAGTTTAGATTATGGGCAGGTCAGAATGGAGCAGCTTCTGATGGCACCTGTGCATTAGAGATAAATTTACAGGGGAAGATTCTATAAAGGCACCACCTTCACTGATCCATCTGTAAACCAAACCCAAACAAAATAAAAGAAAAAATGCAACAATTTGGTATTCAATTAGATAGCGGGTAATGAGACAGATGCACTGAGGCCATAAGCCAGGAGACCTTAAAATTTGTCCAACACACAAAAACATGGGAATACCAAATTAATTTAAACACAAATGCAGAACGTCGTTCACATATCTGACAAGACAGGTCTTATCACAAAACCTCCAAAAACTTGGTCCTCCAAAATAAGGGCATTAGTCTAGATGTCCAAATATAACAAAAGAAGTTTGCAGCCATAGGAATAGCACGACTCCATTCTCATTTTAACACCTCAAATTTAACCTAGAGTAGAGAGAGATGTAACAAGGTTGTCATGAATTCCAACAAGAAATGGAGAATGGCCAACCTCGCCGCAAAAAAGATGCATGACACAAGACTAAGGGAGCCCTAAACTCAGTACTCCACAAAAGAATATTTTTTTGCCAATTCAGAAAGGTTATTCATTCTATCAACTGAATCCCAGTTGAAATCAAAGTTCCAGAAGCTAGGTGGGAAGCGAAACAAAAGAATTTTCTATCAAACTCGTACAGCCTCGGTAATCCTTTGGTTGCACAGTCATGCATTAGCTCATTCAACACAACTACCATGTATTACATTCTAATACACCTCCTGCTAATCACTGAATAGCACATATTGCCAGCTAAAAGACCAAATTGCTTCCCTGATGTCAATCTCAATATTCTAAAAAATTGACACCTCATATCAATTTAAGTGGTCTAGCAGAAACGCACACTCTAATACTGCATTCACTTGTGCTGAGAAATAATCTAACTAAATGGTAGAATATTAGGCCAGATCTTGTATTTCAGCAATATTAATAATTATAGCAACCTATCAGCATATTAGCAATTATAGTAACCTATCAGCATTTCTTCTTTTTTCCCCTGAATGGTAACGTATCAGCATTATTGACATTTAAAAGGGTAGTAAAGACAGTAATCCATCCACTCCCCAAACCCCGACCACGCTTCTTTCCGGAAAAAAAAAAAAAAAAAAGAAGAACCAGAACAAGGGAATTAGTTTCTGGAGAGAAAAAAAATGACCCATTTGAATCTAATCACCTTCCTACATTCCTTTGTGAAAATAAATCAATATCCAGAATCATAAAAAGTTCATCAATAGTAAATATAGTTTAGGCAATATTTAGTTTCAGGTTTTTTTGGGAGCTGCAATAATTCTTTCAGGATTTCAGGAACTCTGGGAATTTACAGAGTACCAAACTATAAATTGTCCAACTGAAAACCTGGTAGGCTTCCAAGTTGAAAAAAAGAAAAAAAAAAAAAAAACATTAAGTGCAGTCTCATGCAAAATAGAGTACACAGTTGAAGCAATGAAGATTGATTATTGTTAAAGAAAATTCAAATTAAACATATTTTCAGCAAATATTCCACCGATGCATATTATATATCAACACATAAAAATATGATTACATGGAGTGTTTTTCAATGAAAATGCTTAAATCTTCACGTATAACAGTTTGCACCTCCTATATGCTCAAAAGTTGTGTTTATAGCTGCAACCCATTTCTCCCGCTCCGCACTAGCCCGTTCAACAAGCATCCGTCTATTTACCTCTTCAGCTAGTTTTGCTTCATGAGCTCTCCCTTCTGCTTCTGCCATGGCTCTAACTCTAATGGTTTCCCGCTCTATCTCTGCCTTTTCTCTCTCTGTTTGCCTTCGTTGGGCTTGAATCTGTTCTTCTGTTGCACGGCGAGCTTGCTCCTGTCTAATTGATGATTCTTCTTGCATCTTCACGAGTTCTTGATTTCTTGCTCTTTGATATTCATTTTCTGCCTGTGGGCAACGAAGAAGCTTGGTCATTAGGTTCAAGGGGAAAAATAAAAGGTGTTTATAGACAAAACAAGACAAAGGCATGCCTGCATTCTCTTCCTTGCTAATTCATCCTCATAACGAGCCATTTGAGCTTTTGTCTGTGCCTGATGCTGAACTAGTTTTTTCTTTTCTTCATAGATTACTCGCTGTCTGTCCTGTGAGAAAAAAGATAAGTCTGAAACTCAATGATCCACTGTACAGCTAATTAAACCTATTTAACAGCTATCGGAAAGGAGACTGTTTCACTGCACTGGAGGAGAAAAAAAATATGGTGCTTTTGGATTCATTCAATGGAAAACAGATTTCATCAGCACCAACATACCAGAATGGGAACAGAGAATTTCAGCTGATATAATTAGTGATACCAAAATAAACACAAGTATCTACAGCATAGCTACCAAGAAACCTCCTTAGAATTCTAATATCGTTTAAAAGGAAATGTGCTTCATACTCTACTGGAAGCCACATTGGCCATTAAGCAAATATGCACTATCGAAATAATAGCAAATAAATAAAGGCGTTCTATGGAATCTAAACGAACTGTAAGAGTTTTATCATGGTTCTCTTATATGATATTGAAGATTCCACATTTTGCAATTTTATTAACACATTGCATTTGCTACTTGCATTTTGTACTGTTGTGCCACTTGCAAACAACTACAAGCATTGCATCTTCTGTACCAGAAACTTCTACTCTTGATGTTCTTCACATTATGTACATTTCATGCATACTGGCACATCAGTAAAGAAGAGAATCTGATATTTCCAGTTCTATTAAAAATTGGAAGTTCATGCCATATGTTATTAAATTTATAATTAGCAGTGAAAGGTAGGCATACTGGTCTAGTTACAATCATTTTAAGTGCAAACTGGTTGCTCTAACATGTGCCAGTACACAGTAACAATAAAAATCACATATGTAAACCTTTTCAGAGAAGGTTTGAACTCCATTCAGGTTCCTCCAAGAGAATGCCAGTCTCTCAGAGAGTAATGGATCGTCACTCTAACATGAGTTTATATCAACTGATCAACATCACCTGCACCGACATAGTTGAACTACTGCCCCATTTCACCAGTGTGAGAAGTTTCAATTCTGGACAGCGATCCTAAATATCCAGAGGATCCTGGAAGCATGAAAAACATTCAATATATGAATCAGGTAACTACCTGGGCCTGATTTCAATAACCTATGCTTTCTGGGCTACATACAAATGGGTTGTATGCCTTTGTCAAGAGATGATCACTAGACATCCATATAGGCCCTGACAATCAGCCTTGAGCCCATGAGTGGTGTCCGCATGATGGGCTGGAAGGAAAAGTAGTGGTGCAGATTTAGCCAAAAAAAAACAACAATTCAAGCGAAACAGCCCCAAGAGAAAAGAAGAAGGACGCGAGTAGTGGTAAGGGATCAGGCATATGGTACATACTACATACAAGGCACTAAACTCTTTATAAAATTTTTAACAAACTAGTTGAGGAGATCTTTGCCTCTGGCCTCATTGGTAAAACAGGAAAACCCATAATACAAACAGTGAGTTTGGCAGCAAATTTGCACTTTGACATCATCCCCCCACACCCCAGCGAATAAAAGATTTTCACCATGAAAATGGCTTCAAATGGATTAACAACCCCTTTTGCCATGTTGATCTCTCTGTCAAGAAATTTCTAATGATGCATATCAGAAGCTTCCAAATGTTTCTACGGGGGCAGTGGATTTCATACTAGCAGAGACGCACAAATGCCCAACTACCTCTCCCATTGATTTATCTATTAACTCTCGAGTTGTAGAATATATCTACTCGAATTGAAAAAAAAATTAAAATTCAAACTACGTTCTATCAGTGTGAACTTGTATCATGAGAATTCTGGGATCTCGAGATCAAGGTCCCAATTTAAAGTGCATGCCTTTTAGAAAGCATGCGGCAATCCCCAAAATTTCTTTTCAATCACCGTAATTAGTTACCTCTACTTTTCCAAAGAAGATGATGAAACCTGTATAGCACATATCAACAGTAATATTAGAGATGTTAATTTTTTTTCTCACATTTTAGCTACATTTTTTTTATCTTTACATACTTCTAATCATTGCATTATGGATCTATATTATACCATGTCCATTACATACGTTGCACATTTGAGAATCACATGATAAATGCTGAAATACTGGAATCCTACAGATACAACATTCTACTAAACTCGCTCTTACTATGGGGACTTAAAAGTATGTAACCAAACAAATTAAAAAGAGGATGTCACCTACAGTTTCGTGCTGCGACTGAAACGCCTGAAACTCAGCTTTCTTCGCCGAATGTTCTATCTGCTTGGTCTCTTCTTGCTTCTTCAACAATTCAAATACCTGCCAAAACACCCAAAACCCCAGAACCAAAAATCACATTTTAAAGCAGAATTCCCAACCAAGACGGCAAGACCTGACCCAAAAAGATGCTTCTTCAACAATTCAAATACCTGCCAAAACACCCAAAACCCCAAAACCAAAAATCAGATTTTAAGCATAATTCCCAGCCCAGACGACAAGACCTGACCCAAAAAGCTGCATAAGAAACAAAACACACCTTCTTGGCTTGAGGAGACTTGGATATCACTTTCAGCGCCTCCACGCCTCTCTCGAGCGCTTCTGGGTCAAACCCAGCAGCGGTCGTTCTCGGATTGTCATTCCGAGGCCGTGGTTCTTCTTTCTTCTCTGCTTTCTCTGATGCTGGAGGCTGGGGTTCTTGTGGATCCTGAGAAGGAAGTGAAGAAGGAGAAGAGAAGATGGATTTGAGGGGACTATCGGCATGGACATACTGACGAAAGTTGAACATTTTGGCAAAACCCTAGATTGTTTTTTTTTGTTGATTGCGGAGGAGGAAGGAATCGATTGAAATGAAGGAAGGGTTCTGATTGGAGGGTTTGAATTGAATTGCAGAGAGTCTTCTCTGCATGCAAACTGGAGCAGAAAGAGATGGCTGGTGAAGAGGAGGGGTTAAGGAGCGTAGGGTTTTAGGGAGGTTTAAGGTGGTGGTGTGGGTGGGGTTGGGGTGTGGGGGTTTTTGGTGCAGACAATGCATCCAACCGGGCCGACTTTACAGGCATCAATATGGGAAGAATGAGGGGTGGGCTTGTAAAGTTTTCACAGGAATGTAGTTGGGAAGTTTTAGGAACCTAGAGGTGTGTATTTGTGACATTTTCTTGAGGGCTTTTTTTGTAGTGAATTTTGCAACAGGGTTGTATTTGTAAATTACCCACTAAATGAGATTTATGTAGTGAAGGCGTGTTTGGATGTACAGTGAATTGAAGTAAAGTGAGGTAAAGCTTCAAATTAAGAGGGAATAAAATATAAGGGGGTTATGATGGTATTTTATTTTTAGTTTTTTATAGGGAGTTTTTTTTTTTTACTTTTTATGTAAAAAGAGAATTTTTTTGTCATTTAGTAGAGAAACGGTGTTGCTTTTTTATAATTTTTTTTTAAAAGAAGGAAAAAGTTTTAAATTTATGTACTTTTGATATGACTCATTGTCTTTTCTTTTTTGGATAATGGAGGCTTTACCTCACCTTACTTCAATTCACCGTACATCGGGTATCTATAAATTGTTCAAAGTGGATTTTCTTTCTCTTTTTTTCAGATGTAGACTAATAGAGTTTTGTGTAGTGACATAAGAAAGCCATCTAAATGAATGGGCCTCTCCTATGCTCATGCCCTCACAGGTTTAAACACTTTTGGGGCTCACCTAGGATCCTATTTGGGATGGAATTAAAAGGATTGAAAAATTTCTAGCATACTTGTGTATGATGATGATGATGATCTTAACCACTTGGTTAATGGCCCACGAGTTTTTTCACAATCTAGAATGAGCGCACAGTCGACACAGTGGTTCAATCAATTTGGATGGGTGCCAAACCCAGGAATCAATGATAGGGGGGTTTGAAACTTCATTGTTTATTGGTCCACTTACTAGGTGTTCCATATGTTAAGCTTATGAATGCACGAGCTTAGATGAGGACCCTCCCTATTTAAACGTAAATTACAAAAAGTGTTATTCCCTATAATTATAGAATTGAATGGTGTCATTTTAAAATAGTAACGATCTTTTTAATATGGTAAATCCAGTGGCGTACCTAGGAAATTTTTGCAGGGGCAAGGATAATCAACATATAAGATTAGCAGGTGTTCTAGAAAAAAGCCTGAACAATTCAAAATATGACTCATTTCCTTATAGTCTTTATAAAATTTCACTTAAATGGTCTGGTTTTATAGCACTAAGATAAATATTAAAAAATATAAATTTTTTGTAGAGATCAATTTGACAATACATTTTATTTGAGTGAAATATCTCATAAAAAAGATGACACTTATTTTATGGCCTATTAAATATTTCAAAGGCCCCAGTGATAACTATGTGGTATACATAGGATAAAAGAAAGAAACAATGAATCATCAAGGAGTTCTACAAGTGGGCCCACTTATGTAAATCTAGATCATTGGAGCAGCATAAAGAATGAAAGACACTCTTAAAATTTTGGACTGTCTATTGCCTACAACAATACATGTATCTTGTTCCCAGGTTGTAAAGTCCCTCAGGAACAAATGCCTACTTAAGGCCACTTTTGTAATCATGTCTCTTTTAAAATAATAAAAAGGATTTTACCGAAAAAAACAGATTAGGTAACCACCATACTGAAAATGTAATTTTAAGTGCCTTTGCACCAAATAAGTCATTTTGCCCGAAATGTAATTTTTTTTACATTCTCTACTAGGGTCCCTATCGACCTTTTTCTTTAATGTTAAGGGTCCCTAGCGACCCTGCGTTCGTTTCGTTCATGCATTTTAGGGCAGCTGCGAGGCGTATTTACAGTGATTCCCGGTGGTCCTCCATCGAGCCATGGTGACATGGAACTAGGAATTGTGAGAATGGTTTCTGAAAAAAATAAAGAAATCATGTTTTAGGGCAAAGTACAAACCCCACCTTTCCATTGGTCTGCCCCGAACAATAGCATATGTACTTTAATGTTCTCCACCAAACAACGGCATGTGGCTTTAATGGTCTTCAAGAGGTGGGAATATCCCACGGAGGGGAAGCAAGTCGAGCATGATCGTTTTTTTTTTTTTTCAAAATAGGGAATGAGGGATGAGTTTCGTGCATTTATATGCGTACATCGTAGGATCGATAGAGACCCTTAACATTACAAATAAAGGTCGATTGAGATCCTACAAACAAAGTAAATAGGATTTCTATGAAGGTTAGGATGGACCGCAGGGTCTCAATCGACCCTTAACATTGCAAATGAAGGTCGATAGGGACCCTATTAGAGAATGTTAAAAAAAAAAAAAAAAACATTTTCAAGCAAAATGACTGATTTGGTGCAACAGGTACTTAAAATTACCTTTTCGGTATAGTGGTCATCTAATCTGATTTTTCTGGTTAAATCCCTTATAATAAAAGCTCATTTCCAGCCAAAAATATATATATATATATAAATCATTGGAAAAATGGCCTTCTCATGTAGTATATATAGTCTTATCAAATTTCATTCAAATGACCCATCATTACATCGATCACTTGTAAAACACTCACATATAAATATTATAAATAATTCAAATATTTCATATAAACCGATTTAAAGTTGGGCTTAGATCATTTGTAAGGTTTAAATTATTTATAGCGGGCTCTACTTAGGAGATCAACCATAACTCTGCACTTGTTTTCATTTATTTTAATGTCCCCACAACATAGCTTCGTAGAACTCTATTTGAAAGGCCTACCTAAAAACAATGGAAAAAAATGTTTGAAAGAACCTAGAGACATGAAACCCGCCCACTTTGAGGAGAATAAGAGCAGAGTTTGTCGAGGATGCGAAAAGTTTGCCAAGCACGATTTCTACCAAAAAAAAAAATGAACAAGCACAAGACAAAAATGCCCTTATGTTTTTTTTTTCAAATTAAAGAATTTTGAGGAGGGACAAAATTATAAAAAACTAAACTACCATATCTACTATTCCTAAAATTTATCTTCTTCGAAAAAGAGGAAAAAAAATTGTCCTCGACCCCCCTCCCTCCCCCACCAGGTTGTATCTATGGGACTTCTTTGTAAAGTATTCACCACCAATGCTAGTATAAAGTGAAAGGAAGGAGGGGATTTGGGGGAAAAGTGAAATCTGGGTGGGCCTGGCCGGGAGAGAGGTGTCGGACGACCGGGAGAGAGGTGTGCGACGACGATCGGGAGAGAGATGCGCTAAACCGGTGGTGATGAGGGAGAGAGGAAGGAGGAAACGGAGGGAGGATGAGGGATTGGCAGGGGGGGAATAGTTAGACTGGGCGGGCACCTTTTTTTTTTTTGTTTTTCTTTCACTCTTATATCCTCTTTCTCCTGCCGTCCGATCATTTTGACGAAATGAATGGTCAGGATGAGAGTTCTCACTATTTTGGTGAGAACTGTTCTCACCAGAATAAAACCCTATATATATATTAGTATATCTAGAGGGTTTGTAAAGGTTTCACAAGCGGTATCGATATAATTTTTAGAAATTAAAGAAGTATGCATGTAATTTCCCGTAAAATAACATTTCGTATTTAATTAAATCACATATGCAAACAGAAGAGTGTGTTTGTAGTTGGGAAAAGATTGTGGTATTTGTAAGACAATAACTAATAACTTTCCGTCTAAAAGAAGTATTTTAATTTTAATAAAAGGGAAATCGGGTTTCCGAAAACACAAAGATACAAACAGAGGAGTGTGCTTGTAAATCCTCCCTCTACCGACCGAGTTTTCAATTTTAGAAAAAAGAGGGTGGTATTTACAAGATGACAACATTTTCCTCAAAAATGAGTATTTTAATTTCCATAAAAATTGCCCCAAATAGGTTGTGTAACAGATTGTGTACCATTCGCCCATCTACTAGCAGCAGCAAAAAAAAAAAAAAAAAAAAAAATGTATAATAAAGTTTTAGGTAAAAAAAGGGCAGTAAATTTTTGCTCATATAAAAGAGCCTTCTTTTTTTGAAGTTCATGAAAAGAGAGGGGGCGTCATAAATCACTCATACAAAAGGAGCTTCCTGTAATTACTCCAAAAAAAAAGATGATCATAATCATTTGGGGAGGGCCATCCAACCATTCATTCCCCAACAACCTTAATTCCATGGTCCCCATCACTGCAAAAAAAATTAAATCTCATTCCTATACAATCAAACATCAAATCAATCATCACAATTCAACCAATGGGCCATCCCAACAACCTTAATTCCATGGTCCCCATCACTGCAAAAAAATTAAATCTCATTCCTATACAATCAAACATCAAATCAATCATCACAATTCAACCCATGGGCCATCCGACCCAAAAGGTGGGTTCGCCCACCCCTCCCATGGTTCGAACCAAAAACCCCTTGATCGTATAAGAACAGCACCAAAAAAAGGAGCCTCGATCTGATCTACCCTTTTCCCCCTCCACAAGAAAAGAACATCAAAAAGGACGATTTTAGGGTTTTAGGCTTTCTTCCTTCTCAAAATCTAAAACCTACAATCCCTGTTCTTCCAATCTTCCTCATCTTTTCCTCTTTTTAGGGTTTTAGGGTTTGGGTTTCTCACATCTGTTTCGACGATCGATCGAATCAGATGTCTGCTCTCAAGTATCTGGAATCGCAGCGCAATGCGCATCCGGAGCTCGCAGATTGGTACAATTCGCTGGCAGATCTGTATCAGAAGAAGCTATGGCACCAGCTAACCCTCAAACTCGAGGAGTTCGTAGCCCTAGCTGTCTTTCAGGTGTCTCTCTCTCTCTCTCTTTCAATTGAGGTTTCAGAACCTGTTTTTGCTGTTGTTCTTTGGAGTTTTCACACTTTTGTTTTGTTTTGTTTTGGTACTGTGACTGTTTAGGTTTTAGGGGGTTTGATGGTGATGTGGGTTGAGGGAAAGTTTTGATTTTTAAGAGGGAGAATTAGGGCCTGAGATCTGGGTTGGTTGTTTTGAAGCAATTGTTAGTTGAAAGTTGATAATATGTCTTCTTTTGGGCGTGTTTTGTGCTGTTTCTGTTGTTTTGATCTCTGAATGCAACAGATAGTTGTGCTGTCGTCGTTTGGGGCGGTTGTAAAGGATAGTTGTGAAGAGAGCCCTAGGCTTCTGTTTAGGATAGACTTAATACATATCAAGCCAGAGCTCCCTTGTGAAATAACCCTTGGGTTTTCATGTCTGAACCCTAGGATCTCACCCACAATGTATATACGCTACAAGCTTAAAGAAATAAAACAGAGAATAGGAATGTGAAAGCACAAAGTCTAGCACTTTGCACGTGGAAGGGTTTTGGGTGTTTGACGCCAGAGCTAATTACATTTAAAATATATGTATTGAAATAATGTACGGAGCATTTGATGAAATAATAGTATGTCATGGCTAGATTTGTTAAGGAGCATTAATCTGTGTGCATAGGTGAGCGATCTACGCTGCAGCCGGTTTGGGTTAGATATGAATGGTATTTGATTCGCCCAGCACGGGAGCTTCCATGCCTTGAAGAAGAAAGACTTATCTTTCTTTAAAAGAAAGACATCTATTTTATGAAATTTCCCTATGTAGATATTTATAAAATCCAATACAGGAAAGTAGGGAGTTCTTTATAAAAGGGCTCACCCGGTGCACAAAGTGCTCCCCGGCTAAGCGGGGGTAGGGGGAGGGTGGGCGCATGTGTACGCAGCCTTACCCTTGCATTTTTGCAAAGAGGCTGTTTCCACGCCTCGAACCCGTGATCTCGAGGTCACCAAAGGAGCAACTCTACCGTTGCGCCAAGGCTCGCCCTCTAGGGAGTTCTTTATATATAAAATAAAAATCAAGGAGCAGGGTTGGGGGGATCTATATCGTTTATAAACATAGTGGGAAAGTAAGAAGAAATGCCCACCATCATCCCAATGACTAATCAGTATCTTGAAGGGGTAAGAGATATCTTCGTCTTGGCTTACAAGTTACCATTCATAATTTACTTCCAAATTCCCTTTCCTGAAACAATTAAACATATAGAAATCAGAAGTCTAATTGAAAAAGGCCGACATGGACGTTCTCATGCTGGAATGTGAAAATGGATGAACCTTGGGTCTGAGTATGGACCATGGGCCACCAGGTGGGTCCTTTCTCCACAGGTCGCGTCAGCTCATAGTTACATTCTTGTCTTGACTTTTTACGTGTTCAGTGGGAACCTAATTCAATCTAGATCCAGATGACTTTTAATCTATGAATTTTGGCCCTTAGGTTAGGTGGCTTACTCTCTTTTCATTTCATTGATACTTAAAAAAAGGGTTTGTACAGATCTTTCTGTTATCTTAATGTATTATTAGTGTCCAAGATGTACATTCATTAGAAGTTGTTATATAGTATACAGACACAGTACTGTTATAGGCTGCAACTGCATCCCATCTCTGTTTAGAAGGCTGATGTTTTGGCATGGATTGAATTATTCTCTTCCCCCACGTTATAAATGGATCTTCATGTTTTTTTAGCAGTCAAGACTTCTTTGCATCGTTAGCTCCTCTGGATTCTTTTGTCACCACTCAGATATATTTATTTATTCAAATTACAGGCCGGAGATTCTCTCATACAGTTATATCATAACTTCATCACTGACTTTGAGACGAAGATCAAACTTCTAAAGCTTGCATATTTTGCTGTCATTGTTTCCCGGCGATATTCAGAGAGGGAGGCTGGCATAGCCTATCTTGAGGGGGTGATTGAAAAGATTCGTGCTACCAAGGAGATGCGGATAGAAGAGCCAATCCTGTATATCAAGTTGCAAATAGCTTCATTCAAACTTGAGATGGGAGACCAGAAGGAGTGCAAGAAACTTCTGGACGACGGAAAGACTACACAGGATAGCATGACTGAAATTGATCCTTCCGTTTATGCAAGTTATCACTGGGTTTCGTCTCAGTTCCATAAATCTCGTCAGGAATTTGCTGAGTTCTATAAAAGTGCCCTGCTGTATTTGGCTTACACAAAAGTGGAATCTCTTTCAGAAACATTCAAGCTGGTATGCCCCTTTCTTATCAATGGTTGTATATGGCACTCCTCTATCGCATAATTGTAATGACATTGGTGTGACAATGTTCATCCAGAAGGATATGGGCAATTAATTGCTATCATGTTGCTAATGTTAACCCAGCTGCAGTTTCACTAATTTGGTGTTTTTAACTGTTTGTTTCAAACAAACAAAGAACTTACCCAATTGCTCTGATCTTACAAGTACAACTACTAGGTTCACATTCCTTTTTTTTTTTGGCACTAGGTTCACATTCCTTGTGACTATAGAGAGATATTGCGTAGTAATTAGTCACCAACAATTTATTTGTCTATATGGTAATGGTATTTAATGATATAATCTGTTGGTATGAAGAGAACTTTCTGTTGATTTTAGGTTTGTGTCCTAGTCCAGCTAACTGTCGAGACTTGAGAAAAAAACTACACACATTTATAGGAGAATCCTGTAATACAGTGAATTGGCTTTTGGAGAATCCATTGCTTGAATTTATTATTATTATTATTATTTAATAACTGGAGAGATAAGTTGCAGTTTAGGCTATACTCTTTCATACCAGCACGTTTCAGTTGTTCTTGCCAGTTGCCTAGATGACATTCTTTTGACTGATGGAGACATCTGTACTGGTCTTAACTATTCATTCATGTCACTGGCAATTTCTTTACATAAAGTTGAATGAAGTATCGTTCGAAATTGTGTTCTACATTCAGTTCAGTATGATTCATTTAGTGACTGTTCTTTGTGGATCTAATCTGTCACTCTCTTACTTCTGATGTCAGATATCCTTGGATGAAAATGGTTCTTTTTTAGTGTAGAATACAGATCTTAGGTAACATTATATAAGAATAGTAAATCATTTGTAGGTTAAAATTACTTTGTGAATTGTCTCTTCAAGCAAGGTTTTAAGAAAATTGCATTGTTTCTAAAAATTCTACCTGAGGTGATGTCTATGTTGTTATCCAATTCTGTACTACCCATTCTTTCTCCTTTATTTGCTACCTCTTTTAATCTGTAAAATGCAGCTGTAAGTCCTTTTGTAAGCTTTAAGGTAAGTATCAACATGACTTGTATATTTTTTTTAAGGTATGCAATTCCTTTTCCTGACATTTTTAAACTTTTAAGGGATTAATGTTATCATTGAATATTGCCTTATTATATCATTCTATATTGATTTCCTTTTACTTTGCATATTCCAGGATTTGGCATTTGATCTCTCCCTTTCTGCATTACTGGGAGATAACATCTACAACTTTGGTGAACTGTTAGCCCACCAAATTGTAAGTGGTCAGTTGCTTAAGAACAGTTTGGGTTTTAACTAATTGGCCGCTCAAGAGCATTGTTTTACTTTGATGGTTTTGCTGTTTCTCATTCAATCATTTGGAAACGTCTTTTTCTTGGAGTTGAATTTGGAAAGTTTTTATGTATCTGAACCAGTAAGCCAGCTCTATTGTTTTCATTTGAATTTCAAAATGCGCGGATGTGTGTTGAAATGGTTTTCTGTAGGCTTATTCTAGTTTGCTTCCTATGGTCTCTCTCTCTCTCTCTCTCTCTCTCTCTCTCTCTCTCTCTCCATTCTTGTTTGGTAGTGGGAGGGGAATAACAAGGTCCACCATGGCGTGTGTCTCTATGTATATTTTGAATTATTGGTCACCATGGATTATTAATTGCCAAAGAATCACACAAATTGGATGATGTTGGCCTTCATGTGAGGGGCTTGCACAACAAGAGTAGAACTTGTTTTTGAATGGCATTGGATTGATGACAAGAGCCTGTGGCAGTGGAAGGTGCTAACTATTGCAACCTTGAGGTTGTGGGTTTGACTTTCGGACATATTACCAACTAAAAAAGGCATTGAATTGATGCCCGCGATTGTGGTGATTTATGGTCCATCTACAGTCAATAGTAGGACCTTTGTATCCTCCCTCCCATTGTACATGTGGATGGTCCTTGGTGGGCCCCACAAAGCTACTGTATCTTATTTAGGTAAGGTCAGTTTTTCTACACGTGTAAAGTCGTATACGCATTCCTTCAGCCTAATAAAAGTTCTCCATTACCATTTTCTAAAAATAGTAAAACAGTTGTTCCATATTCTGTTCAGCTCATCTTGCTAGCTCCTTGGTCTCTTTTGCCCGTTTGACACTTTACTAGATTAGTAAAAGTCAAGTAAAGCCTCCATTTTTTAGACAAGGGGTCACATCAATAGCACTTTAATTTAAAGTTCCCTCCATCTTCTAAAATAAAAATAAAAAAGCAACCTCCTTTCTCCACTAAAAGACAAAATAGTCCACTTTTCTATACAAAAAATAAAAAAGATTCCATACCAAACAACTAGAAATAAAATACCATCATAACCCCATTATATTTTATTCTCTCTTGATTTGATGCTTTACTACACTTTATTTTACATGTAAAATTACCAAACGGGCCCTAGGATAGCAGCAAGGTAAAACTAAAGGACTCTAGTAATAGTAAATTTGTAAGGTTAAAGGCCAATTATTATACCCTCCGGCTCTCTTTGTGCTACTTGGTGGGCATCAAGTCTCTTTGTAAGTCTTTGCGGGGAATAGCTTGTGATGGAAGAAGTGGTGGGCTTAGCTTGGCATATTCTTGCTTCTTTCTCCCACATCAAATGGATTGCAAATTCAGCAGCAGATTTTTTAACCAAGGAAGGAGATGCACAGAAAGATTTGGTTATAATTAATGATGATTACTCCGTGCTATTCTTCTTTGTCTCTCTCGCCTATTTTTTCCTCTTGTTTCTGTGACTGTAGCATATCAATATTTATCTCTTACACTGTGCATTTGCTTTTTCATTATAGTTATTAACAAAGTTATCATTAATAAAAGGGGCAAACAGCAAAGTAGTATATTCACCAAAGATTCCATAGTCCTTACCATTAAAAAAAAAAGAAGATTCCATAGTCCTTGTGTGAATAGTTTGCGCAATCCCTTCACATTTGCCTATTTGCACGTAAGACAGTACTCCATTATACACACTTCGATATTATTTATGAGAACTGATTTGCCATCTATATGGCACATACAGATCAAAAGTCTTCTGGGGACAAAAGTGGAGTGGCTTTATTATATACTGCAGGCATTTAACACTGGTGATTTGGTTCGATATCGAGATCTCTGCCTTGTTCATAGAGCTGCACTAAGTGCACAGCCTGCATTAGTAGAAAACGAGAAGAAATTGCTGGAGAAAATTAATATTCTTTGCTTGATGGAAATCATCTTTAGGTGAGCAGTGTTAAAGGACTTGAGTTTGGACATGGTTTAAGTATGCATTTTTTTTCTTTATCTGCTACTGCTACAACATTCATTTTTTGTTCAGTATTGATATCATTATTAATGTAACTTCAATCTTGTTTTCTTGCAGTCGCCCCTCAGAAGACCGAACCATTCCACTAAAGGTCATTGCAGAACGCACTAAACTCTCTATAGAAGACGTAGAGCATCTTCTCATGAAAAGCCTTTCTGTAAGTAGCTTTTTTAACTTTATGTCTTTGGAACTCCGATTTCCTCTGCTTTTAATTTTATATTTTGGCAACTCCACTTACCTTTTCCCCAACTCGCCAATTGCTAACATCCCTATAAAAGCAAATGCTGGAATTCCTGACCTATATACAAATTTGAATCCATATTATGTAACGCACATGACACATACACTTCTGGGTAAGACCAAGGAGTAAGATTGTCGCATAAAATCATTACGTGAATTCTGCTGCATGAAATTAGAATAATTAATTACTCGTATTGTAACCAAGAATTGGAAACAGCCTAGTAAATAGAAATCTCCAGTCAGAGAATCAGGAAACAAGATCCTCGGGTTTATGTATTTATCTATTTTTTAGAACTCAGAATCTCTGCTTTTCTTTGAGTTTGTACCCGGTTCTGCTCATTGGAAATGTAGCACATGTTTGCGTTATTTAGTTGTATCCATAATTGTTAGTTTGTTGCATGATTCATCAAGGTATTTTGATTTTAATATGCTTGAAAATACCTAGTCATCAACAGCAGTTCTATAAAATGTTGATGCGATCAGTATTGGAATATTATGGATTAAAACAACATGAATCAATTGAAAACATATGGTGCAGGTTCATCTAATCGAGGGCATCATTGATCAAGTTGAAGGAACCGTGTATGTTTCGTGGGTACAGCCAAGAGTTTTGGGAATACCACAGATTGAATCACTGCGGAATCGGTTGGACGGTTGGATAGAAAAAGTCCACACTACTTTGTTATCTGTGGAAGCTGAAATCCCTGACCTTGTGGCATCATGATCTGCATTTTTTGGCCTGTATTTTCCGTCCTCTGTAACAATCTACAGCTTAGAAGAAATGAAACAGACAGATCCATGGCTCCTACTTCAGTTCCTTCCGCTACTTATTTTTGGCCTAATTTACTCACTGTTTTTGTGGAGGAACAGCTTGGTGCCTGGCAGTGAGGGCTGTATTTTTTTTTTTTTTTTTTAAATTCATCTGATTGTTGTTGGATGGAGGATTAGAACGACCATATTTGTCTTTTATGGACCATTTTGGCTTATATTTCTCTTATGTTTGTTTGTCTCCGAAGAGAATATTTTGCTTAGTGTTAAAGATTTAAATGGGAACTCAAAAGATTTTGAGGTGCCCTTGTTCTCTGAAAATTAATTGTGTGATTAGTGAATTCTGTTACTAGCATTAGCTTCCAAGGGGTTGACAAGGTGTGCTGACTGCATGGTTTCTGGATTGCTGTTAATCACATATTATCGGTATGTTTTTGTGAACTGAGGTCTGCTAATTCTAGCAGCTACACTGGAGCCTGGGCGCACACAAACTAACAAAAAGGGGGAAAACACCAACAAAGGTTGGGACAATTGAACTCACCATTAGAAGCCATTTATTTTCTGATCCCATCATTTTGGCTGACCTGAAAAATATTTAGCCCACCATTCTATTCATCGAAAGGAAAATGATTTATAACCCACACATTTTCTGGACTGTTATCTTCATCCCTGCCCCACTTGCCCCTTCTTTTGCAAGGATTTGGCCATCTTTTGCTTGCTTAGACATCTGGAACCCGAGAGGAGATTCAAATGCGCTGTATTCTGCTTCTCTATGATCACTTCCATTTGTTGAGAGTCGACCTGAGTGGAGAAATGATCCCATGGTTAAGATGTTTGCATGTTGATTTGCCTTTCTGTGGTACTTGCTAACTAACCTTCCAATGAAAAGAAGCTTTTGCTTCTAATGTTACTTGCATGATGTTGATATTTTTTAATGGCATTTGCTTATGTGATGTGATGGAGGCACAACTGTGGGAGATTGTAGACGACTTCACACATTTGTTGTTTATGTTTTCTTGTCTATCATTTGTTTTGGTTGCAAATTTTCTTCTGCAGAGTAGTGGAGCTATTTGATTGATGGTTAAGTATTCCAGATTTTCGGTGTGATAGTTCGGGTTGAGGTTTATCATTTAAAGTTCCAGCATTTTTTGTTGGGTACCTACGGATCCTCTGCTGGTTCCCTACTGAGGCCACCAAATAAAGGGCTAATCTCTAGGTTGGGCATCTAATAGATCCAAACCTCAGCAGGAATTTGATGGCCATCCAACGCAAGGTCATTGAAAGGATGGTCAGAAGACAGTCACAAAGGCAGTAAGCAAGTTGGGTCTGGTAGATAATGATGGATGGCCTGAGCCAAAACCCAAGAGGGTCCACCCATCGATAAAGTCTTTATAGGTGGGTGTGAATTAGCTCCACGTTTGGGAGGGGCTGGCCCTTCCAATTATAAATCTTTTCTGCTTCTATTCTGTTTTAACCCGCAATCTCAAGATTGCAATAATGACCACTTTCCGTTTTGCCTCTGACAGTGGATCTTGCCCATCGGATTCAAACGGGTTATTTTGTTCTTCCTACTCATTTTTGGAATTATATTATCATAAATTCTAAAGAGGAATTTTATGAGTAACTTGAATCTAGCAGGTTACATTGACAACATACTTCTTGGCCCTTCTATTGATTCACAAAAGGGTAATGGGTGACTACGGAAACCAGTAGCTTTACTAGCAAAAATACTGATATGGGTACGGGCATGGATTTTGGGATTGAGGACACAATTCTGCACTTCAAAAAATTTATGACATGGATATGAATTGAGTGTCCTAATTTTCTGTTTAGATCACTTTCGAATTAATAAAACTATCAATGTTTACATTTCTTTCTAACATTTGTTTACGTCGATAAGTAAGAAATTTGAAAGAAATATATATGAAATAATGGACTTGGTGAGTAGGGTATGCCAAACTTTGTAATCTTGAAGTATCAGTATAGGATATCAAAATGAGTGTCATATCCGTGTCCAACAGGGATACATTGGCTTGTACAAGCATCCTGGCATCATAGTTGCCCCCATCCAAATGAAGGCCCACCTGATCAACGGTCTGGATGATTGAATTGTGGGCTCCTACTAGTACAAAGTCAGAGACCGATGATAGCATTCTTTTACTCTCCTTTCATTTTATCTTATCGGCATAATATCTTATCCACATACCCATACACATATCCAATGTCAGCATTTCATGATTCTCTCCTGCTCATTTCTCAATTATTACATGGACGAAATTTAAAGCTCTGATAGATCTCCCACCCTTTTGGCCCTCAGAAATGTAGGAAACCTTACACCACACACTTCAGAGACAGCAAGTCCCTCTCACTCTCCCTTCATTTCAATTTCACAGTTGGATTTTCACTTCCAGATCATGGATTTTTCTTCTGCTACATGTTCTTTCATATGATCATCACCCAGAAGCAGGCCGTTTTACTGTTGGAGTCCATAGATTTCATAGAACGAACCCGCTACGAAATAAGGTAATGGTGATGATATGGTTGTGATTGTCTTCTTTTTTTTTCTATAAGATGCTAAACTTAATCTTGATGATGATATGTAGAAGTCAATAGAATGGTAATGGTGAGTATATGATGATATGATAATGGGGGTGGCTTTCTTTAATATAGATAGTACTCGATTATCAAGATGATCGTTTTTCCATGAAAATGGTGATTTGGATGGTGATTGTGATGGTAACACTAGCATCAATGGTACCATGAGTAGTGCTTCAATCCTTCACCAGGCCCATCCCTTTATAGTGCAAGAGGAAATCACCAACAGCTTGGAACTGAAACCAAGGGAGCAGGAATGCTTGCATCTTCTGCACAAATGCAAGAACATGGATGAATTCAAACAGACCCATGCCCAAATCCTCAAGCTTGGGCTTGAAAGCGGTACCCATGTGGCCGACAATCTCATTGTGGCCTGCGCTCTCTCGGGGTGGGGCAGCATGGGCTATGCTTGCTCAATTTTTCACCAGATTGATGAACCAACCCCATTTGCATTCAACACCATGATCAGAGGCTATGTCAAGGACCATACACCAAATGCAGCACTGCTCTTGTATAGAGAGATGATTGAGAGAGAGGTGGTACCAGACAACTACACGTACCCATCTCTCCTAAAGGGCTGTGCCCTTCTTTCAGCTCTTGGAGAAGGAATGCAGATTCATGGACATGTTCTTAAATTTGGGTTTGATTCTGATGTCTATGTGCAGAACAGTTTGATCAACTTGTATGGAAAATGTGGGGATATCTATCTATCAAGTAAAGCGTTTGATCAGATGGAGCAAAGGACTATTGCCTCTTGGAGTGCCCTTATTGCAGCCTATACTAGTTTGGGTCTGTGGGATGAGTGTCTTCGGCTGTTTGGAGAGATGAGTAATGAGGGTTGGAAAGCTGATGAGAGTACATTGGTTAGTGTCCTGTCTTCATGTGCACATTTGGGGGCACTTGATTTGGGGAGGTGCAGCCATGGCTATTTGATCAGGAACATGTGTGGCCTCAATGTCAAAATACAGACATCTCTAATTGACATGTATATGAAATGTGGGTATCTGGAGAAGGGGCTTAGTGTTTCAGAAAACATGCCGGAGAAGAACATTGTCACCTACAGTGTCATAATCTCAGGGCTTGCAATGCATGGAGAAGGTGAAAAGGCGGTACGGGTCTTTTCATGTATGCTTGAGGAAGCGCTAAGACCTGATAGTGTTGTTTATGTAGGTGTCTTGAGCGCATGTAGTCATGCAGGTCTTGTGGATGAGGGTCGTCGACATTTTGATAAAATGAGATTTGAGCATCAGATTGTGCCTACAATTGAGCATTATGGGTGCATGGTCGACCTGTTGGGCCGTGCAGGGAAGCTCAATGAAGCATATGAGCTCATCCAGAGCATGCCCATGGAGCCCAATGATGTGGTGTGGCGTTGTCTGCTTAGCGCCTGTAAAGTCCACCATAATTTGGAGCTGGGAGAATGCACGAGCAGAAGCCTAATCCAAATTAACCCACATAATGTGGGTGATTACGTGCTTCTATCGAACATATACGCTCGTGCTTGCAGGTGGGATGATGAAGCAAAGATCCGAACAGAGATGGTGTCTAGGGGGTCAGTACAGGTGCCTGGGTTTAGCATGGTGGAGGTGAAGAGAAAGCTACACAGGTTTTTCTCACAAGATAAGTCACACCCTCAAAGCCATGAAGTATATGAAATGCTGCATCAAATTGGATGGCAATTGAGATTTGCAGGTTATTCTCCAGATACATCTCAGGTTCTGTTTGATGTAGATGAGGAGGAGAAGAGGCAACTACTAGGGGGACACAGTCAAAAGCTTGCAATTGCTTTCGCCTTCATACATACAGATGAAGGATCACCAATAAGAATAATTAAGAACCTTCGGATGTGTGATGATTGTCATACATTTACACGATTGGTTTCCAAGATTCTCAAGCGAAAAATCACAATTAGGGAGCGAAAGCGGTTCCACCATTTCAAGGATGGAACATGCTCCTGTGGAGACTATTGGTGAGTAGATTGGCTATTTCCAATCTTGTGATTCACAGAGGCAATCTGCTTTAGGGTCTGTTTGTGTGCATTAAAATACATAGGAATTCATGGTGAAATGAACTCTATGAAATGATTATGTGAAATAATATAAGTGAGAAGATGTATATAGGACTTTACTTTCCTATGTAATGGATTACTAGGGTGATGGCTGGGTATTCTATTTTCCTAAAAGGAAAAGTCATTTGATGCTCCTTTTTTGTTCAACTTTTATATTCTTTTTAAAACCACTTATGGTTTGGATCCTTGTATTCTAATGCAAACAAAGGGCCCTTAATGCTATTTCAGAATTCCCACACTCTCTCTCTCTCTCTCTCTCTCTCACAAGCTGAAATCTCAAATTTGCAAATCAATGTTTCCATGATAATGCTTACGTGTTCAATGATCATTGATTTGAACTTATGAATAAAACCAAGTTACAGTGAAATAGCATCAGTGGTACTATTTGTTCAATGAAACTGGTCTAAATGCAAAATTGCAAACACATTTTATGCTCAGGAACTGTGATATTATCCCTGGAATGCTGGACTTAATTGTTAGCCAACTGAAAATCTGACACAACCCTCTTAATCTGGGGAGAGGGACATGACAACATAGCAACATGTGTATTGCATACTAAATAATAAAAAAGTCCAAGCTACTGGTTGAAACTTGAAAGTTTTGATGATGAGCAGGCTGTGGCATTGCCTTTCCTATACAAATTATGATCAGTTGGATTGCGGCACTGATTCATGATTCCAAACCCAACCCAAACCCCACCCCCCACCAAAAAAAAAATCACCTTGTAATTGTGACAAAAGTTTTATGTTGGCTGTGGGCTTACCTGATGTAAACCTCCTTCTCCTCTCTCGGTTGGCCTACCGGCCATGAGTGGTACTACCAACTTGAAGAACCAAGACATGTGTGTGATATCGAGGTGCCAACACCGTTCAAACATGAATACGTTGGTGATCGAGCCTCCTTTTAATTTGGACTTAGGAGCGGCAGTTACGAGCAAATGTGCGTTTGGTTGAGGAATGGTCTCTATTTTGAGTTTCACTTTACACATTTCCTTCATGGGTTCCGTTGTTCACATTTATTGGGGTTCCTCCTGGTGTTGGTTTGCTAGTAGGGTACCATTCTCATGTCGCAATGGGTGGCCTTGGGGCCGCTATTTTGAGTATCACCTTACACATTCATGAGTGCCCTCTTAAAATCAATTTGAGGGCCTTTATAACCTATATTGGGGTTTGAGGGCCTTTTTGGTCTTCACAAAGGCTAAGGGGGTTCTTCCATTAAAATCATCTAGAAAGAAAAGGAAAAATTTCCGATGGCTTTAGACTGCTGTTTTTATTTAAAAAAAAATGGACTCTTATTTATTTATTATCTTAGTAGTTGACATATATATATATATATATATATGGGAGATGAGCATCTCTTACCTTGCTATGAGAGATAAGATGAGAGCCCTCGCATCAATATCTAATGCCAACAACTTAAATATGAGGGCCCCCATATCCATGCCCGTACACTAAAGTAAAGGTTTGGTCAAATCAAACAATGAGAAAGTAGCTTTTTGGGTTTTTCTTTTGAAAAGAAGAGTATTTTTTGTAACATTGTGCCTGGATTTTTTTTTTTTTTTTTTTGAGACTCAATGGTTGAGATCAAGAATCCCCGCCCGGCTCGAATATACATATATAATTATAAGGGAGGGAGTAGTAATTGGGGGGGGGGGGGGGGGGGGGGGGGGACTCAAACCCATGTCCTCTCACAAAAGGTGATATGATCAGACCAGTTGAGCTCGCCTAGGACATGGTAAGAAATTCTTTTTTCGTTGTTCTATACGTCTAACATGGGTCGGGCTCCAAATTATTCTTTATTGAAATTGGAGAGTCATAGATGACTTCTCACTCTGTAAACTATTCTTTATTGAAAATGAAAGACTTGCATATCTTTCAAAAAAAAACAAAAATAACATGGGCCGGGCTCGGGCTTCATCATTTCCATGGGGGCTAGGCTCGGGCCAGCAATGATAAGTCCATAAAATTGTGTCATAAAGTCATCATTTCATGAATAATTGTGGACTTAATTAGGTCTGTTTTAATTAGAATTTCATTATTTCATGCATATGATCATAAATGTGAAAATTAGGTCAAACTGAGTCAAAATTTACTAAAATGCATGACTCTTATGAGATTAGGATTTTTGGACCAGTCAGTCACCATTGGATCCCACAAATTAGACTTTTAATTTCTTAGCACTGTGGCCCCATTGCATAGGGTCATTAGGAACAAAAATCGCATGGAGTAGGTCCCATGCATGGCATGCATAATTCCATTTAATTAATTACTAGGAGGGGGATGGGGGTAAACAGTTCAACCCAACCCCATTGCCACCTAATATTTCTGGACTGCTGGAATGGATTTCTCACTGTTGCCATCATATGATATTGTCCACAAACGATAGTTATATGAACTTCCAAATGGTTTGCAAACCTAAATTCAGAATGGATGGACTCGATCAATTATGTTAGATTTCAATTATAGAATCCAATGCCAGGTTTATATATAATGTGTCAAAATCATTTAATTGACTGGTGACTATCTGATTTGTAGAGGTAATGGATTACCTATAACAGTACCATCTTATCCAATGATCAACAAAAAGGTGATTGTGCCTCGCAAGTTTCATTGAGGGTTGGCAGGGGTGGATTTGGTATGGGTTGGGATAAAATCCAAACCTGCCCTGTCTCAAATTTATCTCTACCAAACCAGACCCACCCCGTGACGGGTCAATGGGCTGTGATATCAAACCCGTCCCATGTGGTTGGGTCAAGTTGAACTTAAATTTTAGAACTTTTAAAATATATAAAAATAAATAAGAATGAGTGGTAGAGATTGAACACGCCACCTTTCCTTCCCACATGCCTTGAAATTTTTTTATTTTTTTTAATGATTTTCTCACATGCCTTAAGGCCCAAAACCCCCTACACCACATGAGCCTGTCTATCATTTCAGTAATAAGTATACATATATTTTACATTCGGGGTGGGGCGGGGCAACAAAACCCAAACCCTCCCCACACCAAGAAAACCACTACCAAACCCGCCCCTAATAGAAGGGGGTCGTCCCTGTTTATACCCGACCCATTGCCATCCCTCGCTTCATCCCATAATTTTTTTCTTGACAATTAATAATCCAAAATTTCTCTAGTGAACTACTTCCCAAATCCCAAACCAGAACAAGAGTAGAGAGTACAGAAGATCAACAAGATAACTCAATAGCACCTATAATAAACCTTAAAACAAGGAGGAAAAAAAGGACAATTGAAATTGAAAATGAGAAAACTTTACCACTATGCTTACTATGATTTCTCAACCAGTACAAACCGTGTACTGATGCATTAATCGCCTTTATGAGTTCCAATTATGCAAAGTATGCACTCAGTTGTTGAAGCAGCAGAGGAGCTTTGAAATATTTGGCCCACAAAACAAGATTCAAGCATAAACTGACCAGCTGATAGAGCTATAACCTTTGGAAAATATTCCACGGCCACTTTCTATCCTTGATTTTGCTGACGGGTCTGACCATATCTGCATCAGCAGATGATGGGCCTCAGAGACAAGGATCTTGACATCCCACTTGAGGAGATGTAGCAAACCAACTATTTTGCTTTTCTCATACTCATAAAATGCTGCAGGATGGAGTCCACACTCCACCTTCTTGATGCCCAATGAGAAGAAATCAAAGGTTTCAGCACCAGACAATTCAGTTTTTAGACTTACTGTTGAGGCATTCAATCCATATGACTACGTCATTTGATTATCTGAAACTTCCCAAACTGGAACCATGATTCCAACTTGTAATCCACATTTCATGCTTAGTCTCCAAAGAGAACAGAAGATTTTGCCTAGAGAATGTCAAGATTGTCGGTTCAAATATTTGCAAAGTTGGAAATTCAGTTAGTTGCCAAGGTATAAATGAGTTGCTGCATTTGACAAGTGGGAATAACAGATCTGGACTAATTCCCTGTGCCTCTTTTTTCAAGTCCGCAGATTGCAGCTGCACCAATGACTCCATCTACACCTCCAGCAAGTGCCCTAAATACACTTTCCATGGTCACTCCACTACCAGCAGATAGAACCTGGGTTAAACAAAGCTGGTCCCTCTGATTTGTTTTGAGGACTAATGGGTATTATAATTTCCTGAATGACTTGTCGTTGAATTTTTGCATCTCAGCCAGAGGCTCATTGAATCATCAGTGATTATCATTTGCATCTCAGCTTTCTCCCAAACTAGATCAGGATATCAGCTACCAAAACCAGCACTCTTATCTTGAAGCTTTAAAGAATCTCCATGATTCTACAAATTGACATTCAGAAGCTAAGTAATTGAAATAAAAAAACTAGAGATTAAAAAAGATGAAAATTGATCGGTTAAGAGTCACTGCCTATACTACCTGATGACCAAATCACATTATAGTGTGATCAGAGACTTGGCATGATTTCCCAAGTCAAGCTCAGTACCTGTCTGTACTCTGGAAGGATGGGCGTTTTATCTTCATGTACCTGTTGAGCTGCCGCCACCATCGTTTAGACCAAGATATAAACATTTAAACTTTGAAGAGTTTTCTGGTCTCTGTCACCTGACATAGCAACTACCTCTACATTGAAAACATTAGTATTTGTTTGGAATATAAGCCTACTCCGCTTGCCAAAAAAACCTTCCAACATGGCATACATCAATAATTGAAACAGTAATATACTCACATAATTAGCCAAAACAGACTCCCAGAAACATAGCTTTATTTCCAAAAACTGAAACTAGAGGTTTTAATGTCAGTTCAATGCTTCAAATTCAATACAGAACAAAGTTAATACATAAAAGATTATGTAACCAAGAAAGCTGAAATTAGAGCCTTCTGTTTTTATGCCATGCTCCAAATAAGCAAAGAGAATTTGCTTACTGTAAAATTAAAATCCAGTAAAAGTTTCATAAATTTTACATAGCCATTCAAGATGCCTTTTTTTGGCATTATAATTTCACCAAATTCTTCTAGAAAAAATGGAACTTCACTGGGTACAGAATAGTCATGAATAATCTCTCCTTAGTTATACATTAAACCAAACAATAGGTCATACAAAGAAGACAGTTTAGATTAAGTTTACACCCTTACTGAAACAGACAACACAGGATTCCTACTCTACAAGTCTGGCTTGAACGACGGTTAAAGATCAGTAGAAAATTATAATGTGAGCTGAAGTTCAAACAGAACCATGACCATAAAAGTCCAGCATTGAAGACGCTACAACCAAGTGACAACCAACTGCAACAAATTTTGTATGGTTTTGAACTTGGTATGTAATAAGGATTTTCTATAATGGATTAGGTTACGCTCAAGGAAATGTATCTGAAACAGGTTTAACCTTAAGACTCTCAATGACCACTCTATGCAGGTTCTTTTTGGCCTGCTTGTGAGCCAGATTCCAGGTGTCTCTGATGATCATTATTGCTGGAAGGTTGACCGTTCCTGTCAGATCTTGAATCTTCATGTCCCCTAGGGATTTTCCCTAGTCTATCCTGCAAAATTTGGTTTTTGTTAATGCTGATGTACTGCTAATAAATAGGCCAGTGTATAACAAAACAGAAAAGCAAATGCCACCTTGAGGGCGGCATTCTCAGCAACAAGTCGTTCGCATTCTTCTTTGATGTGATTCACTTCTGCTATTAGAGCAGGTGTTTTCCTCTTTCAGAACACCAACACGTTGGGCCAACTCTTCACATTCTGCCTGAAACCCATCATACTCATAAACATATTAAATAACTCCATAAAAGAGAGGTGACATAAGGTGCCATGTCTGGTAAATGCTTCATACCTGCTTGCGCAGCCTGGAACGCCGTGCCGATTCCCTGTTTGACTGCTTTCTTTTCTGTCTCTTAAGTTCTCTTTCATCCTGTATTTGAGGAAAAGAATAACATCAGAATAGAATATTAAACCAGAAATGGTTTTAGTAATAATAAATTCAAAACTGTGTTAGCACCATGAATGGTGAACATCAGTCAGTCAGTGCTGAGTTTTAAGTTCTTAGAAATATATTCTCAAAACCTTTAAACCTTATAATTCAACCCCAAGAATCAAGTATCAAGCATTCAAACAGATTCAGAAAAGAGGCAAATGAAAACTGCTCACAGATCAATGGACTGGAGTGGGGAAATTAGATCATTTGTACTGATCATTATCACTAAAGCCTTTTCCAATCCATCTGGATTGCTTTTGTGAGTTCTAATTCTCCATGTCTCCTTTTAGGGCTAATTTCTCTTGCCCCACAATCAAACATTTTGCTTCTAACTGGTTCCTTCCAAGTCTTTATTGGTCTCTTCCCGCTCCCAGTAACTTGTACTTCCGACAATTAAGTTCTTTCTGTAATGACTGTTTCCATTATACTAGGCACTTGCCAAGACCATCAAGATAATTATTCATTGTTTTTCATTTGTACGAGTTCACATATAGATTACATCACGTGCACTCATTCCTAACACCATCCTTACTCGTCACCCCGCACCTATATCTTAGCATCCACATCTCAGCCACATGTACTTTTGTCTTCTCATTGTTTCTCCGTTGACACGATCAGCTTTATACAACAATGCAGGTCTAGTTGTTGTCCCTTTAATAGAAGTGGCACTCAACACTCATGTAATACTAGACTAGGTTGACTTTTCTTCACCCACTTTGCAATAATTTTATCTAAAAGACCCCGGAAGCCCTTTTTTTAATCCATAGTTAATCCTGAGCGTTGGAAAATATCACTATGTGGAACTTAAGGCTGTCAATGGGCCTGAATCCAGCATGGATCTGGGTCTGTATAGGCGGAACTGGACATGCATGTGGTTGATGGGCTGGACCTGATCCATGCAAAGGGTCCAAACACAACTGGGCCACATCCATGCCCATCAGAATGCTATTAGCCTTGTAACTATGTATATACATACATACTACATACAGAAATAAAATGATACATATTGTATCTAACACAAAAAGGTTTATTTTTTTTATTTTTACGACTACTTAGCTTTTATAATTCAAACCCGCGCCTAAAGCCAGATCTGGGTCTGCATTACATGTACTGAATGGTTTTAAAGAGGGGAAAAATTACACTGGACTCAAATCAGTGCTCTACTGGACTGAAGACTCCTTAATTTTAAATGGGATCGGTCCTGGACACAGCAGGTGAGTTTGGCTGAAATCCATCACGCTGACTGCAGACAGCCTTGGTGGCACTTGGAGGTTTTCATTTTAACTTGACCCTCCTCCCTAGTGGAACTGCCAAACTTTGCTCTATAATTATAATATTTGATCTTTGTTCTTCTAATTCCAAAGCCATTTGACTTAAAAGGGCCTCACTCCAACATTCTCACTTACCGTTTTAGTTAAGATCTTGTATCACCAATCAATCTCACATCATTTGCAAACAACATATCCAAAAGAACTTTATCTGGAAACCAAGGAACTTAATACAGATACTAAGGATCAAGCTGTCTGTAACAAATGGAAATAAATAAGGGCTCAAGCCTCAAAGCATGCCTTTAGTGCAATCCAAGTGAGCACTCAGTCATATCACCACACAGAGTAATGCCTTTATTGCCCCTTCATACAAGTTTCACACAGTTTCAATATAACCATTATAGGTGCATTTTTTTCTTCAATACCCCAAACAAATTAGTTGCCTTGGCACCTTTTAACACACCTTTTTGAAATCCATAAAAATATATAAAATTCATACATTTAGAATGAAGCTCAGAAATGTATAGAAAATGCTCAAAGTAGTATCAAACAAGTTAGAGATACCCAGGCCCATTATCAATTTACATGATGCTATAAAAAATGCCTGAGAAGAAACAACCAAGAATTCAAGGAATGCTACCTTTTTTTTTCTATTACTTGGGAGGAAGTGTAAACTATGTTAGTCCTAAACCAACCTAATCTATAATTCCAAGGATTTATCCTGGGGTGCTCCTGCATATGTGCTCCGCCAGAGCTAAGGGTCAATCCCTAGCACCTAGGTGAGAGTGAGATAGCCCTGACCAGTTATCACTGAGCTACTCATGTCTCCAAGGCATGCTACTGTCGACTACTTGAATGATGGTCATCATCGTCATTGAAGTCTTAGGCCTTGTTTGGCATCTCTACTCTTTTTATGACAGACCATTCAAAATAGAGCCATTAAAAAAAGAGCTATAAAAAAAAAGAGGCTAGAACAAAAAATAGACCGTTTGGTATGCCCTCTATTTGCCTCTTTTTAGAGGGGTATCTTCTGTCATTATGTAAAAAATAAAAACCCATCAAGCCAACAAATCAAGACAGCTAAAAAAGTTGACAATTCTCTGCTCCTTGAAAGGGCATGATAGTGCTTGTTGATGAGTCTGAGTGTTTGATAGAGTGATGGAGGGAGGCGGGCCAAGATCAGAAGCACAAGCTCATCACTGAGCGATGGGATGTAGGAATAATCTGCATCATGGGATTCAATGCCGTCCAAAAACCTGGCAATTCCATCTCCACCCATGATCTCATCCAAATCACCAAAATTCCTTCAAATTTACCAGGATTAACTACAAGGACACCCACCCAACAGTTTAAAATCGCAAAACAATAGACCCAACTCTGAGTTTCAAAATTAAGACCACTGAAACCCATCAAATTGCAGAAACTCTCTACACAGTTAACAGAAAAAGTGGAAAATAGCAAAAACTAGCTTCCTCCCTCAAATTACCACCAAATCCTCAGCAATTCAGATTCTTATTGCATTAGACATTACCAAAACACTCACCCAACATTCAAAATCGCAGAACAAGAAGGATCCAGATCAGGAATTTCAAAATCAACATAAATGAAATTCATCCAACCGCAAAAGGCCACTTCAGTCTCTCTCTAAACTGACACCGGAAACAGTGAAAAAAAATCGCTACTTGATAGCTGATACTTCTTTCCAATCCGGGTTCTAGCAATAATGTAAAAAATTCACTAAAATTCTCTCTCTCCTCTTTCTGCAATCGAAAACCCTAACCCAGAAATTCAAAGTAATTTTTTGAGTTGTTGAACGATGAGAAATGGAAAGTGAAGGGGATTTTAAGGAGAGGGATAGGAATAGGAATCTTGGAGGAGATGCCATGAGCTTAAATGAAAGAAGAAAACGGTTGCATTCGAGGAAGTGATTTTCTGGTGTAGGGTTTGGGGAGTGGAAAAAATCCCTCGAAATGTTTCCATGTGAAAAGGAGAGAAGGAGAAGTGAGTCCTTTATTCAAAGGACTTTCGTTGACAATAAAATTCCGTCAGGGGCATTTTTGTCATCAAAATTGGGTTCCACCTCTGTTTTTTCAAGAGGCATTGCCTCTTATTTCTGCATGCCCAATTTTGGGGCATTTCCTTTTTAGAGGCTTTGCCTCTTTTGCTCTAGAGTGTACAGAGGCTATAAATCACTGCCAAACACCTCTAATTTCAGAACCTCTACTCACTTTAGAGAAATAGAGTTTTAGAGGCAAAAAATAGACATGCCAAACATGGGCTTAACCTATCTATCTAGGATAGGTTTTGTGTGTTCTTCTATTTCCTCTATAACTACACAATCTATCAATATCATGTCTTTTCTCACTTCATTAAAGGTCTTTGTTGGTCCCTTCCCCAGGTGCACCTGGTAGTTTGAACCTGTAACCCTTCAATACATCATACAAGGTTTGTTCCTCTTTTTTTTTACCTTTTTACTCTACCCTGTATGTGTCACAACCATCTCAAATGTCCCTCGATTTTTTACTGGAGTTACCTATAAATTTCCATTATTGTGGTCATTTCTACTTTTATCATTTTTTGTATCTCCACACATCCATCACACATCCATCTTACCCTGCCATTTCAACCAAATATACTTCCACTTATCTTTCTTTGGTGATAAACATTCAGCTCCAAACAACAAAGCACATTTAAATCTTGTCTTACAAAAATGTCCCTTTAATAAAAATGGCACTCAACAATCACATAACAACCAGTACAGCTTGTCCCACTTCTCTACACGAGGTTGATCCTATTTGTTTAGTCAACTCAAACCATTCGTTTGTTCAATACTTGATCCCAGATATCATAATTTATTACGTTGTGGCACTAAGTTATTTTCAACTTTTACCAGTCTATCTTCCCTCTCATATCCACTAGATTATACTTCACATGTGTTCTGTCTTTGATCTGCTAATTATCAATTTATTTGGCTTGAAAGCCTTTCTCTATAGCTCTAGCTTATCATTGACCAGCTTTCTTGTCTGATCACTGAGTATCGCATCATTTGCAAACAAAACATGCCAAGGAGCTTTATCTTATATCTGCTGTTAAGTTTTCATTATCAAGGTGAATCAAAACAGGGGCAAAGAAGATTAATAGGCTGATGGATCTAATGATTTAAAAACATCAAAGAAAAAGACAAATCCAATATGAAGAGTATACGCAGGGAACATGTTATATTTTACTTAAAACCTTCAGACATGGGGTCTAATCTGATGTTCACATTTGAGATTTCATTTTAATTTATTTCCTAAATGTTAAAGAAAAAGGGGTCCTGAACTCTTTATGATCCTATAGAAAATACCAACCTGTGGCCAGAGCTCTGATTCACGCGGTCCAACAAGACCAGTAGGGACGACTGTTCCCCCAGCTGGGGTAGCAGGAACTTTCCCCCGCAGCACAGGAATGGGCATTGTGGTTGGTCCACCCCAATAGTCCATCCCAATATTTAAGTTTGTGGCAGGACCAGTAACACCTGCAGGAGCACCATGTGCTGGCATTGGCATGATAGGCATTGTCTGATTCAAAATTGCATGTGGAGGATGAGCTACTCCATTCTGATGATTATTAGCAGAAGTCCTATACTGGGATGCCTCAGCTGTAATTCATAGTGAAAATATTTGTATCTTAGTAGGAAAAAAAAAAAACCCAGTCAGTGCTGTGATTGAGAACATGTATGATAACTTTACCTTCCTCAGAATCTTGCCCGCAAGGTTTCTTCTGTTGTGACTCCTGCACCAAACTTGTAAAGTTATGCATATGCAGCATCTATATAATTCTTACATCTTGGGAGATGATGGCGATGGATTTCCTTTTATGCTATGATTTTCAAAACTCAGTATGGAAGGATGGGATTTCTAAGAACAATATAACAATCATATGGACTGTTAAGTCTCTCAAGAAGTGATATAAAAAAAAATGCGCCAAATGGAAAACACAGGCCAAGCTGGCTTGTTAGATTTTCCAAGTTCCAACAAATAATAGATGCATACTCTTAACATGAGAATAATCTTCCCTC
Source organism: Litsea cubeba (assembly GCA_012931725.1). Classification (NCBI taxonomy): domain Eukaryota; kingdom Viridiplantae; phylum Streptophyta; class Magnoliopsida; order Laurales; family Lauraceae; genus Litsea; species Litsea cubeba. Next base: position 5,365,667 of record CM022946.1, on the reverse strand, counting down.
CACTACAGATTTGCATCATTTAAAGCCCTGTATTTATCTCAAGTGTGATGTACCAAAAACCTTTCCAAAGAAAACACTTCGCATACACAAACTTGGCGCTTGGTTATAGTTCTATTATAAATTCGAAACAGACCTACATAAATAGACAGTATGATTACTAGATATGGTCGCATATTTTCCAGGAATAAAAGTTGAGATGACATCAAACAACAAATCCAGTTGCAAGTGCAGAATGTTAGCATAGAGCAAAAACCCTTAACTGCTAACCACAGTTTACCATTTTGGAATAGCAGCACCCATTAGCCTGGTTATGTGGAGCCGGGGCATATATCAGTGGAAAGTTAGCAAGGAGTCATACTAGGCATGGTGCCATTAACTCTGCATGCATAAGAGCCAGTAACATGCATAGATCTTTCCATGCCCCTTGCATACCTTTTTAAGTCATCCATTATATATGGTTATATTATGCATATGCATGTATCTTTTCGTGCCCCTTGCATGCCTTTTAAAGCCACCCATTATATGTGGTTCAATTGACTCATCCACAAACCAAAAGAACCGAGTCTGAGATGCTAAGGTACTTACATTCTGAGAATTGGTATCACTTCCTTCACTCGAACCTTCACTTGCACTCTCCCCACTGTAGATTTCAGGTTTCCTCTCGATCACAACCAGCCATATACATAGTAAAGAAAAAATCCTATCAAAACTGTGAAGTATAAAAATTCCAAATTAACTGACTATACCTTTGGGAGACGAATCCATTAGTAGATGCTCCAGATGTTTTGCCTAGATCATCATTATTATTCTTGCCTATAAGCATATTTAAACTCCCTAAACTTCCTTTTGATCTCTTTAAGGGGCTCCTATCTTTGCCTTCAGCGGACTTACCATCCGTATCCACACCACCAAGCATGGCTCCCTGAAAAGATAAATTTCTGTTATGCAATATCTAGCACGCAGACTTGCATGCATGCAGGTTTTTAAGACCAACTACATAGCATCCATTGGCTAAACAGCAACAAGTTTAGCAGGTAACTCACAGAAGCTTCAGCATGTCCATTTGGAGAAGCCATTGCATAAGGACTAAATGGATGAGATCCCTGGTTCAATGTTTATAGAAAGGCAGTGTGAAGAGGATCCAAAAATACAACAAAGAGGCATAGATTAGTTAACAATCACCATGAGAAATTTCAGAAAAAAAAGGTGCTAAATGTGTTTGACAAGAAATTACCGGTGGGATGGATGGATGAGGGTATAATCCACCATGAGGATACATTGCAACATATGGATGTGGTGGGGTCCCATACTGGAGGCATAAATTGCTACAAGAAAATAAATGAAGACAACAGAAAGGAATAAAAGAAGAAATAAATACCAGAAGAATGTTGTAAGAAAAATGAAAAAATACTTTAAAAATAAAGAGATGAAAATAAACATGATCAGAATTATCTCCTTGCTTCAATTTTTTTTTTTTTTTTTATAACAAAGGGTGTCCCAACCCTTTGGGCCAGAATAATCGCTATGAGCCCAAGGGGAGCCGGGTAAATCCCCTGTGGCCCCTGTGTGGTAGTGCAGTTTCGAACCATCAGCCTCTGGGTGCAAACCGTGGTCCTAGGCTAACTGAGCTACCCCTTGGGGTTATCTCCTTGCTTCAAATCAATCATGTATTTCCATTTTCAGATATCAAACTCTGCTTTCCCCATGCATAACTCTTCTACTTAGGTTGTTCAAATTCCATCCACTTCTAAGTCTCATGATTTTAAGATAACAGGGTTCAAAGTACCCTATTTTTCCATTTTTAGTCCATCTTATTACTTTTCTGGATTTCACTCACTCCAAAAAATTAAAAAGAAAAAAATAGACAAGATTGTTGTTCTTGTTCGATATTTCACAAATTGCACAAACTCTATCAAAATTTGGAATTATGGAATTCAAATAAACGTTTAGTGGACTCAACTTTGACCAGTCCAAAGAATGACACAAGAACTCAACTTCCTCTTCATGTAAATTCTAGACAATCACAAAGATTTATTCACCGGTCGAGTGAAATCAAACAAATAACTCTTACATTTGATCCTATTTTAGAATCACTTTTTCAATCTATTAAGCAGACCAGACACAAATAACTAGCAACTAACATAAAGTGTTTTACCTGAGCTCCCCACATGTAAGGATGAGCTTGGGGACTTGATGCCACTGGAGAATGAAAGAAACCAGGTGGTGGAATCGGAGAATAAGCCTATCACAAAGATTAAAAAACAAACCAACAAACAAACAAACAAACAATCAATGAGGCCTAAACAACAAAATCAGTACAACTTCAACAAACAGCAAGAGCAATAGAAAAATTAGCTCAGTGAGCACCTGAAATCCAGCCCAGTCTGGATAAGCTGCCGAACTGCTAGTTGTAGGAGTCGGTTCCTGAACAAAAGCCAAAGCACCAACAGAAACTATTATAATTCAATGAATCAAAAACCCAAAAACCAATACAAGCTCGAAGAAGCCATCGCTATAGAAGTAAACCTTTTCAGAGGCCTTTGACCCCTTTTCAGATGTATCCATCTCGGTGCTTCCCATGATTCAAGCTCAACTCTCAAACCGGTCTATCAACCCAATCTACAATAGTAGGCATACAATTCGAGTCAATTTCTACTTGAAACAATATCAAATCAGTAATAATTGGACTCTCCAACCATCAATTTGCATTAAAAAAGATAACTTTAACGATCTGTATCAGGTTACGTAGAGAAAGAAGATCCCCGAATTAGAAAAAAATGCCCTAGCTGATGTAAACCCTAGAAAATGATGAAAAAGATGCAAACTTTCAGCTTCGATTGAACAAATCCATTGAGAAAAGCAGTTGGGAAGAATAAATTGAATCAAATTGAACAGAGAAAAGATCGAATTAGGGTTACATTTTATGGGAATTTTGCATGGAAGTTTGGGGAGAACCCGTAAATGCTTGGCTTTCTCTCTCTTCGATTTCGCTTCTTTCTAGCTAAAATGGTATACGAATCCGTAGCCGTATCTAAGCCGTATGGGTTAAGGTGACTGGGGTTAGGGGTTGGTTTGGATCGAGCCATTGTGTTATTGGGCCTAGCCCAAATTACCCATCGAAAGCCTCCTAACTTGGACTTAGAGAGTTGTAAATGGATATTCAATTTATGAGAATCCAAAGTCTTTTGATTCCAAATAAAGGAGAGAAAAACTCCATTTTTAGATCCGGGAGAAATTTGGATACAGTGCGTATAGGATTTGGAACCTTTCTAATTTACTTGGTGAAACCTTCTTAATTAATTTGCCCGGTGTATGTTTGTGTGAGTTTAACAAATCACCTAGGAAATTAGTCATATTCGGTTAAAGACCCCAGGGATACCCACGTCATTCAAAAAAAAAAAAAGGGGGGTTGATGTCAGATTCACACACAACAAATGAATTCCATGTCAGTCAAGCGACTTAAGTCTGCACTTAACGGCGTTCAATGTGGGTCAATCCGTTGAACTTGAACCAACCTGTGGAATTTTGGCTCAAATCCAATCCATTTCAAATATGAAGGCTACATTTGAGTTAAACAGGCAAAAAAAAAAGCCCCCAATCCATATGAGATAGACTATTTTAAGTACCAAAATATTAGTTCTCCAAATTTTTTATGTGGGTATAGATATGCGGGTCAATCCTAACCGAATTTATTTAAATAAGTTATGTAGGTTGACCATAACCGTATCCATTTAAACAGAAGTTAGGTTTTACTGTCATGTGACTGGTCCTTATATATTGCGGGTTGAGTTATGAGGGTCAAATGATGATCAAGTTTAGGTCGGATTTGCGGGCCAAGTTCAATTTCGCCACTGCCATCAGTTTGCTATAAATTTAGATATGCATATTAAAGTATTTATGTTAATGGTTAGTATTTTGAACTTGGATGCTGGACCATTATCTATCTATATTACTAAAGGGATGTATACACTTCCTTACATAAAGACACGTTGCGCAACTTCAAATTTTTTGCAATGTCATTTCCGGAGTTGCCCTTATCCCTAAAATCTCTATATCTATTACACACTCAAAATACCTAAAATATCTCCATCAAGAATATCTTCCACTCAAAAGCCTAAAATCTCTCCATGAGATCCCTAAAAAATCTCTCCATGAGATCCCTAAATAAGCCAACACACCAGATGTGCTAAATTTATATCAATCAATTCATGGGTCCCGGCCCGCATCATTTGATTTTATGAACGGTTAGAATAAAGATGGTAGACCCCATTCATCTGGGTCCTACTTAAAAATATTTGGTCAATTTGTTAGGTCTATGATAATTTGATCCTTTGATATTTCTTAATCAATTCATGGGTCCCATTCCGCATAATATGATTTTATGGACGGTTAGAATAGAGATGGTGGACCCCATTCATTTGGGGGTATCACTTAAATAGGTTAGGTTTGGTCAATTTGTGAGGTCTATGATCATTTGATCCTTTGACCTTTATCAAGCCATTCATGGGTCCCAGCCCGCATCATATGGTTTTATGAACGGTTAGAATATAGATGGTGGACTCCATTCATCTTTAGGGTCCCACTTAAATAAATTAGGTTTGGTCAATTTATAAGGTCTATAATCATTTGAACTTTATCAATCAATTCATGGGTCCCGGCCTGCATCATATGATTTTATGGACGGTTAGAATAGAGATGGTGGACACCATTCATCTGGGTCTCACTTAAACATATTTGATCAATTTGTTAGGTCTACGATCATTTGATCCTTTGATCTTTTTAAATCAATTCATGGGTCCCGCATAATATGGTTTTATGGACGGTTAGAATAAAGATGGTGGACCCCATTCATCTGGGGGGTTCCACTTAAATAGGTTAGGTTTGGTCAATTTGTGAGGTCTATGATCATTTAATACTTTGATCATTATCAAGCAATTCATGGGTCCCAGCCTGCATCAGATTATTTCATGGGCGGTTAGAATATAGATGGTGGACCCATTCATCTTGGGGGTCCCACTTAAATAGGTCAGGTTTGGTCAATTTGAGAAGTCTATGATCATTTGATCTTTATCAATCAATTCATGGGTCCCGGCCCGCATCATTTGATTTTATGGACGGTTAGAATAAATATGGTGGACCCCATTCATCTGGGTCCCACTTAAAAATATTTGGTCAATTTATTAGGTCTGCGATCATTTGATCCTGTGATCTTTCTTAATCAATTCATGTGTCCCATCCAGCATAATATGGTTTTATGGACGGCTAGAATAGAGATGGTTAAAATAGAGATGGTGGACCCCATTCATTTGGGGGGTTTCACTTAAATAGGTTAGGTTTGGTCAATTTGTGAGGTCTATGACCATTTGATCCTTTGACATTTATCAAGCAATTCATGGGTCCCAGCCCGCATCATATGGTTTTATGAACGGTTAGATCATATAGATGGTGGACTACATTCATCTTTGGGGTCCCACTTAAATAAATTAGGTTTGGTCAATTTATGAGGTCTATGATCATTTGAACTTTATCAATCAATTTAGGGCTGCACAAAAATAACCGTAACCCGCCAACCCGCCCGCCCCGCCCCGCTCCGCCCCGCTAAAAGTGGATATACGTCAAAACCGCCTTTTGGCGGGCGGGCAGTTTCAATCCGTACTAATGAGCGGGCGGTTACGGTTTGACATTTGAGTGGGCGGTTTCAAACCGCCCCGCCCGCTCATTATTTAAAAAAAAAAAAAAAAAAAAAAAAAAAAAAACCTCTTCATCTATTCTTTATGGATAACACTTCTACTCCAAATCCTAGTGCAATCCAATACAAGTCTAGATTATATTGTATGAAAGTTTGACAACCTTATAATTTTATCACTAAACTAAACATTGATGTTTATTATCTTTTATCAATTATTATTCTAACTATGAATTTTTTTTATTGCAGGATTGCTTCAAATTATATATCGATCTTTACGAACTTGAAGTTTAGATTTTGAATTTCTTTTAGCATTTGGACATTGAATTTTGAAATTTGGAGGTTTATTTATTGAAATTTAGACATTGAATTTTCGAATTTAGATGTTTCTTTGTTAGGTTTTTTACTTTTGGACGTTAGATTATATAAGTGATTGTATTTTTTAATTTTGGTGATGCCTTTGGACTTTAATTTTACATTGATATAATTAGTTGAAATTTTTTTTATTACTGATTATTGACTTTTATTAAAAATCATGTTTAATTTTTATTATTTATGTTAAGTACTTTGAAACTTTAGTTACATTCTATTAGAAATAAAAAAAGAGAGAGATAAGTACAAATACCAAACCGCCCAACATACCGCCCAAGTCGCCCGCTAAAAAAACCGCCCAAACCGCCTATATTTTGGGCAGTTACGGTTTCTATTTTTTACAAACCGCCATAAAACAAAACCGCCTAAACCGCCCAATAACCGCCCAAGCCGCCCGCCGTGCACCCCTAAATCAATTCATGGGTCCCGGCCCGCATCATATGATTTTATGGACGGTTAGAATAGAGATGGTGGACCCCATTCATCTGGGTCTCACTTAAACATATTTGATCAATTTGTTAGGTCTACGATCATTTGATCCTTTGAACTTTTTAAATCAATTCATGGGTCCCATCCCGCATAATATGGTTTTATGGACGGTTAGAATAAAGATGGTGGACCCCATTCATCTGGGGGGTTCCACTTAAATAGGTTAGGTTTGGTCAATTTGTGAGGTCTATGATCATTTAATACTTTGATCATTATCAAGCAATTCATGGGTCCCAGCCCGCATCAGATTATTTCATGGGCGGTTAAAATATAGATGGTGGACCCCATTCATCTTGGGGGTCCCACTTAAATAGGTCAGGTTTGGTCAATTTGAGAGGTCTATGATCAATTGATCTTTATCAATCAATTAATGGGTCCCGGCCCGCATCATTTGATTTTATGGACTGTTAGAATAAAGATGGTGGACCCCATTCATCTGGGTCCCACTTAAAAATATTTGGTCAATTTATTAGGTCTGCGATCATTTGATCCTGTGATCGTTCTTAATCTATTCATGGGTCTCATCCCGCATAATATGATTTTATGGACGGTTAGAATAGAGATGGTGGACCCTATTCATCTGGGGGTTCCACTTAAATAGGTTAGGTTTGGTCAATTTGTGAGGTCTATGATCATTTAATACTTTGATCATTATCAAGCAATTCATGGGTCCCAGCCTGCATCAGATTATTTCATGGGCGGTTTGAATATAGATGGTGGACCCCATTCATCTTGGGGGTCCCACTTAAATCGGTCAGGTTTGGTCAATTTGAGAGGTCTATGATCATTTGATCTTTATCAATCAATTCATGGGTCCCGGCCCGCATCATTTGATTTTATGGACGGTTAGAATAAAGATGGTGGACCCCATTCATCTGGGTCCCACTTAAAAATATTTGGTCAATTTATTAGGTCTGCGATCATTTGATCCTGTGATCTTTCTTAATCAATTCATGGGTCCCATCCAGCATAATATGGTTTTATGGACGGCTAGAATAGAGATGGTTAAAATAGAGATGGTGGACCCCATTCATTTGGGGGGTTTCACTTAAATAGGTTAGGTTTGGTCAATTTGTGAGGTCTATGATCATTTGATCCTTTGACCTTTATCAAGCAATTCATGGGTCCCAGCCCGCATCATATGGTTTTATGAACGGTTAGATCATATAGATGGTGGACTACATTCATCTTTGGGGTCCCACTTAAATAAATTAGGTTTGGTCAATTTATGAGGTCTATGATCATTTGAACTTTATCAATCAATTCATGGGTCCCGGCCCGCATCATATGATTTTATGGACGGTTAGAATAGAGATGGTGGACCCCATTCATCTGGGTCTCACTTAAACATATTTGATCAATTTGTTAGGTCTACGATCATTTGATCCTTTGATCTTTTTAAATCAATTCATGGATCCCATCCCGCATAATATGGTTTTATGGACGGTTAGAATAAAGATGGTGGACCCCATTCATCTGGGGGGTTCCACTTAAATAGGTTAGGTTTGGTCAATTTGTGAGGTCTATGATCATTTAATACTTTGATCATTATCAAGCAATTCATGGGTCCCAGCCTGCATCAGATTATTTCATGGGCGGTTAAAATATAGATGGTGGACCCCATTTATCTTGGGGGTCCCACTTAAATAGGTCAGGTTTGGTCAATTTGAGAGGTCTATGATCATTTGATCTTTATCAATCAATTCATGGGTCCCGGCCCGCATCATTTGATTTTATGGACGGTTAGAATAAAGATGGTGGACCCCATTCATCTGGGTCTCACTTAAAAATATTTGGTCAATTTATTAGGTCTGCGATCATTTGATCCTGTGATCTTTCTTAATCTATTCATGGGTCCCATCCCGCATAATATGGTTTTATGGACGGTTAGAATAGAGATGGTGGACCCCATTCATCTGGGGGGTTCCACTTAAATAGGTTAGGTTTGGTCAATTTGTGAGGTCTATGATCATTTGATCATTTGATCTTTATCAAGCAATTCATGGGTCACAGCCCGCATCATATGGTTTTATGGATGGTTAGAATATAGATGGTAGACCCCATTCATCTTGGCGGTCCTACTTAAATAGGCTAGGTTGGTCAATTTGAGATGTCTATGATCATTTCATAATTTGATCTTTATCAATCAATTAATGGGTCCCGGCCCGCAACATTTGATTTTATGGACGGTTAGAATAAAGATGGTGGACCCATTCATATGGCTCCCACTTAAATATATTAGGTAAATTGGTTAGGTCTACGATCATTTGATCCTTTAATCTTTCTTAATCAATTCATGGGTCCCATCCCGCATAATATGGTTTTATGGGCGGTTAGAATATAGATGGTGGACCCCATTCATCTTGGGGGTCCCACTTAAATAGGTTAGGTTTGGTCAATTTGAGAGGTCTATGATCATTTGATCTTTATCAATCAATTAATGGGTCCCGGCCCGCATCATATGATTTTATGAACGGTTAGAATAGAGATGATGGACCCCATTCATCTTGGTCCCACTTAAATATATCAGGTCAATTTGTTAGGTCTATGATCATTTGATCTTTCTTAATAAATTCATGCATCACCTAAAGAATAAAATATTTGGAAAAAAACATAAAGATCAAATTAGCAACAAAAAAAAGAACTCACAAGTTTACTAATTAATAAATTTATTAAAAATAATTCATATCAGTCTGTGCATTTGGTGGTTTCATGGTTATCCACAGGGTTTTGCTAGTTATATATATTAAAGCAAAGGGGGAGGTGTGCTGTGAGGGGCGCCACATCATCCCTAAAAAGTCTCTCATTTTAGAAAAATACTTATAAAATCACACAGAGCTTTGGATTTAATGTGGGCCACTACACTCCTCCCAAACAAGTCTCCTCCTTTAAAATCTCAATCCAAACAAATCTCCTCAAATCCCCTCCCTTAATCCTAGGAATAGTTATAAATCTTAAATCTAATCCCTTAAATCTAAATTACACTACTATTTATAGCAACAAAACTCATTGGATTTGTTATCCCTAAAATCTCGATCACTCCCTTTTTAAAGTAATCATTATCTCATTTTCCTTATAAGTTAGAATTAACTCCATTTAATAGAGGTTTGTGGGGCCCACTTTCATGGTGTTGGCAGTCAGAGATAATGGGCAGGAATAGATCAAACATCCACATAAAAATAGAAACAACAGATGAATTTGTGGGGACCACTTTGATCTCCCGATTGATAGACACCTTCAAAAGGCACCACCATCCAGCTTGGCCCATCAAACCAACGGCACGGATGATGCAACACCCAACAAAAGGGACCAACCAATATGGAGTTGTATCAAGACCATTAGTTTCATGATCTAGACCGTTAATTACAAAGTGGAATCCAATGTTCAACGAATAGAAAATAATGGACTCTAATGATCAATCATATTTGTTATTAAAGTATATATTAAAAATACATTTCATTTCTAATTATATATACATGAAATAATATAAGGGTTGATATGAGACCTACCTTTAATAATTGTTGTAGATAAGGCCACCTTTAAACACATCATGATGCACCTTAATGAATGAGAATAAGAGGTCCACTTTTAAATAGTATATCATGTGACCCCACCAATGCTCATTGGAATACCACATCAACAAGGGCCTACTAACCAAATATTCAATTTGACACACTTTTAGATATTTGGATATGGGCATATCTTTAGATGTTACATCATGTTACCCCACTAAAGATCCTCGGAATAACACATTAGCAAGGTCCCACTGTCCAATTGGACATACCTTGAAATAATTAGGATATGAGGCCCACCGTTAGATGTTACATCATGTGACCCCACCAAGTTATTTTTTCTTTTTTATTAAAGTTATATATATATAATATAATAAATATAAAGTACTTATTTATTTCTACAAAATATGTTCTTTTCCGATAATATCTCAGAAAAGAATCACATATTTCATTATATTTTTTTAGCCCGGGCACCACACCTTTCCATTTAATTCTGTAAGGTTACGCTTGTGGGGCCTACCCTTGGTCCATCCAAATGGATCAAACACACGACCTCTCTAAATTGTACATGTCCACTAGCTTTTGGTCAGATCCGGATTTACTGAACCGTTGAATCGATTGTGTACTGATCCAAATGGATTGTTAACCATTAAACTTTTGGAGCTAGATGGAGATGATAGAAACCACGGCTGTGACTGATTTTTTACAAAGAGAAGAGTCTCAGGGAGTCATTGAAATCCCCCCATCACCACCCCCATGTGGGTCGCCAGGTGAGCCCCACCACAAACTTGAGCTTACCTTAATCTAAACTTTAGCTTAGGAGAGCTACCTCTATATAGACGCACATTCATACTTGTGTAATGGTCAATGCCTTTAAATTCAAGAGGGCGTTATGTTATGTAAGTTTACTTCTCATTTTATATTTATTTTCATTACATGTTAAAAGATTCTAATATTCAAAAATAATAAATTTCTTTCTTTTAGACTTATTTTATCTTAATAATATTTTAAAATAATTCTTAAATTTTTAATATATTTTTATTTTTGGCCCGGGCTTAGCACGGGCGTTTGTTGCTAGTATATATTAAAGCAAAGGGGGAGGTGGGCTGTGGGGGGTGCCACATCATCCCTAAAAAGTCTATCATTTCAGAAAGGGAGAGGTGGGCTGTGAGGGGTGCCATCTCAACACCCAATTAGTCTCCTTTAAGAAAAATCACTTAAAAAATAGTGAGAGAGTCTTTGTCTTTCACATGGGGCTTGCTTGATGTCTTTCTCAGTCTCCTAATATCTCTCCCCTTCATCAAGCAATTATACGTTCCTAAAATCTCTCCCTCTATACTTCCCTAAAATATCTCATCAAGCAATTAATCAAGCAATTATACATTCCTAAAATCTCTCATCCTCCTAATATCTCTCCCTCTAAGTCTACCCTAAAATCTCTCATCCCCCTAATATTCCTCTATCAATTACTTTCATACGGCATTGGTTCACCATCAGTCTTTGTTTTATTAAAGATTAGCACTTGAGGGCCCGAAGACCCAGCTCAGCTCAGCCCGTGTAAAGATATATACGGTTTATTTATTCTTTTTCTTGTGTATTGGTGGTGGGCTGGGCTTTGTTTAAAAGTCCAACTTGGTAGGTAGCAATTATGTATATTTTTATACATGGGCTTCCTTTCACACGGCATTGGGTCACCATCAAGCTTTGGTTTAAGGGCCCAAAGACCCAGCCCAGATCAGCCCTTTTAAACATATATTTTATTTTTTTTATTCTTTTTTTTTTCTCTCTATTCTTGGGTTGGGCTTTGTTTAAAAGTACAACTTGGTAGGTGGCATGTAGGTATATTTTTTTTACATGATTTTACTTTCACATGGCATTGGGTCACCATCCAACTTTAGTTTGTTAAAGACTAGCATTTGAGGGCCCAAAGAACCAGCCCAATGAGCATGTATATTAAGTATATATACTTCCCCTCACATGATCCTTAAATGGTGGGACATTTTATTTGAAAATAGTAAAACTTATTTTATGGATAGATGATCTGGATGTGTATATATATAATATATCCATAAATGAGATGGTCGTAATGCTCGATGCCTTTAAATTCAAGGGGTCGTTGTGTTATGTAAATTTACTTCATTTTATATTTATTTTCATACATAGAAAATTTTTTAATATTCAAAGATAATAAAAAAACTTATTTTACATTTATTTTATCTTAACAACATTTCAAAAGAATTCTTAAATTTTAACATATTTTTATTTTTTTTCCGGGCTTAGCACGGGCCTTTGTTGCGGTGGGCTGTGGAGGGTGCCACCATAGCAACCCAATAATTATCCTCTTAAATAAATATGGAGAAAAAGCATAGAGTGGTTTAAGGTGCAATGGGTAATAAAAACTTGAATGCATTTCTTATTACTAATATTATATATATTAACAAAATTCGCTTTTCTATATCTTCTTTAGTAATTATTGCTGTTGTTATTATTTTTATGTTGTTGTTGAATGGATTTTTTAGCGTTATCTTTATAATAGTTTATTGTTGATGTTGACCACTTGTATTTGTGATTGAAGATGTGTTGACTGTTTTTAAATAAATATGTATGTATATTCTTATATATTTATAATTAATTTTGATGTCTCATAAATTCAAAATGTAATATCTTATTTTTCGTCCCAGGCTAAGCACGGGGCGTTCTTGCTAGTCATGTAATATAACCAACAACCTAATTATGGAAAAAGACTTATTTTTTTTATGAAAAAGAATAATAACCAAAGTGAAATTATGTTATTATATTTATATTTTTAGATTAATTTAAAGCATTTTTATGGAAAAATACTTGTTTTTTTATGAAAAGAAAACTTGTTAAACATGTGTTTAATGGTAAAAAAAACATTAGAATTTTAAAAATAACAGAAAGAGGGACCCATACTATGAGGTCATGTTTTGGATGAAAATGCCCTTATGTCGCGATGGTGGATGTTGTAAGTATGAGGATTCGCTTACCAAAAAATGGATGGTGCTCTATTTGAAAAGATACAGAAAGCGGGAGTTGGTGTTATTCTTAGAGATAAGGTAGGTAACGTGATTATGGCCATGAGTAAAATAGAAAATGGGGTGGACAGCACCGATGACATTGAAGTGATAGGCATTAAGAGCTCTTTAGATGGTTTTTCATAGTGGGGTGAGCATTTGTATTATATAGAAGGGGACTCAATGTGGGTGGTGGATGCGCTGAAGCCTTCGGATACAAATATGTCAAGACAGGGTCCTGTTTGAGGAAATCAAAGTGTTGCTCGATCATTTCAATAAGTTTGAAGTGTGACATGTGGGAAGAGAGGGAAATGCAACTGCTCATAAAATTAGCTAGGCATGCCCAATATGTGGATGATATGGTGGTTTGGTGGCACTCTAACCCAGACCTGATTAAGCATTATGTAAGCATTGATGCGTTGTTATATTCTTAATAATATTTTAGAGTCTTCCAATAAAGAAAAAGTACGAGGAATCACAACATACCTCTTCTTCTTCCTTGAGATTTATTCTCTTGCCTTTATTGTATGGTAAAATTTTATTTTTTTTCTCAAAGTTATAATTTGATTATTCGCTATGCTTAGAAGATGAGGTTTTTTGCGCTTCCTCACATTACATCATGCCGACGCAAATCATTCCAAGGCTTTGTTACTTGTTAAAAAAAAAAGAAGAACTTTTTGAATTCCTAGTGAATATATATTTGGGTAAAATTAAAGCTTTTGTCACAGCCTAATATCCCCTTCTCTTCCAAATATTTTTATGAATATTCTTTTTTGACAATACACTTTTTATTTATCTCATCTATTCCATAATCAAAACAAAAGGGGATATGTGTTACACCATGATTTTGAATCACAAGAGACATTTCAAGAAATGGTAGATATATTCACTTTATTAACAATCGAGCCATGTTTGACCTATCATAAGGTGAAAGAAACTGCGATTCAGATCTGAATATCACTAGCGGAAGACATTCATGGCTAATTTGTAACATGACAGATTTTAAAAAATCTGATTTGGCAGCATAAATCAGCCATAGTGGTCGCAAAAGATTAAGGAGAATCAAGAAGACTATTACCTTGAAGATTTGTAGACTTCAAATCTCTGGAAATATAGATCCAAAGGGCCGAACTCAGACTTGCAATTAGCAAACAAATTGCTAGAATTTTCTGCAGTAGTATTGCCTTTGATCTTCTTCTCTATCTCACTTCCAAATCTGATTGGCTAAGATGGTGGGATCTTAATCTAGGAATTGAGAACTATTTTTCTAAGGAAAAATCTCATATCTCAATCTCTCCTCAATGAAGAACAATGGCTGGACGTGTGGAACTTTTTGGCCTTCTTGGTGTTGGACGTGTGGAACTTTTTGGCCTTCTTGGTGTTGGACGTCCAAAGAGGGAATGTGTCTCCTTTTATAGAAACTATGGAAACCTTTCCTTAAAGACTATCTCTTCTAATTCTCATAGATGTCCTAAAAGGAAAGTATAAACTAAAAATTTATTTCCTTTTAGAAACATTCCAATTAGAAAAGGAAACTAAGGAACTTCCCATAAACTTTGGCAATTAGCAATTCTAGTTGCACAACACTTACTAATTTAAGTTTCTAATCCAAAAAGGAAACTTTCTTATGGGAATACTAATCCAAAGAGGAGTCCAACTTTCCAAGTAGAGAGTCCTACTCAAAGTTGGAAACCTTACCCATGGAAATCCCATTATGGACGTCCCACATGATAATGCACACCATGGCTCACTAATAATTTATCTAGAATTAAATTCATGTATGCCATCAAAGGCCTATTTGAATTTAAACTCAAAATTATTTTTTTACTAAAATAATTCATCCAAATGTTATCTAAACATTTTAGGAAACCATGCCAATCTTGGAAAGTGACTAGGGAAGGGACCAAAAGACATATTTGCCATTGGCTCCCAAAATAACCAAAATGTCCATGCTAAACCCATAGCAACATAAAGACCATTTTAACCTTAACTCATTCCACTAAAGAGTTATGGTTGAACTCCAAGGACAAATATATAATATAATAAGCTCGTCATAAAATGACAGTTGTCTTCGACCTACTAAGTGTAATGACCTGAATGCCCCTCTATGTAACATCCATAATCGAATCAGGTTATCACATGTACTATCAACCTTCCCGATTACATCTAAACCTTAGAACTTCATATCCTTAACTTAATCATCATCCGGATATCATTCTCTTGGTCCAGGGAGCGACCCACAAGTTCAATATCCATATGGAACATCCATATACTAAGATCTTAGATTTTGATGATCAATCGGATAATTCTAAGGGGACGATCATTCCATCATTAGATGGCATAGATTCTATATTGCATCTGCACGTCCCAACTGATCAAGTCCGAGTACCCAAAATACAGAGCTGTTGACCCATGAAAAGAATCTCACCCATAGTGAATTAAAGCACAAGAACTTGACTTCGTCAGTTCATCCACAAATGCTTAAGATTAAAAGCACTGGTCACTCAGTAGCATGAGGTGACTTGATCTCTGTCAGTGATAGTACTATTTTAGAGATCACACCTACCATGGTCATGTTCAATGCATTGCATATGCACTAATGAGATAAACCCGAAAAAGTCCTCACATGACTTAGGTAAGTCACCCTGAATACAGGAGAGTCTATCACTATAACTTATACCAAGATGAAGTGCCCAGCTCCATCTCTCAGTTATGAACAAATATGTTGTTTCCAGTGTCCATGAATTAGACCTATCTGTGTGTAGACACTATACACCTAATTCATTTACTAGAAATAATGGGCCTTACACAACCATACATATATACATGTTTAAGCAAAAAAGAGTCATTCCATTAAATAACCAATAAATATCCAGTAACAAAAGATAAGAGTGCAGCTAGTGGGCTTTAGGGCATACACCAATCTCACATTACATCATGCCGACGCAAATCATTCCAAGGCTTTGTTACTTGTTAAAAAAAAAGAAGAACTTTTTGAATTCCTAGTGAATATATATTTGGGTAAAATTAAAGCTTTTGTCACAGCCTAATATCCCCTTCACTTCCAAATATTTTTATGAATATTCTTTTTTGACAATACACTTTTTATTTATCTCATCTATTCCATAATCAAAACAAAAGGGGATATGGGTTACACCATGATTTTGAATCACAAGAGACATTTCAAGAAATGGTAGATATATTCACTTTATTAACAATCGAGCCATGTTTGACCTATCATAAGGGACTTGCCTTGTATATCGAATCCTGTCGATTGGATTAAAAAAAATGAATAAGGTAGGCAACATCGGGGATGAATTGAAAACTTCTACAGTTTCTAGACCTCATGAATTAAAGCCACATGAACTTTAAATATCCACGAATTTTGTTTCTCCATCTTCCTTTGGTCTTTATCAACACCCATGCATTAAAAGCAACAAAACCCATTTAAAAAACCCAAAGATAATCCAATTTCCTGTCAATATATGAAGAAAATCTATTTAAAAGAAACTAAGAAAAAAGGGAAGCGGAAAATGAAACTGTTAGGGATCAAACACTCGCGCGATCTACGAGAGCACAGTGAATCACACACATAGAACACATGAGATTTATATGGTTCCAATCTGGACTATTACGTCCACGATAGATTCAAGCCGGTTTACTATTCTTGGAGATCACATAACAAGAAGCTAACAACCCTCTTCCTATGTACACAAGCATACAAGACGTCACCGTCTCTCTTAGTTTCTCTCTCCCAATATCTCTCAATCAATCTCAAAGCATAATGCTCTCACCACCTAGTATAAATACACAACGCTCTAAGCCCACAAATACCCACAACCGTTGGATCTGGCCTCAAAACATAGGGTTCATATTAAATTGACAAAATTACAAATAAACACCTGTAAATAAGCTAATATCTAGAGCAGGCTTCAGCAACCCATCTGAAACTCACCTCCGAAACATTCTCTCATAGCATAGGAGATATCTTCAATCAATGCATAAACCCTTCTCAAGAAATCAAAGACAACCTCTATTTAAAAGAAAACAAAAGGAAAAATGAAACCCATTTTCAAAGCACAATCTCTCAAAACATAGTAGATGTTCAATCAATGCAAAATCCTTTTTCAAGAAATCAACGATAACCCAATTTTCAATCTAATAAGAGATAAAAACTCACTTTCCATTAACTAAAAAAAAAACAAGAAAGAAGAAGATAAAACCCACCTCCAAAATACATCTTTACTGAAAGAAGACTTCTTTCTTTTAATAGGAGGAGACATGTGGCAATTACAAGATATTAAACTCATCTCTAGTGTATATTGAATAATATGGCCTAGGTTAATTCTCACGTATAAAATAATTAGGGGTTTTTACGCGAAAACACACTTTAGATGACCACTATAAACAACAGTGAACTTTAGCCATCTATGCACCTAACAAGGAATCCGTACATGATTTCTAAGGTTTTTTACCATTTTTTTGGGTGGTCGAATTCGACCTTCATTTGCTGTGTTAAAGGTCGAATTCGACCTTCATTGCAGCGCTGGAGGTCGAATTCGACCTTCAACGCTGGAGGTCGAATTTGACCGTTAGATATAATTCATTCAAACACCCCCAAACCCTTTCTTTTCCTCTTCAAAACCCTCCAAACCCCAAAAGTTCTCTTCTTTATCCGCTCGACACCTTTTCTCCTCTCTCTCCCAAACGACTAAACAAAAAAAATCAATCCTTTTTTTCAGTCTCTCTGCAAATGAAGAGTCTTCTCCCTTTCCCGGCGACCGGAATCTGGATCTACGCCTCCTCTGACCACCGCAGATCCATCCCGCACTGCTCCTCCAAACCTTCCTCCGCCTCTGCCTTTGGAAACCCCAACTGGTGCGCCCCGATCTTCGGATGGTCGTTCGAACTGGACTACATCGACAGCGACGATCAATTGAGGGCTCAGATCTCGGATCATCATTATGTGGGTTTCAATCATTTGTCCTTGGTAACAAACATATAGTAAAAGTTTAAAAGGAGGTGGGATTTATTTGTTTTGATAGATTGAATAATGCAAGTGTAGGAGGTGGGGTTTTGAGTTCTTGAGAGGATCTGTTTTGGGAGGGTGAGATTTGTTATGGGTTGTGTTAGTTTCTTCATTTTTGGATCTGTGTTGTGAAGATTTTTGCACATTGTAGGGGGTTTCTAGGGTTTTCAGGTTGTGTTTTGTGGGTGTCTGGACAGTGAGTGGAGATGGCTCCAAGCTTCGATTTTTCCGATTGGTGGGCGAAGGAAACTCGCAAGGGAACTCCGGTCTTTATGAAAATGGAGAATTGTTGAAATTGATAGCCCAGATGCTGCATTAGGGCAGGTTGACAAAGATAGAGGGAAGAATGCCAAGCAATTCACTTGGGTTCTTCTTCTCCAGGCTCATCGAGCTGTCGGTTGTATTTTTTTTTCCTCTCAGATATGTTAGGTTGTATATGCTTGTATAAGTTGTTTGAGTGTAAGAACCAAAGTAGACTGCATCTCTCTGTGGCTTTTAATCCTCTGTTATTAAGCTATTTGTAGACATGGGAATTGTAATTTTTAGGTTTCTACACAAAGCAGTTTTTAAAAAATATGATAATTGTGCATATTCCAAAACATTAATCTTTGCTTCCACTTTGAGGTGGAGCAGTAGGTGAATGGTGTCTTCTTGAACTTCTTTGGTTTTAATGGGACTCTTTGTGGGTTCTCTCTCTTATGGGTCAGTGAAGAGTGAGGAAAAGAGAAAAATGAAGCTTCTTGGCATATCCATCTTCCTCTAAATGATGAAAGGGACTGGTTTGGAAAGAGATCTTCCTCTCAAGCATCTGGGGCCCCAATGATCCCTTTTTTTTATTTTATTTTGGAACACAACCCACCACTCCTAGATGCCATTCTCCACTCACCATTTTTATTTCTGGGTCTACTCTTCTATGGAGTTGTGTTTTACCTTGTTATCATGTGGATGATTTGGATGCTTCATTGATGTTTATGTGGTGTGGTTGTAAGAGGGTCCTGCCAGGGTGGAAAATTAGCTTTTATGAATGGTATTGTGAATTTGGTGAACAACAAGTACGGGATTGGGGTCTGGGGGTGTCACATTCTGCTTTCTGATGCTGGGGGCCTACTATGGATAAGCTATAGCCCCCAAATGGATATTTGAGCAATGTCGGCATCCACAGTGAAAAATTCAACTAATTGGATGAATGCTGAGGATCATGCTGCCTAACTAATTTGCACAATGCAGCTTCATTTAATATTTTTTTTTGGGGTAAAAGGCTTCATTTAATATGGTGGTCTCTTCTTGTACGGGTTGGGATTCAATATTTGACCCGTAATTATTTAGTGGTTAGGCTCTCTCCATGTAGCATGTTCTCCTTTTCAAGCCTGTGTAGGGCTCACTATTCATGAATCGATGTGGCTCTATATTACATGCTCATGAATGTATGAGGACCATAAAAAATTTCGCTTTAGTCATGTGAAAACCTTCATTGGGTTGATTACATGTGATGTGACCACTCCAATAGTGCATTACATTCTTGGTTTGAAATCGAGATGAGTGCCAATTCATAAGGTGAAAGTGGGAGGAAAAAAAATCCATCACCATGAAAGCTTATTTCAATCATGCCTGGCGTGAGTTACATGAATTTTATTTCGTCATTCTAAGACTACTTTGGCCAAATCCTGAAAGATTACTTTGGTTTTGTCTCATACCTTCCTTTTATGCTTGGTAAAGGAAACAGTCTTCATAAAGAGAAGGGTGTGTTTCACATGTTTCTTGCCTTGCTTTGATGACAAACCACTTTTATGTTGGTTGTTGTAAATACAGTAATAAAGGTTAATCTCCACTATTCATTTACAACTTTATATTAATTAAACGTGTGTGCTATAATCATTTGAGAAAATAGGTTCTTAAGACAAAGATCAAGCCAAGCCTCTTGAACCTCCTTGATGGGGTGTTCTTTTATTAATAATGAAGCTATAAATGGCCACTACACGTAACAGTGAACTTTACAAGGTCGAATGCGACGTTGGGAATAAAATAACCAAATTTTAAATTTTATATCATAGTCGGAGGATGCACTTGGTGATGAACTCGCCTCTATTGCACACGAAATTGACACCCTGATAGCCAACTTACAAATAATGCACGAACAGATGAAGGGATTGGATATATAATGAATTATATCTAACGGTCGAATTCGACGTTTAACACTGCAAATGAAGGTCGAATTCGACCTCCAACGCTGCAATGAAGGTCGAATTCGACCTTTAACACAGCAAATGAAGGTCAAATTCGACCACCCAAAAAAATAGTAAAAAAATTTGGAAATCCTATACGGATTCCGTGTTAGGTGCATAGATGGCTAAAGTTCACTATTGCGTATAGTGGCCATCTAAAGTATATTTTCGCGTAAAAACCCCAAATAATTATTTATATAATTGAAGAAAATATTGGATCAGATGCCGTTTATGCAAAAAAAAAAAAAAAGCTCAGGGTTGGGCAAATTTTTTGAACCCATCCCTCATTCTATTTGTGGGAGTTGTCCAAATCTGTACACTGTTAAATCATATGATAACAAAAGCATAAGGATAAATCTTTGTTTTTTAATCAAACTTATCCACAATGACACCTTTTCCATCCCACCTGGCTAATAATTAGTGACCAAGTGGGCTTCACATTGAGGCTAGCATCAACCCTACCACTAACAAATAAATTAGGATTTGACCCACACTTTGGTTCTCTCATTTTCCACATCAAGGAGAGAGAGAGAGAGCAATAAAATAGAGGCCCAACAATAATTTGGTCATTACTCCAAAAAGGTCATCAGTGATGAACCTTCATTGCATTTGAAAAGGTCCAATGTTTAAAGGAGAACGGCTCCTTACCTGAGTGGTAAGGTGTGACAGTTCTCACCTCACTATTCATGATTCAAATTCTGGGTACTTTACTTTTTTCCACTTGTGCGGGCTCTTTTTTCCGCTTATGCATGCTGTCTTTCGGTGTGTGTCGACTCTCTCTTGCCCAGCCCCCCTTGCCTAGGGTTAAAAAAAAGGAGGGAAAGAAGAGAACGAGAAAGGCCAGTAGTTGGACGTCCTCTCAAATAGCCACTCACATGTCTCCCGCTTCTAGTGAGTGGAAGCCATTTTTTGGGGCTATGTATTAAAATCTGAGCCATCCAAATGAACGGCCCTT
This sequence comes from Litsea cubeba, assembly GCA_012931725.1. Classification (NCBI taxonomy): domain Eukaryota; kingdom Viridiplantae; phylum Streptophyta; class Magnoliopsida; order Laurales; family Lauraceae; genus Litsea; species Litsea cubeba. Next base: position 5,344,367 of record CM022946.1, on the reverse strand, counting down.
TATGTACCGAATGTTCTCAATTATATCACAATTAGAGTCGGTCTCATCATAAGATGGATCATATGATTATGAACATGATTATTGCATACAATTAATAGGTATAAGATTGTCTTAGTCACATTCATATGACCAATCTTACGGATTTAATTCATATTGTGGTAAAATTGGAACTTGTGGATAAGACAAGGAGTATATTCATTTTGAACAAGTTCAATTTTTTATAGATAGGCCCCACCTTGGAGTTCCATGTTGGGTTTTTTGTGTTTCAAAACATTCTTAAGGTGTTCTTTGTAAAAGGTGTTTTGTCCTTTAGTACTTTTTGCTTTATGGGGAGTGTAGGATATTGGAAATAACCCATCCCACATTGCTAAAGTTCAACTTTTGAAGATGGTTTATAAGTGTTTCCATTCCTTTACACTTTAACAACTATTGTAGGCTTTTGCCATAGGCCCTATGCGTGCACGCGAGCCAGGCTTAACCCGAGGTCCTGGGTCCGGAAAACGTTTAACCGGGCGTAGTTGGCCTAGAGGGACCTGTATAGATATGACAACCTTTTGCCATTATTTTATTTTTTTATATATAAAAAATCTTTTCGCTCCCAAAATTAGCATGGCCGAACTCTGAATCATTTTGGTCTCGGCCTGCCAAACTCAGAACCATTTTGGTCTCGGTCTCGGACTCTATCATGATGGCCGAACTCAGGACCATTTCGGTCTCGGGCTCAGCATGATAGCTGCCATCATGGCCGAACTCAGTTAGCTGAGCTCGGCAGTTCGGCGCTGAGCTCGGCATGACCGTTGACCACACTATTTAATCGTTGATTTAATGTTTTTTAATGTTGAGCATTAAATCGATTTTAATCGCTATTTTAATGTGTTTTAACGTTGTGACTTAATGAGGATTAATGACCCAATGGTCTCTAATCACAATATAAATTCGGAGTCTTCCATTCTCAAAACACACAGAAAATTGTTTTTTCTTCCTCTCTTTACTGTTTTCCCTGTGAGTATTGAGCATTCAAAAAGGAGTCTTCTCTTTCGGGCTGCATTGCGACCAGACCTGAATCAAGGAAGGCCGTTGTATCCTGGGGGTGGTTCTGCTGAGAACCTTCGCACTTGGATTTTATCCTAAGGGGCGGAACTCGTCCTAAAGAGAGCGTCATCAGACGTGCCTCGGTCACTTATCTGCTGCCATAGATGCTCTTCGACTTCGGCCAACAAATCACAGTTGCAGTCATCAACACTCGGGTACTATTGTTTCATTTACATTCTGATTTGACAGCAATTACATTCTGTAGCAATTCCAATAATTTTAGGACGAATATGACTACTTCCGCTGTCAAGTTCATGCATCAGGACCTAGTTCGGTTGGACAATTTTGATGGATCAAATTTTCGACGTTGGCAGCATAAAGTTTTATTTCTGCTGACATCTTTGAAAGTTGCATATGTCCTCACCGAATCATGCCCTGATCGTGAAGAAGGACCAGGCGGCTCATATGCACGAAAGAAATGGAAAGAGCATGATTACCTGTGTAAAAGCCATATCCTGAATCTGGTAGCAGACAACATATACAATATGTATTCAGAAGCACGATCTGCTAAGGACCTCTGGAAAGCCCTTGATAAAAAATATAAAACAGAAGAGTCTGGGGCTAAGAAGTATGCAGTTGGTCGCAATCTGAATTTCAAGATGGTAGATGATAAGCCCATTCTTCCTCAAGTTCATGATCTACAAACCATTGTTAATGACATTGTTAAAGAAGGGATACGAATTGATGAACAATTCTAAGTGGCGACGATTATTGAAAAATTACCAACCACTTGGAAGGACATACAAAAAACCCTTCGACACAAAAGAAAGGATTATTCTTTATGAAATTGTTAAAGAAGGGATACGAATTGATGAACAATTCTAAGTGGCGACAATTATTGAAAAATTACCAACCACTTGGAAGGACATACAAAAAACCCTTCGACACAAAAGAAAGGATTATTCTTTGGAGCGTCTTCAGCGCTACTTGAGAATTGAGGAAGAAGCCCGGAACAGTGATCAAAAGGATTTAGCTGAGAATGGTGGTAAAATTAACTTAGCTGAATCCAAACCCCAAGTTGATCGTGAAAAGAAAGGGAAGTTTGATCAACATCTAGGCAGGAATAGGCAATTTAATCCTTCCTTTAAGAAAAAGAATCCGAAGCAAAACCAGAACAAAAGGTTCAGTAAAAATCAAGGGACTGTCAAGCCACAGGCTAAAGGCAGTTGCTTTGTTTGTGGCAAGCCGGGACACTTTGCAAGAGAATGTCGTCACCGAAAGAAATGTCCACAACAATCTCACACCACCAAGCCTCAAGCTAATGTTACTGAAGCAGAACAGTTTGTTGCTTTTATTTCTGAGGTAAATGCTGTCAGCACAGGAAAGAGTGAAGGATGGTGGATTGATACTGGTGCAACCACCCATGTCACTTTTGACAGAGTTGTCTTCAAGACCTATGAAAAGGTTAAAGATGACTGTAAGCTCACTTTGGGAACTACCGTTACTACACAAGTAATCGGTAAAGGGAAGGTTGAACTTCAGTTCACTTCCGGGAAGACAGTAACATTGCTGAACGTGTTCCATGCCCCAGAATTGAGAAACAATCTTGTGTCTGGTTATCTTCTGAATAAGGCCGGATTTAAACAGGTAATAGAATCCGACCAGTTTGTAATCACCAAGAAAGGTGTATTTGTCGGTAAGGGTTATGCATGTGAGAATATGTTTAAATTGAATATTGTCAATAATAATATTGCATCTTCTTCTGCTTATATCATTGCTTCAGTTAATGAATGGCATGGTAGATTAGGTCATATTAATTTCAGAACTATGAAAAATATGAGTAATGATGGACTAATTGACAAATATGAAGATGATCATAAGAAATGTGTAATATGTTCTCAATCAAAAATTACTCGTAAACCATTTAAACATGTAGAAAGGGAATCTACATTACTTCAACTAGTTCATTCTGATATATGTGATCTAAGTAATACTATGACTAGATGTGGTAAATATTATTTTATTACCTTTATTGATGACTGTTCTAGATATACTTATGTATACTTATTAAGAACCAAAGATGAAGCACTATCTAAATTTCAAATTTATATAACGGAAATTAAAAATAAATTGAATAAAACCGTTGTGTTATTTCGAAGTGATAGAGGTGGTGAATACACCTCAAAAGATTTTTAAAATTTTTGTGAATCTAAAGGAATTAAGAGAACTTGTACTGCACCTTATACACCTCAACAAAATGGAATAGCAGAAAGAAAAAACAGGACTTTGATTGAAATGGTTAACTCTATGTTAATAGCATCTGGTAGTCCTAAAAATTTGTGGGGTGAAGCTTTGTTGACTGCTTGTTATATTTTAAATAGAGTTTTACTTTCTAAGACTAATAGAACACCATTTGAGATTTGGGAAGGGAGAAAGCCTAATCTTAGATATTTTAAAGTTTGGGGGTGTTTAGCGCATGTCAGGATAGTAGATCCAAAAAGGCCTAAATTAGGTTCCCACTCATGAGAGTGTGTTTTCATTGGCTATGCACAAGATAGTGCTGCCTACAGATTCATGAAATTAGAAGATCTAACCTTAGTTGAGAGATGCAGACTTTTTTGAAGACTATTTTCCTATTAAGACTTAGTTTACCTCAAAACCTTCTTCATCCAAAAGAGTTCTAGAAACTCATGAGGAAGAAGAATCACAACCTAGAAGGAGTAAGAGAGTAAGGACTACTATTAGTTTTGGTCCAGACTTTGAAACCTATCTAGTAGAGGAAGATCCATCTACTTTTCAGGAGGCTATGGCTGCACATGATGCTGCTTTTTGGAAAGAAGCATTAGATGATGAGATTGAATCCATTTTAGCAAATAATACATGGGAATTAACTGACTTACCTTTAGGTACTAAACCTTTAGGGTGCATGTGGGTTCTCAAGAAAAAACTTAGGCCTGATGGGTCAATAGAGAAATATAAAGCCAGGCTAGTAGCCAAAGGCTTTAGACAAAAAGAGGGAATAGACTTTTTTGATACTTATTCACCTGTGTCTAGAATTAGTTCTATTAGAATCTTGATTGCTATTGCTGCTATTCATAATTTGATAATACATCAGATGGATGTAAAAACTGCTTTTCTAAATGGAGATTTGGAAAAGGAAATTTATATAGATCAACCAGAAGGATATGTCATTAAAGGACAAGAGCAAAATGTGTGTAAATTAATAAAGTCCTTATATGGACTAAAACAAGCACCTAAACAGTGGCATATGAAATTTGATGAGGTTATTCTTTCTAATGGCTTTAAAATAAATGAGGCTGAAAAATGTATTTATTATAAATACGATGGTTGTTCAACAATTGTAATATGCTTATATGTTGATGATTTACTAATATTTGGATCTAGCTTGGAATGCATACAAGAAACAAAAAGTCTTCTTTCTCAAAATTTTGATATGAAAGACTTGAGAGAAGCAAATGTTATATTGGGAATTAAAATCATAAGAGATGATTCTGGAATTAGATTATCCCAGTCACATTATATTGAAAAAATATTGAGAAAATATGATTATTTTGATTGCAAACCTGTGTCCACTCCTTTTGATCCAAATATTAAATTAGTGAAAAATGATGGTGAATGTGTATCTCAACTTGCTTATGCTAGTGTAATTGTAGTTTGATGTATGCTATGAATTGTACTCGCCCTGATATAGCTTATGCAGTGAGTAAATTGAGTAGATATACTAGTAATCCTAAAGCTACACATTGGAATGCTGCATATAGAGTACTTAAGTATTTAAAGCATACCATAAACTATGCATTGTGTTATTCAAGTTATCCAGCTGTAGCTGAGTGTTACAGCGATGCTAACTGGAATTCAGACTTAGATGATTCTAAGTCTACTAGTGGATATATTTTTACTTTGGGAGGTGCTGCAGTATCTTGGAAATCAAAGAAACAAACTGAAATTTCTCATTCCACTAAGGATTCAGAATTCCTGGCTCTGGGAGCTGCTGCAATGGAATCTGAATGGATTAGAAATTTATTATTTGATATTCCTTTGTGGACTAAACCAATTCCTCCTATTATTACTCATTGTGATAACACTGCAGCAATTATTACTGCTAACAATGCCACGTACAATGGAAAGTCTAGACAAGTGCGACTACAACATAGCTATGTGAAACAATTACTCGGTGAAGGAGTAATTTCAATTGAATATGTGAGATCAAAGGATAATTTAGCAGATCCTTTGACAAAAGGCCTTCTAAGGGAAAAAATAAAAGAAACAACAAAAGAGATAGGTCTTAAGCCCATAAATCATCAATAGCGGGAACCCAACCTAATGACCGGAGATCCCGAGAACTAGGTTCAATGGGAAAAACAAGCTATCCCGATGATGTGTAGTACTGACCTATAGAGTATGTTTACTCTGTACTTATCCCTATTGTGTAATATTAATTTGATGATTGGTACATAACCTGTAGCGAATGAGGCTGGATTTAATCCTTAATGAGATCTATAGCCTAGATGGTGGGGTGCACAGCTGCAGGAGCACTCTTGATAGACTCACCTATATGAGTATGGAAGTGGGGCCGCTTCTTATGAGAATTTGGGCAAATTCTCTAGAGCATTTATGAAATCCAGGATTAAGCACATGGCCGTAAAGTGCTGATTTTTTGACTCAAAGATCAAATCTTGACATAATTCTGAACTGATATAAAAAGTTGAAGTTCAAGACTTTATTCACTACAACTCCTAAAAGTTTAAAATTATGTCATGACGGTAAGGTTCAAGCTCTGCCACCTTACTAGTGAGATGCTCATTGAATATTTTGAAACAGAGAGGAGATTGTTGGGTTTTTTGTGTTTCAAAACATTCTTAAGGTGTTTTTTGTAAAAGGTGTTTTGTCCTTTAGTACTTTTTGCTTTATGGGTAGTGTAGGATATTAGAAACAGCCCATCCCACATTGCTAAAGTTCAACTTTTGAAGATGATTTATAAGTGTTTCCATTCCTTTACACTTTAACAACTATTGTAGGCTTTTGCCATGGGCCCTATGCGCGCACGCGAGCCAGGCTTGACCCAAGGTCCTGGGTTCGAAAAACGTTTAACCAGGCGTGCGTCCGCGACGCGCATCCTGCCTGTATAGCGCGTGCAGGGGGGGTGCAAATTCAGGCCAGTTGGCCTGAAGGGACCCGCAACCTTTTGCCATTATTTTATTTTTTTTATATATAAAAAATCTTTTCGCTCCCTAAATTAGCATGGCCGAACTCTGAATCATTTTGGTCTCGGCCTACCGAACTCAGAACCATTTTGGTCTCGGTCTCAGACTCTATCATGATGACCGAACTCAGGACCATTTCGGTCTCGGGCTCAGCATGATAGCTGCCATCATGGCCGAACTCAGTTAGCTGAGCTCGGCAGTTCGGCATGCCCGTCTCGGCAGTTCGGCGCTGAGCTCGGCATGACCGTTGACCACACTGTTTAATCGTTGATTTAATGTTTTTTAATGTTGAGCATTAAATCGATTTTAATCGCTATTTTAATGTGTTTTAACGTTGTGACTTAATGAGGATTAATGACCCAACGGTCTCTAATCACAATATAAATTAGGAGTCTTCCATTCTCAAAACACACAGAAAATTATTTTTTCTTCCTCTCTTTACTGTTTTCCCTGTGAGTATTGAGCATTCAAAAAGGAGTCTTCTCTTTCGGGCTGCGTTGCGACCAGACCTGAATCAAAGAAGGCCGTTGTATCCTATGGGCAGTTTTGCTGAGAACCTTCGCACTTGGATTTTATCCTAAGGGGCGGAACTCGTCCTAAAGAGAGCGTCATCAGACGTGCCTCGGTCACTTATCTGCTGCCATAGCTGCTCTTCGACTTCAGCCAACAAATCACAATTGCAGTCATCAACACTCGGGCACTATTGTTTCATTTACATTCTGATTTGATAGCAATTACATTCTGTAGCAATTCCAACATTCCATTCCTTCCACACCTCGAAAAGCATGAGGGAGATCAGGCTCCTCAGCCCTCATAGGCACATATGACTTTGTTCTTGCCCAAAGACTGACCCTTTGACACTCCTACGGGTGAGTATTATTTGTTGTGGTAGTTTATGAAAGGACATATTTGTATAAGGAAACATCGTTCCTTATATAGGAAAATAAATTCCTCTTTATCTAAGAAAACCAACTCATTTTATTTCTTTTCTACAGGAATGGTTGGCTGCTAAAAAAAAAAGTTTTCCTCTCTATTGTAGAGTACTTTCTTTGCACAAACACAACCTAAAAGCAGTGAAATTTAAAAAAAAAATAACATGAAAAGTAAAAAAGCTTTTCCGCAACAAAAAAGTTTCATATTTGGAGTGGCCATTTTTGTAAGGAAAAATGGAAATATAAATCAATTTTATTACAATTCCACCGAAGAGTGTTTCTAATTGTGGCGTTGAAATGGGTTTTTCGTAGAATGCAGAAAAGATTATTCATGAAATCGATTTTTGTTACTATTGGACAAGCATGCCATAAAAGGGAATGTTCAGAATGGATTTCTCTACCAAACGTAGAAAAAGTTGTCTACAGAACCAGTAGTGCTGCACAAACGTGCCTTTAAAGGGTGATATCTTGAATGGGGATTTGATGAAGCAACCGAATGATCCCGTTGTGACGTTTTGATATTTTATATATATTATTTTATTTTATTTAATTATTATATAATTGATTGTATATTAATTAATACGCGATTAGTCTAAGTGGGGACCACGTTAGGCTTAGGTTTGGTGAGTTAGGCTTGTTGGATAGGTGTCATAACCCATAGTTAACCCAGGCCCAATTTAGTGGTATAATTCTTTTCTAATACAAACTCTTATCTTTTTAGAAAACAAACTCTATTATTTTTTAGACTTTAAGTCAGATTACAATTCCTACTCTTATTTCCTATTTATACACCACACTCTTTTATTTTCACACACAATTCTCTCTCTTCCAATTTTTCTCTAGGGTAGCACCTTGGGCTTTGGCAATAAAGATCCTAGACCGTCTCCGTCAACCGCGGACCTCAGGCAAGTACTTAATCATAATTTGTAGATTTAATACTTGTGTTCTTCCTTGATTTATGTGTTGATGCATGTAGAAACCCTTCGATGCCCTTGTTATGATATTTTAATAATAGAGATTAGAGTTGGATATCATTGAATTGATTTTCTTATGTTTAATAGCATTACTGTCGACCCACCAAATAACCCAAATAGGACCGGACCTGTCACAAGTTCTCGGATGCAGAACCTTGCGACCTTGTGTATTGATCCGTGTGGCCCACTATGTCAATTGATCTTGATGGGCTAGGCGTGATGACCATCGTTTGTAAATTTGCAAAGTTGATGGCCCAGAATACATGACAGAACCCGTTCTGTGTGGGAGGGGGAGTTGACCTGATGATAGGTCATGCATGGGAATCAGGGAAGTGGGTATAACTTTAGGACTTGTCATACATGGGATAAGAGAGAGGATGTTGATGACATGGGTTACAATGGGATAAGTGAAGTTCTGTTGTGACAGAACATAGCATGTGATTTTTATCATATGGCCCTATCAGATTTTAGAATTTAGAAAAGAGCCCATTGTAGCTTTAATGAAACCAAATTAGATCCTTGGCCTATTTTATAAAGACTTGAAATTGAAAAATATTATAAATGAAATTCTTAGGTTTTCTAAAATTATACATTAAGGTTATTATTTGTAAATTAAGTATTAAATGATATCTTTGGTTTTTAATGTGTTAAATTATATTTTTGAACTCTATTAATTGGATCATTGGACCAAATAAATACCGTCCGGGCAAACGGTATATTACTAATGTGGGGTTTAGTACTTTGTATGACCTCGAAGAAATCCTAGTAGATTCGAGCTCAACTCATCTTTATTGGAAAACCCTTAATTGGGTCTATGCACCATTGATTGTGAAAGGATGTGTTGATCTTTTATCTATTAGAGATTCTTGTGGTTGTTGGGTATGAGACCTTATGTTTGACCTTAGGATTGGCTTGTGATTATTCCTTGACCTTCGGGTTTGCATATATGATTGTGATTGATGTTGGTCTATTAGATGCATACCCTATGTGGATTGGATATGGACTGTGATGTGGCTTGGTATTTGATTGAGATATTGTGGAGGTTTATTCGAATGATTTGATTGGTATTCGATTGTGGATTATTATGCAGCCAGCCCTTCACTTTGACTTAAGTTTCTGTGTCAGAGCATTACACGATCATTAGGTCTATCCTACCATGATATGTATATATATGTATTTCGATTGAGTCATATTCGAACAACTGCAGTTGTAATTGGACGGTTGATCACCGATGTGTACGGACACTGTAATATCCGAATTTCGAACCGGTTTATCCGGCCTACGATTACGAACCGGTTTATGACCGCCGGCCTTCGAACGGGTTTTCCCGCTTTATAGTTAGGGCTGACCACCCAAAGCAGTGGCTTTGCTTCTGTGTGATTATTGTATTGCTCTATTGTGTAGGTTGGATTTAGGATATTCGTTCTTTTCGTCATTGATACATTGTTATTCTCTTATAATTATTACCTGTCATTACTCACTTTGTTCTTGTGTTTTATTTATAAATTATGCTTTTGTGCTTGCTGTTTACTTTGTTTATTGGTGCATAGGTACCGAACCCTACCTTGCCGAGGAGACGGAGGAGGGTCAAACGTTTCAAGCGTTTGAGCCAGTTAACGAACCCGAGTGGAGTGCCGATGATGGCTACGAAGCTGTCTGAGTCCGCACGGGAGTGACTTTCATCATAGAGACTATTTTAGTAGCAAACTATTCATAATGAACCTAATTTTTATTTAGTTATTTTGTTTAAATTGTTTTGGAAACTTTAACCTTAAATATCCAACTAGTTATGTGTTGGTTTGATTTTTAACATTGACACCAATTGATTTAATGCTTCCGCAAATGTTTTATTATGACTCACCATGTTTTCGAAATTTTTGTGGGTCCATATTTGGGAGCTTGTGTTGCATTAAACACAAGAAATTGAATATTTATTCTTATTTTGCACGTTTTCCCCTGGTTGTATTTTGGGGACGTGACACCCGTAGCATGTGAGCCACACGATTTCTAACAGCAACTAGATTATTTAACAAGTCATGTAATTCGCTGATCCAAATGTGATGGGGGCAGCAGAACCCATCCGCATTTGGAAATGAATAATTTTCTTCACAACTATTTCAGACTCTATTGCACCTTAAGCTGATAAAAGACCATACTCCTTTGGCTGTAGAGATGGACAATATATTAATTCTATGGGAGAGGAAGACCTGAGACTATCAGCAACTGATTCAAGCTGAAGCAAATTGATGGGATCAAGGGCAAGTTGATGATAATGATGGTAATAATGCTCTGAACTGTTGCCAACAAAGCCGTACATATGGCATATTCTTGTCCAACTTTGGTAACATATATATGGCTGAATCTTAAAGTCTCTAATGGAGCCGTACACATGGCATATTCGTGTCCAGATTTGGTACATGATCGTATGTAGGCTGCTAATGGAAAAAATAAAACTCAAAATTAAGGAGAAATAATAAATGAAAAACTTAGGTGGATCTTTTTAGACAAGAATTCTAGTATTAGCTGAAACTTCTTGAATACAAATCTTCTATTCATTTACCTTTTTAATCATTTGAAATTTATCCTCTCTTTCAAGAAAAGAAGTTTGAGCTGTTCGGTTGACTGATACACATTGTTTTTGACCTGATTAGCACGAGGTTCTGGCGCTGCGTTTTGAGTAGATGATCTGAAACTTTTTTTTTTTTTTTTTCTAAGGCAAGAAACAAACACATACAAAGATAGGGTATGAAACCTTTAAAATATGCACTAACCTTGAGGAGTTTGTAGAGGCTGCGTGAATATTCTTTAATACTCTTTTTAGGGTGGAGTCCACTCCTCAACACTCCCCCTTAGGTGGAACTTGGTTCCGCATACTTTTGGCGGCACGTTTGTTTTTCGCGTGAAGTCGTTCCTCCTGGGATTTAAACTCAGGACCGGTTGGCTCTGATACCATATTAGATTTCTTCAGCTACCATTTTTACCAAAACATCGAGATATTAGCAGAGACAGCATAATTACTTTTCAATAATTAAATTATGTGGAGTGCTGGATTTTTAATTCCCACCATCTAATGGAACCTTCACTATGAATGATGGGGACAAAAACTCTTGCATAGTAGTCCCGTGGGACTCTTGTAGGAGGAAAAGCTCCTTAAAATATTGCATTCCACATGTGTAGCTGTGATGCGCAAGGGCATTTATGTGACCGTGCTTGGGGGGCCACCTAAATGCATGGCTATCGACAATGATAGGTGGATAGGAAAAAATTCACAATTTAGGACATGTTCGTGTCACTTGCATGGAAATGGAAGTATGCCAACAAAGTTGTTTCCATAGAATTTTTTACTCGCCCTAATTGGAAACACTTTTTCGCATAATCTAGAAAAATAACATTGGTTTGATACCATTTCTTTTTGCACCAAATGATAAAAAAAAAGTTTACGAAAATTTATTTTAATTTTTTTATAATATTATCACAGAAAAGCGATTGCACAAACATGCCAAAAAGGCCAGGCAACAAATCGGCTCATAAAATTATCCTTACTTTTGAGCTGTTAGCCTCTAAGTTTAATTCTTCTAATTTAAATACTTTTTTCGATTAAATTCAAAGGCGAGTAAAGGTCAAGATTTAATAGCCTCAAAGTTTCAGCTCAGATCAGTTCTACCAGAGAAAAATGGCTTATCTACCCCACCAAATGGGTGGTATAATTACAGTAAAAAGAAAGAAAGAAGAGAATGGTTGGGACATCTTAGCATGTGATGTAGGTTAGGCTGACCAAACCAAGGTTAGGCTGACCAAACCAAGACCACTATCTTCTTCCCTGAAATAGGCAAGAGGAAGAATCGTTGGTTGAGTTAGGTGAAATGGAAACGTGTGAGTTTATTGTTTGATGTTTGACAATCTTTGCATGGCCACTAGTCCTTTTTTTACATGATGCAACATGATCTGGGGCCTCTCAAAGAAGCAACTGTGTCATCCTCAGAGGCAGTGGGATGATTATGAAGCAGCTGAGGATGAAAGAATGTTTACATGGGTTAAATGGGTCTCTCTCTAAGTCATCTAATCATCTTGAAGAACTTGACTTATAAATAATTGATTTTTGCATCTCTTTCATGGCCCACCCAATGAGCATAGAATGATGATAGGGAGAGGAGGAGAAGCTTGTGCCATTCCTACCCACATGTTCCACCTACCTTTTTGGACACTGAAAAGTATATCTATTCAATTTCAAATGGACCATGATCATTTCAACCAACCAACTTCAACGTACGTGAATGATCACAATCATTCGTGCCAATTTCATTTTATACTTTTTTTTTTTTACCTGAAGGTCGTTTGTAAAACAGGGCAAATCCTCCAAAAAAAAAAACAAAGTTTTTGGGCCCCAAAAGCCTAACAGAAAACTGTACTAGGAATCAAAAGAGAAGCAAGAGCTCCACCGAAAACAAAGCAGGAAAAAACAGAGTTGGAACACAAACACTGAACCTCAGTGACCAAACAGACCCAGCTATTGTAAAATAGGATGCAGACTCTGTCTTTGGTTGCAATCTGGGAGATAAATAGCCATATCCAAGAGTCTCTCCAATAGCAGAGATTTAGCTCATGAAAGGGAAGGACAAATGTTGTTGCCTTGTTGGAATGGAGATGAAGTGGAAGAAGATAGCTCATGAAAGGGAACATGAGATTCACCCTTCCTTCACCCTTTGAAAGGAGTCACTTCCATATTGAAAGGAGTCACTTCCATAAAGCAATTTCCAAATTGCAATCCAAAGGAAATATGATCATCTGATTCTTCACTAGAGTGGTAGTTGAAACATCTCAAAGCCAAGGAGATACCTTTAGATATTGCCCAGCTCTCCATAATTTCGTGTTATACATGGTTTCGGTTTTGACTTTGGACTGATTTTTTTTTTTTTTTTTGCTGTTTTGGTTTCTTGGGTATTCATTTCATTTTTTTAAAGAATATTAAAATCAGAAATTTGTATATATATATATATATTGGGAAAATAGTAAAAGTGAATAAATGATATATATTTAAAAAAAATAGGCCATCACCCTACTAAATTGAATCCTAGCATATCAAGTAGTTGTGATTTTTGGAGGCTAATGGAGAGCAGTTTTGTCCAAAGAAAAATAGCAGCTGTTTGGAATCGAAACACAAATTTCAGCCAAGCTAGTCCAAGTTTTGGAAGGAATACCTTTTGGAGGGGTTGTTCTTGTCAGTTTAATTACTAATGAATGAATTGAATAGTTGTAGCAAATTCAGTTGAAACTATTGAAAAGTATTTATGTTGTATCTACAAACACCTTAGCTTTGGTACGAATGGTTAGCAAATAAATTTAATATAGTATTACAGCTAACTAATTAAGAGTTCGAATAAGAGGAAGCGCAAAAATGTGCGTGTTGCCAAAACTCCGACCTGGTTCTACCGGAGGGGAGTGTTGAAGAGTGGGCTCCACCCGAGGGGGAGTATTGATTTAGTCAAATATGCACTACCCCCATTCAGTAAACTAATAGGATTGTTTGCATGGAATTGAATTCATAGGAATTCATAGCTAAATAAGCTCCAACAAAAGATGCTTAAAAGGGAAGAAGTGAAGGATATAATCTAAAAATGTAGATGGACCTCGACTTCCCTAAAATTTGACTAAACAGGGAAATGGTTTGTCAGTCATTTCCCATTACATAGTGTTTCATTTTCTATTAAAAGGAAAATTCAAAGAGCCAATCCAATGAATGGAGATAGTAGATGGTTTACATAAGGGGAAGAAATAAATTAGTGGACACCCATGAAGGTTGATGGAGATGGGTTGGAAAAAAAGGGGACAAACAAATTAATGAATACCCATGGATTTGGTAACTGTCTTAATTTGGTAAAGAGACAATTTGTTTCACAAATGCATGGGAATTTTCTTTTTCCGTAGAAGAGAAAATTTTATAAATTATGGGCACTACACAAACCATCCCTAATACAAATTTTAACTGTGAGCGCTGTATGGTAGTTGGACCTCATGCAATCTACTCCTGCGTCAACATTCAACATTCAACATGCACAGCACATGTACTTAAAACACAGATTTTACAAGAAACACCATGAAGTAGGAAACTACCATTACAATGAGGGTACTGTTGACATTTGATAATGATGATGACAGTGAAGGGTGACATTGAAGATATTTCATTGGTAGATGAGTGTCATTTAATTGTGAGATGGAGGGAGGCCTTGGCCATGAGAGGTTACGTTGGTGGAAAGCAATGGGTGTTGGTGGTAAACGAGAAATGGGAACTGCAATGAAATGATCAAATGAATGTTAGGTGGAGTGTGTTGATGAGGGGGAAAGCAAAAGAGGCCTAGTCTTCTTTCTTGAAGGTTCTTTCTTGAAGGTGAGATGGGCGTGCCACTTCCTACAACCTCATCCACAGCTACCCATTCATACCTCATTTTTCCCACCTAACTCCTCTCCCTTCTTGTATTTATTTATTGCTCACTCTTTCCTTTTCCCATTTTCTTTCTAACCAGCGAGTGAGAGAGAGTGGGGCACATATTTCTGGGTTTTTCTCTTCTTCAAGGGCTCCAAACTTCAGAAATAAAATTTTGTTGGGCTCTTCTCAGATTGGTCTTTGGCAGTTGGGTCTCTCTTAAAACTGCATTATAACAGGTGGGTGTCTCAAAAGTTAAGAGTTTTTATACTATTGTTGGGTTTGGGCTTTCAAACAGAAACTGAAGCTGTTTTTCTCTTTTTGGTCTCTTAAAAATCAGTTTCTGTTCTTTGTTTTTGCTGTTTCAATTTGATTTTCAGTTCCTCCTCTATTTTCCTCTGTTTTTTTTTACATTCCTGGAGAATAAATACTTCAATATCTGCATTGTTATTGTTTTTGAAGCTGACTGCACCTATCTTTCTGAAGTCTGAACTAGAGCCCTTGCCAGACTCCATTTGTGGAAATTCATCATGTTTTAATTGTGATCTTTGCAGGTTTCGTGGATTTTGGTTTCAGTTGAGTTTGAGTTTGTATACTCTGTTCTCCTCTGTTTTCCTCTGTTTTCTCTGCAATCATGTTGTCTGTTGCCTCTCCTGAAACCCAACCTCAGATACCATCCGCTACACCAACCCCCGAAAACCCGCCTGTGGAGGACTTCATCTTCAGGTCCAAGCTCCCAGACATTCCCATCTCCAGCCACCTCCCTCTTCACACTTACTGCTTTGAGAAAATCACAGAATTCTCCGACGCACCATGTCTGATTTCCGGTTCCAGTGGCCGAATATACACTTTCGCCGAGACCCATCTCATTTGCCAGAAATCTGCTGCTGGCCTATCGAAGCTTGGCATCAAGAAAGGCGATGTGATCATGGTCCTCCTCCAAAACTCGCCCGAATTTGCATTTTCTTTCATGGGTGCCTCAATGATCGGCGCCATAACGACTACCGCCAATCCCTTCTGCACTTCAGCTGAGATCTTCAAGCAATTCTCCGCGTCCGGCGCGAAGCTAATCATCACACAATCCCAGTATGTCAATAAGCTCCGTGACACTGGAGAGAAATTCCCAAAGATTGGAGAGGATTTTACAGTCATCACTGTTGATGACCCTCCAGAGAGTTGTCTGCACTTCTCTGTGATTTCTGGGGCTAATGAGAAAGAAATTCCATCCGTTTCCATTGATCCAGATGATCCAGTTTCCATGCCATTCTCTTCGGGGACAACCGGATTACCGAAAGGCGTGATCCTGACCCACAAGAGCTTAATTTCAAGTGTAGCTCAACAGGTTGATGGAGAGAACCCCAACCTGTATTTGAAAACAGATGACATTGTCCTGTGTGTGCTGCCTCTGTTTCACATTTATTCTTTGAACTCTGTTCTCCTCTGTTCTCTTAGAGCTGGGGCTGGAGTCTTGTTGATGCACAAGTTTGAGATTGGCTCACTGTTGGAATTGATTCAAAGACATCGGGTCTCAGTAGCCCCAGTCGTCCCGCCATTGGTTCTGGCACTGGCAAAGAATCCAATGGTTGCAAGCTTTGATTTGAGTTCAATCCGGATTGTTTTGTCTGGAGCAGCGCCTCTTGGGAAAGAGTTGGAGGAGGCCCTCCATAGTCGCCTCCCTCAGGCGGTTTTCGGGCAGGTAGGCTCTTGTGTCTTTTAGACTATATGTTGATTACTGTATAGTTTTTTATTGGAGAATTGGGAAATTTGGGTTCCTGTTTTTTCGAATTTTTGAATCAGTTACTGTTTGATGGCTTTTCTGTAACTAGTTGGGATTCTAGAGATTACTGAGAACCTAGATTCAAAGTTAATTAGATGATGATATACTGTTTGTTACTGCTAACATTGTTGCATAAGGCTCATTATTACAGACTGTAACAGTTAAAACAACTACTATCAATGCAACATACATTCCTTCAATCCGAAAGATGGTTTTTGGTTATCTTGATTTGTTCTTAGAGTAGAACCCATAAAACAAACCCGAGATTGATGGAATTAGGCTAATATGATGATAATAGTGTTGATGACTATCCATTTCTTTTGGTATATATCTATTTTACTGGACAGTGAATTAGGACATAAACACCTGTTACAAACACATTACAAAGTTGTCATGGATAATAAGCATACATATAACTATAGGTTCATTTACCAGTTAACGGGTTTTTTCATGCAGGGTTATGGAATGACAGAAGCAGGTCCAGTTCTCTCTATGTGCCTTGGTTTCGCTAAACAGGCATTTCCAACCAAATCTGGATCATGTGGCACCGTTGTAAGGAATGCTGAGCTCAAGGTCATTAACCCTGAAACTGGTTTCTCACTCCAGTATAACCAGCCCGGAGAGATCTGCATTCGAGGACCTCAGATTATGAAAGGTTGATCCAACTCTACTCTCTTTTGCACAATGCACAAATCATCCTTGTTTGTTTTAGGCTTGTTTCTAATGATGTATATTAGTAGTGCCTAGGCATACATTGATGAAGCTGATGCATCCACTTATCACCATTTTATAGGCCATTTGGATGGTCCTGATTATGTCCACTTGTCATCACCTTGTAGGCTATTTGAATGATGCTGAAGCCACTGCATCTACAATTGATGTCGATGGTTGGCTGCACACTGGCGATGTTGGCTATGTAGATGATGATGAGGAGGTCTTCATAGTAGATAGAGTGAAGGAGCTCATCAAATTCAAAGGCTTTCAGGTGAGCTTTGATTTCTTTTCTTCTCTTCCCTCATAAGTGAGGAGGAATTACATGATCATTGACCCCATGATATGTTAGACATGAGTGGTTCTCATGACCACATGTGCAATACTTTTGGGACCTACGGTTTGAGCCTACTAATTTAAGTTACTTTCCCCTTTGTAGTTTTAGTTTTACTAAGTTTATCTTGGATTAAATTTTAGTAAGCCCAATCATATAGGACTCTTGTTGGCTGATTTGAGGGAATTAAGGAAACTTATCTTTATTAGATTTCTTTGATGGGAAGAAATCTCTCTAGGGCTTATCTATATATATGGTTTTCC
This sequence comes from Litsea cubeba, assembly GCA_012931725.1. Taxonomy (NCBI): domain Eukaryota; kingdom Viridiplantae; phylum Streptophyta; class Magnoliopsida; order Laurales; family Lauraceae; genus Litsea; species Litsea cubeba. The sequence goes on along the minus strand of CM022946.1, from coordinate 5,326,698 downwards.
GGTCCTCTCTCTTAACCTACGAGATCTGAAAAGTACTCATTAACTCCGCGCATATTGGAGTGGGTGATAAGGGAGATAAGAGAAAACCCTATTTGAGAAAGGAGATCCACTCATCATCAAGATTATGGCGCAAGGTACTCTTTTAGTATTTTTTAGATTATCCATTGTTAATGCATAGATCAAGATCCATAGGTTTGATTTATATTACAAACCATATCAGATCTTACAATTGGTATTAGAGCCATAGGGTGGGTGATAAGAAGTAATAGAACGCTTATAGAAATGGTATGGAGTATGTTAAGTAATTCTAAATTACGTGACTCTATGTGGGGAGAAGCTTTAAAAACAGCTGCATATATCCTAAACCGTGTACCCACTAAGGCAGTCCCTAAAACTCCTTACGAGTTATGGACGGGTAAGAAGCCAAGTTTAGAACATCTGCATGTTTGGGGTTGTCCAGCGGAAGCTAGAATTTATAACCCACAAGAGAGGAAATTGGACCTTAAGACTATCATGGGTATTTTATTGGATATCCTGAAAGGTCCAAAGGTTTTAGATTTTACTGTCCTACTCATACCACTAAAATTGTTGAAACTATAAATGCCAGATTTATAGAAAATGATGACATTAGTGGGAGCATTGCATCACAAAAAGTGGTATTTGAAGAATATCGGATACCTATTCAAGTAGCAATTGAAACAGTTAGAGTTGGTATTCCAAATGACTTCGTTCAGAACGATACGATGGAAATACAACCTATTATACCAGATGCACCGCTAGATGAGAATGTCACTCATAATGATATGATTGAAGATATTATTCATCCGAATAAAAAATTAGCGGAATCAGAAGCTTTAAGAAGATCTCATAGTTCTAAGAGGTCTGCTATATCGGATGACTATATTGTTTATCTTCAAGAATTTGATTTTGATATAGGTGTTAAAGAAGATCCGGTAACATTTTCACAAGCCATTAAAGGAGATTATTCGAATAAATGGATTGATGCCATGCAAGAAGAGTTAAAATCCATGTCAATAAATAAAGTCTGTGATCTCGTCGAATTGCCTCAAGGGTCTGCTACTATAGGATGTAAATGGATCTTTAAGACCAAGCGAGACTGAAAGGGCAAAATCGAACGATTTAAGGCCAGACTTGTAGCTAAGGGATTTACTCAAAGGCAAAATATTGATTATAAATAGACATTTTCACCAGTTTCTTCGAAGGACTTTTTTCGAATAATAATGGCATTAGTAGCTCATTTTAATTTAGAGTTACATCAAATGGATGTAAAAACAACGTTCTTAAATGAGAATTTATCTGAAGAGGTATATATGAAATAACTAGAAGGATTTAAGGAAAAAGGCAAAGAAAAAATAGTTTGTAGATTAAAGAAATCTATATATGGGCTCAAACAAGCTTCAAGGCAATGGTATATTAAGTTCCATAATACCATTACCTCCTTCGGGTTTAAGGAAAACATTGTTGATCAATGTATATACCTGAAGATCAGTGGGAGCAATTTCATTATTTTAGTCCTATATGTAGATGACATTCTACTTGCTAATAGTGATCTTGGCCGACTACATGAAACAAAAGAATACCTCATAGAGAATTTTGGAATGAAAAATATGAGTGAAGCATCCTTTGTGCTTGGAATTGAGATTATTAGAAACAGATCTCGAGGACTACTAGGACTTTCACAGAAAGCCTATATCAATAGAATTCTTGAAAGATTCAACATGTAGAATTGTTCTGGAGGAAAAGCACCTATATCAAGAGGTGATATATTCTCCAAAGATCAATGTCCAAGAAATGACATCGAGAAAAAACAAATGCAAGATATTCCATATGCTTCCGTTGTAGGAAGTTTTTTATATGCCCAGACTTGTACCTGTCCAGACATCAGTTTTGCAGTTAGCATGCTAGGAAGGTATCAGTCTAACCCTGGCATGGTACATTGGAAAGCAGCAAAGAAGGTCATGCAATATTTACAAGGGACTAAAGAACATATGCTCACTTATAGAAAATTTGATCACTTGGAAGTGATTGGATATTCAGACTCAGATTTTGCTGGGTGCCTCGACACAAGGGTATCTACATCAGGATACATTTTTCTCCTTGTTGGTGGGGTCGTTTCATGGAAAAGTGTTAAACAGACTACAACTGCTTCTTCCACATTTCAAGCAGAATTTGTGGCATGCTTTGAGGCCACTAATCAAGCTATATGGCTACGAAATTTTATTTCAGGGCTTCAGATCATGGATTCCATTTCTACGCCGCTGAAAACTTTTTGTGATAATACCTCATCTGTTCGCTTCTCTAACAATGACAAGAGTTCTAGCGCTGCAAAACACTTTCAGATAAAATATCTTGCCGCTAAAGAGAAGGTTCGGGATGGTTTAGTGTCTATAGAGCAAATCAGTATAAAACTCATGATTGCTGATCCTATGACCAAAGCATTACCGGCTGAGGCCTATAATGATCATGTTAGAGAAATGAGTTTCATTGTGTTACCTTAATGTATGTGGTTGAAAGGATTTATGCTATTTACTTAGATATTTTTTGTTAATCAATATTCATTAATAATGATTATGTTCTCTTGCTTATTTTTTGTTGTGCACAATTAATTCATTATTGGAAAGCAAGATAAATTTCAGTTGGACCAATAAATATGAATTTTAGTCCACTCTTATTATTTTCCTCGATTTATGACTTGACTAAATGGAATTACTAATGTTGTGGTACATGGAAGGAATGATGTCGCAAAAATTGATGTTTGACCGCCATGATTCGCATTATTGGTTTCATTTAGTTACAGTATATGAGAATTAGCATAAACAATATTGATTGGGCTGTTTTTTTCTTTTACAAATGAGTGGCCCACTCGTCGGAATTTTTTAAATTTAGTTTAATCCAAGTTGAATCAAAATTTTTTTTCAACTAGTTATTTTTTCAAAATTATATCATAAAAGGTGAATTGCTTTTATATGGTCATCTTGACCAAGTGGGAGATCACATATGTGTGGTCATTCAGACCAAGTGGGAGATTGTTAGACATGAGTGGTTATCATGACCACATGTGCAATACTGTTGGGACCCACGGTTTGAGCCTACTAATTTAAGTTACTTTCCCCTTTGTAGTTTTAGTTTTACTAAGTTTATCTTGGATTAAATTTTAATAAGCCCAATCATATAGGACTCTTGTTGGCTGATTTGAGGGAATTAAGGAAACTTATCTTTATTAGATTTCTTTGATGGGAAGAAATCTCTCTGGGGCTTATCTATTTTTATGGTTTTCCGGTCCTCTCTCTTAACGTAAAAGTACCCGTTAACTTTATGCATATTGGAGTGGGTGATAAGGGAGATAGGAGAAACCCTATTTGAGAAAGGAGATCCGCTCGTCATCAAGATCATGGCGCAAGCTACGCTTTTAGTATTTTTAGATTATCCATTGTTAATACATAGATCAAGATCCATAGGTTTGATTTATATTGCAAACCATATCAAATCTTACATGATATGCATAGTATCTGTGGGTGAGTTCTAATTTTGGGAATACATTGAACCAAAGCCCAGATTGAAACTGCCTGCAATTTTATATACCTCAGTGTACAGATCAATGGATTAATTGTCCCCATGCTGTATTCAACAATGAATCTTTAAAACCCTTTTCTTATTGTTGATAATTCTACCAGGTGCCCCCTGCAGAGCTTGAGGCCCTCCTGATAAGCCATCCATCTATTGCAGATGCTGCCGTTGTGCCGTAAGTTCGATTAACTTAGTAACTAAACAGCTTTGGCTCTTCTGAAGAGTAATTAAGAGCTAACTTTTGTTACTAATATAGGCAAAAAGATGAAGCTGCTGGGGAAGTTCCAGTTGCATTTGTCGTTCGATCCAACGGCTTTGAGCTCACTGAGGAGACTGTAAAAGAATTCATAGCTAAACAGGTGAGTTTGAAGCAATCCATCTCTTGTTATTTCAATAACTAATGCTCACAACAACACCAGAGTAATTGACCTTAAAGACCTTACACGATATAGAAACAAGAAAAATTTTTATTTTCCTTACTTCACCTATTCCTATGTATAGCTATAGTCCAAAACATAGTTTCCTAGTTTACAGTTAGATTTATTCACATTCAAGTTTGCAATTCGTAGTTTGAGACTTTGGATTTACAAGAAAATTCAATGGTGTTGGTTCATTTGGTTTGCTTCTCAATTTGTTTGATTTGGAGTCTGAGCTTGACGAGTTCGATAAACTAATTCATTTGTGACCATCCTATAAGTTGATCGCAAAAGGCCAAAAACCACTAAAAATTATTGGTCTACTTTACAATTACTCTGGCCCAAACTTTACATCAATCTCAAATGCGTAGTTAAAATAAAAATCAAAGTAGAATTTCATGTTTTGCTGCTGAGCAATCTCATGTGCTTGTCTGTACTAACAGGTGGTGTTCTACAAGAGACTACACAAGGTCTACTTTGTCCATGCCATTCCAAAGTCTGCTTCTGGAAAGATATTGAGAAAAGATCTAAGAGCCAAATTGGCCACAGGTTCACCTTCCTAGATGTATTTGTGATGATATCTCTCTCTCTCTCTCTCTCTCTCTCTCTCTCTCTCTCATATGTGCTATTTGTATGCTCTTTCTGTTCATTTCTCTCAATTTCTTGTGGGAAAGGGAGTAAATTTGACAGAAATGCTAGTTGGGGTCAAAGCCAAAAGAAGGAAATGGAGCTTCCATATGGTTTGTGTTCTTTCATTTGCTAGGAAATTAAAGGTTTTCTGTGTCTATTGGGATTTTCTTATAAGTGGAGAGAAATTGCTCTTTCGGAATTCTGAAAATTTAATCAGTCTGAATGTACTCAATGCAAGTCGGTACAGTAAGGCTATCTGATTTGTTTTGAGGCCCACTGGATGAATTGTTGGGACTATCATGGCTGGACCTGGACCTTGGGGCTGGGTCATGGGTCCTGCGTTGCGGGTCCATGGTTGTAATCTAAATTAAATTGAATTAACATATAATAAAGAGTACATGCATACTATAATAATAAAACTTTATTACTATTTTTTTTTTCTAATCAGTTGAGGCCCATTGTCATAGGATCACCATGTATTGGGTCTTGAATGTGGACCTATAGAAGTATTGTTTGGGTCGATCCGCCAATTCCCATTTACAACCATATTGTCATACTTTATATAAAGTTAGTTCACTAAGGTGATGGTTGGATATTTATTACCCATCTTCTTTTGATTCTATTCTCTTAAATGGAATCGTTATTTGATGCTCATTTCTAGAAACTTACCTTTATTCTTCATTTTTAACAACATATATTATGAATTCTATGTATTCAATTCTTATGTATTCTAATGCATACAAACAAGGGCTGAATGATATATAACCACTAGTTTATAAATCAATAATATGGAGTCTTGTTTGTGCTAATATGTTTAGTTAAAATCTAAGGGACTAAAAAAATAACTTTTGGGGTCTGTTTCTTTACCGAAATTTTTGAGTGGTGTTTCGTCTGTGTGGGCATTTCCAAATTCCTCTTAGAAATTCCTTAATCCTGAGAACTAGGGAATTCTAGCATTCCCAAATGACTGAAATCAAGCATTCCAAATCCCATCCAGCAATGAGATTTTTGAAATTCTATAATTTCTAGGGGTCCGGGCCCGTTTGGCATGTTACTATTAAAGTTAAGTGGAGTGAAGTGAAATGAAAAGTATGAATAAAATATGTAGTGAGTTATGATGGTATTTTATTTTTGTGTTGTGTTGGGATGAAATATTGTTGACTTTTGGTATGAGAAATGAAGTTTTTTTTTTTCTTTTTTAATAAATGTAGTTACTCTTTGACTTTTTGTTAGAAAAGTTGGAGGGAGTTTTGAGAAAAAGTGCTTTTGATGTGATGTTTAAGATGACTTAACTTTACTTGACTTTACTAGTCAAGTTACCAAACGGACCTGGTCGTTTCAGATAAGGGCCCCACAAATGTCTTTTCTATTTTATGTTTGGGTGGGATCCACATATAGATGTCTTCATATTGAGTTTGAGCATAATCTATATTTTGAAATCTATAAAGATTGGCCCACAATTCAATTGTTGTTTGATTTTTCTGTTTCCAGTGTTGGTTGTTTGTTTTAGAGCTGGTCTGGGCATTTTCAGTCCAGCTCTTTTCCTGAGTAATAACATGTACAATTATTATAAAAAGTAACTCAATTGTTAATTTCTTCAGGTGAGCCACACTTTTGGGTGTTACATTTTGTGACTAACATCCTTGGTGCAATTGCAAGTGCAATCCTACACTGTGGGGCCTACTTGGACCCACTTTTCATCAATGAGCCCCTTTGATACCCTTTTCATCCTATGATTTGGCATCAAGACCAATTTTACACTCTCTAACCTTCATTCACCATTAGATTGGATATCAAGAAAATCTACAGTTAAGATGTCATTAAATTTTAAGGCTATTAAATCAAGGACTAGGATAATTTGGCGGGGCCAGTTTTTTGGATCCGCTTATTTATGAGGACAATAGGGGATGTCTTTATGTAAAAGTCAAATAGAACAGATTAAAATAACATTTTACATTTATTTACGGAAAATTTATTCTATCTGCCAGAATGCTCAACAATATACATATATTATGCTGCATATTATGGGTCCCAAACATTCTCTTACATGGGGATTGCATTTAGCTTATATGCAATTCCGTTTATGGGGCCCACTTAGATGCAAGTTTATCAATGGGAGGAGGAAAAGTGGAAAGGTCTCCTCATAGGCAAGGGGATCTTAAAAATCGACCCCACCAGATTATTACAACATGGTGCTCAACTTTAGAAATCGGAACATGGATTCCACTCTCATAGGAATTAGAATATGGGAACCACCTTTAAGAATTACAACGTGAGCCTACATTTAGGGATTACAACAAGGACCCACTTAGGAATTGTTGTACATGGGATCTGCCTATAGAAATTACAGCATGGAACCGCTTTTAGAAATCATAACATGGGTACCACCTTTTTAGGAACCACATTGTGGGCCCACCTTATAGAAATTATAATATTGGCCCACCTTTTGTGATTGTGAACATGAGACTCACCTTTAGGAATTGTGGTAATTGGGGAACAACTTTTAGAATTACAATATAGAACCCATCATTTGCATAATTTTGAGTTTTTATTTGGTCATTTTTGTCAAAAACACTCGTAAATTTTGTATTGTCAACTAAAAAAGATCTAAAAAAAAAAAGCAACCCCCCTTAGCTCTATTTTTTTAAGGTAAAATCTCTAAAAATAGAAAATGTAATTAGAAGTTTACCAAACACTCTAATATTAAAATAAGCCCTAAATCATAAAATATGAGCTCATTTTTAGAGTTTCCTCTTTCAACACGGAAAAGTGTTGCACCAAATGGCAAAAATATGGCTAGCACAACAAATTGCAACTTTTTTTTTTTTTGCTATCGAGGAGTCCTTGGCATTACACAAACATGTTGGAAGGCATGTGGGAAACAAGCATTTGAGAAAGTCTCCATCCACCTTTGTGCTCTGGAATGGTTACAGGTTAGGGTGAATCCATACCTACTGGACTCACAAACTGACCCAGGCATAATTCTCAGATTCACGACGAGGGATCGGCGCCTGAACGTAGCCTGATAGTTAATCAAACTGGTTTAGAACTAGGGGTGCTCAGCTCATTGGCTTGGCCTATATATCTGATCCAATCCAAGCTCGACCTGTATTGGGCTGATTGTCTCTTTCTTAGGCCCACATGTACCCACCCTCATTTACGGCCCAATAGTTTGAAGGGAGTGGCCGTCGGCCTTTTAATTAATGCCTAAGCCCAGCAGTCTTATGTGCCTAGCCCAGCAGTCTGATGTGCCTAGCATGAAGAAGTATATATGCTTTGCTTGTGGGCTCTGTCGCGGCCCAACTTCATCCCTGTCCGGGGCGGGGGCATTGTGAAAAAAGAAATTCTTGTGGGGGCCATTTGTAAAGGCTACCTTTAAAATTTTTAAAAACCTGAAAGGCCTTATTGTAATGTTGGGGGGGGGGGGCCCCTGCCAGCCCCCCTAGTTCCGCCCCTGTATTTAAGCTAGATAACTATATGGGCTGGGCTTTGATTAACCTTGGCCTATACGCACCACCCTTATACAGAAACTAGAAAAGGTTCACACTCATATCCCTTCATCATCTAACTTCACATCCAATTTTACGTTCATTGAGGTCTTTGCTCAACATTGAATTTAATCTCGAAAAGAACTCTATGGTTAAAAGATCATTAAATTTTAAGGCTGCTAAATCAAGGGCTAGGATAATTGAGGTGATTTTTTGTATCACCCTTATCCATAAAAGGAACTTTTCATCTATCTTATGACTTCTCCCAATGATGGAAATGCACCCAAGTGGGCCCTACGAGCGATACTGCTTAGGCACAACATGAGATTTGCTCACTGGTGAAAAGTCTTTCAACATAATTTACACATAACCAAGGTGACCATGAAGAAATTTGACTAGGATAAGAGCAAGACATTATTATTATTGTTGTTGCTGAGCTGCTGTTTTTTGCATTGGTGAGGAAGATGAGTTTGGATCGTTTGCGGGCTTGACTTAAAAAAAACCGAGTTAAATAAGTGTAACTCCATAATAGGACCCACCTAATGAAAACTCAAGCTTCTCAAAATAAAATCCCTTCTAGTGTACGGGGTATTCTCAAATTTTACTGTAAATACGAGTTGATTCTATTGTAATATTGATAGTATGATTAAAATGGTAACGGTCTTATACAATATTCTTTAATCACGTCTTTTACTGCATGACCAGTTTTATGTGAGTCCACTTCTACATCTCCGGGAGTTAAATGATTGGACGCCCATACTCTACGAGGGCCTTTATTTTGAATGGCTCAAACTTTTCAACAGATGAGCCCCACTCTAAGTCCTTTTAAGTCAAAATCTCTCTAAAGTCACCGCTTCAGAGAACCCAATCGAGGAAGCCTACTGTTTTTAGGCCGGAGGGAATCCAAGCTAACTCGATGGTAATCGAGAAAGTGGAATAGCTCAAGCGGTCGCGAGCATCCCTTCTCACCCGAACAATGTCAGAGCACGGTCCCAAGTGTATTCAAGCAAAGGACCAAGTCAAAAATATATTTCGGTGGAGCAGACAGAGTGTATAAAGGAACCCAGGGATCAACCCCTCATTCGATAGATTATGATAGTTTATAATTCCATTATTTTTAGTCTCAGCATCTTTCCATTAGAAGAAGATTGATTCCAACACCCACTCTCATAATATCCATCCATCCATCCATTTTATTTAAGAGTTAGGAGAGCATGAGTGAGTTTGGTGGGGCCCACTACTCATATATTTTATTTATTATAATAATCTCCAAATCTCATGTTTGTTGCTTCACAGCTTGTTTTGAATCTTTTTTTTGCGGCGGTTGGCGTCTCTACTCTCAACCATGCAACAAACCACCCTTTTTTTTTTTTTTTAATTATCTTCTTTGTAATCTCTATTTATATGCTTATCACTGCTTATTAAAGATTTGCAGTTGGTGATTGTGGGTCCCACTTGTGATCTCATTGGCAAGGAATCCACACCACCCTGATTATGACCCAAGAAAAGGTCAACCTATAGCTGTCACACATCAAGCCGTACACGTGGCTGGCAATGATTGATTTAGGACCTACCCATTTCAAAATCATCAAGGGTGGTTAGAGATGGATGTGGATTGTATGATTGTCAATTCAAATCCGTTTTGCATGGTGTCCTGGGACTCTTTTTAACCCTTTTTCTTGTGTGTCAATTTCACCAATCAAGGGTGTAAATGTAGACCCATGTACCATTTTTAGTTTATGAGTGGGTGGTAGAGGTGTGGCACCAATTGAAAAACTAGGACATCATTTTTAGTCATAGTTTGAGTTAGAACTTAGAAGCCCAAATTAAGGTTGATTGTAACCATCCGATGAAGGATCAATTTATCGTCGTCGTTGTCGTCATCATTAAAGTTTTATTCCAACTATATTGAGGTGGGCCAAATAATGATCAATTGAGTTTTCGATAAAGACTTACATATGGGTTTTCATCTCACTACATGGATTTTGCTTTCCTACTCCACTTTGAAAACAGGAATCCTTTGTATTAAGAAAAATCGGATCTTTTATTAATCACACCAAGAAGTAAATGTTCCAGATTTATATGCTTGAGTCTAGCTAGATCCCAATTTAAATTCTTGATCTGAAAATAAATACTCGGATAATCCGATACCCATTTTCCATCTTATTTAAACACGCAATCCACACGCACCATATATATTCAATTGCTAGAAAGGTTTCTTTCCATATTCATTTTCTTCTTTCTCGTAATCCAAAAATCCAGCTTTCTTGCTTTTAATTCAAGCAGAGAATCCAGGATTGGGCCCAAACAATCAATGCAAAATGCCAGCCATGAAATCCGAATTCGAATTCGAGTGAGGATTTTCAGATTCATAAAAAGGAAGCCAGCATGGCACAAGTGTAGCCCACTAGGACCCTATGACGTGTTTTCCGTGAACATCTAGATGAAGCTTTCTCTGCTCTTTTTTTTTCCACTCGGCGGACAAGAGGGAATTCTCAGCCAGCCCTCAAGCTATAATAAAACTACAAATACATTATACACCTTATTGATTTTCTCTGAATGCAGTATTAAGTGGAATTCCAAATGTTCAGGGTCAATGTAGCATTTTTACATTTTCACGACTTCTCGAATAAATAAATTATAGAATCTCAGCAATTAAATACAACATTTGAAATATTTAGATGATGTGATCTTACAATTAAACGTAGGTTTGTAAATGGTTCGGTTCTGGTCTGGATCCATGGTGGAACTGGATTCGGATCCAGAGCTTTTTGGAACCGATTTCTTGATTTCGGAACCGAAACCGGAACCAAAACCATATATGGGACGAGTCCGAATCTGGTCCAGGTTAGGTCGAGAATGATATTCATAAAAAAACATGACTTTTAGGAGAGATTTTTTAAAATTGAGGAAATCTGCCGGGTCTCGAGTCCACGGGTCCTAACCAAGGTGGAACCGGATTCAGACTCATTTACTTAGGGACCTAGATTCAGTTTTTAACGGATCGGAACCTTTGGATAATCGAAAAATCGAATACCCAATACCCACAATTCTCCATAGAAATTCCTCCTCTCATCTTTAATTCCCTACTCCAACAACTCAAAAAAAACCTTACCAAGAAAAGCCATTACCCTATTTCAAAAAATTCAAAAACTGCCAGCCCTCTCCTCATCTTGCATCTTCCCAAAATAAACTCCCATCCAAACATTCCCAACTTGGACGGCCAAGATCCTCCCAAATCCATCTTCCCACTGTGCCCTCCAACAAAACACCTCTGTAATCCAGCTCAGTAAAATTAACTATTCCCACCTTCATCTCACTCTCTCTCTCTATATAAAGTCAGTATAGATAGAGAGAGAAACAAAAGGAAACACATAAGCAAACATAGAAAAGAAAGAAAGAGAGAAAAAATGGAACTCTCTAATCCTTCCTTCTTCTTCCTCCTCATCTTTTTGCTTTCTCCAATTCCTACCTTTACGCGAGCTTTCGATGTTCCCACTCTCTCCTTTGACGAAGCTTACACCCATCTTTTTGGAGATGGAAACCTGGTCCGTTCATCTGATGGAAAATCAGTCCGTTTATTGCTCGATCGATACACAGGTACGTATACGTATATATATCTGCTGAGATTTCATTACGAATCACTATCGTGAATTATGATCATCAATATATCTATCTCGGTTATAATCTCTCTCTCTTTTTGTTTTGTTTTGATGATTCAGGTTCTGGTTTTATATCCTCGGATCTGTACAAGCATGGGCTTTTCAGCGCTTTGATTAAGTTGCCATCTAATTACACTGCAGGAGTCGTTGTTGCTTTCTATGTGAGTGATAGAAAGAACCCGAACTCCATCTTAGAATGATAAAAATAAAATAAAAGCAGATGGTTTTGTGGAAGTCATGCATTGAGTTTGAATTGTAGATGAAGGGATCATTAGAGATATAAATTTTGATTTGGTTTTGTTTTGCAGACATCTAATGGGGATGTGTTTGAGAAGACGCATGATGAGTTGGATTTTGAGTTTTTGGGGAATATTGAAGGGAAGGAATGGAAGGTGCAGACGAATGTGTATGGGAATGGGAGCGTGAGTAGAGGAAGGGAAGAGAGATATTTGCTTGGGTTTGATCCTTCTAAAGAGTTTCATCGTTATAGCATCTTGTGGACGGCCAAGAACATCATGTAAGTTTTGATTTTGACTTTTTTTCTTGTTGAAAAATTAACATTTTTTTATATATTTTTCACTTTTTTTTCTAAAAAAGTAGTCGTACCAAATAAAATTTTTACTGTGCTGTGCCCCAAGACACAATATTTGTTTGGCGGCTTTTTTTTTTTTGGTTTTTCATAGACAATGCACGGAAAATATAAATGATTTTACGAGACTTCTAAAATTTCATATTTGGTGCGGCGACTTTTTCTAAAGGAATACTTTGAATAATGAAGTAAATTTTGATTTTTTTGTGATTTTGCGGAAGACCATTTTTTATGGGGGGTTTGGAAAGGGAGGTTTTTCGTAAAAATGAGTTTTTTTTTAGAAATTATTTTCCAAATTTGTACTTGGATTTGTATTGATTGATGTGTAATTGCTTTGATGGAAAGCAAGAAATTCAGACGCGGAATGTTAAGAGTAGGAGAGCGCGTGGGTTTGGCTTTTTCCTTGATTTGGTGGAGTTTGGAGGAAAAGGTTACCAAAATACAAGGAAAGCAAGAAACGTGTTTGAGTTTTCTCCCCTAACCCACTACACCTGCATCCATCCATGGTTTGTTTTGCTTTTGGAGGATTTGCATGAGGTTGTTTTCCTTTCGGTTTGTTTGTTTTAGTAGAGTAGTTCCTTTTGGGGTGTTGGGTTTTACTTTTCCACTTGGACATGATGAGTGGGACCCATGGCTATGTGATCCATATTCTGATTGTTATACTCATAACTTATATAAGTCTTAATATTCCCTATGCTTTGACTTTCAGATTAGGAGTGAAAATTTAGTGGGACCCACTATTGAAAATATGAGCTAATCAAAATAAAATCTATCTGATTAAAAACATGATTAATATAATTTTATTTTTTAAAATCAAACCGTCAATCTTATAGTGAGACCTACTCGCAAATAAGTGTGTAGTTTGAAGCCGTCAACTCCGGGATTTTTCAAAGTCAAGACCAGATCTAGACTAGTTCTTAGGTCCCTTTCATTTGAGAAACTTAGGGGGTTGCTTCAGTCATCCAATCATCTGCACCTACTGTGGTTAGAAGCTCTGTCCATGTTTTTAGCCTATGTGGGGCCTATTCCATTCTTAATTTTTATCATCAAATAGACCCCGATTTTATTTTGTTATTTTATTTGCATCTATTTCATGAATAGATAGATTGTGGAGTAGCTCCACGTAGTTAGGATAAGACTTTGATGATGATGATTTGCTTTCCCTCTCCAGCTTCTTCATTGATGAGGTGCCAATTAGAGAGGTGGTGCGGAGCGGAGCAATGGGTGGCGACTACCCATCCAAGCCCATGTCTCTCTATGCCACCATATGGGATGGATCAACTTGGGCTACCTCCGGTGGCCGATACAAGGTCGACTACAGCTATGCGCCATTCGTGTCTGAGTTCACAGATCTCGTCCTCCATGGCTGCTCCGTCGACCCTATCCAGCAAACACCCTCCACCGGCAAATGCCACGACGTCTCAACCGCAAACTATGCCACCCTCACACCGGAGCGTCGCCTCACCATGAACAATTTCCGCCACAACTACATGATCTATTCTTATTGCTATGACATCCTCCGCTACCCCGTCCCCCCACCGGAGTGTGTCGTATTCCCTTCAGAGAAGCGCCGCTTCAGAGACTCCGGCCACTTGAAGTTTGGAAGGCACCGCCGTCACCACCACTCAAAGGGACACAGTCGGGCAACCTCCTCCTACAATCAGGCGGTGACGGGAATGTGATGCATATAACATGCATAGAGAGAGATGTATACATAGAAATTATATTAGAGGTGGAGTCAGGAAATTCATTTGAATCATATTAGTTTGTTCGTTTTGTTCTTTCATTGTTTCCTTAGATTTGTGTTGTCGATGTAAGTAGTGGAGTCAGGTGTTTTGATCAATTTCAAAGACTTGGGTGTGGTTGTTTTTGGCTATCATTTTCAGTGTAAAGGGATAAAATTGGTTTAGTTTTCACTTTGAGAGGTAAGATCCATTTCCCATTGCATTTTACATTGACTTTGAGAAAAAAAAGACCAAAAAGAAAAGGCAGGACATTCATCATTTGGTGCAAAAAGATTTTTCATTATTTATTTTGGAAGAAAAGGTGTAAAAAATTATTTTTATTTCTACAAATACTACACAAATGTGTCCTTCCTCATCTATAGATGTGGAATAGAGAGAGCGCGCTGTCTTTCCCTTTTTGTAATTGTCATGTAGTATATTATGAAGAATGTGATTGAGATGGACATATCCTCATGGGCTCTCTTCTCCTTCCACACAGTTAAGTGTGTAGAATGTGGGTTGTGTGGGCCACATAGCTTGGATCTATCATTAGATCATGTCATACTTTTATATGATCAGGGCCCTAGTCATATTTTCCATACAGTGGTAAGTGTGGATTGGAGTCTATGGAGGACTCAATAAATCTATTGCTGGATCAAGACCATGACTGGTTCTTACTAGCCAATTGCACATAATTGTCAGTAATATTGGGCCCACAGAATCCTCTAGTGAATGCTTTTGACCATTATTATAGATGATTACTGCATGAGGCCAACTTTTATCAATATTTTAATGAAACACAGAATACATGGTGCTGTGAAGACTGTTTTTGAGCTTCATTTTTATTGTTACATCTGCAATGATTGTTTTATGTGGGCGGTGGGTGTACCTGTTCTGAAATTCCAAATGCTGAGTGGGTCTGTGGCCTAATAAAATTGTTTCCTAACTTGCAGATATGGTATTAGCATGTGGTGGTTTGTTTTTTTGGTGGCTGAGGGTCAAATGTAGCCAGCTGGGTTGGAGGGGCTGTTTAGGGGCTTTGAATATGGGGCATGAAAGCTGACTTGGCATATTCTCTTGTCTGTCCATTTTTTATTTATTTTTTTTGGGTCCCCACACTTTTAGATTAGGAAGCGAAAGTTTTTCCATTCCTGATCATTATATTCTCACGGAGGAAAACTAAATATCTAAATTGTCCTCATCCTTGATACCATGGGAGGAATATGGGGATTTGAGGATTCTTCACGGCCTTAGAGTAGGGTGGGACATATTTAGTGTTTGATCAGTTAATATGTAGCAAGAAAAAGGAAATCTTTTCAACACACTCTGGTTATCCATTCACATCACTGTTACTTGAAAAGAAGAAGAAAACGACAGTTTTGATAAATTCATCCCTACAGTAAATGCAAAGTGGTATGGAAATAAAATGTGATTTCTAGAATAAAAATAGTATACCAAACAGCTGTAGAATGAAAATGAAACTGAAGTAAGATGAATGTCTTATTAGGGCCGGGTTCTTGTATTGTTTTCGATTATGTGCTGAGATTAGGATGTGATTTTGTTAAGATGGGATTGTGCTCGATTAGTAGCTAGATAAGCTATTATTATTATTATTATTATTATTATTATATTTAGTGAGAACCCAAACTTACGCACTCTTGCCTTCCAAGTAAGACGGTAGGCGGTTGTGCTCAAGTAGTGGCCAAGATAGGCTAAAATTTTCTTTTATTATTATTTTATTATTTTACTTTTTAGGAAGAACTGAAACTCGTGCAATCTTAACCTCTAAAAAAGCATTTGGTGTCCCTAACTAGCTGAGCTGAGCTATAGTATCAAATTAGACATGTGCACTTGTTTGATAACTTGAATTTCTAAAGAGATTTCACCTAGTTGGGAATCTATATTACTAAAGGGATGTACTCTTCCTCGTATAAAGACACCTGGCGCACTTCAAACTTTTTGCAATGCCATTTTCGGAGTTGCCCTTATCCCTAAAATCTCTATATCTATTACACACTCAAAAGACCTACAATCTCTCTATGAAGAATCATCTTCCACTCAAAAGCCTAAAATCTCACCATGAGATCCCTAAATAAGCCAACACACCAGATGTGCTACATTTATATCAATCAATTCATGGGCCCCAGCCCGCATCATTTGATTTTATGGACAGTTAGAATAAAGATGGTGGACTCCATTCATATGTGGGGTTCCACTTAAATAGGTTAGGTTTGGTCAATTTGTGAGGTCTATGATCATTTGATCCTTTGATCTTTATCAAGCAATTCATGAGTCTCAGCCCGCATAATATGATTTTATGAACGGTTAGAATAGAGATGATGGACTCCATTCATCTTGGTCCTACTTAAAAAAAATTAGGTCAATTTGTTAGGTCTATGATCATTTAATCTTTCTTAATAAATTCATGCTTCACCTAAAGAATAAAACATTTGGAAAAAAACATAAAGATCAAATTAGCAACAAAAAAAAAAGGACTCACAAGTTTACTAATTAATAAATTTATTAAAAATAATTCATATCAGTCTGTGCATTTGGTGGTTTCGTGATCCGTGCATAGCACGGGGTTTTGCTAGTTTAGAACTAAAATTGTGTTTGATGGGAGAAATCCTATAAAATAGAAACACAACTACACTAAAAATGGCTTTTTTACCCTTGGGAATTCTTTGAATTCCATAAATTTGGATGCTTATGAAAAAGAACAATTCAACTGTTACTTAGGTGACAAAGTTACCAAAATTTGTGAACCCTCATTTGGTTATAAACGGAGTTACCTGCACTATGTTTACAACGAGCCAAATGGGCCCTTGGATTTGGATTTTGGACACATGGTATGAGTTTAGCTTGAACAGTGTTATTATACCCATATATGGTCCTCATTGGGTGTCTTTAGTCAGTTCCCACTCTATCATGAGAGGATTCTCTGTGACACGGAGGGAAATTGTTCCCATTTTCCATTCAGCCCAATTGTTTGGTGCGACATGTTCTTCTTGTGGGAATGGAAAAAAATGAACTGATTTCACCCAATAGAGAGGATTTCAATTTTCTTCACGAGGAGTAAGAATGCAGATTTATCTTTCCGATGGAAACAAGAATCCACAGAGCATGAAATCCTCTCATTTCACAAACAAGTCGGGGTATTTGGATTTAGAAACCACTTTCTTAAAGAAACCATCTGATGAGCCTTCTGATACCCAAGGAATTGTAGAGTTAAAGTTGAATGCTGGGTTGGAATTCTTTTACAACATTTTTAAAAAAAAATGCATCCTTGAAAAGTAGTTATTAGCTGTAGCATATCCAGAGAGAAGGGGAATTTGACTGAAGGAGGCATTGAGAACTACAGATTTTACTAGAGCAAAAGACAGCTTAGGAATCAGTATTTCTTTTAATAATCAATCATTCATTCATGAAAAAAAAAAAGGGGGGAAGCTACAACACAATTTCTCATGCCCCATGAACACCTCAAAGCAGGTGCCATGCCACCAAGTCAAAATATTGCCTTCTCCCATGTTTTCTGGGCAAGCTTGTGCTAAGTTCCAGGTAAGACATTTCATAATTTGTGGGACTCTAGGTTGAATTTTGGATCCTTATATGGACAATGTTGATTTCCAGTAGATTATGCATATAATCTATTTCTATTAGCAGTCCAGCACTTGCACATCAATGGACAATAAACGATATTAGTTGGGTCTAGGTCCTAATCCTAAGATCTATGTTGGGTCTAGGCTAGTTACCATGCATGATTTAAGTTCAGAATCTAAGGGGCATGTTTGACATTATTGCAAAGATTATATTAAAAAAGGGGACTTGTTCAAAGGGGGTGAACGGTCAAGGCTGAAATCCACAAGTTACTATGATTTTTTTTATTCACATGCTTGATTTCATGGATAAATGACAATTTCCTAGTGGTTTTTGTCAAACTCACAAGGGACCTTTTTTTTTTTTTCCAATTTTTCAAATGACAGATATGGATTAGGTGATCATTCTCTGCAAGCACTGATCAAAGGGAGTTTTAGATCTCATTATGAATTGAACACTTATTAATGATACATTTCAATTTTTAAAAGTTAAGACAATGAACTATTGTTTTTGGTGGGCCCTAGTTTTTTTTTTATCAAAGCTTCCATCTGTGTCCCACCATATATTTTTTTTAAATGACAAAAATGCCTCTCTAATAAGCCTTCATTTGTAAGCCTATCAAACAAACTACTGTAAAATAAAAGCTTTTCTTCACACTATAACCAAACTGAGAAAATGTAAATTAGAACTTAAAAAATAAGAGATATTGGTTCTAGACCTAATCTAGTGAGCTCTTATAGATTAGACTAGAGTTTTCAAATGGGCCCTTAGAAAAAGACAAATAAATTGGTCTAAATATAAAAGAAATAACAGGTATACTTTTTCTCATAGGGTCTTCATAATCAGCTAGTGGGATATAATGCTATTGTTACTACTTACTACTAGTATGTCATATACAGCTGAATGTTAGGAAAACTAGAAATTGGAAATAGGCTAAAGCTCATATGGATGTTCAATATAAGGAAAATATTTAAAAAAAATAAATTAGGATTGTCGAGACAATAGAATTAAAGAAAAAATTTCAAGGAATGTTAAATTGCCCTTGTAAGATCATCTGGGAGAAATGGGAGGACATTCAAGACCTGCAATGAAGCTGTGAGGAATCATCTCATTTTGTGCGTAATTTAGAGTATGTTGCTGGGGTTAGTTGAAGAGCAAAACTCAGAAAGATGACACTAACTAGATGGGTTTCACAATGTTGAAGACTAGTGGCATACAGAATTCCATATCATTATATCATCATATACTGGGTGGAGAGAATTTCTCATTCTTACACATATGCACATAGTAAGTAATCTTGAATTCTTGCTGTTAGCTTTTAGGTAGGTTTTGTAGTATGTAGTATCAGTTTCGGGTTTTCTTTTTCGGGTATTGGAGAATATAGGAGAAAAAACTCTTTAACCAACCCCAGATTGATGGACTACGGCTTTGATGATTATAATTATTATGAGTACATACAGGGTAACTGAGTTGCAAGGATTTATACAGAGCTTAAACCATCCCAAACTAAATGTGAAAGTAGCACAGAGATAGACATCCACTTGCAAATGGATATACTTTACACAAACTAAGTAGCAAGAATTCTCTTTCCAGGTCAAAATCTAGAACTTCCAAATGAAAAAAAAAAAATGTGTTTGCAATCTGGCTGAATACTGCCGACCTGAATTAGTTAAATTAATCAATTACAAAATGTTGTCTCTGCTGTAAATCAATGAACAGTGACAGAATGTCATGTACCAATGCTGTATATTATGATGCGGTTTTGTCCTTGACAGAATGGAATGTAAAATTCAAATGGAAAAAATAAAAAATGATGATATGTAACAAAATTCCCACATATTTCAAGTCTCTCCATATCATACTTACAGTTAGCAAGCATCCAAGCATCCTCTATGCTTGCCTCGTATCTACTTAAACAGCTTGGACAAATCTTGCCAGCAAAAGAGATGGACGGTTTGAAGCAGTCAAGAGATCAAGCCCATTGGTGAACTCATCAAAATTCATCATCCACTTGGAAAAGTTTCAATGATAAATCAAGGGAACTGGAATGACCCACCAATCTGAGAAGTTTGTGATGGGGGGTTGATAGCCACCCAGAGGAGTGAGATGGTAATGGCAATGAGTCCTGACCACACAAATACAATTGTTGGCGTCCTCCCCCTCCTTCCCATCAGGCCTTTAGCAAATGGGTAGAGGTGTGCCAAGACCCAGAAGCTGAAGAATACGCCCCCAAGGAGCCGGCTCCATTGTGGTATGGTGCTGTATATAGTTCGGCTGAAACCAACGGCAATCGCAATCAGGTTAGTCATCATGATGGTAATCGGTGGTATCATGAGTGACGTCCACTTGACTACGTAGAGGTCAGCAAACTCATCGTCTGCATCATCACCAGCTGATTTTGAAGTCAGGGTGAATGATATTTCAATCCCTGCAAGAACCTTTAAAAGACCTTGAAGAACTGCAGCAAGATGTGCACTTGTCCCCCCAATCAACCAGAACTGTTCGTTACGCCACCACTCCTCTAGTTCAATCCCTGACCACTTGATCTCAAGCACAGCGAGCATGCAGAGGGTTAATGTGATGGTCAAAAGGTAGACAAGAAAGGTGACGTTGAGTGTCTGGACTATGAATTGTCCAGAGAAGAGCGACAATGCAGGAAGGAAACAGTAGACAATCAGGAAGAATGATGTAAATGGGTAGATTCCAACATTGAGATACGCAACTCTTTGAAGGAACTTCATTTTTGAACTTGCAAGAATGGCATTGTTGCGAGAGAAGAAGATCTCAACTGAGCCGGTAGCCCAACGGAGAACCTGGTGTAGCCTATCAGTGAGGTTGATGGGAGCAGTACCACGGAAAGCATCACGCTTAGTCACACAATAAACCGACTTCCACCCTCTGTTATGCATCCGGTAACCAGTGACCACGTCTTCTGTAACAGACCCATAAATCCACCCAACACGTTGGCCCCATTCAGTCTTATCTTCATACCAGCAAGAAATGACACTGATTGCTTCTGCAACTATTGATGCATCAAGGAGCTCACGAGGTTTTGTGAGCTCTCCAGGTCGGCGACCATTTTTCACTGATGGATGATCAGCAAGAGGCCTACCTCGAAATTCAGCCACTGGGATTGAATCAACTAGGAGAGCTGAGTTACCAAACTTCTTCGGGAGCAGTGACATGGTCATTTCATCTTCATCAGGGTCTCCCATTCTAAGTGTATGGCTATCTTCTGAGGCTGCAGCAACAGTCGCAGGCCTCTTACGGCGGGCAAAGCAACAACTGCAACAGCCAGGTTCTTCTTTGGAGCGAGGTGGGTCAAAGCCATAAAGAGCAATCCGGCGGAAAAGGCATCCGGTGCCAACATAGACAGGTCCCTGGAGGCCATCCAGAGCACGCATGTTGACATCAAAAAAGACAGTGTTGTTGTTTGCATAACGATCGGAGGGATCGATGCCTTCAAATCTCTGAGGGAATTGGACATAGCAGATGCGATCCCCACCTCGGTCCATCATGAAACACATGCCTTCCCTCAAGGCCTGGGAGTTGTAAATATAGTGATCACAGTCAAGGTTGAGGATGAAGGGCCCATTAGACATGACAGCGGAGGCTCGGACGAGTGCATTCATGGCACCTGCCTTCTTGTTGTGGTCATACCCAGGGCGCTTTTCACGGGAGACGTAAACCAGCATTGGCAAACGGATGTCAACATCGGTGAAGTCAAGGATCTTGGTGTCATCAGATATCCCTTGCAATGGTTCATCACTTGGAGGTTTCAGCATCACCTGTAAATAGAAACATGCAAGGCTATAACAAAAAAAGATACACTTGTTCGAACCAAACCCAATGAAGAATATGATCCCAATCTAGATAAAGAAATAATGAAAACATATTAAACAAATTAATAATCAGATTATTACCTGTATGATTCCAGCATGATCGCCTTTAGAATGTTCTGGTGCAGGCACAAGCCAAGTGCCTGGCCAGTGTGTGCCATCAGCCATCCAAGTAGCTCTTGGGATCTTCACCCTATCAACAGGTTCATCACCTTCATTTTGTCTTTGGAGCTTCATGGCCTTAATCTCCTCACGAGCATGAAATGCATCAGATCGCCGCCGAATTGAATCTGGCAGGCCATTGATTCGGACTTTGAACTCATCATACTCACGCTTTACTCGTCTTCGGTCCTTGACAAAATCTGGGCGCATCTTGTTCTTGTAAGGATCCCTCTTGGAATTGAAATAGCTCTCTGGATTCCTGGGCTCAATGTCATGTTTCCGACAGAATGGGACCCAAAGGTCAGAAAAGCTTGCAGCTTCAGCCATAGCTTCAAAGGTCAGAAGAGCTCCTCCATCGTCTGAAACATAGCAAGAGAGCTTCTCAACAGGGTAATCAGCTGCAAGAATGGAGAGAATGGTATTTGCAGTGACCAATGGGGGCTCCTTCTCCGGGTCAGCAGTGGATACAAACATATCTATTCCAGGAAGATCAGATTTTCCAGTGGGATTGTGAGGGCCTGGCTCTTCAAATTTCTCCTTTAGGACCGTCAGATCAGTAGCACGGTTGATGGGGCACAACTTGGGTAGCTGATCAAGCAACCAAGAGAATGCAAACCAAAGCTCACATACAACAGACATACCCCACAACCACATTGCATCCTGGTTTGGATGGTTGATTCTCCATTCCAGAAAAAGGCCAAGGACGACCATCCGAACAAAAATGAGAAGCCTGTTGGAATATGTATATAGTTACATGTTAGAAAGGATACAAAATTAAGAAGCCAGTCGGAACAAATTTAAATGCGATGGTAAAAAAGAAAGTGTAAAGCATGCGATTTGAGATAAAAACGACAGGCGATGTCAACGAATCTTCAGGCTCAAAATATTACATCCTAAGGAGATTCAGGATTCATTGTTTAATGCAAGGATTACAATGTGAACTTAAAATCAACAACACTAGAAAAAAAAATCTATAATGAGAACCTTTCTACGAAAAAAACCACGTAAAGTCATAATAATTAAACTTTATCTTGTAATGTAGCCAATAATCTGTAGAAATCAAAGACAAGAAATGTTCAAGAGGGAAGAAGATTTGGAAATAGGTATCAGGGCTCTGCTTTCTAATCCATTATTTATAACAGAGAAGGGATAAACTAACTAAATATAGGATACACATGTATTAATGCAAGGCAAGGAAAACTGCAGGGAACTTGTAGTATGTTCTCTTATCCACCATCAAGCCAAAAAATAAAAAAATAAAACGCAGATTGAAAAGTAAGACAGCAAAAGAAAGGCAGTAGTAATACCGATAAAAAAAATTGAAAAAAAAAACAGAGAGAAAAGAACGATGTAATTTGAATGATCATATAGACAATGACAATACCTATATGGACTAAGAATTGCTGCAGGGATCTTTAGTTTGCGCGTGAGCGGCCTCCATGGTTTGTTCAACAGTTTCGATGCTGCTTCTCCATCATTCTCATGTCCAAGACCCCCTTCCTCTGGCCACATAACATTCCCATACCCATAAGTCCCCTTGGTTTCAAACAACCATCTGTTGTGATCAAAATCCCCTCCCTGGCTCCTCATCAACATTGACTTGGTAGGATTCATCAAAGACAGCCTCCTCTCCATCTTAGACTCCCCATCCGATGGGGGTGGCAGGGACAGCGGCCGCCCTGTTTCCATGCTTGTCTCATCCAAATCAGTCTCCCTATAGGGGTCTTTACATCCTGGGCAAATTCCCCCTCCCGTCTTAATGGCATCAACATAACAGTCCCTACATATCTTGAAATCACACTCACAGGGGAGTATATCCACTCCACGCTCGTCCCTCATGACCTTTGAATCACACCCGCGAACTGCACAAGAAGATCCCTTTGCACCAGCCATCTGAGGATGATTCGCCTCGGACTCGGTAACCTTGTCCATGAGGTGAGCTCGGGTGACGCTGTTGAATCCACCGGTGAAGAGAGAATTGGATACATACTGCTCTTCCACCTTAGCAGAGATGGATGGATCCATGGGCTGGTTGTCAGGGGTTGGAGGGATGTGGACAGTGTAGTTCACAAACTCACTGCTTTCAAGTTCACTGTCAAGATCATCTCTTGAGTAGCTGATGTATCTACCAGAGGAAGTTCTCCTTCCAAAGGCAACAGCTGGACGGACGGGAGGCTTATTCTGCTGCATTTCTACATCCGAGGCCGATGCCAGTGATCGTGGAGATCGGCTAGGATTGTAAGAATTAGAAGCCATCTTCAAACACTTGCAGAGATTCTTTTTTTTTTTTCCTTTTTTCTTTTTTTTGATAACGCACTTGCAGAGATTTATCAATTACCAAAACCTGAAACTAGTCCAAAAAACCAAGAACATATTTAGTCTTTGAAATTCAAAACTCCTCAAAATTACTTCAGAAACCATATAAAGCCTATAAGATTTTCACAAAAAAAAGGAAGAGAAATTAAGCACTGCAATTCAAAACTCTATAAAAATTACACAGAAATAATAATAAAAAAGAGAAAATCTCTATGCAATCTCTGCAGTTCGAAACTCTCTAAAATTAGAGCAGAAACTAACAAAAACTTCAAAAAATCTGAATGGAAACACTTCCAGACGCTATCGAATCACGAAAACCTGAAATTAGTCCAAGATTGCAATAAAGTCTGAGTCTTTGCAGCACAAAATTCTTCAGAATCACAAGATAAACTATATAAACTCCAAGACTTTTCAAAAACACAACCCAATTCAATCGTTGTAGTTCATAACTCCTTAAAATTACAAAACAAGATAAAATAAAATCTTCAAATTCTTCCTAAAAAGCATGCAAAGTTAATCTCTGAAGTTCAAAACTCTCTAAAATTACAACAGAAACTAAGAAAAACTTAAAAAGGTCTTAAGAAGACAAGCATGATCTTCTTTTCCAGGTGATGTATGAAAGCAAATCACAATCATCTAAACCTTTTGGAAAAAATGACACCAAACGCTAAATTCTCTACAAGCTTTAGCATTGAATACCTAAATAGAAGTACAGAACGCTAAGAAATCTTATTCTGAGAAAGGAAAGAGCCACTCACTCAAGATAGAAACTCTCAATCCTTGCAAGAAATCAGAGGAAAGAAGAACTCAATCCACAAAATTCAGCTCTTTCCAAACAAAACCTAAGAAAATCTCATTTCATTCTTAGTAGAGAAACCTTCCTCTGAGAAAGGAAAGAGAAACACACTCAAGATAGAAGGTTCCAACACTAGCCAAAAAAAGCTAAGAGGAAAGAGAAAACTCAGCTCTTTTCCACAAAATCTCCATCCAAAATCGAGTTTTCATCATCACAATCTCAAAGATTAGAATGCAAAACGACTAAATCGACAAAAGTCACTTCTTTCCAACAAAGTCTCACAAAATCTCGATCCGAAATCGCGTTTTCATCATCAAATCCCTCAAAAAACTCGAATGCAAACCTATTTCCCAAAAAAAAAAACGACTGAATCGACGAAACTCACCTTTCTCAATCTGAAATCGAGATTTGATCATCGCACCTCTCCAAAAACAGAATGCAAAACTATTTCAATTTCCATTCCAAGCAAGCAACAACCGCTTCACTTCACATTCAAAAATCCACCGCAGATCGTGAGAGACACGAAACCACCTTCAGAAGACGAAACTTATAGAAGAGAGTGAACAAACAATAATAAAAACAACCAAGTCGAGTCGAGTGTCTGAAGCGTTCAAAGGCGATGGTTTTGAGAAGTAATCACCAACTCTCTGAAGCTTTCATGGCGACTTGGTCTTCTACAAAAAGTCCAAACGAGTTCTCTCATCTGCCTCCGTTTTTTATTCCCGAAAGGCTTGAAACCGTGTTTTTTTTACGACTCTATCTTCTTCAAATCATCAGAAATCACGATTTCTGGAGAGAAAATGCCAGTCGAGATTTTGAAGAGAAGCTTCGCGGGAGTGACTGCAAGTATATATAGAGACAGAGCCAAGTCTAAGAGGTTTCTATTACGTGCGAGATTGGTAATTTGTGAATTCGGGAACTTATTTTATTGCGATGTGAACGCGCAAACGCGGTTGGTTTGGAAGTTTATTTATTTTCTTCGTGGATGTAATGATGATGAGTGTGGAGGGCCAAAATTGGAAGGTTGGTGAGATGTGTTGGGAATCTTAAGATTGGGGTTTATGGGTTCTAGACTTCTACTACTTAATTTGAAGTTTAGAAGTTTTTCACAAATCTTTATTTTAAGAAAATAAATTGATACTAAGTTCTCGGGAAAAAGATTCTTTTTTTTTTCATGAAATTGTGAAAAATCTACGTTTTACAATTACAAAATTTTGAAGATTTAGGTCGGTTGAGATCCTTATATTTTTATGATGAGTATGGATCTTCGGCCACAACTATTATAAAGAAATAGAATAATAAATTTCCAAAACTCCATCTTGAGGCCCACATGGAGATAATTAGGACCGTTAAAGAATAATACCATATATAAACATGCATTGGCACTTGCTTGGAATGCTACGGATGAGGTGTTAATCGCATTTCTATCATGGTTCACAATGAGTCGGTGGGACGAACTCCTTTTAAATTGAAATTTTAAAACATGTCTTCGAATTGGATATGATTAATTTTTTTCGGTCCCAATGATCTCTATATGGCCCCCCACTATAACATTTTGCATGATTCTCTACTAATACGGTGATGGTTAGCTGTCCAATGAATTCACCTTTTAAGATATGGTGATTTATCATTCCATGTAAGGCAATTTATACTATTCTAGCCAGCGAACATGCAAACCACTAAACTGTCATTTGGTTTTTCAAGTGAAAAAGTGACATACCCAAAATGCCCAAGCAAATGCAGTGACAGAATCTGAAATCATGAATATTCTCTAGATAAAACGAGGCACATTAAGTCCAATACCTTGGATTATCAAATTATGGGTCCCACCAATAATGCAATTATATGATGAGGTTGTTGCAGATTATTCACTTTTGCAACATATTCACACTGATTCCAATTTCATTTCTTACATTTGGTCCCAAATGTATCATTACTCATGGGTCATAAGTTAGAAAAAAAAAAAAATTTTTTTTTGGTCCCCATCATCATCCATATGAAGATATGAAAGCAATGGTGCATGAATAGTTTCGTCATCTGCTATGAAATAAATGAAAAAAGTTCGGTCGTAGTCCTTTGACGCGGGCGAGTGGAGTTATCCAGCAGTGATGTCGTAGACAGATGAACGCGTTACAAATGGCGGTTTTTACTCGGTCGTGCACGCACGAGCTCGGTCGTGCACGCACGAGCATGACTTTGCCGTCTAGGTATCCGAATAAAGACGGCATTGGCTGTGCGGGACCCACATCGTCCGCCTCCGCTCGTGCTGGCCACCTCCGGGCTGGGGTCTTGTGGGGCTTGGACTTTGAGAAATGAAAGTAGGGTCTTTTTGCCTTGGAAAATCTGTCTCAGCTAAGGCTTCAAAACCGTGCCTGAAAATTCGAAAGATGAGAATCCTCGCTGCACCGAATGAGATGATTTTCTAGGCCTAAAGTTGGAGTTAAACTCCGTTGTAAGGCCCACCTATTAAAAATTAGAGCCGTTCAAAATAAATATGCTCCAAGTTTATGGAGTATTTCAAAATTTTACCCTAATAAGAACTAATTTTACTGTAAAAATCGTAGAGCCCATGTAGAGATAATTGAGACAGTTCAAGATGAATCTCACCTCATTCAGGGATATATAATTCAAACGATTCAATGGGAATGAATTCCACCGTTCAATTGAGAACATGATGGAAAGGTAATTAATGCCACACCAACATCGATGCCATGTTCGTGCTTAGTCACGTTTTAAATCACATGCTCAATTGAAAAGTAGAGTCCACTCATATCTAACTGAAGTATAAAGATATATCCCTCGAGGATATGGAATTCATCTTCAACAGTCCATATTTTCTCTATGTAGCAGCCATGGTAGAGTTCTCCGCATGTGTTACATGGTTCGTGTAATAGCTATGGAAAAGTTTCCGGCCGCATGTGTGGCATGGAGACGATATAAGCCGTCTGATGTTTCTGTACATTTGGGGCACTGATCATATTCATACCTTTTCATGGACTTTCAATTATTGTACGTTAATGTGATGTTTGAAGTCGTTTGATAGATATGACTTTTCGTCTCTTCAAAATCCAATTTTCATTCTTGTTAGATTCAATGTTTATATATAATTATGTCTAGTAATTGTGAAAAAAGTTAAGAGGCTTTTTGTTTGGGGAAAGGGAAGAAGATTTGGGGTGGGCTGCACATGCTAAAGTTGACAAAAATTGAGGATTGATTGATGCCCAAGTGGGCCACCCCATAAACCATCATCATGCCCCAATTTGCTCATGTGGCCCCCACTAATTTCATCCATATATCCTTCTATGGTGCATTCAATGAGGCCATTTCACCACTAGTAATTAGCATGCACAATCAATCAAATTTAATAGCTAGCTAGATTAGTACCATATAATGGTGTTAGAAAAAATAAATTACCTTACAATTCTACAACATTTTTAGAATTTGTTCAAACACTATCATTTCTGCCTTAGAATAGCAGGAACATCAATGGGTCTGGTTTGCTAGAAGTTGCGAGCTAAAGCCCAAACTTGCCCCGACTCACATTAATTCTCCTATCTTTTTCTTGACCCGACTAATTGGTTTGGTTGAGTTTAAGTGCCCTACCCGACCTGTGACGGATATGAGTATGTTAGATAGTATTTTGATTAAAATATGAGAAAAAAAAAGATATCAAATCCACAACTTGACTCTCATATGGTTTGTTAAATATACATTACCGACCGAGCAATAAAACTGAGAACAAGGGATTAATCGGTTGGTTGGGTTCCCGTTTCTCCCCTAATTACAAAAGGTTTAATCCGTGAGTTCCTTTTTTTATGGGAGCATGCTTATTTCTCCATTGATGGGTCTATCATGGGTCCCAACTGTGAGGCCCCACCCCTTGTGGACCCTCAATTTGAATTTGAATACTATATTATAGCCTAAGTATACTATTTATGCTAATTATTGGGTTTAGTTAAGGGTAAATATGTATTTTCTTAGGTTTTTAGTTGTTTAGCCTTGTGGTGTAATTAGTAGAGTTAATAGGGTGTCCTTTGTTATTTCTAGAGTTAGTTAGTTTGTTAGAGGCCCTAGCTTAAAATTAGTATTTACTATAGGGGAGTGTCCACTAGAGAATCTTCTAGAAACAAACCAAAGACCAAAATACCCATAACCCTAACCCTAATCCTATTCAAAATAAAAGGGTACTTTTGTCCTAGCCCAAACCCCCAACCTATATAAACTAAACCGTCCCATTGTCATACGCTAGCTACTGTTCTTCTCTCTCATTTCCCTCTCTTTTCTCTCTTCCTATTCCATTTCCCTCCAACTCTCTCTCTCTTTCTCTCGTTTCCCTCCAATTCCCCCATCTCCCTCTCTTTCTCCCTCTCTAAGAACTCTAAGGAGAAGAAGAAGACCCCAGCTGCAACCTATTACTTGAATTTCTCTCTGTCTCGATCATCTCTTCTTCCCCTTCTAGTCAAGGTAAGTGCCCACTTCTAGTTCTGTTTCTATAGAAAGTTCTCTTTCTCTCTTTAGATCTCCTTCCTTATATCTTTTCTCTTGTGGATATGGGTGTAGGAGTAGAAATCTCACTAGCTCTGAGATTTTGGCGTGACTGTGTGACCGAGGAGACCCTACAGCGAGAATTCCCTTTTTAGCTTGGATTTCTTTCTTTCTCTCTCTTCCTTCTTGCAATCGATTGAGGTAAGTGCAATATGCTTATTTAATATGGAATGGATGTTTACTGTCGTTGATTCTTTGTATTCCTATTTAGATGATGTTAGAACTGTTAGATTCACCTTGGAGCATATTTTCATGGATGATTGGCCATTGATGGATGAGTTGATCTCATTTGGAAGATCAATGGCCCATTGTTCGAATGGTTGGGTGTATATTGGAGTGTTTTTCTTATTTCTGGATGTTTCTGTGGAGTTAAGATGAGATTGGTTGAGTTCTGGTTGAAGAAGAAGAAAACTGAAATTCTGGAGTTGCTGAGCATCTCTGTACCTTGCTGGCTGAGATGAGCTCTTTGAGCCCTATTGGCCGAGCTCAGCACTGGCTGAGATCGGATTAACCGAACTCAGTGTTCTGCCGAGCACAATGCTCAGGCCGAGATCCACGTTTTGGTCGAGCTCAGTGTTTAGGCCGAGCTTTGTGTCTTGGCAGAGCTCGGTGTTGTGGCCGAGCTCAGTGTTTTACCGAGCTCAGTACCTGACCGGGCTCCATGCCTGACCGACCTCAGTGCCTGACTGAGCTCAATGCATTGCCAAACTGAGTTGGGTGACCGAGCTGAGCTAGGAGCTTTGCCGAACGGAGCTGGGTGACGGAGCTGAGTGTTCGATTGAGCTCAAGTGCTTAGCTGAACTCCGAGCTTGATTTCGAAAAGGTGGAATTCCAAGAAGGGAGACTAGAACCTGGGACACCCCCTTTTAGCCAGAACCTTCAATGTGCACGGCCAACTGCCCAGGCCAGGGGGTTAGCCGAGCTCACAAGAACTTCTGGATGATCAGGCTTTGCCTGCAAGGTGTTTACTTCTTTGATCCCAGCATGCCGAGCTAACCGCCCAGGCTAGGAGGTCGGCTGAACACACTGTATATAGTGACACTTTTCAGATTCTAATTTCTATTGTTGTAATCATGTGTGGGGCCCATTGACCATCCAATTAGACTTTCCATCACTGTGCCCAGCATGAGTCAATGGTGTGGCTCAACCTTGATTCGTGGGGTCCATTATTTAGCGTCCGGGTTATATAATCTAAGATGATTCGACCCTCATGTGTTACTGATGATACTCGTAACTTCTGGAGCACCAAACACAGTATCCATTAGCATCTGAGGTTTCATTTAAGGATCAAATTACCTAAGATAGACCTGAACCTGAAGGTGGACCAATTACTTAGGTTGGACTGCTGATATCTCCAATTGATTCTTATACTTGGAGATTTATCTCTCTCATATTATCACTATCACTCTATTGTCATTATTATGACTTATACATGTTAATTAATTGGAAAATGGAGGACCTGAACCTAGGATTACTTAGAGGTAATCCGGTGAAATGATTGGGTGTAAATTGACCTGTGTCTGTCGCTAGGCGGACCCTTTTATGGTCTAAGTTTGGATGTGGATTACCCTAAATTGGAGAGGTTGGATTGTATGAACTTGTGACTCATTATGGATGTAAATGAATCATATATTATTGGAAATGGAATTGATATCTCATTTGGACTGTTGTAGACCAGACCATGTATTTGATGGGCCTTGGTATAGATCCAATGATTGGACTTGGACCTGGATTGTGATCCATGGATTGTATTGGGTACTTGGACCTCTTAGGGATTGTTAGGACCTTGTTCACGCAAAGCAAAGCCTAGACAGATACAGACCCTTATTGTTTCCCGAGTCGGAAGAGACATTCACTCAGTTGATCTAAGCTCAGCCAGTTGCACTGATCATCACTGGTAGGAGCTATTGAGAGTGTTGTGTGGCTATCATGATGAGCATTGTTGGAGATGGACGATGTGATACCGGGTCCGGTCTCAGAGTGTGTTGTGGATGTTGTTTGCGGGGCTAGATAATCTCCTGCACTGTGATATTTCCCCGCCGCGACTGTGTTCAGTATGGGAGGGCCGCGACATAATATCCCGCGGTATCCAGCTCGTGTGAATGTACCATATTATTTAGATTATATATCTTATTTATCATGATTCTAAATGCTTATCTTGCTCAACTGCCTAGATTCTATATCATTACTACTCTCTTTAACATCTTTACTGTCTCTACTCATTTTGATGCATGCATCCTATATTACTTGCATACTGTGACTTGCCAGATCTTTAGATCTGATCCATTCTTAGTGCTTAGGTCTCGACCCCGAGTATGAGGACGCCGAGCTCGTGCTTGTCGAAGCGCCCGTAGTAGGAGACTACGGATGGGGACCGGCTGACCAAGAGGTCGAGCCGATGGACGGAGAGCCAGTACATGGGATATGGGTATTCTTTATTTTGGGCTTGAGTGTTATTTGTGGTGAGATGGTAGTTAGCATGAAAAATGTAATTAAACCTTGATTTACATCACTTGTCATTCTTAGGCTAGATAAGCCCGTTTATACTTGATATATCATGATACCTTATTCGTCCGCTATATCTGTTATTACTTCCGCTTTACTCTTTATGCTTCCGTAAATTTAACCATTGATGTAATGTTGATAAAAAAGTTTTAAATTGGACCTCACTGTGGACCTACGATCTTGGAAGTTCTTGGATTTTTCGGGAAGTAGCACGCCAACTTCAGTATCTTGACGGATTTCTCGGTATTAGGAATTGGGGCGTTACACCAACCCCCTAAACTGAGTATCCAAAAGAAAAAAAAAAAGAGCCACACAAGCTTTGTACAGTATAAATTAGTAAGAAATATATAATTAGTCATTTCGATAAAAAGGATGACTGCTGTCAAATTTGGAAAGTGCCAATTCACTAGGGTTAGTTTGTGTGTGAGGATACTACAAGAAAAAAGGGCTTTTGCGGTGATTTAATAAGCGCCGGAAAAGAAATCGCTGTTAAAGGTATTTTTTTGCGGCGAAATATATACCGTTGCAAAGTTACGAGATTTATGTGACCATTCCATTTTTCACGACGATTTTAATTATTATTGCGGTGATTTAATTAGACGCAAAAATTATTTAATTATTTCCAGCGTTTTTGTTTTGCCGCCATATCTAAATGCGGGCAACCGCTTAACGCCCCACGTTTTCTCACTACGTCAAAACTGCGGACGGCCCTTAAAAGTCGTTAACGCGGAAATGAAATCGATCGCTGAATGAAATCGAAAAATGCTGCCCAAATCTCATTACCACACCCCAAACACCAAAATCGTTCCTCGAATTCCCTCTTTCCCCCTTCTCTTCCCTCTCTCTTCCCCCTCGATCAATCGATCCCCCTCTCCCCACTCTCTCTCCCTCTCTCCCCCCTCCCTCGTCACCGGTGAAGTAGCAGCAACGTATGAGTTGTACACCAGATTTTACCGCCTTCATTTTAGTGATAATAGACTCCTTAAATCTTTTTATGGCCACAAAAGTGATGTGTGGCTTATTTAATAGTAGCCCGATTTGTACTTGATATGAATATAACGCACCGCCACATTGTATAAATACATGAGTTTGGATGAATTGATATTTGAGCAGATTAATGAATCTTTGTGTGTTAATATATAGAAACAAAGATTAATTATATGGTGTTTAATTGGCAGATGTGACAATAAATGTGACGTGAGGGGAAAAAAACACACTGAAACGAGCAATTCCGTCGAGTTGAAATTGATGTAATTAAGTTTTACCCGCG
The DNA here is from genome assembly GCA_012931725.1 of Litsea cubeba. Taxonomy (NCBI): domain Eukaryota; kingdom Viridiplantae; phylum Streptophyta; class Magnoliopsida; order Laurales; family Lauraceae; genus Litsea; species Litsea cubeba. Next base: position 5,293,571 of record CM022946.1, on the reverse strand, counting down.
AAATCTACCTAGTGGCGACGTGGACAAACGCTGCGAATCATTTTTTTCGGCGATAAATAGTCGACAAAATTGATTTAATGAAACCCAATAATAACATAGCCAGAAACGAGCATTTGTGTCGATTTCAGATCATTGCAATTTAGTTTTAGCTGCGACATTTAACTAGTGACGAAGTTAAAAAACGCTGCGAAAATATTTTTCCGACGATAAACAGTCGCTGCAATTGATTTTTTATCAGAAACGAGCATTTACGTCGATTTGATATCGACGCAATCGATAAATAGTCGCTGAAAATGACTTTTTTGAAACAAAAAAAATAACGGTAGAAACCAACAATTGCGTCGATTTGAGATCGACGCAATTGTGTTTTAACCGCATAATTTTTTTTTGCGGCGAATCTGAAAAACGCTGGGAAAGTTTAATTGCGACGATATATAGTCGCTGGAAGGAAATTTTAATCGCTGAAAAAAGACATTGCCAACCACTTATAATTGAAAGTTGAAGGCTATTTGCGGCGAATGTTGGCACTAATAGCGACGGAAAAAAACGCCGCGAAAAAAAAAAAATTCGCGGCGATTTTCCGTTTGCGCCACTTAAGATCAGAAGTGAAGGATTTTATGCGGCGATTTTGCGACGAAGTACTAATCGCCGGGATAGAGATTTCGCAGCGATTTTGTTCATTTTTAGCGGCTAAAATGTGCACCGTGAAAACAATTTTCTGTTGTAGTGGGATAGTAATTGATCATAGGTTAGTCCATGTCGACCTTCCAGAATTGTTCTAAAATGAGTATATGAGAATGGTTCTCATTAAGAAATTTTCCTTGCTTTAGATATGTCAAATTTACTTCAGAAAAAGCTCCAAAAGGCTTATTTATTTTTTTAGAAGTCAAATCTTTTTTTCCTTCCTAGCAATGGCCCACTCATGGTCAACCCAAACCCTCCTTTATTCATCTACCTCTCCCCATGCTATTAATAAAATTAGACCTTGATTTGACCATTTTCCACCATTTGATTGAATAAAAATGAAAAAATGTACTTAGTGTAGTACTTATAAAAATAACGAAGTATGAAACCCTAAATCAAAGGTTAGAATTATCCGATTATGAATGATATCTGAAACTAGAATCCCTTAATCATGATCCAAGCAATGACCTGGTTGTGACAGTTCCATACTAATTCAATAGGACTGGGTCCATTGATTTTCCTTCTGTACTGTCGTTAGTGTGGACATGTAGCTATTTAATTTGGGCCCTCCATTGAAAAAAGTGTTTTGCTTACTGTATGATTTTTTTTTTTGACAAAGACAAGTTGAAAGAAAGAGAAACTTATGAAACATCATAAGGATAAGATTACCATAATACCATGTAAGAAAGAATAGTCTCTTGTGGAATCATTCCCTCTTAAAATATGAGGATGTAAGAAATTGATTTTCAAGAAAGAGAAGAAGAAGAAGTCTTAAACAGATAAATATATAGAAATGATCATGAGAAGCTGTTGTTTATTCAATCAGAAGGCATGTATGGAGTAAGAAAAATGTAGTGCAAAACAACTGCCGTACTACTATTTTTTTAATATGTTGTGTATATAAATATAGTATTCCAGAATCCAGATTTGTAATGTTATATGCCAAGCCAAAAGACATCAGCTGGCGTCTCTCTCTCTCTCTTGACTATTTCTATGTTGTACGCAAATGCATTTATGCCCAAAGACAAGGGCGCGTTTGTTTGCATAAAAGAGGAAGTGGAGTAAAATAAGGGCACGTGTGGATGTATAAAAAATATAAAAAAATAATTTTTTATAGAATATAATTTTTTATTTTCTAAAAAAGAGAATCTCTTGTGCGTTTGGTAACCCAAGAAAAACTTGAAGAAAATATTTTTTTTCTTTCAAAAAGCTCAATATGTTCTCCTATAGCTCTCGCATGTAGAAAACTTTTTACAAAATAAGAATTTTTCAAAATGACGATTACAAAGTGGTAGAGTAAAGTAAAGACTTTTAAATCCATCATGATGTTACATATATGGTAAAGTAAAGTAAAAATAAATGTCACAGTACGGTAAAGGTGGGATGAAATATTTAGTAAAGTAAAGTGGGAAGAAATGGTGAAGTATTTTCTTTTTATTCAACTTTACTTTATCACATTTTATCGTAGTTTTATATGGTAAATAAAAGTGACTTGTTTATAGGTGTGGTAAAGTAAAACAAAGGTTGATGTCATATCATAGTAAAGGTGAGGTAAAGTAAGGTGTGAGAGAGAGTTGTAAAGTAGTTGTTTTTTGTATTTACTTTACTTTACTATACTTTACCATAATTTTATGTGATAAAAGAAAAGCAACTTAAGGTAAAAATATCGTAGTTAAACTTTACCATACCACAATACTTTTTTATCCAGATGTGGTAAATTACATTTAAATTAAAATATTTAATAAAAAAATATTCTAATAATGTAATTTACTTTAATCATAGCACCTTCCAAACAACTCAATTTAAAATCTGTAAGATTCTTCAAAAATCGTCAAACAACAAAAATATTGTAATATTATAATATTACATTATTCTATTCTATCCTATTTTATTCTTGCAATAATTAAATTTGTAAATATTTTATTCTATATACATCCAAACGGGCCCTAAATGATTAAATTGAGAAAAAAAAGCGTTGAGAATAAAAGACATTAAATGAAAAAAAAATTATAATTTGGAGAGGAGTAGCATTTTATTATTAAGTGTTTTTTACTCTCAACCTCTTTTTTTTTTTTTACTTAAAATTAAATAGGTAGCATGTAGCTGGCCGGTGGGCTACGAATGGGATCTGTGGTCTCAATGTTTTAAATTATCCATTTAATATAAGGTGCGATTTGGCTAATTTGGTTTTGGGGTTAATTTCATATATTTGAGTGCTTCTATGAATTGGCAAAGTTTTTGGGGATGTTTGATTAAATTAGCTTAAAAGACTTTTATCCCTTTTTTTGGAGGAAAAAAAAGCAACCAAAAGATGTTAAATCTTATAAGTAGGCACGAATGTTTGAAGCAATCATATATATATATATATATTATTTCTTTTGATAAGTTTACCTGTGTAAAAGATTATCACAAGTTTGTCTCCACTACCTTTTCTTTTATGGTAAACTGTTTGCATTGATTTCACCATATGACAACTTTGCTTGTATAACTTCTAACGACTCGGCTTCTTCTAATTGAATCAGATATACCAAGCTTTTTATTTGTAAAAAGGTCCTATTAAAACAGTTTCTATTTCAAATAGTTATATTTGACCTATTTGAATCAGCTCTATTTTAAACAGCTAAAACATGCCAAACAGTATCTAAGCAAAGAAAATAATGGGCTCCAATAAAATCAAATGCACAGCTTACAATCAACCTAAACTAGGAAACATAGTAGAATTTGTGCAACCCAGTGGCCTATAAGATAAAAGTCTAATGAACCTAACTAATCTTTTGAGATGAATAAATCACTGGTCCTCATATATTTGGTACGCTAGTGAGCTCCACACCGAATGTGCCAAATGTCTTGCTTTGTGATAAGTTCACAAAATTGTAGTAAGTTCACAAAATTGTAGCTTTCATTCATCATTTTATATGCATTTGTGGACTTAATTAGGTTAATTGCATATAATTATACTTAATTTCATGATTTCATGCATTTGAACATTAAAGTTGGAATCTTAGTCAAATTTGGTCAAAATTCATTACATTGCATGACTTTTGTAAAATTAGAGATTTTCATCTCATTCATCACCCAAAAATTAGTTTTTTAGCTTCATTAATGCGTACCTACTAATTTTTACACGATGTATTATTTTTGAAAAGTTGGATATTTTTAGTATATTAAGTAGGCATGTAGGGTCCCATGCATAGTCCATCTAGATTCCTTACGTACACTTGATTATTTGACATTATTTAATTTTATTTCTGTAGGAGAAATCAAGAGTGAGACCTGCATTGGTGAAATTTGAGAGAGATCAAAGGTGAGACACCCTTCATGGAGGGTCCACATATCTTAATATCTTGGGGGAGTTGGCTAGTCAAAGTTGCAAGAGAGGAAGAGTACCAAATTAATATGGGAAGATAATCAAATAAAAAAGTAAATAAAGAGTCCAAACATGCCTTGGACGTCCAACATGGGTCCCACACATCTCATTGCATGACAAACATAGAAGTTCACTTAATTGCACCATTATTATCGAAATTTTCGGGGATAGCAAATTGAAATGGTCATAACTTTCAATCCGAGTATCATTTTAGTGCAATCTACATACTGTTGGAAAGGTCTTTTTGAGTAGATATCCATGGAGTCCAAGATTATATAAATCAGACCTATATTAAGGGAGATATGACCTCGGGAAGTTGGCTGTTATAATTCTTTGCGGGAATTACAAAACATTTTCAAATTTGGAAAGATGAGAGATGTTTGAGGAGTCAATTTGGCAAGACTTGGAGCTCAAGAGACCACACTTAGTAACAAATCCTCTCCAATTCAAATTCTTTCCAAGTGTGAAGCCTAGCTTTAGTCCTAACCAATAAATCTCTACAAATAAAGAGACAAGTCCTAAAAGTGAGTGGACATCTATAAAACCAACTCAAAAAGGGGGATGGAAAGAATCTCACGTGTAACACTCCCTCTCTCCAATTCCCTTCTTTCTTTTCTTCCTTTCTTGTTTTTCATTAATATTTTTTTTTCATATTTTTTATTTTGGTAGCCTTGGGCCATGATCCAAGGATTTATTTTGAAGGAGAATCTTTGGGAAGGAGAAGTTGTAAAGATGAAGCTCTCAATGAAAATCACATTGTTTGCAATGGATGAGTAGATCCTTGGATCAGAGTGTAAGATGAAGTTAAGTGTTTCTCTTCGCTAATCTATGTGATATTTTTGTCTCTTGTGTATTGATTATAATAATAAATCTGCTGCCTTTTGTCATTGACAACCTATGTTATTCAATTTTCTTATTTGAACAATGCTAATCATGTATGTTTTCTTAATAGATTATTCTTAGATTGATATTCTTTGATAATCTATCTTTGATTAATATGTGATATTTAGTTAAGTTCATAATTTCATTAGGTGAAGGAGATTTTTGCTTTAAATAAATTGTGAAAAATTGTGCTCTTTGATAGACAAATTATCCAAATCAGAACATTGATTTGTTTCTGATTTGAAGGATTTTTGGGACAAATTTTATTTTATTGATTGCATAGAATAATGATGGAACTACTTAATGGATTCATGATATTCTGATTTGTATTTTCTCATATTTTATTTCTTTATTTTTTTTCCAGTATTATTATTGTTTTTTTTCCTCTCTTGTCATTATCATTGATAAAAAAAATCAGATTTTAGTAAACGAAAAAAAAAAGAAGATTTCAGTAGTGCTCCCTGTGGGATTCGACCTGTACTTGTCACTGTCTCGATATGACAGCTGTGCACTTGCAGTATTAAAAGATTGAATTTAATTTCACATCAAGTTTGCAAAAGAAAGCTTCATTCATTAAAAGATGAAACTTAATCACAATCTTAATAGGATACTAAATCAAATAATAATAAGAAACATAATCATAATATAACACTACCTTGAAGAAATCTAAATCTAATGTAATCTAATCTAATATTAACTCCTTTCCCTATCTAACCTTCTCCAAAATATTCTCTAATGCACAATGCTCTGGTGCGTCCACCTGTCACTGAGCTTAACATGTGAGGCAGCATATGGGGTCCACCTCATCACGGATCCAAATGAACCATCCAACCCCCCACCCCCTATTTGTCATAGGATCCCATGGAGTTGCACCAATCCATTGAGACTAAATTGATGATAGAGGGGAGTAAAAAAGAAGTTCGATATAAAACCATTAAACTTGTGGGTAATGGGTAAGTTGTTGGAGTCTTCAAAATGATTTGAAGTTTAATATATGGGGCGATCCCATATAGATCTTTCCATCCATTAATCTTTGGAGGGGCTTCAGGTGAGCCTTAGCCAGCATCTGCCCTGCACAGTACCACGCGAGGTGGATGCATGGGAGTTTTGTACTTCTCTAATATATTCTTAATTTGTTTGTGAAGCTATCCAATCCAGTTAGTTGAGATGCTAAATAGCCAATGTTGATCAAAGGCTCCAATGTTTAACATTCATCATCCGTGGCAGGACCCACATGATGGATGGTAACAGAGGAGGAAAATAACTGGAAACTTTTGTAAGCCCATACAAAACATATGAAGTGTGTGCATGCCATCAACGAGCATTTTGTGTAACATTTACTCCTCTCCTTCCTTCCTTTCCTTCCATTGATTCTTCTTCTTAGTTATAAAAAAACATATTTACATACTCTTGTTTGGAACAGCTTGCAAATCGATCGATTCTAAGAAATATAGGCATATGAACCATCAAATACAAATAAAAAAACAGGATAAATAAATGCATTCTTCTTGCTCTTTCATAGTCAAACTAAAAACTAGGAAAATGAGGTCTGTGTTTGTTGTACGTCGACGTCTGACTAAAAAGATAAGTAAAAAAAAAAAAATGGTTTTTATCTTATTCTAGTGTTAGCACACTTCAAAAGCTTTGTGATGAGAACAAGTAAAAGCATGCTTATGCATGCATGAAATTCTATATATGGAATTATAGTATATATCATGACCATCGCCTTTCACATGGATGGCCTCAAATGGACGTCTAAACAATTTACCAATGTGACTAATTGAACGTTTGTGTATAGTCGTCACATTTGTAAGCCAAGGGTGCATGTGGTGAGGACTGAGGAGTGCAGCTTGGGTGGGGCTGCATGGCCCGACCCCAACCAAAGTGAAAGTCTGGTTACATTTGTTTAGGACCAGGACTAGATTTTGCAATAACCCATATGAAATTTGGGTCAGATTTGGATTTGAGGTTTGAATGCTCAGTGACCTGAAATTCAACATCTATAAACATATGTCAGCATGCCTATGTGGCAAACAGGTCAAGTTGGGTCCAAACAGGTTGAGTTGATAAGCGGTATCTATGAGTTTAAGTCCAACCCATAGATGACCCATTTTTAAAAAGGGTAAACTAAGTTCAACCCTCACTCCATGCGTGTAGAATCTTGGTCCAAATCCAACCTTTTCTAATATTAAGGCTACTTTTGAGTTAGATTGCAGGCCCAAAAAAGCCCAACATAAGCTAAGCCTATTCCATATAAAATAGACTATTCTAAGTACTAAAATATTCAACCACCAAATTCTTAAATGGGTTTAGATATGCCGGTCAAGTCTAATCCAACTGACCCGCATATTGGTCATGCGAGTCAAATGTTGGTCGAGTCATATTTTGCCACCCTTATAAGATTTTGTTCACATAGTCTATCATATGTCCTTTCGAAAACAAACCAAATCAGAAATTTAGACACCCAAGTTGATCGATCTCACTCAGCCCAGCTCAGGCCAAATTGTATTTCAGTTGGAAATTCACAACTCAAGTCCGGCCCAGCTCAATTCAGGCTTTTCACTCCCTTTATGAATCAGGCCTGGGATTGGGCTTACTTACAGAAAGATACAGTTGGGCTTTGGTTGAACGAATACCCGACCCACCTGATTTGCATCCCTAGTTACCACAAAGGGTTGTACAATGTGCAAGACCAATATGCATTGTTGTTAATTTCGTTTGAGAGACTATATATTTTGATTTTGACTCTATGTAAAACTTTTGGGCTGATTTGGCATTTTAGTGTTTCATTTCAGAGTTTTATTTCAAAAAATATAAACAATTTAAAACTACACATACTTGAAAAAAAAAAAAGTCTAAATCCCAATGATATAAATTATATAAAACTAGGGTTTTTGATAGCTAAAAGATCTTTGCCATTCAAAATAAACTGAAAAGAACTATTGAAATGTTACCCTAGTGGATGACATTTTTGTTAATAAAATAAGCTAAAATGAAGATTTTGATTAACAAAAAAAAAAAAAGCCTTGGGTCGGTTCGTTACACTAAAATTTCGGCTGATTCGATCTAAAAGAACTGAATATGAAATAAAGATTTTGATTTAAAAAAGCCCGAGATTTAAGGGCGTGTTTGACACTTAACTAGTTAAAGTGAAGTGAAGTGAATCTAGATAAAAAATGACAAGGGGTCACATCAAAAGTACACAATTTCAATATTTCCTCCTAATTTTTCAAAAAAAAGTAAAAAAAGCAACATCTTTTCTCCACTAAAAGACAAAAAAACTCCACTTTTCTATACAAAAAGTCAAAAAGATTCCATACAAAAGAACTAAAAATAAAACACCATCATAACATCTTATATTTTATTCTCTCTTGATTGATTTGATGACTCACCTCACCATACTTCAATTCACCACATATCCAAACAGGCCTTAAGAGTTTTTTGGGGGGTTGTTTGGTTCGGTATACCAACCGAAGTGAATAATTTCGGCTGATTCGATCTAAACGAATTGAATTTGACTACTATGCTAACATGACAACCTAATTCAGTAAATAAACTAATAACTTAAGAAGCACATTGAAGTTCTTGTGATGTAATTATATTACGTTGCCTATTTAATAAACGATATTGACACTATCAAGTTGAATTGGAGTTGGTAATAGAAACTTGTATAGTTAAAATATAAGGAAGAAAGAGAAGAAAGAGATGGCATGGTGACTTGTTCATTTCCTCTGGAATGTGTGTGCGATGGCTCTAATTTTCCAACAAGGAAATTTAGCACGCGGCTTTGGCGTGAAGGTGATGGTGATATGTGTATCATATGTTTGGAAAAATTCATCCATGTGGTCCTTCCTATATATCATTATCCTCCTTGCTATGATATCTATATACACTTAATTGTAGCACACCAGCTCAATAAAAACTTTGATGTATACACTTAGGTGATTGATTGTTCAAGTTTAGAAGAAACTTCGCCTATGCAAAATGACACCCATATATTAATGCCAGATTTGGTACCAATATTACAATCTTTAGATATGGATTGTACCTTTTTTTTTTTTTTGAAAATTTAGATATAGATTATACTCAACAATGCAAGTACTTTGGTATCAAAAGTTTTGGTATTTCAATTTTCCTTCTACTCTATCTGGATGTCAATCTAACAATGATCTTATGTATCAAAAGTCTTGGTATTTCAATTTTCCTTCTACTCTATCTGGATGTCAATCTAACAATGATAGTGATTGGAGCTGTAAATCTAGAATGGGTCTTAGTTGCCCAGTCGTTTTTTTAATCAGTAATGATAACTTTTATCAGAAGGAAAAGAATTACAAATCATCATCATAAAGGGCAAAAAAAAAAAAAAAAAAAAAAAACAATGGTGTAAGAGATATATAATGAAATCAAATCCAATACCAAGGGACAAACCCACACAAATTAAAAGAACGATCTGCCCCTTGCTTAGCTAGAGAGTCGTCGTACCATTGGCAGATCTACTAACATGTACAAAAGAGACATGCACCCTAAAATGCAGTAGTCTCAATCTCGTTAGGTAGGACCGTATCTTCCAAGGAACCTTGGAGGATTTTATCCATGAAATAGCATTGAAAGAGTCACTCTCCACTATTACCTTGTTGGAAAAAAACTCTTAATTAACGATCTAGAGAGTTTCCAAAATAACCAAAACTTATGTTTCGTTAGAATCTTTAATCCCGATATATTTTAAAAGCATAAACAATAATACTTCCCCTTTATGATTTCTTGACATTCCTCGTCCGCCATGTCCATTGATCATTGAAAACCAAGCAATAAATTTAGTGGTTAGGATAGACCAAAGTGATGGTCCCTATATGGGGATGGAAAAATCTGACCCAATTGCTAACAAACTGCGAACCCACGTAACCCGACCCGCAATATATACAGGATGGTCACAAGTCAGGAAAACCTGATACACATTTAAACGGGTCCAAAAATGAGTAGGGTTAGGGTCAACCTGCATATATAAATCCATTTAAAATTTTTAATAATTCAATATTTTGGTACTTGGAATAGTCTATTTAATATGGAATAAGTCAAGCTTATGTTGGGTCTTTTTTGGGCCTGTAAATTAACTCAAATATGGCTTTAATATTTGAAATGGATTGGGTCTGGGCCAAGATTCATTGAGTTGTGTGGGCTAAATTTGTTGACCTGCATTAAATGGGAAAAACATGGGTAGGGTTAGGTTGACCCACATCCTCTTGACCTGTTTTAAACGGGTCGAATTCGGGTCGAGCGTCAACCTTTAAATTTTCCCTTTACATCATGTACTTTCTCTTTTCATTTCATCACCACCTAACATTCAGTTCCATATAACATAACATGCCTTACCATCATTTTGTAAAAGCACCCATTGATCAAAGTAGCACTCTACAATCGCATAACAAACCACTGCACTAAATCTCTACATTTTACAAAAATCAATTTATTAAACCCATTGATGATCATGCTATCTAATGGTGATAGGTGTGACCTTGTGACTCATTAAGCTGTAGTTGACTCACTTGAAATGCACAGGTGGGCATCCATGGGGAAACTTACCTAGACTTTTTAACAGATGAGTGGTAATTGACAAGGTTACAGCAAGAAGTTTGACAAATGGGGTAAAAAAATGAATATTCATATTACTAGTCAATCAATACTTAACTTGGTTAGGCAGTTATTTGGTACAAATACATTTTTAAACCATCTCTTCTTACAAGTTTATGCTGTACCATCCCTTTCAAGCAGGTGATTCTACCCAGATGTACATTCAACGACTAAGATTTGAGCGGTTTCAGCGTCACAGTCTGGACCTGCTTCTCACTAGACTCACTTGCATGTGGGCTTTCATTGTCTCTCCTTTCATATTCCTGTTTGAGCTCCTGCAAGCGTCTTGATACCTATCGACAGCAGATTTATCAGAATTATGACAGAAGATCTACACTTTTTTTTTTCAAATTGCATTTACTTTCTTCCAGTCAAACAAACCAACCTGTAAACAATATCGCAATGTTTTCGTACACATTAAGCCCCGCTTTTTTCTTCTCTCTTGTTGATAGATAATAAGTTTAGCACGTCGGAAGAATATTACAGTATGAAATGGTTATAAATTTTTATTTCTGAAGGTCAAAATGTCAGAGTGAACGATTCAATCTAAACTAGTCTGACCACAGGCCTGATCCTAGTTTGACCATAATATCAAAATGTTGACAATGGAAAGAGGAAAAGGGATAAAGATGTTGGGGCATTATTCACCAGTTTGTACAGCTTTTGACCTGTGGCCAGAAAATTATAGGTTCACCCCTCTTTGAACAGGTCTGGATGGTTTTTACCTTTGATGGAAAGCTACGATACCCAGATACTTCAAAATATCAAAATATCACGTCGTATCTTATCTGATACTTCATTTTATGTGTAAAATCTGTGTCCAGGTCTGGATGGTTTTTAACCTTTTGACGGAAAGCTACAATACCTAGGTACTTCAAAATAAGCAAAGCATCATGTCATACCGTATCCGATATTTCACTTTATGTGTAAATCTGTGTCCCTGCCAATGGCATTTTTGGGCATCATAGATGGAAAGTCAGAAAGGGCAATGGTTCTAAACTTCTAGTTATATCAGTTCTGAACAACAAGGCAGTCCGTGAGATACAAACAGGGCAGTCCACCAGAGATGCTCTGGAAACACAACAAATGCCGAAAGTTCACCTTGCATCCCTCTTACTTCACAAACATAGGATTTGCAAGAAATTTCACAGATGAAATTATGAAGCCTTTTTTTATTTTTTATAGAGGTCATCATTGTTGGTGGGCTGGCTCAAATTTCTTCTAGGTTTCCATTAAGAAACTACCCAATCTCCAAATAGAATATTATCTTCAAGAAGTTGTCCCCTCACAATTAGTGAAAGATGGAATATGAAATTTTACTCACAAAAAACTGTTACTGCTAACACCATTGTACCACTACCACCTATGCTATGAGCAAAGCACAGATTTAAAGAGATAAGTGCAAAAAGGGTCAGCACTAAACAAGTCCAGCCGTCCTTGAGCTATCCAATGTGCTGCACTAAGACCTACAGATGTGGCATGATGGTCACTGGTTAGGATGATTCATCAGGTGGGTCCCACCAAGGTTCAGTTAAAAGATAAGAAACTCGCTAGCCAAACAAGTCTTCACTGGCTGACTGGTATCCTACAGATGGAACAGGAAAGGGTGCTAGCAGTAGTCAGCATTGAAAAATTAACGGAAAGGTGATCGACTGTCAAATAGAACTGGCCAATCCACTTGACTTGAGGTGCATATCCATTGTAGGACCAACCTTAATAAATATTCCACACCATTGGCCATCATGCGATGCATCCAGGTTTGAATATAAATCAGTGTAGTGTAGAATGTTAGCAACTTGGCATAAATATTGAAGGATGAGAGGACAAACCTTGACTGAGTATGCCATTGGAAGTAGTGTGTCTGGATTCATAGCATCCTCTGGGAAGTTACGCAAAGCATGTATAAGCTTCTCAAAAGGTAATTTGATCTGATGAAAAAAAGGATGCCTTAGATAAGTAGAAACCATAATGTATGAACGGTGTTGTGCTTAAAGTAAACTAAAATACAGAAGTGCTCACTAAGTCATCCTCGCAATATCTCAACAGGGCCAATCCAACTTTGAACACAATCTTGACACCCTGTGTGCAGTTAATCAGTAAGTTAAAGACCCAATCAGAAATGTAAGTACAAACATCATTTGATAATAATTGAAAGTAACTACATCATAGAAGGATATTTATCAGAATCTATATCACTGAAAAATAATACATAGATTGGGTAGCAAATGGTTCTAGGCTATCTGTTTCTTTGCTAGCAATGAGTAGAGCTCAAATCTCGTTCCTTCTGCTTGTTATCGTTAGAGGTATATATTGAGCAGCATCCTCATTTCATTTCTCTTTGCCAACCATAGGAATCCACTATAATATTCCTGGATTGCTTTGTCCCATAGTTTATACTAAGCCAATTCCATCCTGGACTGTTTTCCCACTATTATACTATGCCACTTTTAAATCTAAGTGAAATTTCTTTGCCTTGTATTCTGATGAATATAAACTTATCAGATGATCATATATAGAAGAAAACTTTGAAAAAGATTGTAAAGAACAAACAATACTCGATTCAACAGAGTGAAGGATCCTTAATAGAAACCTAGAAGAAAAATGATGGATAAGGAGGCCTATAATTCAGCTTGACCAATGGGTCAGCCCACAAGTCAACACTGTATGAGTTGTCAATAGATATTAGATAGATTAGTTTCCTTAACAAAACATGTAAAATTTAGGGATGTACACGGATCGGATTGGTGCGATTGGGCCAAATCCGTCACGGCGTCACCAATTCGTTACCTACAGATTGACGGATTTGGAATCCGTCACCAATCCGTGGATGTTAAAATCCGATCCGATCCGATCCGTGGAGGACCGGACTGGATCGGATTAATCCGTTCAGTCTAATGTTATAAAAAATATATCAAACATGTTGTAAAAAAATTCAGCATACAAGCTAACAATCCACCAAAAAATACAAATTACAAATACAAATTACCAATTGATCAATACAAAGAGTTGTTTTTATCTATATTACAACCAAAAGAGATCTAATCAACAAAATAGTGCAAGAACATAGAACAAAATAGTGCAAGAATATGGGTTTGGGAGATGAAGCCACGAATGGGGGTAGGGTTTTGGGGATAAAGGTTCGTAGGGAATTACATTTTTCCCCCTCAAAATTTTATTTATTTTATATTTAGACATCTTAATTTATATTTAGACCCATTATATATATTTTTTATATTTAATGTCTACAGATCGGATCGGATTGAATCCGCGGATTGAGGGTGAAATCCGCCACCGATCCGTTTCTAACGGATTACAAAATTTTCAATCTGTCACCAATCCGTTTACCTTCGGATCGGACAAAAATCCGTGGATCGGATCGGATCGGATTTACGGATCGACAGATTTTTTGTGCACCCCTACCTGTAATCTTGTAATCAGATCCATAATCAGATCCGCTAATCTAGGCTACAGTATTATATATGTATCTATCGTCAATACAATCACAAGCATTCTCTTGCAATTCGTCTCTCCCTTGAATGCTTCTGTGAGATCTATTGTATGCTTCTGCATTGGTTCAAGGATCTCTAACAACAGCAACATATGTAACTATCAATTCGAGTGTGCATGTTATGAATGTAAACCTAAGTTATGAATTGTAAACCTAAGCCTACTTTTTCAGCTATCTAGATTTATCATTAAATGTAGATCAGTTGATTCCAGTGCACATACACACTGGATAGGTTGTAATGTAGATCAGTTGATTCCAGTGCACATATACACTGGATGGGTTGCAATCTGCAATGCAGACATGGAGGCTTGGCAAAAACATCTCACAAACATCCCAAAAGGACTCGGACATGAGATGGAAAAATGAAAATGCTTTAGTTTCACGTGAGATAATTTAGCATTTTCAAATGAGATGATTTTTTAAATTAGTATTTATGATAGTGAAAAAAATTAAAGCATAGAAGCTAGTCATTGAATGATCCAAAATTAAGTCCCATTCCCAAAATCTGAATTCTTTTCCATGAGAAAAAGAATATGAAAAAACCCAAAATCTGAATTCTTTTCCACAAGAAAAAGAATATGAAAAAACAAAAAAACAGATACATTTGGATAACTAACCTCATAAAGGAAAACATCCCAGATTCGGAGAGCCAAGTGAAAAGGGAAAGAGTATGAGAAAACAGTTATGAACCACTGACTGGCATACATGCTTGGATTAATCATTTCATGCAAGAAGTGATCTCCCAACTTTGGCAAATTCTCTTTCACCAATTGCTCAAACTGGGAGAGATATTGTTGCACAAGTGGCAATCCCACCTAGTTACAAGCACAAATTAATGGAAATAATATTAGAAATTAACATTGAGAATCAAAGAAAAATAACTTGACATAGTCCAAGCAACATACAATTTAGCAGTTGTTAAAGGGGTTCGACAAGGTAAAAATAAGCGCCAAGCTACTTTGTTTTCTCATCCTCTGGGGCTCCTTAAGCTTAATTTTGATGGAAGTTTTGTCCAACCAAATCAAGGAGGTATTGGAGGTGTTATAAGGGATTGTAGTGGTAATGTGTTGAGGAGTTTTTCAGGGCCTGTGTTTTGTTTAAATGCTAATGAAGCACAGGTTTATGCTCTTATTGAAGGTGGGATGATGTAAAGCAATTATTGAAGGTGATTATTTTTCAGCTATTCAGTGGGGTTCTGTGAAGATTTCTTATCCTTAGAGATTGATGGATTGGGTGGAGGAGATTCAAGATATTTCCAGACGGTTAGAGGCTACTTTTCGTCATGTTTTACGAGAAGCAAATATACAGGCAGATGATCTAGAGAAGGAGGGAGTTTTTCGATCTTCTATTAATTTTGATGTTTAATCTTTTTGTATTTTAGTAGGTGTTGCGTTTTTGGTTTGTTTCTTTCGTGTTTGTAAGCTGGTTTTGGCTTTGTTTTTTGTTTCTCTTTTTGGTAGTAATATAATTTACAATTATCAAAAAAAAAAAAAAAGACTAACTAAATCAACCATACACAATGGGGAGAAAATGCCAAGAATTTTCAGAATGAATGCAGCACTACCTGATATAATCCTTCCATTGGTGCATGAACAGCACCTTTCAACAAAGCAACTAATAGCCAAAAAGCATCTTCTTCACTCATATATAGAAGCAATAAACCTGCTAAAAACCCCATTCCCTGCATTTTACCAGCAGTTATATTAAAATATATTCCAAATTCACAACAGTGTCACAGCAAGTTTATTAGACCCAAACCTGAACATATCCAACATCTCTGTCATACACAGAGTACGCCTTCAAAACATTATATAGGGACCTTTGACCCGGTCCATGCCTCTGCTGAAAGAAAACATGGGAAGGGAAGGTACGAGAAATATCCCGAATTATGTCCAGTTCTGACGCTGATGTCTCATATATCACTAGTTGCTGCAGCAGAAGCATACTTGAATCAGAACTAGCCAAAAAGTAATTTCCTACAAAACATTACTAAGATACCATTTTTCCGTAATGTATTACCTACAACTGTCTCATACAACATATTGCTATTGCAACGCATATGATGAAATTCAATATTAAGCTTGACATTGTTCATCTTTATGCAAAATGGACACACGTGGGCTAGGGTGTCAAAGAATGTAAGACCAATATAAGAGGTGCCAGATACAAGACAGAGAAACCTAATATGATACATCCATTAAAATATATTCAAATGTTAAAAATCAATATAAAACTTGGGATGCAACTTAAACTGTGAGAAACCACTAAGCCCACATGTGACATGTCCCAGCCCACATGAAAATATGAGACTTGGGCAGGGTTTGTTTGCACGCACACACACATTGACACCCGGAATATATATATATATCCTTGCCAACAAAGAAAACCCAACCATAGAACTCTGTACCATGCAAACAGAGAAACAGGTCATGGATCTGAAGTCGCTGTGGATCCCCAAGCTCCTTTTCTCTTCCAGGTTCTTCTCTCTCTGGGGTTTTACTTTTCCATTATGGGGTATTTCTGAATTTGAGGTAAGGTTCTGATTTTGAATTCAGGCTCATGCTCGGGTTTAACAAATTGAGTTTCATTTGAGCTTTAGGCCTACCAGTGGCATCAGACCAGGCTTCCACTAGGTCAATACCCAATCCGGCCCAGCCAAGTTGCACCCCTATAAAGATGATAGTATAAGAGGAGAAAAGAGTTAAAGTAAGAATTTCATTCAAGTGTCCACATGCCTGACATGGAAACAAATACCAGATAAGGGTTTTTTTTTTTTTTTTTTTAAATTAAAGTGCACTAGTTGTGCTACATTATTTCATCTTAATTTTCTTTTAGTTAAAGAACCCAACAAATCAGAAAAATATTAAAACTTCATTTAATATGTACATATTTTGCATAGGCATAATATTGCCCAATGATTCTATGCCGATAAAACCCCAATACAATGAGGTGTACATTTATAATTTAACTACGAAGCATTCTCTTATCACAAACAATGTGAAGTGTGTTAGTTATTTTGTTCAGAAAATGACACCATTTGAAAGCAGGAGACCGTATCCAAGTGTAAATAATACATACACACATATATATATGTATATATATATAGGGAGATGCTCTTATGCACCACCTTGTCTCTCATAGTAAGGTGAGAGATGCTCTCATAGGAGCATCTCCCATGTGTATGTATATATATATATATATAGATGGGAGCTGCTATTGGCACACAAAAAATCTCCCTTCCCACACACACATTAAAAAAATAATAAAAAAACCCTATGAAGTTACATTTTTGTCCACCCTCCTTTCTCTCCCCCACCTTTCTCCAAGTCCGGCGCTGCCCTGCACCGGCGGCGGCCACTGGCTCCGGCCAGGGACGATGGCGAATCCCTTTCCTCCCCTCCATTCCCTCCCTCTCCCTCTCCCTCTCCCTCTCCCATTGTTTTCTCCCCCTTCTCCCTCTCTCTCCCTCCCCATCTCTACCTCCGGCCTGGACCGACGGCGTCAATGGCGACGACGGAGAAGCCGAGGCGGGGGAGGGATAGGCCGACGTTGGCAGCGACGGTGGTCTTTCTGATGCCGCCCTTGCCGGAGGTGATGTGGCGCCTGAGAGGTGGGGTTTCCGATTCCACTGGAGGACGGAAACGATGTGGGTTTTTGGGTTGATGGGTTTTACAGTATTAGAGAAGATGGAAGGAGGAGAGTGGAAGGGATATGAAGAGGAATGTGGTTTCAAGGAAAGCAGTTGCAGAGAAGACATTGCTACAGCAAGAAGAAGAAGAAAGAGGGGAATTACTTTGAGAGAGGATGAAAAGATTTTCCTTGGAATAGGGATTTCAGGGAGTGGAGGAAATGCAGTAGTGGTGACAAACAGATGATGGAGAACTCAAGAGAAAGGGAGAGGGAGAGGGAGGGAATGGAGGGATCCGCCGCCATCTCTGGCCGGAGCCGGTAGCCGCCGCCGGAGGTGGAGGGAAGGTGGGGGGAGAGAAAGGAGGAGGGTGGGCAAAAATGTAACTTCATAGGGTTTTTTTAATTTTTTTTAAATGTATGTGTGAGAAAGGAGATTTTTTGTGTGCTAGTAGCAGCATTATTTCATCTTAAAGTGCACTAGTTGTGCTACATTATTTCATCTTAATTTTCTTTTAGTTAAAGAACCCAACAAATCAGAAAAATATTAAAACTTCATTTAATATGTACATATTTTGCATAGGCATAATATTGCCCAATGATTCTATGCCGATAAAACCCCAATACAATGAGGTGTACATCTATAATTTAACTACGAAGCATTCTCTTCTCACAAACAATGTGAAGTGTGTTAGTTATTTTGTTCAGAAAATGACACCATTTGAAAGCAGGAGACCGTAACCAAGTGTAAATAATACATACATATATATGTATATATATATATAGGTAGATGCTCTCATAGGAGCATCTCCCATGTGTGTGTGTGTATATGTATATATCTATATATATATATATATTTATATCTGCAAGATCATAGACAAAGAAGACTGAAAAGGTTACCTCATAAACCCCAGGGTTCATCAGCAAGAGGTCTCTACTCCCAGAAATCAGCTGCCACACAAGACCTCTTAAGCAATCAGGAATTCCCTTTCTTATACGTCTTTTAACTACATGAGGTTTCCTTCTAACATAATGCTTCCAGTCACTTCCACCAACCCCAATCATTTTCCTCCATTTCCTAACCCTCCTCTCCTCCCTAAAAATGGTGCACATTCAAAGGGCATATCAGCGAGTGTACTGCTCATAGCTAAAACAAAAAATAAAAATACCAACCAAGTTCAATTAAATGAAATATGAAATGGTAATAGCCAAATATTTCATAGTTAATAAGAATATGATCATTGTTAGCAACAGAAACATCTCACAATAATAAATGAAAAGAACAACCTATAAAACAAATTGCCATCCATAATCATTGGCATATAATGGTGTAGGCTGTTCAAGATAAGCATAATTTTCGAGTTCTGCGACGGAAATTGAAACACATTTGTAACAAACATTACACATGAAGAACCATTCAATACATCACGAGCCTACGGGCATAGCGGCATAGCCTTGTAATGCAAGACTGGGCAGCTATAGGCTGTGCCAATTCTCTTGGAAACCAAAATCGATAGGGCCAGAAACTCTAAACACCAAAATTGACGGAGAAAAGAGCTAAGTTTGACTGCAGATTTGGATCACAATCTGAAACTTGAATATGAACTAGGATTTAGCACCTCAAATCAAACACAAAAGGCACACAAAAACACAATTGGAGAGACAATCTTTGAGGTTTTATCAATACCATCAAGAAAATAAACAAAGTACACTTATAGGGGAGGGGAGTGGTTTACCAGCTCTTGTGGGGTTCATTGTTCCATCTCTATTCTTCCACATTTTGGATTATTGAAATTAGTTACAACTCATTCCATAAGTGAAACACAAAGATTAAACTCTCTCCTTAATAGGATTCCTAATAGAAGACTCAAAAACACCACTTGTGAGCTTGACATCTGCATAAGTCATAAAACAAGGGCACCGTGTGGGCTTCTCCATCCATTTGTTTACAGTGTCATCCTATCATTCCCCATTCCTGCACCGCTCCGCCCCGTCCCACCCCCACCCTTCATCTTCCCTCTCCCTACTGAAGTCATTGTTGAGTGTTTTGGCCTTAGTGCGGAAGGCCTTTCAGATTAATAGACATATCACAACATAATACCATACTAAAAACCTAAGCCATTAACAAAAATGAAGGGAGTAAATCCTAGCCATTAAAATTCATTAAAAAAATAAAGACTATAAAGACTTCTTAATCTGGAACCCCTAATCTGAATAAAATAACAACGCAAAATTATAGTTTTTACTCAACATAGAGGAGCTTTTCCAAAGTGGTAGCATGTTAGTTGGAAGATTGTGAACACCTTGAAATTGTCATGAGAAGTGGGTGCTATGTAGGCCACACAGGGTCATCCATATTGAGCATGTGTCATTTTTTCCCCTTTTGTTTTCCTAAGATATAGTGGCAATGGCCATCCTTTCGATTTCATGTAACAACTGCAGGGTTATCCTACAAAAATAAGTATTGTATAGGCAAATTTCAGATGTGCATGTAACTGCCAATAATAATAAAGAAAAAGGTAACTGTTCAAAAATAAAAGAAAAAAAAAACCCATTTATCTAATTTAGGTAATATAAATATTTCAAGGTCCACTTTGATGAATATGAAATCACTGTCAGTGCTGATAATCAAAGAAGTACATGGTTGATCTAAGTGTGACTATTTTTGCAATAACAAGGAACCCACATTCAGTGGAACAGTGTTTATCCACCCTTTTCTACTGGAAACAACATCCGCAATGTTGCAGGTTGGACCTGTAACATAATGGATTGAATTTGCATGGAATGATACACCAAAGTTTGCATGGGGGTTAACAGATGTATCTTAAGCAGGTCAAATGAGAGACAGAATAAAAAAGCAAAAAGGGATCCTTTGTCTCCATTGAGTAACATCTTATTCTCTTAACGACTCACACATCATCCCATTCTGGTAGAGTTGAGGCATTGTATGTTTCAACGAATATGCTGAATGAGCCAAGCTCTATGATCATACAGCCAGATCACTTTAAGGGCCCACAAGGGACCGACGTCCCATTGTTTCAATGTGATCCTTATTTGGGGGAAGGTATTAATAATCAGAATAAGGGTGCTGTGGTCCTGTGGATCCTGAACGTGGTAAAGGTGAAAGATGGGGAGATTGTTCTTCAGTGGATGATGATGTTTCATCTGAAGACAAACAGGAGGAAAATCTGGACAAAGCAGAGGACCTAGCCTTGGTGTTGGCGGATGATATTCATTCCATGCCTCTTATTGTTGACACCAATTTTGGTGAAGCGGAAGAATCAAGGATTATTGAGGAAAAATTAGTTCAAATAGCCAATATCTTGGGAATTTCAATGCATGATCAGCTAGGGGATTTGAGGAGTTTTATCCATAACATGTTGCAGAAGGAGAGGGATCAGTATGTTGAAATTAACAAAAGTAAGAAAAAAATCAGAGTTCAAAGGGAGTTAGATAAATTGGCTTGTTCAATCAATTACGAGTGAAAACAAGGTGAAGCTCTTGTGGAAGTATGAAGATAATTTCCTGTTATATTCGCGGAATGAATTCTATGTCAAAGAGAGCAGTGTTGAAGAGTATGATCATTTCTTTAAAAGGGGAGTGTGTTTTTATTCAGGAGACAAAAATGGAGGTCTTGGATGCTCAAGTTATCAGAGCAATATGTCCTTGGTCAGATTGTCAGTTTGCTTTTTGCCCTTCTATTGGTGCGTCAGGGGGAATTTTAATAGTTTGGAATGCTTCTTATTGGCAAAAGTTGGATGAATTTGTAGGACGATTTTCTGTTTCTGTTTTGTTGAAAGATGTCAGATGTAATGCTGAGTGGGTGGCTACTTCGGTTTACAAGAATGGCGAAAGAATGCTTTTGGTAATTCTCTGGTGCGTAAGTTGCAGTTGCTTGCTGATATTCAGGTTTTAAATGAAAAGGAAGAAGCAGGAACTTTTGAAGAGGTGGATCGGTTAAAAAGACAGTCATATCAAGAGGACTTACAAAGGCTGATTTTTCAAGAAGAAATTAAATGGAAACAGCAAACAAGAGATAAATGGTTGGAAGCGGGTGATCGTAATACAAAATTTTTTCACATGGTTGCCAGTGCTCGCCGTCGTGTAAACAGGATAAACTCTATTATTGCTAGGGAGAGATTGTGGGATAAAAAAGCTGACATAGAAAGTGAAGTGGTTTCTTTTTACCAGAGGTTATACACTGCTGATAGTAGCGCGAGACCACGGATGGATGGAATTCCTGTTAGACAGCTTTCTTCTTCCAATGCTTCATCTCTAGAAGCTAATTTTTCTAAAGAGAAAATCAAAGACGCTGTGTTCGGTTGTGGTGGGGATCGTGCACCTGGTCCGGATGGCTTTCCTATTATATTCTTTCAGCATTTTTGGGATCTTCTAGAAGATGATTTGCTTATTTTCTTTAATGAATTCCATAAGAATGGAGTTATAACAGGGGAGTTGGGTGCCACTTTCATTTCTTTGATTCCTAAAAAGGAGGGTGCAATCTCTATCAAGGATTACCGGCCCATCAGCTTGATTGGTGGTTTGTAGATACTAGCAAAAGTTCTTCTTGCTAATCGTCTTCGAAGGGTGCTGCCAAAGATTATTTCTGATATTCAGGGTGCTTTTGTTGATGGTCGTCAAATTCTTGATAGTGTGCTAATAGCTCATGAGTGCATAGATTCAAGGAATCGACAACAACAACCAGGTTTGGTATGCAAGTTGGATTTTGAAACGGCGTACGATATGGTGGATTGGGGATTTCTACAATATATGATGGATCGCATGGGGTTTGGAGTGAAATGGCAAAAATGGATCTACAGTTGTAGTTCTTCTGCTCATTTTTCAATTCTGCTGAATGGTTCTCCTAAATGCTATTTGAAGAGTTCTAGAGGTTTGCGGCAAGGAGATCCATTATCTCCTATGTTATTTGTTATCGTGGCAGAGGCTTTGCATGCTTTGATGGAGAGAGTCAACCTAACAGGTTTAATTTCAGGTTCTTTTGTTGAAAATTATGATCATGGGGTAACTCATTTACAATTCGCAGATGATACTATTATTTTCTGTGATGCTTCTATGGTCCAAATTGATACTTTAAAACATTTGTTGAAATGGTTTGAGCTATTATCTGGGCTGAAGACTAACTATGAAAAGTGTGAACTGATTGGTGTTCGGGTGGTGGATAGTCTTCTTGATTCATTAGCTAATGCTTTTGGTTGTAAAGTTGGGAAGTTCCTTTCTAAATATTTGGGTGTGCCGTTATGTTTGGAGCTTCCGAAGAAAAGCTTGTGGACTCGGTGGTTGAGCGTATTGATAAAAAGCTTAGTTCTTGGAAGAGGAGGTATTTGTCTTTGGGAGGACGCATTACTTTAATAAAATCTGTTCTTTCCAGTATTCCAATTTACTATTTGTCTTGTTTCAAATGTCCTAAAAGTGTGCTGCGGCGGATTGAAAAATTCCAGCGTGACTTTCCTTGGAATGATGCTGTGGAGAAAAGAAAATATCATTTGGTTCGATGGGAAACTGTGTGTTCTCCTATTTCTCAAGGTGGTTTGGGTATTCGTTCAATCGAGAAAGTCAATAAAGCACTTCTTGGGATGTGGTTATGGAGGGTGAGAGAACCTGATGGAGGTTTGTGGAGACAAATTTTGATTAGTAAATATCAATTGGGTAATAAAGGATGGTGTGTGCAGAATAAGGATTATAAGAGTTCGGGTTTATGGAAATCTGTTCTTTCCGTTAAGGCTGATTTTGATTTACAAATCCGAAATAGGGTTCATGATGGCCAGCGGGTTAGCTTTTGGCATGCTGAATGGTGTGGGCAAAATGTGTTGAGTCATCTCTTTCCCAGTCTTTATTTATTGGATAGAAGGTCTAAAGGGACTGTTGCTGATTATTTGTCTTTTACAGGAGACCGTTTGTCTTGGGATTTCTGTTTTCGGAGGCATTTAACTGATGGAGAAATTTCTGACTTTACCAGCTTGCTTGGTATGTTAGATAAGTTTTATTTATCAGTTGGGAGAGGAGATAAAAGGGTTTGGAAGCCTGATGTTAAAGGTAATTTTTTCTGTCAAGTCTTTTTTTAATAGCTTGACTGAAAATTCTGATAGAGTGATTGGTTGGTACAGTTTTTGGGATCCTTCCGTACCTCCACGAGTTTTAGTTTTTACTGGATTGCTAGGTGGCATAAAATTTTGACTATTGACAAGCTTCGTCGATGAAACCATATTATAGTTAATGGGTGCCCTATGTGTTTTCAAGATGAGGAGTCGGTGCATCATTTGATGATCCATTGTCATTTTGCTTATAAAGTGTGGATCGCTATTCTTGACATGTTTGGTATGTAGTGGGTCATGCCTAGGGAAGTTGATGACCTTTTTCATCAATGGCGATTTGGATGCAAGTATATTTGTGGCAGAATCTTATGGAAATTAGTGTTGTATGCTACACTATGGAAGCTTTGGTTGGAGAGGATTGATAGATTATTCAGGAATAAGAGTAGTTCTGTGGTTGAGGTTGTTCGGTCTATTGTTTGGTCTGTTTTGGAGTGGGTACGGACTAAACAGGAGTTTGAAGGTGTTGATCTGAGTGATATTAATATTTCTTGGGTAGATACTTTGAGAGGACGTTGGTGTTGATATAATTGTTATGCCGTTCACTAACAGCTCGAGCTTTTGGTGTTACTGGTTATTAACATGGTATCAGAGCCCTTATAGTCTGTCCATTCAAGCATAAGAAGAGTTTCGAAGCAGTCTTGTTCGTCTGTGACTGTTCTGGCAATCTGATCAACAGTGGGCCCCATCTCAGATCATTCGACCACACCAGCAAGCAGCACCATTAGGGCCGCCCATTTATTCTTGGTTTTTTAAGCATTTTTTTCAAGATTTATCAGCTTCATCAGGTCAGTGTTTTACCCATTTTTCTGGATCGACAGTTTTTCAAGACAGTCCTTCCGTTTTCTCATCAGAATATCATCCAACCATTGGATCAGATTGGTTCTTCTTCCAATAGGGTCGAAAATTACTCTGGATGATAAAATAGAAGACTGATTAGTGCATAGATCATTCTGTGAGAAGAGCTGGTCATTCTAGCACAATTTTTTTTGGACGCCCAGGCACTATTTTCCTGTTTTCCTTATCATTTTCTGGGATTTCAGATCTGGGTACTGTTTGTGGTTGGATTTTTGAGGCTGAGATCACAGTGTGATCTGATCTTTCAATTGATCATTTAGTGGGTCCCACGGATCTCATCTGTTGTTCAATTTATGGTCGCCTGGAGCACATTTTGGGTCTTTTTTTGGGTTTTTGCAACTGGAATGCTCCCTGTAGCTGTGATCAAATCACTCAGTGAATCCTATCCCAGTCTGTTGGACTTTCTGTATTGAGATTTTTCAGATCTGGATAAGTTGTTGTGGCTGGATTTCCAATCTGACTTAGCATCTGGGCTGGAATTCTTCAAATTAAATCTGTTAGTCACTTATTTCTGTTCCTATGTCTTCTGATCGACCAGTAACGGGTATTACTGTCATTCTTGATGGCTCCAATTATCCATATTGGTCTCATCTCATGCAAAATTTTCTCAAAGGTCAAAAATTATGGAAATATATTGATCAGCAGATACCTCCACCAGATAGTAAGGATGCGAAATTTGA
Source organism: Litsea cubeba (assembly GCA_012931725.1). Taxonomy (NCBI): domain Eukaryota; kingdom Viridiplantae; phylum Streptophyta; class Magnoliopsida; order Laurales; family Lauraceae; genus Litsea; species Litsea cubeba. Next base: position 5,268,227 of record CM022946.1, on the reverse strand, counting down.
GGAATGGGAATCTTCCATCGGGAAAATAAATTCTTGGATTGCTAATTCTGTCAATCCATCTATTGGAAATCAATTGGCTAAATTCCATTATCCTAAAGATGCTTGGGATCATTTAGCACGATTATATACTCAGTCTAATGCTGCTCGAAGATATCAGTTAGAATGGGACATTAAAAATGCAGACCAAGGAAATGATTCCATTCATGATTTCTTCATCAAAATGACTGCCTTATGGGATCAGTTGGCTCTAATGGAACCCAATTTTAAATCAACTGATGATGCTCATACTTTTGAAGTCTATCGACAGCAGACTCGCCTGGTTCAATTTCTTATGGCCCTCCGCCCTGATTTTGAACATGTTCGTGGTCAATTATTACATAGGTCACCACTGCCTTTTGTGGATACGGCTCTCTCGGAACTTCTGGCAGAAGAACAAACTCAGCTTTCTCTTACAAGGAAGAAACATGTGGAACCCACACATGTACTGTCAGCAAATGTTAGTACCCCACATAATGATCGCTCATTTTCCCCTGGTACAAATGATTTTTGCAATTATTGTAAGAAGAAAGGACACTGGAAACGGGACTGCCCCACCAGACCTCAAAGGCCAAACAATAAGAACAAACACTCTGGTCAGCAGCCCAATCGTGGTCCCTTGCAATCTTACCAACAACGACCCTATGCAGCCAATGTTGCAGAAGATGATAGCTTTGTGCCTTCGCAAATGGACCTTAACTCTCAGATTCAGGCTATGGTTGATGAGCGCATGCAACAGTTGTTTCTGGCTTCCTCCACTGGTTCTGCCTCTCAGATGGTCACTACACCCTCAGCCTCTGGTTCTGCTATGACCATTTCTGGTCCGTCAGGTACTCTTGATACTACATGGATTTTTGATTCTGGTGCATCCTATCATATGACAAATGATGTTTCCAAACTTCATCATTGTTATAATCCTGCTAGCTCTCTCACCATTCACACTGCTGATGCCACTCCTCTACCTGTCTCCCTTATTGGCTCCGTTTCGACTAAGTTGCTCTCTCTCACTAATGTTTTGTGTGTTCCTCATCTGTCTATCAACTTAATTTCTGTTAGCCAATTGACTTCTTCTGGATTTCGTGTCTCATTTTCTTCGACTGGCTGTTCTGTGCAGGATCCGCGCACCGGGAGACAGATTGGGACCGGCCTTAGGTCAGGAGGACTCTACTATCTCCAATCGCTGCATCTTCCATCTTCCAGCATCTCCCCTGCTGCACTTGTTGCTTCTACATCTTCCTTTGCCCTTTGGCACTCTCGTTTAGGACATTTATCTTTAAATAAAATGAAGTTTTTATTTACTAGTGGTGTATTTGGAAATATTTCTGTTTCAGACATTTCTACTTGTTTTGGTTGCCAATTTGGTAAACAACATGCCTTTCCTTATAATAAAAGCTCTTCTTCTTCTAATGCTCCTTTTGATTTGGTGCATTCTGATGTTTGGGGACCTGCCTCTCAGCCAACAAAAGGTGGCTCCGTTTATTATGTGTTGTTTATTGATGATTTCACTAGGTATACATGGTTGTATTTAATGAAAAACCGTTCTGAGTTCTACACTATTTATTTAGCTTTCTCCACCATGATTTCCACTCAATTTGACAAAAGAATTAAAGTATTCAGGTCTGACTCCGGGGGAGAATACATGTCCCACAAATTTCGTTCTTATCTGACCAGTCAAGGGACACTACCTCAATTATCATGTCCTGCCACACCACAGCAGAATGGTGTCGCAGAACGAAAACACAGACATATCCTAGAGACTGCTAGATCCTTGATTTATTCCTCATATGTTCCTCTGCAATTCTGGGGAGAAGCAGTCCTGACTGCAATCTATCTGATTAACAGAACACCATCCTCTGTTTTATCTGGCACATCTCCTTATGAAAAGTTATTTTCCTGTAAACCTGACTTGTCCTATCTCAAAGTTTTTGGCTGCACCTGTTTTGTTCTGTTGCATGATAATGAGAGAACCAAACTTTCACCAAAATCCACTGTCTGTGTATTTTTAGGGTACGGTATTGAACAAAAAGGCTATCGATGCTATGATCCTAAAACCAATCGGTTACGGGTCTCTCGTAATGTCACCTTCCTGGAACAAATTCCTTTTTACACTTTACCTACTCAATCCCCTTCTCCTGAGCAATCAATGGTTCATCCTCTTGATCCCTTTCCAGACTTGTTTCCCTCTGATACCCCTGCAGATATATCACTCACCCCTGCACCCCTGCAGGTATATCATCGGCGGCCCAAACCGCCGTCTGCTCCTGATGTTGCTCCTCCTCCTACTTCTGACCATGGGCCTATCTCCTCTGCTCCAGATGTGCCGGATCCTCCGCAAGATCGAAGGTACCCATTGCGCACCAGAATCCCTCCCTCTAGATTTGGCTTTGTTTGTACTGATCATTTTTCTCCATCATATAAGTCCTTCCTTGCAGCAATTCATACCTTGGCAGAACCACAATCCTATAAGGAGGCCATTGCTCATCCGCACTGGAGGTCTGCTATCACAGAAGAACTTGCAGCTCTGCAGAAAACTCAAACATGGGATCTTGTTCCACTTCCCTCTGGGAAACGGGCTATCGGTTGCAAATGGATATTTAAGATCAAGACCAAATCTGATGGATCTGTTGATCGTTACAAGGCTCGCTTGGTTGCAAAAGGATACACTCAAGAATATGGAGTCGATTATGAGGAGACCTTTGCTCCGGTTGCTAAAATGACAACTGTTCGTACTTTTATCTCTGTCGCTGCTGTTAGACACTGGCCTCTCTATCAGCTCGATGTCAAGAATGCTTTCTTGAACGGATTTCTTCAGGAAGAAATCTATATGCATCCTCCTCCAGGCGTTGTGAGAACTCCTCATTATGTGTGTCGTCTCAAACGAGCTTTATATGGACTCAAACAAGCCCCTCGTGCTTGGTTTGAACGGTTTAGCACAAGCATCATCAGCATTGGTTTTTCTCAGAGTGCTCATGACTCCGCTCTCTTCACTCGCTATTCGCGATCTGGCTGTGTTTTTCTGTTACTCTATGTCGATGATATGATTATCACCGGCAGTGATGCTTCTGGTATTCTTTCCTTAAAGCGTTTTCTTCATCAACAGTTTGAGATGAAAGATTTGGGTCATCTGCGGTACTTTCTGGGCATTGAGGTTGCCTACTCTCCCACAGGATATCTTTTGTCGCAAACAAAATACTGCAATGACATTCTCCAACGCGCCGGGCTCACAGATTTGAAGCCTGTCTCTACTCCGATTGAACATAATCTGAAGCTTCGGACCACTGATGGCGATCTACTTCCTGATCCAACTCGTTATCGTGAAGTGGTAGGCAGCTTGGTTTATCTGACCATCACCAGACCAGATATTGCCTATGCGGTACATGTGGTGAGCCAATTTGTTGCGCAACCCACTCATATTCACTGGGCTGCTGTCCTGCGCATACTGAGATACTTACAAGGAAGTTCCAATCGCGCCCTCCTTCTTTCCTCCAGTCAGAATCTTACTCTGCATGGCTATTCTGATTCCGACTGGGCAGGAGATGTCAATGATCGTCGCTCTACTACCGGTTTCTCTATTTTTCTTGGCTCTTCTCTCATCTCTTGGAAAAGCAAGAAACAGGAAGTCGTCTCGCGATCATCAACTGAAGCTGAATATCGTGCTGTATCTCACACTACTGCTGAAATTATTTGGCTTCGCTGGTTACTTCGGGATTTAGGAGTTTTTGTTCCTACATCTACCTCTCTCTTCACGGACAATGAAAGTGCACGGAAACTGGCAACAAATGATGTCTTCCATGAACGCTCAAAACATCTTGAAGTTGACTGTCATTTCATCCGTCAACATGTTCGGAGTGGTACTATTAAGCTCTTTCACATCTCATCAGCTGCTCAAATAGCAGATTTTTTCACCAAGAGCCACTCCACTTCTCGTTTTTCGGAGTTAGTTTCCAAGCTCTCAATGGTCACCTTCTCCCATCCAGAGCTTGAGAGGGGGTGTAAAGAAATAAGTCATCAGGTCAAACCGACCTAATGGGTCAGCTCGACCCATGTTCTAGATAGATACTAATGAGCTGTCATTAGATAGATACAAATCTTATGTTACTGCTGTAATCATGTGATTAGATTTAGTTCCTTTATTATTCTCTGTAATTATGTAATCAGTCTCCCTAATCTAGGCAACAGTGTATTATAAATAGCTATCATCGTCAATACAAACACACAGAAAATTCTCTTGCAACTTGTCTCTCTCTCTTGTATGCTTCTGTAATCTTTCTTGTGTGATTCTGACTTGGTTCAAGCATCTCTAACATGTAAAGAAATAAGTCATCAGGTCAAACCGACCTAATGGGTCAGCTCGACCCATGTTCTAGATAGATACTAATGAGCTGTCATTAGATAGATACAAATCTTATGTTACTGCTGTAATCATGTGATTAGATTTAGTTCCTTTATTATTCTCTGTAATTATGTAATCAGTCTCCCTAATCTAGGCAACAGTGTATTATAAATAGCTATCATCGTCAATACAAACACACAGAAAATTCTCTTGCAACTTGTCTCTCTCTCTTGTATGCTTCTGTAATCTTTCTTGTGTGATTCTGGCTTGGTTCAAGCATCTCTAACATGGTATCAGAGCTAAAGGTCACGAGTTCGAAACCCCTGGGAGGCATTTTACCTCCATCTGTCTATCGGGTCTGTTTGTTGGGTTTCGAATTCGAACGGCTTCCCGTTCGAGAGGGGGTGTTGATATAATTGTTATGCCGTTCACTAAAAGCTCGAGCTTTTGGTGTTACTGGTTATTAACAGTTGGAAGGCTAAACCTATGAAAAGAGTGGTTTGGTTGAATCCTCCGTGGGGTGTTCTAAAGCTAAACTTTGATGGAAGTTTTGTTCATTCTCTTAGAAGAGGTGGAATTAGGGGTGTTATTAGAGATTGGTCTGGTGGATTGTTTGAAACTATCCAGGGCCTGTGGATTCGATTGATGCTAATGAAGCTGAACTTTTTGCTCTTTTGATTGGATGCCATGAATTGCGTAGGATGGGATGTGTCTCTGTTATTCTTGAAGGCGATTTTTTTTCAGTTATTCAGTGGTGTTCTGGTAAGTCGTCTTTTCCATGGAAATTAGCGGATTGGGTGGAGGTGGTGCAGGATATTTCTATTTATTTGGGTGCTTGCTTCAATCATATTTTAAGAGGCGCTGATGTCATGGCAGATGCTCTTGCAAAGGAGGGAGTTTTTCTTTCATCTCTTAATTTTGATGTCTGGTATTATTTTGTTTTGTAGTTCTCTTTTTTGGAGTCTTGTGTGAGCTGGCTTGTTGTGGCTTTGTCCGGTTTTGTTTTCTTTTTTGCTTCTTAATAAAACTTTATTGTTATAAAAAAAAAAATCATCCCATGCGATAGAGTAATAATCAAACATATTCAGGAAATAACAATTCTGGTGATTCATACCTCTCTCGTTCATAGGCAGATCTAGATTTGGTTAATCCTTCAGGGGAGAAACTTTGCTCCTGCTTTACAAATCCAAATCTGTCTAATGGCCTTGTCGGTGGAAGTGGTCCAGGTTCAAATTCATCAGATACTCTTTTCTTCTCCATGTCATCTTCCCTCACTCCAGAATAAGAGGGACAAAATCATTCCTTCAATAAACACAGTATTCCCTGGCACTATTTCTGATCACAGACATCCATAAAATGAAGGGTATAAAACATTCTGTCAAGGTTAATAAAGATGAGGTCTAAAAAGTTACAGAGAAGAAACTTAAGCCAGAACAACCTAAACATAAGGAAAAAGAAATTTGATGCAAGAGAAGTTGACATTACAGAGATGAGCTCTTCCATGACCCAAGAACATCTTCTTTTTTCTCAAGGTCATGCAACTTCAGGCCTAAGAATTAGAGAAAGTTGCAAGGCTATGATGATGGGATGACATGATGCTCCATGTACATAAATTGTTTTAGCAAAACATTATATAAAACCTGTATATCTCAACACATTGGTATGCAGTGGGTAGGCATATCAGGCTTCTTGAGGTTGCCATGCCCAACACATCATATTCAAGCCCAACATCAAAATGTGCCTTTTTTTTTTTTTTGATTGGTTAAATGTGTGCCTTTGTTCAAATGACATTAGAGTCAAAGTACTTTATTTGCTTTTTAAAGACTCAAGCTCTAATTAAAAATGGGGGATAAGTACTTTTGTCAATGTTCAAAACTTCTTCAATATTCTCCTGATAGAGATCATTAATGGACACCTTACATCTCATTATTTCCATTCTAAGACAACAGGACAAAGTATTCACCTAAGGAGAAAAAAAAGGATGGCCTTGCTTAGAACAATATGATCAGAATCCACTTACCAATAAATCTGTACTATTGAAAGGTCCAAAATCCTAGCTTTAAAGTATGTCCTCTCAGCAGAACCTGATTCGGATTCACTGATGTCAGTCACCCAGTCGCATACTAGGACAGCACTAGCACTACCAAAAATATTCATATTCCTACTTGACATAGTATTGGAAGTAGAAACCAAGGTAGTAAAACAGAGGAAGGAAATATCCACAAGACCCCATACAAGGAATATGCTCTATAAGACAGGATAACACATAAGACAACACATTAGAAACTTCCATATGGAAATTACAATAGCCTTCATCCAACTACATCAAACAAGCAACAAGACCAATAACATCAATCATTTGGTGAAAACAAGAAAAGCCTATGAAATGTAACAACAATGACAAAACCCAGTAATAGAGACGCGGATTATGTAGCACAGACGCGGATCATGTAGCACAGCTATAAAATACAGCAAAAAACATGGATGTATATTCAAAAGATATGACTGTACACAGCCAGCAGCCAGCAAAATGATGATGATGATGATGATGATGATTCAAGACCCAGGAAAAAAAAATCCAACAAAATATCAAAATCAGGATACCAGAGAAATATTGGACTAGAGGGTCATTGTCATTGAGAAAAAACAAAAAAACATAAATTATTTAATGCAAGGAAGCTGAAACTCAAAAACCCAGAAAAGCTAATCAATCATAACCAAAACCCATTAACAAAAAACATCAGATTAGCAATAACAAAAACACCAACAACATTATACAAACCAAATACCCAATAACAAGAATGACCTATAACTAATCAAAACGCAACGAAACCACCAAACATGAATCAACCCAACAACAAAAACAACAAACCAGAAAGAACCCATGTATCAAATAAGAATGAAAAATACCTGCTGCTAAAAACCCACATGAAAATTGGAAAGAAAAAAACAGGGGAAGTAAGAAAATTAATCATATGTTAACATGCACCTGATAATTTGACGGATTTTGAGCAAATGTAATCTGAAAAAGGGATCATATGAGCAGAAGAAATAACCCCATTTGAAAAAAAAAAAAAAAAAACAATAATAGAAAGGGGAAGAAGAGAGAGATGAATTGAAGGGTCATTTCCTAATTGGAATTGGAAAGGAGAGGCATGAGAAAATCACCTGATTGGATTCTATCTGTGAAAAATCATTAGCTTCTGACACGGGGCATGAGAAAATCAAGACGACCTCTTTTTAATCTTGAAATGAAAAGCCAATCGTTTCATCCTTTCTTCTTCTCGTCCTCGGATGCTTCTCTGTCTTTCTCTCCTTCAACCGTTTTACACATCTGCTACCGAAACGAACCTTTTTTTTTTTTTTAATCTGGTTATCTTTAGGAGAACATGACGAATTGGGCTGTCAATGGGTGGGCCTAGGCCATGCCACAACCCACCTGCACTTGGAAGAAAGTAACTGTTTTTCTCTTTGACCTTTCTGTTTATGCATTCAAATGGTTATTTATAAAAAACAAAAGAATTTATGAAATTGGAACGTATGTATTCAAATGTGCTCCTTTGTTAGGAATTGAAATTCGATATATGAGAATTCATTGTGGAATGGAATTCCTCAGAAGTCACCCATGCTTTTGCTCGAGTTCCCTTAATTCTGGAGTTCTCATGGGGTTTGGGTCCAGGTTTGGACTGCATGGCTTTAAAGCGCATCATGTCTAGTTAACATAGGATTTGACTTATAAGCATAGGACTAAAACTTAGATATTTTCAATATAGGACTTGTGTTTGGTCCATTTGGATAGACCATTGTTAAGGGTGCCGTCTGGACCAAATTCTCACAAAACACCTCCCATATATATTTATATATGTGTGTGTGTGAGACAAGGCTATTTTAAGCTCAAGCTTAAGATAAAATTACATAAGCTCACGCTTGTGGGGCTCTTCCTTGGTCCATCAAATGGACCAAATACACAACTCTCATGAATTGCACATATCCACCAACTTTCGATCACATCCGAATTTACTTTTCGGTTGAATCCACTATGAATCTATCCGGGTACAAAAGGACAAACAAAAAAACACCTCAGTTTTTCATGCTTTGACAGTTTGACAAGCAGGGCAGCCCCTCATCAAAGTGCTGAATTGACGCGCTTATTGGACAAGCCTGTTAAAAGGGTACGGGCATGTTGGTAATGGTAGCCCCATTGGTCCCAATAAGGGAGAGAGGTTGGATCTTTTGGCTGGAAGTGCCTCTCATCTTTAGATGGTGTAGTCCATCTCCCAAACTAATGATCTTAACCATCTTAGAGATGAGCCACATTTGTAACAACGATAACCCACTGTTCCCTCCAATCAAACAGTTAGGATTCTCTGAACAGTGTAGTCTGTTTTGGTCTTAAACCAATCTTTTTTAGCTGACCATTCTTATCACAAATCCATTGAGCTTATGATCAAGTGGACTCAATGTACAGATACTTGAATCCTAGCCACCTTCACAGAGAGGTATATAGATATATTGGTACCCCATTTTCCATTCTAACCACAATAGAACGTGCAAGCCATCCTTACCATATGTACTAACATATATGACCGTAGACCCAACTTTGGATGGATGTGTGGAAAAATAAACACACACTTTTGACAAAAAAATTGGACTTTGTAATCAATGACTGGTAGTTGGAACCAACGGTCAACATTAAAATCATGCTTCATTGATTAATTAATAAAGGACTTGAGAAGCACACCCAAAATGTGGTTAGCCTCTGGTATGGTTAAGGTGTATATACTCCTTGGAAATTATTCTCCTACGAGCCGGATGCCCCCACACTGGCCCACCTTTGATCAATGCAGCCCCTTTGAAAATCTTTTCATCATATGATCTGACATAAGTTCTAATTTTTCGGTCATTCAACCTTCACTCCCTGTTGGATTGACCCTCAAAAAAAGAAAATAATAATAAATAAATAATCTACAGTTAAGACACCATTTAACTTGGGCCCAGAGTTTCACTCCTCTGCTCTAGAGGAGGGGAAGATATAAACCACAAGTGAGATGGAGCTGGGGAAGGTTTAGACTAGGCCCAAACATGTTCAACCCCAAACCAGGGGCAGCCCTGAGTTTTCGAGGGCCCCAGGCGAGTTCCTAAAGTGTGGCCCTACCCGTATACCCACCAATAAATGATAAAAAAATAAAAGAAAAAATTTTTTATTATTTGATCGAAAATTAAGTCTAAACTCCTTACCTACTATTACCGAATCAGAATTGTGTTTCACATTAACCAATTAACACTAAAATTCAATTATAAAAACTAAGCACTACCTTTTCTACCAAAGACTTTTCAATAGATAACATAACTAATCCATTTAATCTTTCTTTGGACATTGTTGATCGAATGTAAGATTTGATCAACTTTAGCTTTGAAAATCTTCTTTCTGCAGATGCAACGGTAACTGGTATAGTCAACAGAATTCTGTATATAACCCATGCATTTGGAAAACAATTATCCCGTGACTTCAAATGATTTATAGTTAGCGTTAATAATTGTCTCATTACATATCTTGCTTTAAGACTAAAATATTTGGACTTCATAAAACATTTAATTTTTTCTAGATCTCTATGTTCAAAATCAACTACATGTAAATATATGTAAATATAGAGGGTAGGATTGTAAGGCTGGCTGCAAAGCGGAAGCCACATTATATATTTATATAATGTTCAACTGTTCAAGCATACCATAAGTGTCGGCCATTAAAAGTAATTACATGTGCAACCTAGTCTACATATAAATCCACAGACACGACCATTTATCAAAAAAATCTCAACCGTCCATGAAACAAAAGGTCAAAAACATAACTTATCTGTGCATTACATCTCAAATAAATTTGGATTCTAAGAAAAACAGAGACCTTAGGAAGCAGAAGACATACATGGATAGGCAAAGGCAATGGATATAACATAAGTTCAAACTTGAAGGGCCGAGAGAGAATAGCAGGTGTTAGAGGAAGAGGAAGAAGCGTTTACAGATGGGATTTGGGTCATGACTCTTGAGAAGACGATTTAGCTTTGAAACGTGAAGAGCCTCATAACTCATTGCTGGAATCAAGGAGATAAAAATCCATTATTGCTGTCATGGCATTGGAAATTAGGAATGCTGATGTGGGGCAACGAAAAAGCAGATCTGAGGTTTTTTTTCTTAACTACTGAGATTTTTTTCCTAACTGTTAGTCTTTGGGGCCCCCATTTTGGGCCAAAATTTGGGGCCCCAGCCCACCGCCTGTGTGGGCTGTCCCCAGGGCCACCCCTGCGCCAAACCCATATAATATATGGGCCAGTCCAATATGATAGCTAGCACAGTTCAATGATGATTTTTTATAGATGGTTGAAATACATTGCCTTGGAATATGAAATCCTGTATCAAATGATGCAGAAAATGAAATCACCATAAAACCATATTGCTGCAGAAAGCTCAGAGTGGCCCTTGACTGGAATGCAGCATAGCAACCGACAAACTTTCCTGTCCTCAGTGCTACGTATTTAGTGCATTGTAGCATGGGGGGGCCTTCTCAACTACCAAGTTCCACCTACTCTACACAGAAAAACTAAAATGGCATGCACTGTAGAACAGGATATCAAGCAAAAAGGAAAGCAGCAGTGAAATCCCACCTGTAATAACAACGTGAAACTCAAACAATAATTGGTGTCTTACAATAGAACATTTCTCCCACCCCAACCACCAATATGTCATATGTGATAGCATCGCAAATTCGCAATAATAGGAAATAAATAAAAGCATCCATACAGATTTGATTCTTACACCAAGAAAGCCTCATCAACTACACTTCCTCCTGATTGCCATTGCTCATATAGGGGTTAGCAACTTCGAAAAAATCCTGTACAAACACCATCCCCATATCGCCCACCTTCTCTACTGCCCACCACATGACATGCATTGCTGGAAAGATACGCAACAACTTGGTCTTGAACAGCACAAGAAGCAACTGGGTCTTGAAGGGCACAAGCAACAACTGGGTCTTGAAGGGCACAAGCAGCAACTGGGTCTAGAAGGGCACAAGCAGCAGCAACTGGGTCTTGAAGGGCACAAGCAGCAACTGGGTCTTGGAGGGCATGAGCAGCAACTGGGTCTTGACGGGCATGAGCAGCAACTGGGTCTTGACGGGCACAAGCAGCAACTGGGGCTTGAAGGGCACGAGCAGCAACTGGGTCTTGAAGGGCACGAGCAACAACTGGGTCTTGAAGGGCACCAGCAGCAACTGGGGCACAAGCAGCAACTGGGGCTTGAAGGGCACGAGCAGCAACTGGGTCTTGAAGGGCACGAGCAACAACTGGGTCTTGAACAACACAAGCATTTGGGACGCTGGAATCCGCACCTACAGCAGCACTTATTAGAGGTAGATGTTTGTTGGCGGATCTTCTTGAGACGACTCTGCGTGGTTATGTTCTCCATCTCCCGGACAAATTTGCAGAGATGTTGAATGTAGTCTGGGTACATCTCCAAGTTGCAGTGCCCACCTCCTTTGATCCATAAGGGCTCATATGGTTCCTTTGCCAGCTTCCAGAGCGCATTCCCATGGAACCAGTTCACAACATCATCTTCAGTACCCTGTCGCGAACAGGTTCATTCATCAACATTATTAAATCAGTATGAGCTCATGTTCATGTAGCCCCTTGACATCAAATCATAAATACAATTTTATATATCTTTTTTTTTCCCCGAGTGATATTATAACTAGAATCTGCAACCTCATGGTTGCAACAATGAGCACCTCCCAACTGTGCTACAGGGTCTTGCCCTGAAGTAAAATGTGAATTCATATGTGACAGATTGCTTTCAGTCTTATGGTGAATTGCACTTCGATTGGATGAGATATTTGGGCTAGCCACCATGCACAAAGTTGATCTTGAACCAACAGTTTACATTACAATAAGTGCAGAATGTTGTTAAGGCGATAAATAGTTGTAAAGCTCATATCCAGGTGGCAGGTACATAGATCGTTTATCATATGCAAGCAAGTTATAGATACTGTGCCATGCTTGGAGTTGATGAATCCCAAGTTATCTTGCACTAAGAAAACATAGTCCTAGTTGGACTTAAGGTCATGTGAGGGTTGAACCTGACTGACCATCACCCTCATGCTAAAGATGTAGAAGTTTTACAGCTTAGCTAATTTGGTATGTAAACAGGATGCATCAAGAAAAAGAGGACACTGAGATCATGTATAAACAAGCAAACAATCATTCCTAGAGGAAAACTATGAAAGAGGGAGCGAAAGCCATTTTATTATCAATGGAATTTATTATATTCATCATTAAACACACATATATCAGGATCTTCCACTAAGGTTCCCAAACCATGACTTGACTGTGCTTTCTGAATACCTTTCCCAAAGCGAACATTAAATCTCTTAAGCACCAGTAGAGGGATAGACACTACATAATGGAACCAAAAAAAACAGAGGGTACAATATCCAACGACCCAATGTTTAGTGGATAGGGGTGATAGGTGTTATTTCCCATGTTAGAGCTTTTCTCCAGGGTTGATCACAAAGTCTTCAAACAAGGACTTTGAGCTAGCAATGACAGTTTGCATCCGAATTGATCCACATCCAAAATGTTCATAGTCTGCATCAAAATATTCCAAGACGATGCAAACAACCACTCTGAACATGTTCCCTCCTCAGTATGATTGCCACTACTGGAGTGTTACGTTTCCCACTTCTACTTTAATCGTTCTTCTTGTGCTAGAAATCAGGTTTAAGGTGGGCAGGCTTACCACACAAAACACTTGGCATTGGAATTTGATCTGCTCTGATTGAATTGAGAGTCATGGCCTTGTTCTCAAAATTGCTTTTTATTTTTGTTGAATTTTTCAAGAAATTTATTTTTGTCCTTTTTCTGGTGTGGTTCGTTTTTATTTACAAGCAAAGATCGGAATTCTTGTTCTTTCTCCATATGTTCACGTTCTAAAGACAATTTCACAGGCAAATCTAATAGCCATTTCCTGGTCCATTGCAAGCATTTTGTTCACGTGATCCAACACACTTTCATCGTAATTCAATTTACATGAATTGTATTCTTTACGTAATAATTGAATGTGTTTTTTTTAAAGCAGTGTCACATTTTTGAGCAATTTACTCCATTTCGTTCATAGTTCGTTTATTTAATCATTTTCCATAAATGAACTCCTAGCGATTTGGTCATCCTCGACATCTTTTTTTAACTTCCAATTTCTTTTTTAGATGGATTTTCATGTAATTCCGGCTCATTTAATGCCAAATCATATTAACTTTGATCTTGAATTAGCACATATTCCATTTTTCAAACTGGTACACTAGCTCCAACTAAAGCAGCTTTTATTTTGGGCCCATAAGGTTTTTCATGCTTTAGCAGATATGCCCCTTACAACTAACAAGTGCTTTTAGAAATTTGCTAACTTTGGCGTACCTAAGTTTTATCAAGTTTTGCTATACAAGACCACACTCTTTATTATACAATTAATTGAGTTTATTTACTGCTAATAATAATAAATAAATAAAATTAACAGCTCCCAGTTTTATTTAGTGAAATACTACTACTTGATTTTCAACAATGTTCTTCTAACTTTCTAGTGATTGAAGATTACCAAAACATAGGTTTTGCTAACTCAAGTGCGAGCATTTTACTCAAACCCCACTTATCTTTCAACTTCATACTACACTACTTGAAAATCAGACTGATAGCCTACTAGGTAACTATCAAATTAGGGAGAATTTTCTTCTCCGAGAAGACTGCATGTGACGTCCATTGCTGGCCACACTTGGGCTCACCTTTGATCGTTGCAGCTCCTTTTACACTCTTATACCCCCATGATCTGGCACCATGCCCAATTTTATGGTCATCAAACCTCTACTCACTGTTGGGTTGAATCTCAATAAAATCTATGGTTAAAGGACCATTAAAGGCTGCTAAGTCAAAAGCTAGGATAATCTGATGGGGGCTGATTTTTTTCATGATCGTTGTCCATAAAGAGACCTTTCCATCTATCTTAATTCCTATCCCCACTGACAGGAATGCATCTAAGTGGACCCCGTGAATGGGACCACAAAAGCATGGTATGCAGACTGCTCATAGGTGAAGATTTTCCCTAATCAAGCTATTCCAATCTTGTTGTTGTGACCTTTTTGCCTGTTGAATCAATCAAGCATTTTAAAAAAATCTGAAAAAAAAAAAAAGACAGCCTACCAGGTAACTACCCAAATACATGTTGTAAAATACAAAATAATGGCACGATGGTGTAATCGAGAAGCTTAGCACCTAGAGGTCATGTTGGAAGAGAAGACAGAATGTTTTATGAGACAATTTACATTTTTGGCCACTTTCTATAGTTTGCTAGTGGAGTCATGGTGGAAGAGACCTCAAATAATGTGATGGGTTTCTACTTTCAGCTCCAAGGTGCAAAAATTGAGGATAATCTCTGACGGAATCTGAAAATTAAACATCGGTTCAACACTTGTTTAACCATGTGACTGGAGATATGGATTTTAAACTGTCTTAATTTTATATGCATTTTGGGAGAGATCTTGCATGTTCGTCCTCCTCCCTTGTGTAATATACTTTTTTGTTTCCTTAAAAATTATATTTGTATCCTCAAAAGAAACTTATTTTTTTGTGAAGGGGATGATTCAAAGACAACTATTCAATGAGCAGATAGTTTGCTAATTGCTCTGTAGCCAGTCAAAATGTCAAACAGTGTAAATAATAAAAGTCATATAATCTCAAGTTTTATGTAACTTACATGTATTACAAGCACTGGACACTTCACTTTTTGAATTTTGTTAATATTCTGCATTTGGAAACAGAAAAATTAGTACTTCAAACCAGCTAAAGCTAAAGTACAAGACCATGATCACTCAATTGTAGCAGTTCATAGATTGGTGTACCTTGTAAATGTCAAAGCATAAGGTAGCCTTCACGTGGCAGAGTACACGAAGGCCTGACAGTATGCCACTATGAAGAACAACACCTCTCAGCCTCGGCAACTTAGCCGCCAAGTGCAAAGTTGGGCCACTACCAACGGATTGCCCATACAGAATCAAATCTTCCTGGCTGATACCATACTCAGTTTCAAGGTGCTGGTATACGGCTTCAATGTCAGCGTACGTGTTGGATTCACTTGGCTGAATCTCACAAAAACTAAAGACACTCAGTACAATACTTCATTCAAAATCTAAATTGCTAAACTACACAGCAGAAATCAATCTTTCCAAATGAGGAAATGATTGTAACTTTCCTTACTCATTGAGAAGCAAATCATATAGCAAATGTATGAAAATTCAGGTTCTTTCCTAATTCTATCCCATGTTCACTAAGGTAATCTACTAGAATCACTCCACCAAACTGTATATCACACAATCAGTTACTGCAATCACTGATTGTGTTTGCAATGATTGCAGTAACTGATTGTGTAATTTACAGTTTGGTGGAGTGATTTGTGGAATGATTGCAGTGTTCCCTTCAAACACTTGTACGTTGAGAAGTATGAAAATTGATAGAAATGTATAAAATAATGGACATATTATAGCAGATACACCAAAACGCTATCCTAATATTCATGCAGTACGGCATCAGTATTGGTATTGTGTTTGAAATAGTCCTATGGACTACCACTATACCATAAAGGATCATTGTAATATTTTAGTACAAGGGTGTGTCAAACTAATGAGGATATACTTTAAGGATAGAATTTGATACTGATAAGGACAGACTAATATCTGTTTGGCCCACTAATTGGGTGTGCAACTGATTGGAAGCCTATCTCCTTCCTTTTCCCTTTTATCCTTATTGTATTGTTATGTAATGAATAAAGTTAGCAATTCCATTGTGAAACCTCTTCTGCATTCATCTTCTCATTTTCTTGTCATTATATCCTGTTAATATAAGTATGCTATAGGCACATACAAGTATGCTGCTATTATAGGCACCACTTCAAATCTCAAAAACCAGCTACCACAATGAACATACTTATGTTCTTGTCTCACAAATTTAGTAATACTTCACCAATCAAAAAAATTATTGATCTTTTACCTTACTAGAAACCTACTAACATTTCCAAATCACTCACCAAATCCACAAGGCACTAACTCAAAAGTGTAAGTCGAGACAAAGCAGAAGCTTGGATCACAAAAGAATCAGTCACTATGAAAGTGAACACGGACTGCAAGTCAGGTAGGATAGGAAACTGATTGTGGAGATCTGAAATTGTTTACTAGAGATTGCTCTTGTCTATTTCACTATGCACGATCCAAGGGCAAGGATGGACACCCTGATTGTGGAGTGAGATGATGGACAGTTTGAATCAGATAGATCGAATCTAAAGCAAAGTTTTCTCAATGAACTTTTTCTCTCTACAAATTTTCTAGTCTTTCTACACCTACTTTGAGATAATTTCAGACCCCTTAAAAAGGGATAGAAATCCTTGATTTAAGCATAATTGGATTGTGATTAGCAATCACAATTCTTATTTCAAGGTGATCGGGATAAAGAGAGAGATTTATGATACGTAAAAGGCCTCTACCCATATGTGGGGCGTACATGACTGGTGGTCTAGGCCCACCCACATGTGATTGCATGTGGGCCCCATCGACAGATGTCAACAAAAAGAATTCAATGGGAAGTGCAATGAAGGAGGCCAATAGGACAATACTCACCTTACCAGTTGAGGCTCCATATCCAGAATAATCGTATCTGCATATTGAAACAGAACACCAAATTAGAAATCAAAACTCAGAACACGAAAGGGGGCATACAACAAGCTGCAATCAATGACACAGTACATAAAGATTTTAACCAAAGTAGAAAAAGTAAGTAAATATGAGAGAGAAAGAGAGAGGAGAAGATCATGTGTAGACAACTAAAGGGACGCACTGATGCATCCCCCAACCCAAAAAAGAAACTGCACCAAAAGAATCATTTTACTGTGAGATAGATCGTGTTAGAGATCTCAGGAGATAGAGTAGGTTTGTTAGGGATGTTAATTTTGTATTTAGTTTTTTACTATGTTATAGATTTAAATTTTGAATAGTTTCCTCTTGTTTAAATTAGGATGCTTTCCCCTTAATGAAAGTTACGATGAAATGTACTCTCTTTAGACTTTTATATGGTATCAGAGCTGCGGCCTGGTAGTGATCCTACACTTAAGTCGGCCATAGTCCTTCTCACGTAAAAAAATCAAGCATTTCCACATATTTTTCCAACCTCATGATCTTGTCAAGATGAATGATGAATGATTTTGGAAGAATTACGATTGATCTAGTGGAAAAGGCACCGAAAAACTCAAAAGGAGTAGGTTACAATAGTGATGGACTCTACAAGACAGAAGGTGATCAACAAAGTTGATTGTGCAAGATAGTAAGAGAGATCAAGAATTTTTTTTTTCTTTTTTATGATAACAACTGCAGAATCTTTTGAATAGTTTGCTCTTGTATAAATTAGGATGCTTTCCATTTAATGAAAGATACAGTGAAACTTCTATGGAAACATAGCCCTTTTCTTGTTTCAAAACCATCCCTCTATTCACAGCAGGCCCAAACATCACTCAGATCACTTTGATATCCACCATCTGGTTGAAGTGATCGATCCAATTGTGAGTAACACTTGAAAATTGTGTCTTCCCCAATTATGAATTGTGCCCCTGTTAGCACTTGGTCCCACTTCATGCAAATGGAGGTCAAGCATAAATTTGTAACTCGCAAGGACTAGTTCTCCAACGTTCTCTATGTTCACCATAATGAGTGGAACCCAAATTAACCACCTCAACTCCACTCCCGACAACACCCCACCCCAAAAAAGAAAAAAAAAATTGGCACTCACCTCATTTTTTTTACCACTCATCTGATTTCTATAAACCGATATAGATTGATCATGCAAAAAAGATAAATAAATAACAAAATAAAATCAAGCACTTACTCTAGGGCTAAAAATAGTTCAACTTTGAGGCCATCAATTAAAGGGTTCAGATGATCAGTTGGTTCCGTATGTGCGCAAGTAGGTCCCACAGGCTGGGCCACTATTTGTAGTGGAAATAGTGGCTCTCTCTCTCTCTCTCTCTCTCTCTCTCTCTCTCTCTCTCTCTCTCTCTCTCTCTCTCTCTCTCTCTCTCTCTCTCTCTCTCCACACACTACAGATTAGCCCATGAAGATAAATATAGTACAGAAAGGCCCACCTAAGATTGATCTAAAGCCTCACGAACCGACCCTGTTGTGAATTGGCATTATTCCCAATGTGAAAATTATCCAATTTATTGGATAGAATACAGATCACGGTAAGAACTGTTTGTACAGCACAATTAACCTGTTAAGAAACTAATAACAAGAGTCAGGATCAATTTGATTGGAATAATATTTAGCCAACCCCTAATCCACATTCCACACTAATCCCTTTCCCATCCTCTCCCTACCCAAATGATTTGTATGCATCCCAGTGGGCCCCACAAAAGGGGAGCACTTTCATAACTAAACTTGGGTTTAAGCACTTCATAACTAAACTTGGGTTTTCTTATAGACCTCTCTCCATATCATCATCTTCATCATCATCATAGGAGCTCTATCCCATCGCACTGGGGTCATCTTAAAGAGCTCTACTTTTAGCAGAACTTAAAAAGGCAAGATTTTTTTTTTTATTTCAAGGAAAACAATTATCTGCATTCATGATGCGCAAGGGAATTGGAAAAGAGTAATTGTCAAGCCCATAAATTGCCCGTGGTTTCACCAATTAAAAGACCACTTCTGTGGCCCATGGGAGCTGGCCCCCTAAACTCTGGAGACTATAGACTTAATGCTAAGGGGACTTCTAATAGCTCTTTTATGTTTTGAGATACTGAGCACATAGTCAATAGCTTTTTTCACTCCCTGTTCTGCTTAGTGCCCGGATGGTTGTTATACATCTATCTTTTTTTCTGGTTTAATGAAATGTCTCTTCATCCAGAAAAAACATGGGAAGAATTGAAAGTCCCATTAAAGATGAGGAACATTAATAAGTAGGACCCTTACTGGGCATATTGCATCCAAAATATTTCAAAACAAAAGCTTAAGGAACTCTCAGAAAAGTTATAAATCACCACTGCCTAAACGAAATTCTAAATTAAAAAAATGCTAGAAAAACATAGGAAGTCCCAAAAGGCGAGCCAAATAATAACAGCCACTCCTAGAACTAGACAAACTACACAAAGAACAAGAGAAAGAGGAAAAATGGGACACAAGGATCATCCTTTATTACTTAAATTAGAACTATCTCAAGAAAAACATGCAAGAAAATACAAAAGGGAATAACTTTCCACCAACTTCCATCACCATCAAAAAGAAAAGAAGGGACAAATTTTCCACCAACGTCCATCTCCATTGAAAAATAAAAAAGAGGGAATGCAGAAAAAGGGAGAGCCCAAAAAGAGATCTTCTTCCAACCCCATCCAAAAAAAAATTTCTACTACCAAATCAAATCATCATTAAAAAAAACTAAAAAAAAAAAAAAGGAAACCCAAAAGGAACTTGACTTAAGGCAGCACTTCACCAACTTCATCAAACAAATGCAACAAAAACAATCAGATAATAGGGCAAATAAAATACTCAAAAAAGAAAAGCATCTTCAAACAGATGAGATGGAAAAAAAAAAACACACAATAGAAAAATCAGTAAGAAAAAAATTACCCCATCACATTAACCCTGAGATTGACCTTGAGTTGCACAAAGAGATCATACAGCTGGCCGAGATCCGCTGCATTGCCATGCGAATACAGCACCGTCAACCGAGCATATGGATTCCTCAAATAGAACCCCACGATCTTGTTTCCTCTCTTCGTATCGATCATCAAAACATCCATCGAACTGTCCCGAGGAATCGCAGTAACCACCATACTCCCATCTTCTTCCTTCTTCACCTGGTACGTCGCCGGATTGGGAGGGAAGAAGGCGAATTTCGCCGCAAGACGCGACACCCAGCACCCCATTTCCCCCCAAAAGCGTCAAAAGCAGCTCCTCTCATCGACCCACATCACAAAATGCAAATGCATGTGAGAAAAGAGGCTTCACAAGTGAAAAAGATTGGATTTTGGAAATGGGTCTTCAGTTATAGACTGAAATGTGAGTGTTTGAGAAGCAAAGTAGAAATCTTTATGAGGTTTTTGTATGTGGGTTTGTTGTAAGAGAGAGAAAGATGGGATCTTTGGTGATTTTTCCTCTTGTTTCTCTTCTTGGGGAGAGTATGGAGTTGCAGATGAGTGCTTAGGGTTTTTTTTTCACTTGGGTTTTGTTTTCTTGGGAGAGATGATGGAGAAGGTATAGAGTGTTTTAGGGTTTTGTCTTCTCTTTACTATTTGGAGCTCGTTGTATTCTAGAGGGAAAGAAAGAGAGAAAAGAGCAGGTGGGGTGGTGACAGGAACTTGCAGTAGCTTGAGAGAAAACACAGGAACTGATGTGAGAGAGAGAGAGTAAAAGCTCAAAACAATCCAAATCCAAACAAACTCAGACAGTCCAAACTACACTGAGTTCCTTGTCAGTTCAAGTGGGAACCGATTTCTCGTGATATGTCCGTAATCCGTATCCAAATATATCGTGTCCGTGTCCGCATCCTCAGGGCCTGTTTAGGGCCTTACTTGTAAGTTGTAACCTTCCAGGGTTCCCTCAAACAAGTGGGAGGAGTAGAATTGACAGTTGCATTTGGCATTGAAGATTCAAACCACTTAAAATAAATGTATTTTTTTTACGATATTTTTTTAAATATCATCTTATTAATAATTAGTTTCACGATAAACTCAGGGATATAATTAAGAATGTCATTATTGCACATTGTTTAACATATATAAATAAGTTTCAATTAAACTTTTCTTTCAAATATATGATTAATTTTACATAAGATCGACTCTAAGGGCCTGTTTGGATGTGTGGTGAATTGAAGTATGATGAGATGAAGTATCAAATCAAAAGAGAATAAAATATAAGGTTTTATAATGTTGTTTTGTTTTTAATTGTTTGGTATGGAATCTTTTCGACTTTTTGTATAGAAAAGTTGAGTTTTTTTGTCTTTTAGTGGAGAAAATAGGTTGCTTTTTTACTTTTTTTGAAAAATTGGGAGGGAATATTGAAATTGTGTACTTTTGATTTGACTCCTTGTCATTTTTTATCTAGATTCACTTTACTTCACTTTAACTTGTTAAGTGCCAAACACGTCCTAATGAAATAAAAGTTGAAGATAATTGATAGAGAGAAAGATGACTTTCATTTTGAGCTGCTCACATGGGAAATTAGATTCTACGGATCTCACATTCATCCAATCAACAAATTGTGTGTGGTTGGTAGATCGTGATAGTTCAGTTAGCGAGGCACCTTCCTTCTTTTTAGGGCGGCAAGGGATTTTGTGAAAGTGAGTGGTTGCATAAGTTAATTTTCAATAAAAATTAAGGAGTTTTTGGTAGACGGGAAGTTTATATTTCCCACGATACAATAAAATGACGAGAACAACAAGAAGATTATTTATTCCGTTTTGCTGCATAGTAGGGACAAGAGGTCCTGAAATGGTTGTTGATCTAAGTTGTTGGACTTCTGAGTCCTGTTTCAGATGCTTTTATATATGTTCTATGGTTGGATTAGAAGGGCCTTTGATGGGTTGCTTTTAGTTAAATGTTTGATTGGAAGGTCCCAAATAAACGGCTAGAATAATTAGATGAAGTGGTTAGTTTTGCACACTTGTGATTCAATGGTTGTGATTGATGGAAATGTAAGATATGAGTCAGCATCCTCTTAAGACTTTGTCAGGGGAATTCTTGAGTTGAACCCTGATGGGTAGCGTAGTTGGCCTATAATCACAGTTTGCACACTTACAATTCAATGGTTGTGATCGATGGAAATGTAAGTTATTAGTCTGTATATCCTCTAAGACTTTGCCATGGAGAAATTCTGAGTTGAACCCTGATGGGTTGCTCAGTTGAGGGTTCGAAACTGCACAACCACAATAAGCCGCAGGGGATTTATCCGACTCTCCCTGTGCCCGTAGGGATTAGTCAGGCCCAAAATTTTGGGATAGCCTTTGTTAAAAAAAAAAAAAAAAACCTTGAGTAGGAGTGCAATTGAGCAATTGGGCCCACCTATTGAAACTCCAAGCCTAAAATAAATGAGATCCCAACTGCACGGAGTTATACCTCAAGATCGTGCGACTCATGTTTTTACTCAAACCGTCAATATTGATGGGGGACTAATTCTTATTGGAGTAAAACTTGGAGATAACTAATTAAGTCAATTTTACCTTTCAAAAATAGCTTGGAGATATCTCATGGGAGGACATTTGTTTTGAGTAGGGTAGACTTTGAATGGGTAGACCCCATTATAGAGTTTCACTCATTTAACTAGAATTTCTCTAGGTCAAAGCCTTCAAGGATCTAGATTTAACGGCCTGTGTAATTGTAGGGTGGAGTAAAATCAAATAAAATTGTATCATCTCAATGGAAGAAGAAAGTTGAGGGCGTTACTAGTAAATGAACAAAATGACAAAAAAAAGCACTTTTTAGTTGCACAAAACAAAAGAAAAGTACTTTTTAAAAGGCATTAGTAAAAAAATATAGTTACTTTTACAAAGCATAAAATGACAAAAAAAAAAAAAAATTGGCTCTCTCCTCATTTTCTTCTGTTAATTTGACACTCGATTTTATTTCATTTTAATCCACCTTACAAATAAAAGAAATATGCAACCTAAACATTGGGTCATTTCCGATCCAACCGCCCACCACCAATTGGGTTCCATAAAATTGGCCCAACCGGATTCTGATGTAGGCAATTACGAACATTGTCGATCTAACAGGGTCTCACTTGATCTGAACTGTTCTATAACTTATCAATCAACATCCAATTCATCCAACTGGCATATATGTGCATCAATCCATAATCTAGATGGCTAATCTCATGGTTAATAAATCTTGATCACCAAATCTCCCAGTATTTCTGATTCTTAAACCATTTAGCATCCACTTCTATGATATCATCAAAATTTAAAACCTTATCCCACAAGACTACTGATCTTATGGAACCTGTTACATATTTGATCAAATCCACCCATCATCATTATCATGGGCAGACCTACATATATGGTATTGTGGCGGTTGCCCCCACCGAACGTGGGTGTGCTTCGAAGACCCATATAAAAACCTTTGGTCTGCTTTCAAAATCCACATGAAAATCGTAAATATGCCCCCAAAACCCATGTGAAACCTGGAACTACCTGTTTGGATCGGCCCCCCTCAAGCAAAAATCATGGGTCCACCACTCATCATTATTAACATCAAAGCCTGATACCATTTAATCTAATATTTCCAAGATTGCATGGTTACTTTGAATGGGAAAGTCAAAAGATGGGCAACTTTCTGTAATAGCCCGAGTGGCAGGACGACAAATGAATCCAATAAAGCAGTTTTCTATTGCATGAAAATGTGAGATTATTCGAAAACCTCGTGCATGCAAACATAAAAAACAAGGAAGCATGCATGCTTTGCTTTGTCGAGGAACCCCTCGGAATTTGATAACATATTTCTCCTGTCTTCATATGAAATCAGACCTTGATATGCAGCAATTAGAAAATTCCAGGAAGATACCAAGGCCATTTGCTTATGTGTTCACAAGAGGCCTGCTTGGTCCTTCCTAAATGGGGTGAAGTAACTTGGTTTTAATTGTAAATTAGCTTTCATACATTTGGATAGCCCAAGTTAACTTTGCCCTGACGGTTGTTTTGTAATTACTTTGTGTAGAAGCAGAATAACTTGCAATGGACAATATGGACAATCAAATCACACCAAGATAGCCGTAATTTATCGTAAATAAACGGTTACTTGTACTTGGATTTACAGGTAAACTGAGTGCAAAGCAACTGAATTCTGAAGATCCCAAACAGGCGGCAGAAGCGAGCACTACAAAACAAAAGCTAACATGAAGAGAGTTGTTTTTCATGACTTGGCAGCTTGGGGCTGAGCCTCTGCAGGTTTGTTACATATAATATGGTTTTGGTGCAAATGTAGTCCATGTTTTAGGGCCTGTGCAAAAGAACTTCATTAGGCCAGGGACTTCATGGGGGCCTCAGCCTTGACCCATAATACATGAAAGGAAGATTGATGACACCAACATGCCTACATTCAAGTCAGAAAAGGATGTCAATGCATGAGATGGGGCTGCAATTGTGCTTATCATGTCCAATTTCTACATTGTAGCCATCACTAGATGACTCTTTGGATCATCTTTCTGGGTCCTTTTTCTCATCAAGGGAAGATTGGTCTTGGACCAATTTGAGAGTGTGCAGGACCCCACTTTTCTGATCCCACAGCACCATTAGCAGAGTACAAGGACAAATCATTAAGATAACTATAAAGAAGCTTATAGAATTGTCAGTAGTATCAGAAAGTAATAATTATTATGGTAGAAAGAAGAAATCCTCATACTTCAAGCCACGAAAAAAAAATTTGAATTCATCCCCCATTAGGATGTATGCAATGAACATTTGGAGGATGCACTTCACGTCCCTGTTGCACAATCTCATTGTCATGATTATGTAGGAATAATAAATGAGTCCACCAGAGCCCCAATATCCCAATATGTAAGCACCATTCTGTTAGGATCAGAAAATCATAAATGACACATATACTATATACTAGCATGCACAGTAACTTAACAATTTATTTTTTCTAGGCATAAGAAGAATATATGCAATATAACCCCAGAAAAAAAAAAAGAACACACGAAATAACATTTTTGAAGATCTCAAGCATCTGTGATGATATGAAACAGATTTATTTACACAAAATGTGCAGAAACTTCTTTTCTTTCAATTAAAAAAAATCCAAGACCCCACTCCTCATACTTTTCACTGGTAATTATATAGTTCTATGACACAGTTTCACCCAAAGGCATAGACATAAACATCAAAGACCATTGCCTTGAAATATGGGTACTATTTTGAAACTTAAAAGCTGATCAGATCATCTTTCTGTTGCTTCTTTGGATCCTGCCCTTCAGATGGGCCACCCTTCTTGCCGAAAATCATCTCATCAAGATCATGCAGGATGTCATCATCCTCCCCTCGTGCCCGAGAGGCTGCCGGTTTTCTTACCAATGCATCTTCTTTCCCAACTCGAGGGGACTCTTCGGCCTCAACAGACACGGGTATCATGGCAGGCTCTGGCTGAGGTGACGCTACCAAAGGTTTCTTCAGTTCTTCATACTTGGAGAGGACCTTCACGATTTCATCATTCACATTCAAGGCCTCCAATATCAAGGCCTCGTTGTCAACAGCCGTCTCAATGATTCTCTGTATAGTGGACTGCGATTGACGGCACTGTTGAACAAGTGTTGCTGTCAAGTCATCCTGCTCAGGAAAAGAAAACCAGTCAAAAACAAAGACATGAAAAGGCATATGCATATAAGTCATGTGGATAGGCCAACTGGGAATGGGAGGAATGGAGGATCCAAGTCCAAGTTGGCTGCAAATCAGACTTGACATTAGTGCACGCCACTTACGATCAAGGACTCCAAGTACCCAGAATGATTTTTTCATGGACTGAAAACCAGAACTAACAATTAACTTAATCTGCCTTCCTTTAGTTGGGGATGACTTGGTGAGTTTTACAGTTACCTAGTTAGTCAGGTTCATAAGAGTGATACAAATGCACATATGCATAGTTACAACAGAATTGACATGTTTCAAATGCATATTTGGGTGGGTATATATTGTATGTATTTGTATGTATATGATTGATCGTGGATGGTTAAAGGGGGGTATTCAATATGTAGCTCAAGCTTTTTAGGGGAAGTTGACGACAACTTCAGGGTGCAGTCGTGCAAAAGACATGAAATCTGAAATCTGACGACAGCCATATTTAGCTCCGCCTTATCAAGTCATACTGTTTATATCAAATACATCAGAAATTCTTACTAGCGGGCAATGTCAATTGGAAAACTTGCTTATTTTCACAGAAGCTTAAGAAACAATCGCCAGCAAATACGAAGCTAGTGCAGATCTCAAAGTTCACAAACCAAACCAAACCAAACCAAACCTTTTCCCACTAGGTTGGGTCGGCTATATGGATTTGACGACGCCAATCAAATATGTTTACGGCCATGTCCTTCGTTAGATCCATGCAGGCAAGGTCATGTTTAATAGTTTCTTTCCAACTTCTCTTGGGTCTCCCTCTCCCTCTCCTACTCCTGGCAATCTCCATGCTTTCACACCTTTTAATAGGTGCCTCCGTTGGACGCCTTCTAGCATGGCCGAACCATCTCAGTCGATTTTCTCTCATTTTATCTCCAATCGGTGTTATTCCTACTTTGCCCCTAATCTCCTCATTCCTAATCCTATCTCTCATTGTGATCCCGCACATCCATCTTAGCATTATCATCTCCGCAACTTCCATCTTCTTGACATGATTATGCTCTACTGCCCAACACTCTGATCCATATAACAACGCTGGTCGTATTGCCACCTTATAATACTTTCCTTTAACCTTGAGGGGGACTTTCCGATCACAGAAGACCCCCGAAGCACTTCTCCACCATTTGGTCCACCCGGCCTGAATACTGTGACTTACAACAGTATCAATCCCTCCATCCTGTTGCACCATAGATCCAAGGTACTTAAAGTTTTTTTTCTCTACAATCTTTTGTGTGCCCAAACTTACTTCTATGTTACCAGGTGTCCTACTTTGACAAAACTTGCATTCCATATATTCCGTTTTGCATCGACTTAGCCTAAACCCTTTTGTCTCTAATGTTTTCCGCCACAATTCTAGTTTAGCATTCACTCATTCTTTCGTCTCATCCACTAAAACAATATCATCAGCAAATAACATACACCACGGCACATCATCCTGAATATGTCTTGTAATCTCATCCATAACTAGGGCAAACAAGTACGGGCTTAACGCCGAGCCTTGGTGTAGACCAATCGTGATAGGAAACTCCTTAGTTTCGCCGCTAGTCGTCCTTATAGATGTCACGACTCTATCATACATATCCTTTATCGCCTCAATTTATGCGACACACACTCTTTTCTTTTCCAGAACTCTCCAAAGAATCTCCCTATGAACCCGGTCATAGGCCTTCTCCAAGTCAATAAACACCATATGTAAATCTCTCTGACCTTCTCTATACTGTTCCATTAACCTCCTCGGGAGAAAGATAGCCTCCATGGTTGATCTCCCAGGCATGAAACCAAATTGATTCTTTGAAACGTTTGTTGTTCTTCTTAGTCTTCTCTCAATAACTCTCTCCCATAATTTCATCGTACGGTTCATCAATTTAATCTCGCAGTAGTTCGCACAGTTCTGAAAGTTCACAAAAAAAGGCATTAAAAAAGGAGAGCAATTTGTTTTGCTTTTCGCGCAGTGGTCAATTCAGGCAAGATCCAGACCAATACATCCACTGAAACTTGATTCCAGGACCAGCCCTCCTAGTGGGAGGTACCTAAATAGAGTGACTGATAAAAGCATTAATTGTACTGAAAAGTTGATCAACATCAACCACACACCACTTCATGGCTCATGAATAATCTTTGCACAGCACACTTGATAGTTAGGCAAGTTGCACCTAAGTTGTGAAACTAAGATTTCTCATGCTCAAAACAGTTTCAAAGGAAAAAAAAAAAAAAAAACAAGGATCATGATGGCAAAAGTGATAGCTGATGGTGCGTATCTTTCAAGAGTTTAGGATGTTGTCGTAGGAAGGAAGAATAATAAGTTATAACTATTTCTGGCAATACAGCTGTCTTATCATGGGAATTTAGCACCTCAGCTATGAAGACACTTGACTGGTGCTTAAGATTCGGAGATACCAAGAGGTATATAACTAAAGAGAAATACAATATTCTACAAAAGAAACCCTTTCAGTCCCGGCTTAACTTTTTTTAGCATATATGTTAATCCTTCATCTTGGTTTGCACTTCTCTAATGATATTGAAGGCACCAACACCGATACTGTTCAAATGCAGTGTCTTTTATCTAAATTTCCTGATCAAGTCCACTCAGAATGAGACCCACACTGCATCTATTCTATTCCTGGAGAGAGACCGACCTGAATACTTATCAGTTTAAACTTCACAGACTCTGCTTCATGTCAGACACAGACTCCAAACTCAAGTGCAGTCTTTCCATCTGTGTCTTCCTACAAATCAAGAAAAAAATTTTTTTGCAAGATATCCGCATTCAAGCCAGAACAAAATCCAAATTTCCCACCTGATTGTGTTGATTGTGGAGCACACCAAATTTCCCACCTGATTGTGTTGATGTGTGGAGTACAAAAGAAAAAACAAGGGTAACGTGGCCGACAAAACAACATGTGGGACCCAAATCTGACATGAAGCAGACAACAGGAAATTCCCAAAGAGAAGTATCCCTGCTCTTCCAAACATAACCCAAATCCATTTTATTAGATGCATAAAATTTGTGATGGTAAGTAAATTCAAAGGTATAATGGTATGTCGTACTTCAGTTTTAAATGTAAAATCATAAGCAGAATAAGCACACGTATGTCTTTCAGAATCCCGTACCAATAGAAAATGCAAATGGGTTCCCCACCCATGCCCAAAAAAAAAAAAAAATGAAAAAAAAAGGGCATGGTCCATGATTTATACCTATTTTAAATTCAGGACTGGGTCCAGTTACACTGCTTTAGACCCAAATGAATTTGCATCCAGGTCCAAGACCATATTGTTCATAACTGCATGCCAATACCCAAAAATTCTGAATGGCATAAACGTCATTTGTATGAAATAGATGTGCCTTTTAGGTGTTTTTTTTTTTCGATCGGTAACAAATGACTTCCTCAATCATGAAAGATACAAGAGAAAAAAATTCCACTCAAGGAGCAAAAAAAGGATGCTACAATAAAAAAGCATTCTACCACAGACCAAAGGCACATTTTAGGCACTTGAGACGCCATATAAATTTATTTTCTAGAAACTCCAGACCTTTCTCCCTCTCTCCATCCTCATTCTCTCTTTGTTTCCATTCTACTTCTACTTCTCTCCTTTCCGTTTGGAGACCACTGAGGCAGTTTCTCCCTTTCCCTTCAATGACAGGCAGTGCTTTAGATCACTTGTTTTGTCAGAGCTTGATGTATAGATGGAAATCAAACTCCACTAAAAGTGGTAGCATCAATATGCATGTCATCCGCACCAAAATGGACCCAATACAAAAAATTTAATACGCATACCCGTACTTGTACCTGGAGCTATTTTGAGGACCCTTTTTTTATCCCTGTTCCTTGCAATTGGAAACCTAAAGCACACTATCCTTAGGACATGAATCTCATTAAAAATACAGTTTTTGCACAGTAGCTTAAGGGAGGGGAAGAAGTATATAGCCTGTCAGTGTCCCATCATTTTTTCATTTATCAGGAACGACGACTAGCTAATGACATAACAAGAGGAGGAAAAAGGTGCGTAACGATTCATGATGGCAGTGGAGGTCCAAAGTAGACAATTTAAGCACATAGCCCATAAAAGTTACATAAAGATATCAACAGAAGCATCTAAACCTACGCCACAGTAATAGGAAAAGGCTATTGTGACAGGTATGATGGAAAACCAAGGTTGAATATAAGCACAAAATCTTGACTTCCTAATCATTTGAACAAATAACAACTGGCTCAAAACCATCATCTTCATCAAAGCCTTATCCCATCACTCTAAGGTTGGCTTTGTGAGTCTAGTTTTCCTTACTACTTAATAGGTCTCCCCTGGCTCCCTGAACTTGTAACCCTGCAATACATGGGCTCTTTCTGATCTTCGGTGCATGTGTTGTGAAACCATCTCAAACAGTATTCTTTGATTTTCTCTTCCGCTTTAGCCACCCATGAGTTTCCTCTTACATGCTTATTCCTAGTTCTATCCTATCAACACATCCATATTAGCATGCACTTCTCAACCACTTGTACTTTTGCTTCTTGTTTCGCCCAGCATTCAGCTCGATACAGCAAAATGGGTCTAATTGTCATCTTATAAAAATGCCGCTTTAGTTAAAGTGGCAATCGATAATCACTATTCACATATACTTCACTAGCTCGGCTACATCCATTATGTTGCTAAAGATCCACAGACTTATTATTAAATTAATACCCATTCCATCTACTACAAACAATATTGGTAACGTGGAAAAGGGATGGAGAATTAGGGAGATTAAAAATAAAGAGGCTTAAATGGTTAATTAGTTTGTTTCAGGTATTCAGATTTTAATCATTGGGAACAATCACCAGAAAATTATTTCTATCAAAAAAGAACAAAGCAGGCACAGTAACGAGAGAATGAAAAACGTTATTGTAACAAGATGTTTATAAATATTTGGCACATTTATTGATGATTACTTAAAACATTTCAATGAAAGCAGGTGTTGTGTGTGTGTGTGTGCATAGGAATTCTCAAAAACTCCCCTTGTCAAAAAGGGGCGTTCAACACCCCTATAAAACATCCAATAACAATCATTTATTTATTGTTGGATATGATGTTGGATTGAATGTCCAGCTGTATCAGGAGACATAAAGAGAAAAATAAGGAGTCATTGAGTGTCAGCTATGCAAGTTTTTAGGGACTCATTTATTTCTTTCTTTGTTACTGCTCGTAGAAATTTGTAAACTTCATCCATGGGGTCTCCAAATCGATGAAAATAAAAGGCCAGATTTTTATGAGCCCCCATTTACACAAATAAGAGTTGGGCCCACTGTTAGATTATGAAATTTCAAGTCTTCTATAGTAATCATTCTGATGGTCGGCCTATTTGAATAAATTTTGCGATCCCATAAAGATGAGGGCATTTATTTTGATTAAATTAGATTTCTTTTATATGTGGGCCCGTAACAATTTGTGAAAATCACCATCTGTTTCGGTCATTAATCTTTTATAAGTGGGTCTGTAACAACTTGTGAAAATCACCATTTGTTTTTATCATTTTTCATTTTTATAAGTGCCCCCACTGAAAAATTGACTTACACATGATGAATGGGCGTTACTTCCACCTGTTTTGATAAAACAAATCATGTAACTTCTTGAAGCAAACTTTTAGGCATTAAAGATGTGCAAGTATTTAAATTTAACGACCCCCCTAAGACATAAGATTCAACATTATCTCCAATTTACCAAATTTTTAGGCATTCCAGATATGGAAGCATTTGAATTTGTAAAGTCATTAAAAGAGGGAGAAAAGGTAGCAAATAACTCCATGTCATTCGTTAAACATGAGGGGGTTTTGGCAACACAAAACGCCCAGGGTGTTTTGTAGCTCTCCTCATAAATAAAATATATATAGCAGAAGAATCAAATTGAATCACAAGCAAATAGAATTTTTGAAATAACATTCCAATAAAAGACAATGAAGATTCACAAGAATACAACCGAAGACTATAATTATTAGAATACTACGATTCGTATCCATGCAATGAATCCCATTTACAGAAGAATCTTAGGATTCAAGTGTGAATCTTACGATTCGATACATGTTTCATCAAATCTTACGATTCAAGCGATTTGGTTGAGCGAGAATACCTACAACCACTAAATAATATTAACAATCTTTTACCATTTTCTTTCTTCTAGCGTTTTTACTTTTAAAAGTTATTTAGTAGTTAATAAAACATCTTAAGAATATTCATGGCTTTGGGGAGGTTTTAGAGATAAATAAAGAACATGCATTTAATTAAAGCGTCGATTGTACGTATGGTGCCTGTCTATATCTTCTTCTTTTTTATAACCTTTTTTGGTTTTTTTTCTTCATAAACACTTTTTTAACTTCAAGAGATTGATGGTTTGGATTTAATTTTTACTTTTATATTTTGATTTAAAGATAACAAAAAATAAATATTTATTGATACCTTAAACTTATGAGAAATTCTGCACCACGAAAATAACTGAGCACACCCACTTTTCTAAAAAAAAATATTATTATCAAAATACCCATGACGAAAATACTCATAAGTTCCGTGCATATCTCATGTGCACGGGTGTGAAACACCATGCACATGATATATGCACGAGGTTTCACAGCTGTGCACCTCTTTATGTTCACAGCCCTGAAACTCTGTGCACCCCACCAGCGACTAACACACGCAAAAGAGGAGAAGATGGTCGCCGGTGATGGTGGGGCAGAGAGGGGAGCTCGTCGGTGATGGGGCAGCCGTCGAGGTTCAGTCACAGCAGGTGGGAGGGGAAGAGAAGAGGAGAAGAAACCGCTTAGCTCACCGGAGGGAGAAAAGAGGGGAGCTTGCCGGTGATGGTGGGGCAAAGAGGGTAGCTCGCCGAGGGGAGAGATGATCGCCGGTGATGGGGTGGCCGTATGGTTCGATCGCAGCAAGTGGGAGGGGAAGAGAAGAGGAGAGAAGAGGATGTTTTGGGTATTATTGGGAAAGTGGATGTGCTCAGCAAAACATGTGGGTGCAAATAGAATTTCTCTAAACTTATTAAACTATTTACATATATCATTTATTTTATATTAATATATTTCATGATGTTCTTGATATGATTGTATGATAGACTTATTTTTCATTGTATTTATACTGCTATAAATGGGAAATTGGATGGTTATGAATTACTACTTTTTTTTTTTTTTTAATTTGTAATTATTTTCCAATTTTAGTAGAAAAATAAAAAATCCGACGATTCACGATTCGATTTATGGGTATGAACGATTTGGGATATGATTCCGATTTTCAAAACTATGCCAATGACAGATTTTACAAGCATAATGTCGATTCGTGAGAAGAATTACTCAGACTGTGAAAACCTAATCCCCGGTTAGTGCATAGTACTTTATTTGGTAAACCCCAAACATAGTAAACTAAGGTACCTAGGTAATCAACCTTTGAGCTTATGCCTACGAGGTACATGGGTTTCTCCTGAGTGGGGAACTGAAACAAAGGAAAGCTCAATCCTGGAAAATAAGCAGTCCTGAGAAAATAGGAAAATTTATGCAGTCAAGCACCAAAGTTTCTAACATAAAGAATAGCAATCACACTGAAGCAGTAAGCATATGGCTATCTGATTTAACATAAAAACAAAATCACCTCCAGTGCATCTTGCGGGGGGGAAGATGATAGAACTGTTGATAGGAGTTCTACACTATTGCGAGCCACGTCAAATGCCTCCTTTGTTTGTTCTGGGGAAAAACTCTGGACGGTGATAAAACTCTGGACAGGAGCATCACGGGGAGCCTGCGGCTGTGGTAGAGGTGTCTCTGATTCTATCGCAGAAACCGAGCGAGGCGGAGTAAATATAGGAGCCAAACTCTCATTATCACGTCCGGGGAAACGAATACCTCTAGATTTCAAGCTCTATAATAAGCAAAAATGGATAGAGAACAATGAGGAACCTCTCAGAAAACAAAAACCAATAAAAAAATTAAGTTTAAATATTCAATATAAGCTTAATACATTTTTACCAGAGTAGATGGTTTTCCACTCTTCTATGCATTTGGGATGGCATGAAAATAAAGCATGGCATCTGGTAACCTATGATTTTTCTCAACTTTAAAACCCCTAACAGCTCTAGCGATTGTCACTAACAATGATATAATTGGAAAAAGTAGGAAAGAAAATGCTATCCCAACTGGTGCACTTTCCAATTTCCATACCACCCCATGCACTGAGCAAAATGGACATATATCCATAGCACCAAAATGAAATAACCATGCAATTTGATAAACATCCATATGTACCGATTATCAAGGACAATGGTCTCCAAACTGAATACCTTGTATGTTTCTTCATAAACGGGCAAATATCGGAGCTCGCTGGCTGACTCCCCCCACGCTTCAATCAGAATGAGGGCTTTGTTCCGGTTATTCACAACAGTCTGAGGATCATCAATCAACTTCACCATCTCATCAAGGACCCGCTCAGCGGCAACCTCCGAGAATGCCTTCTCGCAATTCTTCACACATGTCTCAAGCAAAACTAATGCCAAATACTGCACCCTAGGATTCTTCAGCACGATCCGCTTCTTGATACCCCTGATCAGTTCGACGCTGTTGATCCTCTCAGTGTTGATCATGTCACAGATCTCAAGGTTGGCAGCCCAATCAGGCTCTTCTAACGTCTCTGCAGTTGCTTCCTCAACGACTTTCTCAGCCTGATTCTGTCCCTGGAAGAGCTCTTTCATCCTGAAGCTCATGGAGGTCATGCCGGCCGACATCTTCCGACCCATCTCAGTACCTCCAATCTTCAGGCGCTCGCCAAGAGCACTAACTTTCTCCATCAGATTGTCACTCATCTTCAAACTCTTAAAAGACACAAACTGCTTCCCTCTATAGAAACCCTAAATTCTAGGGTTTCAGACACTTCAAA
Source organism: Litsea cubeba (assembly GCA_012931725.1). NCBI lineage: Eukaryota > Viridiplantae > Streptophyta > Magnoliopsida > Laurales > Lauraceae > Litsea > Litsea cubeba. The sequence continues at coordinate 5,233,521 of CM022946.1, read as the reverse complement.
CCTGATAAAACCCAGAGGTAAATGGCTCAAATGCATGAATTGCCTTTGGAAAATAAAACCAAACAAGGAATATGTCATATGTGGAAATTCCTTAAAACCTATTGTTTAGCCAACAAAATGGAGCACATGGAATCCAATAAACTGATGGAAAGAAAAGATCAAAGGACCAAACCACACCCATAAAATTCTTTCCACAAAGTCAAGAAATCTCAGATCACATCTTTATACGATAATAACAATAACAACAACCATGATGGCGATAATGGCAAAGAAAAGAAGGGGGGAAAACAAATATAAACCCCCAACAAATATTCTGCAGAAGATAACAAAATCCAACCGAAACAACGTCACGCTATCATCCACAAGAAAGAGAGCAACAGAATAAGAAACATCAGAAAAAACCCAAAACCAAATCCAACAAGAAGTATACAGCAGACTCCACCAACTTTACCAAAACCCACTCAAAGGTCACAACTAAACATCAAAACATCAACAAGATCAGCAAATCACAACAACCCCAAGAATTATTTTGTAGAATTGGCTAAAGTTCTATAAAGAAAAGCCTATGCCATCATGAAAATCAATAAACAACAAGTCCAACCAAGAAAAGGAAAAACATCCAACCACCCCACAAAAGACATTCTTAGAAACTCAGGCAAAGATTGCAACTTTTTCATCCAAACATCAAGATAACAACAAAACCCCAATACATTGGAAGAGAAATATGAGAGAAAACAAACCAGAACTGAATTTCAGACCACCCCAGAACTACTTTTTAATCCAAACCCCAAATACCAAATTGCAAAAAATACTGAGAATAACTGAAGATTTATTAGAAAAAGACTATAATGAAAAAATAAATAAATTAAATTAAATTAAAATACCTGGAAATCGAAAGAGCTATGAACAAGGAAAAGAGTAGTTGGAGAATAGAAAGATGAAGAGAGAGAGAAAGATGGAGAGAAAGAGAGAGAGAGAGAGAGGGGTTCTGCTTTTTCTATGAAGAGGAGACTCTTCTCTCACGTTAACTTGTTTTCTTGTTTGAGCTTTTTGACATGAGCAAGACTAATTTTCTATTTGGAATGTTTTGGTCCGTTGGATCTTACAAAGAGCTTTGTTGGCAGCCGTTGGATTGAATGCCGGCCCAACTGACCTTATTTTGAGTCTTGAGCTGCCGAAACCTGAGTTAAAAACAGTGAAACTCGGTAGTGATTTACTTAATTAAATTTAAATCGTTTAAAATAAATAATTTTAAAATATATAAAACACTCGAGTATATTTTTTTTATCGGAATTGATTCCACTATAAGATTAATTTTTTTTATTAAAAATTTAATAAAAATACTTATTATATATATTTATTATAATATTTTTTTTATCAAATCGTCGATCCAATTGTAGAACCAACTTATACTGAAATAAATTTTTATAAATTATCAAATTTATAAAATGATATTTATTTTGAGGGACTCATGTCTTACCTTTTTTATTTTTTCTATTTATATGTCATAGTCGTAAGAGGAGACGGACTAAACAAGAGTCTTTGGATGAAGGCAAGAAGGAAAACGCGTATTTGGACTTTGACTACTAATTCGTTGACATTTTCATGGCCATCTTTCATGTCTGAGAAAGATGAGTTGGGTATGGGCCACCGGAAATTGCTTTGACTAGTTGGTGTGGAGGGGCCCACTAATTAAATATCTCAACAGTTCATTCTCCCTGTCATGGGTCATGGAAAATTCTGAGTTTAATCCACCGTTAGATTGATAATATGAGTTTTTTCGCTTAAGGAGTTTGAAATATTTTTTTTTGTAAGTGATTAATTTGACAATGGGCTCAACCGTGACGGGTGTTCAAGCCGGTATAAGAGGGTGAGCATTCATAGGTAATTAATCTGATAATAACCCCAATTCTAATTAGAGTAAAAACTGCTCAGCCCCCATACAAGAGAGTGCGCATTTGTTTTGAGCGGTTGGATTTTTAATAGGTGAAACTGAGGGCTCTTGTGTGTTCCGGTGGGTCCCGGTCTTAGATCCGGTGGCTCCCAACATGCCTTAGAGGATCCGTACTCTTGAGATACATTAATTGATTATTACACAGTACATATTTCGGCCTGTGAAATTAGGGTGTTGTACAGAAACATTGGGCTCCTCCAATCTATTTAATCAAACCCATGTGAATTGGTAGTCTTGGGCCTACAGTTTGGACTGATTTTGGGTCAGGTTTCAAGCTAGGCTTACTTAGAATTCAGGTTTTTAACAGGTCCATGCCCGGGCCAGATGATATAAATTTGATTGAATGGACAGGTTAGAATAACTAGTCAGGCCCATCCTATTCCTCCTAACTTTAAGGTCACACTTGTAACAGGTGAGGCATCCACTGATGGGGCCATGAGGGTTAGATATGCTACCCTCTTAGGTCAAACTAAATAGGTAAGGAATCCATGCATTTGAGGATGTAATGCTCTCCTCTTACAATCTACAAAATAATATGAATATTTGAATAACCAATAGTAAATTTTCGTCGTTTTCTCCGTTATTTAATCTAAATGGCTGGCTACCTTTGATAAGAGATTTACTACACTCCACCACTGCCGGGCGTGTTTGGCACTTAACTAGTTAAAGTGAAGTAAAGTGAATCTAGACAAAAAAATGACAAGGGGTCACATCAAAAGTACACAATTTCAATATTCCCTCCCAATTTTTCAAAAAAAGTAAAAAAAAGCAACCTCATTTCTCCACTAAAAGAAAAAAAAAACTTCACTTTTCTATAAAAAAGTCAAAAAGATTCCATACCAAACAACTAAAAATAAAACACCATCATAACACCTTATATTTTATTCCCTCTTGATTTGATGCTTCACCTCACCATACTTCAATTCACCACACATCCAAACAGGCCCTAAATATGTGATCTCATTGGGACAATCAATATATTGGTGTAGAGAAGAGTTGTAACCCCTAAATCCTATAGGGTTTTTTCCTAAACAGCTCCCTTCTCATCGTGGAGTTCTAATTTAATTAGAATTTATAGATTTTTCTTACCTTCTCATCGTGGAGTTCTAATTTAATTAGAATTTATAGATTTCTCTTAACATAGAAACTTGTATTATGTTAGCAACTTTTCTTAAACAGCGAAGGCATCCATGAGACTTATCCATATAGGAGTCTCTAGGTGAGTTGGTCATCTAAAGTGGGGAACGCACATGGGTGTGTGGTCATTGGGCCACACTTGAGCCCCTTGATTTCAGCATCATTAAATGAGAAGTCCCTTCCTGTTATCTAGAATGATATTCTTTAGGAATTTGTCAATGATTTTGACCCTATAAGATCACACAACGTAAGATCAAATCTGCTTTGTCACTTTTTTTTTATATTCTAAATAGAATTTCTTGTACAGGATTGAAACACTTCGTCTGCTGGCCATATGTTCCATGATCCAAAGTACTTCTTAAATCACTCACAAGGAAAACATAGTTTTTCTATAATGACAATTGGATGACTTGCAATCAAAGAAAATGGAGTCACCGACACTCTCCATCAAAAGAGAGAAGTTGAGCCTTCATCCCAAACATGATTAGACTCCTTTTAAGAAGTTGGACCCATTTATGAAGATTTAAAATAAATCAATTCTTCTTTTTGGATGGGACTTTTCTAGGATCATGAAGAGGAGTTGAGCAATAAAATTAGTCGCTTATAAAGCACGTGAATAAAATATTATAAAAGTTACAGTGGTTTACAGTTCTGAATGAACCGTGGCTGTTGTTTCCTTATTTATCAAACAATAAGGGGTCGTTTGTTCACACCCAATTACAGAGGTAAATAGTCCGCACTCACTTACATAGGTAAGCCTTTCACATATGCATGTTTGTTTGGGCTAATATATATGCATCACATGTCCAAATGAGGTGTGTAATGAAGCTGTTTTCATATGAAAATTTTCACACTTATAATATATGATTTGATCACATGAAAATCATGGGCACGCAAACTCTTCAAGCAATAACCCCGTTTTTTACTTTAAAAAATGACCTTTTATTTCTTAAATTCGCAAAATGCCTCTTCAAATAAGCAATGTCCTACAAACTTTTCAAAAGAGAGTTGGCTAATCATATAGGCAAAGATTCTTTAGCTAATACACTTTGAATATTTTTAGTACTCTCTATTGATTGGTTAAATAATCAAAGGTTTCAAGTAATATTTGGTGAAGTTTCCTTCGGTTGTAAGGTTAGGTTGTAGTTGAGTAGTTTCATTCATGAAAAAGAAGTGTAAAGAAGTCAGATTATATAGAAATATACTGTTTTAAAGTGTGACTAGAACTACATACTTTTTCATTTGTGGAATAAAATACTCTTGCTTGCATATCTTTGACAGTTTGTGCATCTTCCAAATGAAGATGGAAGAGAATGAAAATGTAGTATTACTTCAAAGTATGTGGAATTGGAATTCCTTCAGAAACAAAATATATAGATATATAGGAAAACCACATCCATACATAGGACCATTTCTCCCACAAGTTTCTTATCAAAAGGAACTGAATGCAAGAACTAAATCTAAATGATCAGCAGTGCTAAATATAGGAAACAATTGACATTTGAATCATGACATGGAAGACATTGACCAATGGCTAAGTCCTATCTAGACGATAATGATCATGGGTAATTGCCTTGAATCCTCGAAACGTTAATCTGAAGAATGAACTCCTTTGATAGATTGATTATTCACATCCTTTCAATCACCTTTCACCAAATGACTTGCAGTGTTTGTCCTTTGGTGAAAACCACCAACTAGCCACATGTTCCCCTTTGATAGATTGATTATTCATTCATGATGGTAGTGCTTCATTTGGCTTGTAAATTTCTAACCAGCACATTTAAAAATATAAGAGAACTTCATAATGCAGAAGTAGGTGCTAGGTCATACTTACGAGGTTATTGATGGTGGTTTAGGTAGGGTTATTATAATCATTATGGGCAAGTGCAATGTAAAATAAAAGAATTACTATCCATATCAAAGTGACCGAAATTGAAGAAAGAAAGGTTAAGATTCACAAATGGCCATCAAAATTATCTCCCCAACAGTGGAAAATGATTGTCTAGCCATCAACCTAATAAATCAAATCCTAGGAAAGTCAAGGTCCAATCAAATCTCCACCTTATATCCTTTCACAACCAATCTCTTTAATATTCCTACACCAAGAACCCATATTACCAAGAAGGGAATTCCAAGCAAACAAATGGGCCCTAATGGATTGATATATTGGAAAAATGGTAATTTCCCATTAGGGCGATCACACCTTCAATGCTTCATCCTAGACAACATTAACATACAACTATACCCACCTGCCAAAATGTGATCCAACGTTTCACATTAATGAATAGTGGGCGTCATTTAATTTACTTTGCAGTGCATATGACAGTTTTGCAAACCTAGAGAAGAGATTAAAACCCACTTAATACAACCCAAAAGCCTAGGTAAGTAAAAAAACAAGAGCATATCTTAGTAAAAAAACAAGAGCATATCTTTCCCATTACATGATCGAAAACTAAGAAATCACCAATAAATTACAAAATCCTGAATCCACTGAAACATTCACGTACAACTTACCTTTTGAAAAAAAAAAAACTTGGATGATTCTTATAGTGTTCTTACACCAATGTTCTTTGTAACAAGATGCTTTAAAAAAATGAATTTACAGAGTAAAATCTGTACAAAGAAGATGATTGAACTAATATCAGATCCAAGCAAGAAAATTTCTACCCAACTATTACAAACTTCTCATACATTTTTTTTTTCTATGAGTACTTCTCATACATTTCTAATTGAACAAACTTCTCATACATTTGAATTGATTGATCACAATGGAAAGAAGCACTAATCATCAGGATGGGGAAAAAATCTGTACAGCTACCAGCTAACCTTGAAATTCTGATACAGTTCGTCAGGAAAATGAGCTTGAATGAATTCTACTGTGAGAAACCACATTTTGCTCCAACAAATGATAAAAGGTACGTCAATACTTGGAAAGATGGACAAGTTCAATGAAGGGTCTACAAGCTATGTCTATAGCCATAGTTGTAACAGAGATAAGTTGTTACTTGTCACAAGTGGCGCCAGATTGAATCACATTGTTCTGATTGGGTAAGAAATTCTACTAAGCCTGTATAAGCAGCGCATTACACCAAAAACGGGAAATTGAAACGGATTACCGTTCTTAATTCTTGTGTTCCTAATCCGTTCATCCGTTCCTAAACCGTTCCTAATCCGTTAATCCGTTCCAAAAACAGGAAATTGGAACGGATGAACGGATTAGGAACACACGGATTAGAAACGGTAATCCGTTCCAATTTCCCGTTTTTGGTGTAGTCTAGCCGTGTGTTCCTGCAATGAAGAATGGCACTTTCAGAATTAACATAGTGCAAAAGCAAGCATGTGAATCAGTGAATGCTGATCAACATAGGAACTGAATAATTATCTAAGAACACGAATCCTCTATATAGTCTTGTGTGGCTCTAAAGTGGTTGCAATTATGCAAATTTCACGGACCTAACAGATATGAGGTATGAACCAAACAGCGCGCCGGAAGTAAATTACTCCCTTTTTTCAGGACTTTGGCAGGCAACCACAAATCATCCAGCAGCATTAGAATGACACCAAGAAAATCCGATTTATATGAAGTCTTGCTATATATATTTTTTTAATGTTAACTTTTATTGATCAAACTTAACGGTACAAGAGAGAAATACTAAAAGCCAAAAAGGAAAGGAAAGAGAAAAACAAACCAACACAACAAAAAATAAACCCACAACCACAAGAGCCAGAAGAGAAAGAAATGAGAGAAAATATTGATCACAGAAGAATGAAAGTCAAAATGGCTCCAGTGCAGTCATATCATAGATTTATTCATTTATTGAGAGATACAGACCTTCGATATAACACACACATTCAGGAAAAAAATTGTACTGTGCAAAACATGACGACACAAAATGTTGTTCAAGATTGTAGTGACAGTGATGCGGATTTTATGAATGAGATTGATAATTTGGCCCTTAAACACATAAACAGATGGGATCAAATTAAGGGCGAAAGGCCCCTGAAGCAATCAAACAAGCACGTAAAATCAGCTGCAGTAGGCCAAGAAGCTTAATGCCACTTGCTGCCAGTGTTCATGCACTATTCGCACAGTGTTCACGCACCACCCCCTGACACCAAGTTGTCAGATTGACGATTGAGTGCTTGAGAAGAGAAAAAAGAAAACGGAAGAGTTGAGGGAAGAAAAGAAGAAAATTAAAGGATTACATGCATATACATTCAAATGCACGACCCCCTAATTATTTTATGTAAAAGTCTACACCACTGATGGGGAGCCGGGCCTCCCAAGCGCACCTGGGATCCAAGCCCGGGCTCCCCATCGGTGCAGGTAGCAGGTCTCTTATTTTATTAAGAGAAAGCTCATGAAATTTATAAAAGAACCCCTTGTATTACCTTGATTCCAAATGAGCCCTCATTACATTAAAAGAAAGAAAGGAAAAAAAAAAGAAAAAGGAAACACCCCAAAAAATCTTGCACTATGATCTTTCTATAAAGAAATAAATTGTCCAACTAGCAGGTAAGTAATCTATCAATGTCTGAACCTACAGACCTAGTCCTTGTTAAAAAGAGGGGAAAAAAAAACATTTTAATCCAAAAGCCAATTCCAAAAATTATCAGCCACAAGAACATATCCAATTTTTTGTGCCAAGAGGGATACCTCATAACAAAGAGGCAACTCATAAAGAAACTGCTGCCAATGATTATTTCCATGGCTGTGCTGTGATAGAGAGACAACAGAGTTTGATGCGTCAAGTCCTTGATTTCCATGTATGGCAGACTTTAGCACACTGTATTGCTCAGTGACTGAAGCATACAATGCCTTCGAAAAAGCTGCCTTAGCCTGCATTAAAGCACAGATGGTTTCATTCAAAACCAACAAAGCCATAAGCCCAGAGTCACAAAAAGCAAGCTTCCATTCACGTGGTAGTCTTCTCAAGATACAACTGAATAAATATGTCACAAAATATAATCATTTCTAAAGAGAATGATCAACAATAACTATAAGTTAAATTAATTAAGATTGTCAAAATATTCATGACTTTCCATTGAGTAGGAGCATAAATTTTTTTTTTCTTTTTTTTTTAAGGTAAGCTGATTTGACCTGCAAACTGGTGGTTGCAACAATGAGCATGATTCCCATGAGTTCCAAGCTCCAACTGTGCTAGGGACTCTTGTCAACAAAGAAAATTAATATACATGAAGCTTATCTCTATTACTTCCCTGATTAATCTGGCCCGTTTGGCATTTTACTATTAAAGTCAAGTGGAGTGAAGTGAAATGAAAAGTATGAATAAAATATGTAGTGAGTTATGATGGTATTTTGTTTTTAGTTGTTTGGAATGGAATATTGTTGACTTTTGGTATGGAAAATGGAGTTTTTTTTGTCTTTTAGTTAATAAATGTGGTTACTTTTTGACTTTTTGTTGGAAAAGTTGGAGAGAGTTTTGAGAAAAAGTGATTTTGATGTGATGTTTAGGATGACTTAACTTTACTTGACTTTACTAGTCAAGTTACCAAACGGGCCCGAGAATTGGGGTGAACTTTACATATCATAAATATACTGGAAGTGGTCCACACGTAATCCTCTGGTGATCATGCCATATATATATATATATGCATGGTTCTAAAAATCAGCCCAGTTGACCCGAACTTGGCACTTAAAAAAATCAAGGGTAAATTTCATCATAGTTATGCAATTTTCAAGTTACAGGGGATTTTCTCCAAGGGGAATCCTGCTGGGAAGCCATGCAGGGTTTTCATTGAGTGCTGGACAGTGGGGATATAAATCCTGCATTACCTCTCATGCCAACTCCCATATGTGAAAATTTGGTTTGTCTTACATAGTTCCTTAATCGTACTAGAAACAGTTTCCTACAGACTATACAGTTATGATAATTGATAAGTATAAAATGTAAACAGAACTTTACAATAACCTTTAAAGTTTTCACAATTACATACAATTACCTATAAAAAATTTAAAAATAACCTTGTCCATTAATTAGAGAATCTCATTTAAACACCTTGATTGACTGTCAAAGGTAAAATGATAAAAAGCCCTTAGATTATAACTTATTTAGTTAAAACCCAACATAGTATCCTTGATTTAATTGGCTCAGGTTTAATGTTCTTTTCGTGTTAACACCCTTATTTTATCTAGACCCGTGTTCAACCTAAGGACACTTTTATCTTCTTCTTTTGTTTATGACAAATTACACAGGATTTCATTAATTGGTCGTAAACAGACCTTTGAAAGTCAGTCAAAGTGATTAATTGAGATTGTAAGATAAAAAAAGGGCAGAGGTTATTTGTAATTGTCAAAAAATATATGTGGTTATTTGTAAACTTTCCAATATAAATACAAATTTTAGGTTATGTAGTTGTAGGCTTTTGATCAATGGTAATTGAGAAGTTTATGCATTAAATCCTATGTAGTAGTGTATTCAAGATTTTTTTTTTTTCCTGCATCATATAAGCTTTGATTGTAAAAATATCATGGCCATATGACAATAGACACGAGAGTCCTTGGGGAGAGATTACAAGTGTAATGTCATACACTAACACTATGAATTATTGACCTTATGAGAAACAATAAACCAATTTGTATATCAAAAAGTCTACTTGGAGGGATTCTTGGGACCGGTCCCAAGAATCCCTCCAAGTAGCAGGGCTCTTTGTATATTATGTATTGGACAAACCTCTTCTCATGATTTTCAATGTCACTAGCAATTTCACTGAAGCTCATTTCTGGAGCCACAGACAAAGAAAGCAATAGAAGAATACAATTGGAAACAAAGAAAGCAATATAAAGAATATGAACACTAGTACCAATCAGGAATGGTCAAGGTCATGCATAAACTTCCAAACACTACTTACAATTAACATAAATTCCAAACATCATGCATCAAAAGGTCAAGGTGATCAGATTTGTGCATGGCTACAAGGAGACACATAGAAGAAGCAGAAGTAGCTACACACTTCTGACTTCGAGTGTTTGCTCTATTCCTCAGACTTCAGGTATTTTCTGATCACCAAATTTACTATCAGCAAAAGGAAAGTCAAACATACCTTATAAGAGCAAAGCCATCTCCTTCAGACTTCGGATATTTGCTCTCCTCTTCATCTCAATGAGCTCAGGAATGTCATTCATGTGCTTCTTTGAGTATACACACACAAGATTTCTAAAAAAAAAAGTCAAAGGAGCTTTTTCCACTGCATATCACAAGGCTTCGTGAGCACCTTCCCATGCCAAAGGGCTTGCAAACAGGATCTGTCAGAACCCTATCTCCTACAACACAGGTCTGTTGTAAGAACAACAATATTGAGTTATATAATCTTGCTTAACGTGAGGACTAAATTTGCTCTGTAGCACCACATAGAACAGACTAGTTACCATCTTCTCAGCAAGATATGGATTTTGTTGTCTCAAGCAACAATGCAATAATTGCAGGATCTGCTTCAGTTTGATGATTGGAGATCAAGACCACATTATCGCCCTACAATGCATAAGCATTTATTACATATGTGGTATAAAAGAACAAACACAAACTCATACAATCAGATCATACATGTCAAGAATGAGGAAACTCTGCATAATGTGTACCATCATAAATATGAAATCAAGCAGAAAACTTGAAGATATAAAAATGTTCAACCAATGAGATAAATTAATCATCTTGAAAACATAAAAATTCTTAACATATCATAATGGGTGATATTCAAGTAAGGGATTCCCTCACCATACGGTGAGGGAAACTCCTATTTTTGAAAAATTTCAAGTACAAAAGTGATTTTTTAAGTACATAGAAATACTCTTTTATGTACTTGAAACTTCCCAAAAAGGAGAGTGTCTCTCACCATTTTGGTGAGAAAATCCCGCACTTGAATATCACCCTATCATAATAACGTATCATTTAGCTTCTCTTTGTTTTTTAATGGTCTAATATTGTATTTAGCATACTAATGCATCTTTGTTAACATTTTACGCGGGAATGCATTGCTCTTCTACTGACCCGGTATCTTCAAATTCAAAAAACAGATAAAAACGACCGTTAGAGAAAGAACTCAAAGAACTGAAATGGCAGTTATATCAAAAGTCTCAAACTCCAAACTCCATCCTCGCTCTCTCTCTCTCGATCGCATCCTCAAAACCCAACAAAACCTCTCCAAATCCTCACCAAAGATCTGGAAACAACAAAAATCAGACGAGTTCGACGACCCCAACACCCGCGGCGAGCGCTTGCTGACCCTCAGCCACCCCCTCCTGCGCATTCTAGAATCCTCCGCCGCAAACCCTCGCCAATTCGACCAGATCCACGCCCAGCTCATCGTATCCGGCCTCTCCCAACACCCCCTTTCCGCCGGCCGCGCCATCAAGAAGCTCTGCCGCTCCCCCGCCTCTGTCGGCCGCGCAATCTCCCTCTTCGCCCACCTCGACCACCCTGACGCCTTCATCTGCAACACCATCTTACGCTCCTTCCTCAATTCCAACCACCCGGAGAAGGCCGTCGCCTTCTACTGGCACCAAATGCTTGAAAAACAAGTCTTGCCCAATCACTACACCTTCCCGCTTCTAGCCAAGACCTGTGCTCAACTGGGTTTGATCCAGGAGGGCGAGAAGACCCATGCCCTGATTGAGAAATCCGGGCTTGCGACTGATCTATTTGTGCAGAATTCTCTGATTCATATGTATTTTTCATTTGGGTGGATCAAATCTGCAAACCAAGTGTTTGATGCGAGGGTTGAGTCGGATTTGGTTACCTGGAATTCGATGGTTGATGGGTACGCGAAGAATGGGCGGGTTGATGTTGCTCGCTGGGTTTTTGATGAGATGCCACAGAGAGATTTGGTGAGTTGGAATTCGATGATTGCGGGGTATGTGGGAATTGAGGATATGGAGAGTGCTAAGAAGCTGTTTGAGAATATGCCTGTGAGAGATATTGTATCTTGGAATTCTATGATTGATGGTTATGCGAAGGTTGGGGAGGTTTCAGTAGCTCGGGAGCTTTTTGAACAGATGAATGTTCGGAATGTGGTGTCTTGGAATACTATGTTGGCCTTATACATCCGCAGAAAGGAGTATAGTGAGTGCCTGACACTGTTTGATAAGATGATGACCACAGGAGAGGCGGAGCCAAATGAGGCGATCCTTGTGAGTGTTCTTGCAGCTTGCACAAATCAAGGAATGCTTGACAGAGGCAAATGGGTTCATTCATTTATCAAAGATAACCAAAGGATTGAACCAGATGTGTTACTATCGACTGCTCTGCTGACAATGTATGCAAAGTGCGGTGATATGCATTCGGCAAGAGAAATCTTCGATGCGATGCCTGAGAAGAGTGTTGTGTCATGGAATTCTTTGATCATGGGATATGCCATTCATGGGCAAGGAGAGAAGGCCCTTGAGATGTTCCTAGAGATGGAGAAGAGGGGACCGAGGCCAAATGATGTGACTTTCATATGCGTCTTGAGTGCATGTACTCATGGTGGAATGGTTTCAGAGGGGTGGTGGTATTTCAATATGATGTGTCGTGTTTACAAGATTGAACCCAAGGTTGAGCACTACGGTTGTATGGTTGATCTGCTTGGCCGTGCTGGTTTGCTGAGTGATTCGGAGGAGCTTATAAATCAGATGCCAATGAAGCCGGTTGCACCGGCCTTGTGGGGTGCACTGCTGTCTGCTTGTAGAACTCATTCCAATGTTGAGCTTGGAGAGACCGTTGGCAAGCGGCTTATAGAGCTGGAGCCTACGGATGTCGGGCCTTATGTGCTCTTGTCAAACATATATGCATCATCAGGTAGATGGGATGATGTTGAGAAGGTGAGGAAGTTGATGAAGGAGAAGGGATTGCTGAAAAATGCAGGGTTTAGCTTAGTTGATCTCGATAGGTCTGTTCATGGGCTTTTTGCAGAGGATAATTCAGCCCATAAGAAGAGCATGTTGTACTCCATGTTGAGTGAGATGGGTACTCAGATGAAGTTGTCCTGTAGAGAAATTGATGATAAACAGACATCTAACGTAAATTAAGTTTAGGTAATTTTAGTTTACATCTTTGTGTAATATAGCCAAGAGGGGATTGATATATATCAACATTTTTTTTATTTGAATTCAATTAAATCCAGTTAGCGAAATGTTGTAACAAATTTCTTGATGTGATAGAGAAAAAGTGTGATGTGCTTTCGGGAAGATGTTTCGATTGATGATCCTACTCTAATTGCAAGGAGGCTTTAGTAAATACTTTATGCTACACACAGGAGGAGGATGGAGGTGAATCTTTCTTTCAGAAGGGTTTTTAGAGATTTTGGATTGAAAACAGCAGCAAGCTTAATGAAGATTCTAAATTGTACTATTACCCTTGAAGAGAAGATTAAGAAAAAAATGGAAGCCCAAATCCCTTGGGAATTTTTGAAGTAAAAGCTTGATTCATCTCCTTACAATCTTTCGGTGCGTTTTCTTTCTAATTTTTTTGTGTGTTTTACCTCCTCCTAGAGTTAGAGGCTTTTGTTGGAGTATGACTTCTAATAAGATCTTAACTCTAAATAATCTGGGCCCGTTTGTTTGCATTAGAATACATAAGAATTGAATACATACGGTGGTTAAAAATGAAGATTAAAGGTGAATTTTCAAAACTGAACATCAAATAATATTTTCTTTGAACGAAATAGAATCAAAAGAAGATGCAAATTGATGCTTATTCTCTTGAAATTTAACTTTCATCTTCATTTTTAACCACACTATATAATCAATTCCTATGTATTTTAATGCAAACAAATAGGGTAAGAGTTGTGAGTTTGCTCTTCCTAATATGTGCCTTCTGTGTTCAGCAATGGTGTTCATTGATCACCTTCTTGTCTCTGTCTGGCAGCCCCTATCATTTGCAATTTTTCCTTTTCTTCTTTTTTTTTTCCCGCTACAAGGTTTTTTTTTTTTTTTTTTTTTTTTTTTTTTTTTTTAATTTCAATGCTTGGTTTCTTGTACCCTTTCCTGCTACTTCATGTCATCTTATTGAAGGTTGGTCTGGGAGGGCCTATTCCCAGTTAGAGAAAGATGTCACTAAATTTTCACTTCTTTCACTTTGGGGAATTACATGGAGAGTTTGAAATAAGAGCTATGAAAGAAGATTTTGAAGCAATTTTTCATCCTTTGAGTGTTAGTTTAAGGAATAAAAGTGTAATTCTTCCAAAAGAGACTATAAGGGCCTGTGCATTATAATACGTAGGAATTGAATACAAAAGATTCATATCATAAGTGGTTAAAAATAGAAATCAACGGTCAATTTTAAAAAATGAGAATCAAATAATTTTTACTTTTAGGGAACTAGAATCAAAAGATGATTGAAAGTTAATTACTAAGGTGGCCCTAAACATAAAAAAATAGAAAGAAACTTCTTTTACAGACCAAGACTGAGAAATCAACATGATAGTGAAAGTACGGTTAATTAAGCCCAAGATTGGTTTGGTGTGGGGGATTTTAGAACCCATTTGCTCATTGGACATAACCCATCTGGATTTGTCTGCAATGTGTTTGGATGAATGATACAATCATGGGTTTTTTTAAGGTAATCCTTTTAAATCATTCGGTAAGAACTAGAAATCTGAAAAAAAAAAAAATCCCATGATATCATGGGATTTATCATTATTTACATTTTGGGGACTTTTGGTATTATTTTGTGGAACCCAAGTTTGAGAGGAATTAATATGTAAAAATCCCTCCAATCAATTAAAGCATGAGATGCTGCCCGAATTATGGACACATTCTGCATTGTGGAAAGTGGGGAGGGACCCACTTTGTATAGAATGCTTTCCTGGATGGAATGATGCAGTGTTTATGGTAGGGAATTGATTACTAGGATGTTGTTGTAACATACAAAATTGATGGTAATTCAGGCAAAAGATTAGATTACACCCCACTGGAATTTACTTCTTGAGATTTTAGTTGGATAACATAATTTGTTGTTGGGGAATAGGTTATTGATGCCATTGGATTCCACTGGACTGTTGATTTGAGCAGAAAGACCATGTTTGTTATCTTAGATTTAGTTCAATTCAGTGATGCATTTTTCATATTTAAGCAGATTAATTGCATATCCTTGTCGAATTTGTTTGATGTTATTATAACATGATCAATTAAAAAATTAGCTTAAATGGCTGTTCTCAAGAAGATTGGTAATGGAAAGGCCTTTTTACTAACTTTTACTTTAAAATTCAATATATGCTGATAGATTTCTGGTGATGGTTCTGTTCCTAAGAATGGCCTAAAAGGAATTATGGTAGGAAACTCATGGCTCGTTGACACTCCAAAATATGACTGGAGATGGAGAGGATCCAGCCACGAAAGCATCAAATGTTTATTCTTCTTTATGTCTTGATGTCATGGATTTTCACAGAGAATGAATAAAAAAAAGAAAAACTGAAAAAAAAATGCTCTCTCTAGATACATAATGGTCCTTTGTGTTATTTTCTTAGGCTAATCCCCTATTTTCTATTTATTACTCGCTTATATGCTCTTCCTGATCACCTTTACTAGCCTCCTGCCTCTCCGCTGAAGGCTGGTGCCTCTGCTGTTTGGGTGCTCCCTGATGGAGATGCTTTGTAGGCCCTCTCCAGTATTGTCTCTTCTTTTTAGCAGTTTTCCTCTATATTTTTCTATTTGGGTAGAGCATTTTTTTTTCATGGTTTATTCCTTCTAGGTTTGGTTAGTCACAGCCATATGTCCCCTCTTTGCTCACTGCACCATCAATTCACCTTTTTACAGCACTGGTCTCAAGCTTAGGGTTGGGATTGTTAGTTCTTAGGTTAGGTCCATTTGCACCTTTCCTGTTTCTGTTAGTTGTTTATGTTAATGCAATTGGGAAACTATCCCTTGGCTTATATTAACAAAACTCCTCACTAATCTGATGATAAGAGTCTGATTGCAGTTGATGAGTCTGGCTCTTTATGTATACATCTTGTTGCTCACTGCGACACATCATGAATATATCCAGCAGATTGAGATGCATAACCATGTTTTTAATTATGATTTAGTCTCTATGACCTTGTTGTCGTTTATAATGTCCGTTCTTTTTAGGGCCCAGTAGCCTACCTAGTATTTACTTCCTAGGAATTCACAGTAAAGAGGGAGTCTGTTTTGGGTCATCACTATCCTGGGATTTAAATTGCTAGGGCGATGGGTGGGTAAATGGAAGAGTATTCCATGGCTTCACCTTAAGCCCTCCAATTTTAGTCCCTTGACAGAAAGGAATTTGCTTAGAAATTGCCGGAATTAAGTAGAAAGGCAAATGCTCTCTCGCTTCAGTGGCTGTTTGAATGAGCAAAAGATGTCATGAACTCATGACATTTCACCTTCCATGAAAATATACCAATATTAGTTCTTTTTGTTCTTATAGATGAGCTATCCCATTTCAAATATTTCTTCCTTTTCTTTTTTTCTTTTTTTTTTGAATGGTAAGTTTCACTAAAAAAGCAGGCAGTATCAGGCGACTAAAATTTGGAAGGGATAGTATCCCATTTCCAATATTTCTCAACAATATCATACTGCAAAGTTAGAGGTCCTGTTTGTAATAAAGGAGTTGGTGGTAGGACCCTTCATGATAACTCTTCAGTCTCAGTGGTAAATACTTTTGAGAGGTTAGCTGATAATTAGTTTGGACAAATCAGAACCTACCAATGATGCATTAAAATTATCAATTGAAGGCTGGGCATGTACCCAAAATGGATTTATCTTTTCGTACGCACAGTTTTGCTGCCTTTCTTTTTGTATGGAGCTTAAGAAGCTAGCAGGTCTTTTTCCTCTGCACTTCATCTTTTCATTTGAATGGTTTATCTTTTGTATTGTTGCAGTAGGGCTTCTTTCTCTGGACTTGCTCCTCTTGAAGCAATACTATTTGACATTGATGGAACACTCTGTGATTCAGATCCCATTCACTATTATGCATTCCGAGAAATGCTTCAAGAGGTATGGGTTCTTTCATCCATGTCCAGTAGCAATTCTCGTATGGAGTAACTATATATTCCCTGAGCCTCAGTGAATCTACAGTTTGCTGAGGTGAAGCATTCAGTATACACTAGAGTATTGGTATGACTGGCGCCACCATGGTACACAATAGACTGTAAAGAAGAAAATATAGCATTTATTTGCATTTTACAAAAATATGCCAAATATTGTAGGACAAGGATTTTTAATCTGGATTCTTCATCTCCTAAACCATGGTGCCTCAAAGAAATTCTGCTATTAGAAAAAATACATTTTGTGAGGCTGATACTATGATTCATGATTTCATCTCATGTATGTTTCACCTTTTAAGGCTGATTTTCTCTTTTTAAAAAGCGGGGAAAGAAAAAAGGGACACCTTTTTATTACAATTCATATACAATTGAAGATTGTGAAAGATTAATAACAGAGTGCTTTGCAGATTGGTTTCAATGGTGGCATACCCATCAATGAGGAGTTCTTCAGTCAGAATCTTAGTGGTAAGCTGTAAGCATAATGAGGATATCTGTTATGTCCTCTTTCCTGACTGGGATCTCGTAAAGAGTATGAAATTCATGGATGATAAGGAAGCTATGTTTCGGAGGTAATTCGCATGAACCTATGTTGTGATACAAGATCCTTCTTTTCATCATACATGTATTCAATTGCTCACAGTATATTGAAGAAAAATTTGAGAAAAATGATGTTGGATGACCAGACTTGCAGTAGATCAACTGAAGCCTGTAAATGGTTTACACAAACTATGCAAATGGATTGAGGACCATGGCTTGAAGCGAGCTGCAGTGACTAATGCTCCAAGAGAAAATGCTGAGCTCATGATCTCAATTTTAGGCTTGTCCAACTTCTTTGACTCCTTGTAGTCAGGCAGTGAATGTGAGCGGGCAAAACCATTTCCAGATCCTTACTTAAAGGGTCTCCAAGGGATCAAGGCATCACCTAACCATACGTTTGTGTTTGAGGTTTGACTTCAATCTCCGCATGTTTTTTATTTTATTTTATTTTTTTTTTATTCTCCAGATAATTGATCCACTTATCATGGATGCCTCAAAATCTTCCATTCTGGAAGGTCCCAATTCTCATCTTCCTATACGCATGCAAACTAACTGTAGGGGGATATTCTAGTCAAGGAGATGTTTGCATCATTCCCTATCCATGCTGGGCATTTTTAGATCAATGATTCTGCATGCATGCTGGACACTTTCAGATCAATGATGAGTTCTACATGGAGAAGTTAAGAGTTTCTGATGTTTTTCTCTCTTGGCCTTAGTTTTGTGTATTGTTTGTTTGATTAGGATTCAGCCTCAGGTATAAGGGCAGGCGTGGCAGCTGGAATGCCGGTTGTGGGCGTGACAACCCGAAATCCTGAAACATTGCTTATGGAGGCGGGAGCGACCTTCCTTATCAAGGATTATGAAGATCCAAAGTTATGGGGGGCATTGGAAGAGCTGGAAAATTTTGCAGCATCAACTGCAACTACTTAATTGATATGGTACTTATTATCTTTGTTATAAGCCTATGGTGCCATTTCTGATTTCTGCGGCATTGCTGAGGTGATCTGATGACCCCATTCTATCTCTTTAGTTTATTTCTGTAATTTTATGATTGTTTTGCCATTGGTATACCTATTAAAAGAGGTTCACATTGAAATGAAATGCTGTTACAGTAGCTACAACCTTGTTTTTGAAGTCAAGTCATTTGGAACATATTTAGTTGGGACCAGGCCATCTGCTCAGATACATGCAGAAGTTAAAGGGTAAATGTGCTCAAACGATAAGTTTAAGTAGTGGGACACAGTTTGAGTCAGTTGCTTTTACAGGTGAAGCCCATCTTTCAGTGATCCTCATCTCAACATGTATCTGGTGAGCTCCTTGATAGGTGGAGGTGGAAGCAACTTGATCGGACAAGTGGAACAACAGCAAAAACTTATGGGGCATGGCCTTTTTACTATAGAAACCGGGTGAGTTACATCAGGATTCCGGATCCTGAGTCTCCCATGAGTGGAACTCTGCAGTGGGCCCACCTATCTTCAAAGCCACTCGAAATGAGTTCTCTCACCATATATGGAATGTCTTCAAATTTTACTCGCAAAAGTCAGGAGGTCCTAAATGTGCCTAAGAATGTTAGATAAGTCGGCCCCACTCTGGAGTTGCACTCCTTTCAAGTCAGGGATTCAAGACAACCAGGACTCAACATCAGATGAGAGAATTTAGATACATCACATTTCACTATTTTTAATTTTTATTTATTTTCTTTTTATTTTACCGACGGAAAAAAAAAACGTCGGTAAAAGTGTTTTTTATTTTTATTTGATTTATTTTACCGACGAAAAAAAACGTCGGTAAAACTATTTTTAATTTTTATTTATTTTTCTTTTTATTTTACCAACAAAAATAAAACGTCGGTAAAAGTTTTTTATTTTTATTTTATTTATTTTACCGATGAAAAAAACGTCGATAAAACTATTTTTTAATTTTTATTTATTTTACCGACGAAAAAAAACGTCGTCAAAAGTTTTTTTATCTTATTTATTTTACCGACGAAAAAAAACGTCGGTAAACGTTTTTTTATTTTTCTTTTTTCTTTTACCGAAGAAAATAAAACGTCAGTAAAAAAATTGATTTTCTTTTTCTTTTTTTCTTTTACCGATGAAAATAAAACGTCGGTAAACGTTGTTTTATTTTTTTATTTTACCGACGAAAATAAAACGTCGGTAAACGTTATTTTATTTTATTTTTTCTTTTACCGACGAAAATAAACGTCGGTAAAAGTAAAATAATCGTCGGTAAAAAGATAAATTTTACCGACGGAAAATAATTTCGTCGGCAAAAGTTTTTACTGACGAACTTTTACCGACGTATGGCCGATAAAAACTTTTACCGACGTTTTAGTGACTTTTGGCGACGAAAAATTTCGTCGCTAAAAGTGCATGTTCTTGTAGTGCTGCAAGATGAAGCCATCCCATGGAAAAAGTTTGTATTTTGATCTCTCTCTTTAAGCCATCAATATCTAGAATGCTGATGCCAAGCAAGTTCTTCCTCTAGAAGTTTGTGCTTGCAAGAATGATGAAGGAACCTGCTGCAATTTGCCATATCCTCCAAAATGGGACCTCACTCCTCTGTCTATGGTCTGAATTTCCAAGAGGATCAGCTGCTTGTGACTCTTCACCTTTCCATAGTTATGAATCAACTAATCCTTGATATTTACTTTAATCCACTTAAGTTAAACTGGTAGTTGATGACCTGTCCAACCTTCAATCTCTATCGACCTTCACCATTCACTAAAAAGCTCATTAAAGACTTCCTCTTGAAGCCAAGCTAGTTCTAAAGAAATAGACCTTGGCCCTACTTGTCACCCATCAACTCTAAAATGATGGGACTATGGTCTCTAGTTGGCTTAGGAAGGGTGCTAAAAGCCAGAGGGAACAAGACTGTCCAATCCACATCAACTAAAAATTTTCTATCCTTTACATTGAGGGAGAAATTACTTGATAATTTGACTGCATAAACTGGGTACCAGCTAAAGGAATATCAATGAGCTCATGGGAATTGATACAATCAGACAAGCTCCCCATACAACTTTAATTTCCTGTCATTGCCTATATCAAAGGTTTTCAATGGAATCTTGAAAAAATTGCTTAGCACCTCTCAGTGAAACTGGTTGTAGCATTCCATGTCTTCGAGTTGACACAAATACAAACAGATTTTGGCATTTCAGTAAAATTCCCATTTTTGTGAAATTTATTTCGAACCTAGGCACACATGCCAATTAATCAAATAGCATATCCAGTCAACAATGAAACGAAGTCATCTTCTTTTCTTATGAGTAAACATCAATTAGACTGCCATGACTCATAACATATTAATGAATGTAGAACCACAAGCAACCATTTTAACCGAAAAGGCTGGACTCTTTTTTCATCAATGTCCAATATGCATCTTCCAGAATGCAAAAATTCATGGTGTTCTGAGTTCTGACTTCTGAAACTAAGCCATCAAAATGCCGCATACAAGCAATCCAATCTAGACCATCCAAAGTGTGGGTCCCATAGTTGGAGCATACCCAAGCACCATGATCCCCAGCTGATCTTCATTAAGTGGGTGGCTATCAAACGGACGTTTAAAAGGTGAAGAAGCTAATACAATTTAAATGAAGCATTCATTACCATTCAAGAGAGATGTAGAGCTATATCAAAGACCAAAAAAGGAACATGAAGGTCTTATAAGCATATTCAGTGATGCTAGAACAGCCTCAAGTACTCAATGACTATTTTCCTCACAAGAATCCAAGCACTAAATGTTGGAAATAGGATTTCAAAAACTTTTGACCCACTTGATGCATGGATCAACTATCTAGAAGGCTACAAAACCCAATTCAGGATGCGTACCCTCAATCTCAGTCATTATGATCAGTAAAACAATCTATCTAGAAGATAAAAAAAACTAGCAACAAACATGCAACAAAGATCTATAACATACAAGGAAATATATTATACCTTTGGAGCTCGGTTGTGCTATAATGGAGAATTTGCTACTTCCTTTGATGACAAACTCTTTCCCTAATCAAATAGGTTTCTCCAATACCCAATGGCCTTCCACGCTATGACTCTTTATCAGATCTCTTTTCTCAAGAAGATGTGTGGGATCTTCAAGAGAAACTATCTAGAAACTAGAAGGAAACTAGAAGAGAACAAATTGTGCAACACTTGCAAAATGTAGAGTGCTTGGGCGTGAATACCAAGAGAGAGCAAGAGAGTGGGACGTACAACCATATGCATCTCCTTTTATAGCCTTTGCAAACTTCCACTTACTAATTTCCATAAGAAGTCCTACTTCCAAATTAATTAGCAACTTTCTCTTCTTTCTTAATTATAATAGAAGTCTCACTTCCATTAATAATTAGTAATATACTATTACCACTATTAGAAGTCTCACTTCAAATATAAATAGTAACTTTCCTTCTAGAGTTTAACTAGAATTAATATCTTTTCAATTTGGGCTAGCGTGGGGACCACTAGGGATTCCTTAGAAAGCTGGCTTCAACTGGGACTCGCGACCCCATATCTCATGTGCAATCCGGGCCCACAGTTAATTGCAAATAACTCCACTATATAAATACAATTGAACTTCAGACTTAGAAAATTACATAGAAGACCCTAAACTTCCCTATTACCACAAGTAGGCCCCTCTATCAATATCCATGGATCAATTGGATCTGTCTTCCAAACTAGATCCATGTCTTATTATCCTTGAGCTCCAATTAATTATAATGATCAATGGTATCTTTCCAATTAACTCTTAATCGGATTGGGTGTACAGTTACCAATGATTAAATCCATTAATTGGCACAAGGGGGTATTAAAGATAGATTCCATCTTGACCATTGAATGTTCCCACAACTCTACTACCATGTACTCAAATCACCGAGGTGTTGACCTACAGTTGGCCTTACTCATTGGTGACTCAAAGCAAATGAATAGATAGAAACTTGAGTTCATTAAGGTTTCAGGATTGAGAGCCTATTGCTAGGGAATTATGAGAGCAGACCTTAAAGTAAAGACAGTGTTTATAAGGTGCTTCTCATGGTCCTTCAATACATCCAATGTACCAGCACTATGATCCAAAATCTTCCATTCTGATGATCGAGACAAATCACACTATCTCATAGTGATCAAAGTGATGCAACCTTATCAGTATGAGATGTCCATTCTCATCACTAGTTATGAAGATATTTAAGTATAAGATTTGCTACACATGTCTCTCGTATGTGGATCTCATCCACACACATGTGTTATATTTAATATACTTGTGGACTCCGGTTCATCTCATGAACCATTATGTCATTCGTATTGGTTATGTGCAAGTATATAATAAATCACAATTCATCTCATAAAAGGAAAGCATGAATATACTGATAAAAAAAAGAAATTAATCAATTTATTATATCATCTACTGGATTGAGTCCATAAAACTACCACTAAATACATTGAACATGCTAATATATACACTAAGCAAACATTATTTTTAATTTGTTTTTATATCGGTAATAGTAAAATTCATTAAAGAAAAAAAAATTACAACTTATGAAATAACATTATTCTAAATAGAAACAACCATGCATAAAAGATATTCTAAATAGAAAAAGAAAAAGAAAAGGAAAACATATGTAAGAAAAACATACTTTCCCGCATTTAGTTAGATCTGCTTACTTACTGGATTCCTATAATTGTGATATATTTCCTCCATTGCAGTAGCAACATTTGGAGGCAGCGCGCCTTCCAGCTTCCATTTCCTTTCTAACACCAGAAAGCAGCCTTGCAGTTATAGACCCATAAAAAAACAAAGCAGTAAAAACCAAGTATTGCAGATCGTAATTAAGAACGGGAATTGCACAAGTTGACATTCATTACAACTTTCAAAAGAAATTTCAGAACTTCATCATCATCAAAGTCTTATTCCCTTTATCCAGGGTTGACTCACCTTGAGCTCTACTTTTCCACTCAGCCCTATCTACCGTCTATGTTCTCATTAACTCCACACACTTTCAGAACCTACACTACATAATCCAGAATCCATCTAATAGCCAGCAATACTTAATATGATATTAATCAGTTGAAACCAATAGCAAGCACAACAAGAAAATAAAAAGGAAACGAGAACCCAATTCTCAGAAATTTAAACAAAAGAGATAGCTATAAAACTGCAATTCACATGACTCCACTTCCAATATCATTTCTGTTTAAACCAAAGGCCCTGTTTCTTTCCAAGCATTTCTGACAGGAATTCAGGCTGTCTGTGAATTCTTGAATTCCAGTCAGAAATTCTTTGTTCATTTACTAGAATTCGCAGCATTTGAGGCAAGCAGCATTTTGGAATTCCAAAAAAGTGGAATTCCCAAATGCTAGCCCTTGCTCCAGCATTTACAAATTCTGGCATTCCGGGAGGCTTCCTTGGAACTTCGGCTCTCTCTGACGGTGGAAGGTCATCTTCTTCGCTGCACCTCTAAAAAAAAAATTAGATCTGGTTATCTTCTTTCTTTCCACTCCTTTCATATATCTGGTTCCATGAAACCCAAAACCCCCAAATCCACACCTTTCTTTTGATCTAATCTCAATTTCATTTTCATCTGACATCTTTCAAAACCCTACCATCCTCCTCAATGCTTGTACAAGAAATCCATCTCTTCTTACATCGAGACCGAATAAACCCCAGAATTTATGTATCCAACCTCTTTGGACAGAACTGTGATACAGCATTCAATTCAAGAGGATTTGTAGGGGCATCATTGTGATCTCGATTTCCTTTGAGGCAAGCGGCTCCGAGTTATGATGACGATGGAGATGTTGGATAAGGAAGATGGGAATGGGATGAAGATCATTGCAATGTGCAGAGATTCGAGTACTCATGAAGTTGGAAATTTATGGAATTTAAGTTGCATGAAATTCTCAGGCATGAATTCTAGGTATAAAAGAAACGGAGAATTTAGGAATGCTAGAATTTGTAGCATTTCAAAATTCCAGCTTCTCAAATTCTACAAATTCCAACAGACATGAATTCCAAGAATTCTTACAAAGAAACAGGCCCAAAGTATCACTTTGTGATTCATGGTTTCTGCCGGTGTCCAAATGGAGTGGACATTTTAATTCATTATCGACATTG
Organism: Litsea cubeba; assembly: GCA_012931725.1. Classification (NCBI taxonomy): domain Eukaryota; kingdom Viridiplantae; phylum Streptophyta; class Magnoliopsida; order Laurales; family Lauraceae; genus Litsea; species Litsea cubeba. Next base: position 5,208,788 of record CM022946.1, on the reverse strand, counting down.
CTCAAAATTCAAGCTTTCCAAGCCAATACACTCATGGTTGAGTGGTGTTGGAACCTTAGTTTCACACATATGTCCAGGGATCGATACATGGTTCTTCAAGTTAAAAGTACCACTCCTTGACCAGTATCCCAGCATTACATAAAAAAATTAATAAACAAATTCAATCTCTCTAAAATGAAGTGAAAACTCATTCTCAGATAACCGAAACCACTACATATAACGTCAAGTAAACAAAAAAGCAGAACAAACAATTCAACAATAAGCACAAAAAATAAATAAAAGTAAATTGACAAAATTTTTAAGGGCCTGTTCGTTTCATGTAATTGAATGTATAGGAATAGTAAAACCAATATTTCTAAAAATGGCTAAAATTTAAGAAACAAATATGAGTTTCCAAAATGACCATAAAATTATCAACCCTCTAATGTAAAATTAAACCAAGGGGTAGGTGAGAAATGAATACCCAGCCTCCACCCTGGCAATTCAAATCCTAGGAAAATAAAGCAAGGATTGCATTTACATCACTAGCTTATATCTTTCATCTCTCAACGCATATCCTTCGCCCTTCTTCTCTTAAATCCTCCTTCCTCCGAGCTTTGACCATGAATTCATATGTATTCAATTCATATCTATCTACATTTGACAAAATGTTAAAAGAAAACAATGACCAACTGAAAAAAAAAATCACCTTCTTCTCTTCGAACATCAACAAAAGTCCGCGAATGCCGAACTTCCTTCTCCAACCCCGGACACGGGGATTCAATTCATATCTATCTACATTTGACAAAATGTTAAAAGAAAACAATGACCAACTGAAAAAAAAAAATCACCTTCTTCTCTTCGAACATCAACAAAAGTCCGCGAATGCCGAACTTCCTTCTCCAACCCCGGACACAACGCAATCCCCGGTGCGCCTTCCTGCACTCTCCCTATCAACTCTAACCCTTAGAACATTCAGCTCACACGGGCAATCCCCACTGCTGGATCGAGCCAAAAACATCCAAGAAACCTGAGATAGACTAGCTCTTAGAATCAGATGGTCGGAAAACCGTAGTTCTTGAAAAGGATCCAGAAACAGAAGTAGAAAACGAAGCAATCGACATTGTTCCACAAATCAAGAACTCTGGAATGCAAATCAAGTCGAATCAAATCAAATCACGATGCAAAGATCGAATCTTTCTGAGTGGATGAATGGAAAGATGCTTGAGCTCATTTCCATGGAAATGGTGTTTCAGAGGTGTTTGGAACTTCGCATTTTGTGTTTGGAATCGGGAAATGAAATAAGGAGTTGCTTCTGCAGTTATGAAGTTGTTGTTGTTGTTTTGCAGAAGGTGATGATACTTTCGATCCTTGATTATGACAATTCCACCCCCCGTTTTCTTGGTTTTTTCTCTGAACTCCGTTAAGACAGAAGGTGATGATACTTCGGCCCTTGATTATGACAATTTCACCCCTCGTTTTCTTGGCTTTTCTGTCGACTTGGTTTGAGGTTTTTTATTTGAAAGTGAAGAAGAAGAACGACGAGGGAGGCGGCACACGACTGGATTGAGGAAGACGATTTTGGCGAATGGGGTGCTGCCACTTGGAGAGCTATTATTGGGCTGTGGTTATGCTGCACACGTGTTGTTATACGTGGCGCTACAATCCATATCTGCATGTGTAAGCACAGGCTGATTGGATCTGAGCCGTTTGTTTCATGTACTGCACCAATTAGTGAGAAATTGTTGATCATCAAGAATGATCTTAGTTCAAGCCGTTGGATCATGTGATGAAATCAATCATGCAATCGTCATTAGTGCAATCAAGACAATGCAAAGACCCATGAGATTTTTAGGGATTTTTATGGAAAAAATTGAGTTTAAGTCTTAATTAAATGATTTTACGAAGAAAAACTATAAAATGATGAGATAATAGTTTGTATATATTTTTTGAACGAAATCACTTCAGTTGAGGGATATCACCAATTCAATTGACAATATCGTCAACTTTCATTGTAAAAGTCTTCTCCATTTTTTTCTACTCAACGATGAAAAGTAGGTTTTCTCAATAAACAGGATTCTGATTTCCTACATGAAGGGTAGTAATGTAGATTACTCTCTTCAGAGAAAACATAAATTTATAGAGTGTGGTGTTATCCACTCATTGTAAAGACAAGTTCTTAATCCACTTCCTAAGAAACATCTCCTTTAATTAATTAAGTTATATGGATAAACATGAGGTCACTCTAGTGCAGTTTTGTACCTTCTGTGCTTATTGCCACTATAAACCCTCGATTAAACTACTAAAAGATGAATTTTTATTGTTTAACTTGTTTGGAATACTTTTCAATAGGACAGAAAATTTAGTTACAAACAAGAGAATGTACGTCCAAACACCACCAAAAATGAGATAATGTACATCCAAACAGTCCCCTATTGACTTCAGCATGTTCCCATCAAATGTATGATATAGAGGAATTAACTTGAAAGCTAGTGAATATTAAACAATCTAAGTGCTTGGCTATTGGTCTAGGTTCGTAGGAGTGATACTTTCACTTGATGATCGTGGGATCAATCTTTAAACATGTGTGTGAGATTCAGCCATTAACGCGCTGACACTACTCAATCATGAGTGTGTTGGCTGTTCAGGATGTTCAAAAAACTGTTGAGAACAAAATATAAGTCACTAACAGGTGGTGAAGTTATATTGAACCCCACAGTTGTACAAAAATGGAGTTGACTGCAGATGGCCCATCTAACTGCTCTTTTCCTATTGATTGTGGTTTGTGGGCAGTTGTCTTTTTTTTTAAATCATTCAATTACAAGCCATTAATGGACCACTAACGTACAATTCATCACATGAATAGCAAAGGCTAGAGTAAAGAGTGCTGAAATTCCCAGTTACAAACCATAATTTCCTAGATGAGAATCCAATTGGGTTTGCTTGCTTATGTCCTGGGGAACATGGAATAAACCTCTTAATATACTTGCTTCAATCTTTTTTTGGTATTTTTTTTAAAGAAGATCAGCCAACAAACTAGGCAAGAGTTCACCTAATCTTAAACCACATAGTTCTTTTTTCTTTTTCTTTTTTATAGAATTAACCCACATTGTTGGAAGCAGCAGGAGAGCAAAACAATACAACCAACAAAGGAATCAACACTGGAGCTGAAGATTGAAATAATCTGGAGATAAGGTTAGGAAGCATATACAGCTTAGGCTAGTATAGTTCTGTGAGACTAAGGTGCCTGTGTGGCCAACCCAGCCTGATTAGGTCAGATTGGTCATTGGGTTATGGTACTCGGACCGATCTTGGATTTTTAATTTGGACCCATTTAGTATTTGGGCTGAGCCTAGATTAAGTTATAGAAAGCCTAAAGCCTAGCATAGTATGAATAAGTATTGCTTGTAGCCTAATGACTAATTTTCCAAAATAAGTGACAGAAAGCCTGAAAACATGATAGAAAGTCTGGCTTGACCGGGCTTCAGTAGGCACGATCAGACGATGTTGGGCTTGGGCTGATACTGGCATGTGTTTTTGAAGTTGGGCCGAGCATAGGTATGCCTTAGTATGATCCGACGTTTATGTGAGACTTCAAAAAAGTAGTTCTATATACAGCACTTGGGCCCCTCTTTTCTTTAGAATAATTAGAAAAAAAAATAATGCTTTCATCTTAGTAAAATGAAAATCATGAAAACTGTTGACATGGAGCAACATAAAAACCACTTTCCCTAACACAACTATTTTCATTTCCCATTGAAAATGGTCTGCAGGAATATACCTTAATGGAGGAGATTTAGATGATACCATCACTCTTCTTCTTCTTCTTCTTCTTGCTAGTTGGACTACTAGCACGGAGGATGCCTTGAACTTGAAGACCCAAAGATCAATGCGTTGGCATCAATATGATACCAAGGTGCGAACATCAATGTATTGGCCGCTCTTCTATATAAACTTACTAGGCGTGTGAGTAAAGTAATCATCTCCCATTGAGGGGGAGATTATTTTATAGCCCCTTATGGATTATCACCTTTAATCATTCATTTTTAACCCTTTTAATAAAAAAAAACCACAACTGAAAGATTCTAAGAATTTAATCCCAATAAAAATAAATGATCCCTTTGCATTGCTCAATTCCAAAAACAAAAAAGAAAACGGTGTTACTTTTTAACTAGTTTGATGTCATAAAGGGAAGATATGTTTGCAATTATATGGAAACAATGTAAGAAGACATGAGGAGTGACCGAATCATCTACTGTTATTTATGCAATCAAACAACTTTTAGGCTTAGATAGTTAGGTTACATGAGTCTACAAGTAAACGGCTTCCTGACATGTAATATTTGCTCTTCCCTTTCCATATTCATGAACCGGAATTAAGGGCAGTTTGGTTCAAGAATTCATCATAATGAGATGGGATGGAAAGGTAGGTCATTCAGGATGGTTATATAAATGGGAATCTTCGTTGAGACTCCTTGTGCCTTGACATTATTAGAATTGCAAATGGGCATCCAATCATCAGAGTATTAAAAGCCTTGGTTGCAAATAAAACAAGTATAGAAGCTATTTTCATATCCAAGGGGAATTCGGATTTGAATTTATGCATATACGAACCAGAAAATTTGGATTTGAATTCAGATGCTTAAGCCTTTCAATTGAAGGATTCAATATAAGATGATTACATTCACATATTAAAAATATATATGTTTTAAAGGCCTGCATGGCTTAAGTTATATAGTCATATTTGATAATGTATGAACATTTTATTTTCAAGCTCTTTTGTCCCGTTACACTAATGTTCCTCATATCTTAAGGATCCGAATCTGGAATCGGATCGATTTGTTTTAAGTTGATGATGGATTCGGATACTAAGAATGAGTTCCTTGTCGAATCCGAATCCAGGTATATGAATATGGATCCACCATGGTTCCCCCGAGCCCGACCCGCTTGCAACCTTAGACATCATATGGTTATTTTATTGGTTTAAGGAAAAGAATTAGAACAAATATGCATTTCGTAGAATCTTAAAAGGGAGAATTGAAAATGGAATTTTGCAAACCAAACATGAAATCATGAGAGAGAAAAAATCCACATTATCAATTCTAACCCATAAAAACAGTTTTTTTTTTTTTTTATGAGCCAAACTTGGATCTAAATAGATCTTTTAAGAGTGGTGGCAATTCTTCATAGTTTTCAAATTTTCATTTTTTTTTTTTGTGGAAAAAATGGTTAGATTTGCTATGATTATTAAGATTCAGAATCTGAGTATTATTCTGAGATTTCATTTGTTTTTCTTGATCATCTATTTTCATATGTGTGGACAAAACTATTCAGTTTTACTAGCTAGGTGTGAACTTTATAAAGACAAAAAGTCTACTTGGACATACTTTTTGGCATAAATCTTGGACAAACCCCTATGTCATGCCAGGTAGCATTACTCTTATAAAGAATGCTCTCTGCCTTCGGAGAGAGTGATTGTAGGAATGAATTTGAGAAAATCAAATGCTCGAAAAGAACCGTCCATTACTCCAGTGATAAGAGGGGTTAGTTCTTAGGCAACTCACCAAAGGGCTGTCCAACCTCATCTAAGATCTACCTTCCTCACCAAAGGGTTGGATCCTAGCCCCTCTAAGCTGGGTACTAAAAAAAAATAAAAAATAAAAAACTTAGTATTCTTTACTAATTATAATTAAATTGTCCATAGGTCCCATTCTAATCAAAGTCAATAAGGCATTTATTTTAAAGGATCACATTTTACAAAAGTGGGCCCCACAAGGGAGACACAACCAACTCCTGATGAGTCCTGGCTTAAAGAGGATCAGGACTCATTTAAAAGGTGTGCACAAGCTTGAGTCCCTCCTCATGTCTCACTTGTGCTTTTCTTAAGTGCAAGGGCTCAAGGAGTAGAACTCGGCTAGGGGTGTTTATGGAACAGGTTAGCCAGAGCTCGATTTGGGCCCAGCCCACTTTGGGCCGGACTTGGTTCTTAGATTTTTGTATTAAGGGCAGGCTAAGAATTTAGAGGTGGCAAAATATGACCCGACCCGACCTGCGTATTACCCACTTAACCCGACCCATTTAATAGGCGGGTCAGTCACGGGTCAAGTATTCATGACCCGCCATTAAGCGGGTCGGGTTATGGTTGACCCGCATAACCCGCTTATTTAAACTAAAATTGAATTTGATTATTCTAATGCATAAACTAAAAAAGAATAAATTGACCTTAACCAATTCAACCCCACGCTTTTTTATTAATCAAAAGCAAGGTAATGCGCATCAAATGACAGTTGAAATGAGATTAGACCAAATTTGAACTTAAAAGTCAGTTTTGGTCAAACAGAGAACTATAGTTGAGTCGATTTATTTACTAGATGGATGTGGGTTATGCGGGTCGACCTGACCCGTATAACCCGCAATGGTTATGCGGGTCGGGTCGAGTTGACCCGTGGTGGGTGTGGGTTAGTAGTTTCCGACCGATTTATTAAACGGGTCGGATGCGGGTTAGACTTGTATAACCCGTTTAACACAACCCGACCCGATTGCCACCTCTAGCTAAGATCTTTTATTTAGGCCCGAATAATAGACGATCAAGTTGTGCATTCAGTGGACCTTGCCCCAATATAATGATATTAGTAGAGACCCTTTTTTTTTTTTAGAGAATATCATATTGTATTAAGAATTATCAGAAATATCACATTCAAGGATTACAAGATCATGAATAAATTGTGGAGCACAACTCTCCATATATGATTTGTCGGTTGGAGTAGAGCTTCCTTCGCCAATCTATTTATTTGCATCCCTCATGACATGTTCATCCCCATGTCCATTGTGTGTTTGGCATCCCCCCTGATTTACCTGGTGCATGTATTTGTGGGGTTGTGTGTACGTTCGATGATTAGTTATACCATGTCAAATGCCATCGGGATAAGGAAAAGAAAAAAACTACACGTATGAAATAGTTCTAAATTGTATTTAAATAATCATTTGTTTGAACATAAAATTGAGCACATAATTTATAACATTATTAATAAACATAATTACTAATATCTTAAAGTTAGAATAATGTATACCACGAATATAAATTTGAGTATATCCATATATCAGGATGACATTTATTTTAAGCAGTTTGAATTTTCATGGCCCCACGAGGGATGCTCCTAACTCGTATCCGCCCCGTTTATTAAACGGGTTAGAAACTCCTAACCCTCACTCGCTGTGGGTTAACCCGACCCGACCCACATTAACCCGCATACTCCTTGTGGGTTACTGCGGGTCGGGTTTACCCGCATTATTTGCACTCAAAGTTAAATTTATTGACAATCCTATAGGGCATTTACCACGTCCAAAGTTTAAATTAGACCAAAATCGATAAGTTGATTTATAAAAATGAGATAAGATCTAAAAGAACAATCTTTAACTTTCTAAATCCAATCGGTGCAATTTAAAACCTATAATGATACGAAATATGGACAAGCTCTATTTGGGTTATGATAAGTCTAATGTTAATTTTTTCATATAAGATATTAAATCAGACTTATGCTCAACTAACGTTGTGTTGAAAATTTAGGCCTAGATTTAGGTTATGATGACATAATTCACCATTCTCTTTACCCGTGCCGGCCTAAGGAGAAAATAGTGTGGAAACTTAGCATGAATTTAGTTATCACTTGACTATTTTATTTTATTTATGTTGTATCCATTGTATTTTATAAACTGTAATATTCAGGTGAGAACTAGTTCTCAGATATTATATTAGAACTTTTTTGTGAGGCCCAATTGTGGGCCCCATTTGGGGATGAGACTTGGGGATGGAAAGATCTATATGAGACCACTCCAAGTATCAAGTTTTACCCAAACCCATGCCCTTAACATCTTCATCTGTGGCCCACAAGTTTAATGGCATCATACTCAAAAAAATATTCAACCCTTGACCCAACATTTCAATTCATTCAGATGTGTGTCAATCCTTGTGATTAGTGACTATCAGGGGGTTCTATATTGGTTGCTAGGTTTGGATGGGTTGCTAGTTGGGCCCCGCAAAAAAATTCTCATATAATAAGTGAGAATTAGTTCCCACTTGAATATTTCCAATTTATAAATATCCATAATCCTCCTAAGAGAGAAGAGCACATAAAAATATGGTTAAATTAGCGATAGGTCCCTGAAGTGGAACGTGCAGAGGCTCTGGTCCACGCAATTTCTATTTAAGGGCTCTGGTCCACGCAGGAGGTCCCTACGTTCATACGATCACATATTTTGTGATTGATTTACCTTTTCAATCGTTTTAGGCATAAAATTTTGAAATTTAAAATTTCAAATCTTGTATTCTCCATCTTCTTTTTTAACCCGGACCTATTGAATCGGTGCTTAGGGGCAGGGCATAAAAGAAACAAAGGAAAGACCAGTAGGTTCGGGTTATTTTCTCTATTTTGTTCCTATTTTCTCATAGAATTCAGATTTCTGTCTTGTGCAAATAGATGATTCGAAGAATTCTTATCTGAAGGCGCTCCAAGGAGCAGACCAGCGGCTGATCCTCTGCAAGGCGGATCTTCTCAACTCCAACAGCCTCTGCGATGCGATCAACGACTGCGATGGAGTCTTCCACACGAGTTCTCCTTTAACGGACGATCCGGATGGGGCAGTGGAGCGTACAGTGACAATGATGAGAAATTGAGGTGAAGGGAGTGGTAGAGGGGGATGGGTGCATCACGGGCAATGTTGCGGATGTTGGAGGGGGTGGGCTGGAGGAAGTAGATGGCAGGTACATCGGTATTAGAAACTAAGTTGGTTTTTTCTGATGTTAGGATTTGTTTGCATGATCAATAAGAGATTGATTTGATTTTAATGATTTTTTGTTCTTGTTAGAATTTGCTTATTTGCGTTGGAATCGTCCAAAGTTTGTATAGTTTGAATATTGAATCTAAATTAGCCCCCAACACATATGGTGGGGATTCCGGAGGTGTGAATTCGACTGAGTAGGAGGTTTACAAGATCCTCATCATGGACAAGCTTTGTCGCGACATTCTATCCCCTTTGATCCATGTCAAGGATCTACGAAAACATGGAATCACTCTCTACTTCCTCATTGACAAGGCTGATCGCCAGCCCATCCCTGATGTACCCGCCATCTACTTCCTCCAGCCCACCCCCTCCAACATCCGTAGCGTTGCCCGTGATGCATCCATCACCCTCTACCACTCCATTCACCTTAATTTTTGTCAAATTTATCTGAGTTTTGTAAAGTTTATTTGAGTTATTGTGAAATTTATCTGAGTTTTTGTCAAATTTATCCGTCTTTTGTCAAATTTCTCTGTGTTTTTGACAAGTTTATCTGAGTTTTTTTTTTAAGATTTATCTGAGTCTTTTAGCAAATTTATTTACATTTTTTGAAATCTATTTGTATTTTTTGAAATTTATTTGCGTCTTTTCAAATTTATTTCCTTTTTTTGAAATAAATTTAATTGAGTTTTGGCAAAAATACTTTAGTTTTTGGCAAATTTTTCAGAAATTTGAAAAATTGATTTATCTTAGTTTTGACAAATGTGTTTGCATTTTTGAAATTTATTTACGTCTTTTGAAGTTCATTTGCGTCTTTTGAAATTTATTTGCATTGTTTGAATTCTCTTTGGATCATTTGAGATTTATTTGGATCTTTTGAAATTTATTTGCATCTTTTTAAATTTATCTGTGTTTTATTGAAATTTATTATTATTTTTTAAATTGATTGCATTTTTTGAAATTATTGTATTTTTTAAAATTTATTTGCGTTATTTTGAAATTTACTTGTATGTTTTTAGAATTTATTTGAAAATCTCATTAATGTGATTCCATCAATCGTGACCATTAAATGGTAGTTGATCATTATTAATGGGATATCTCACCAATTCCACAAATCATGAAATATGATTTAGAAAAGGGCAATTTCGACATTTCAAGTATGAAAATATGCATGAGGGACCTTTCACTGTATGAATTTAAATTGTGGACCATTTACCATAAAGTCATGTGTTGAATGACCTCCAACTAAATGCCCTAAAACCATTTTTACACGAATCGATGCCCTTATCCCTAAAATCTCTATATCTATTACATACTCAAAAGACCTAAAATCTCTCCATGAAGAATCATCTTCCACTCAAAAGCCTAAAATCTCTCCATGAGATCCCTAAATAAGCCAACACATAAGATGTGCTACATTTATTTCAATCAATTAATGGGTCCCGGCCCGCATCATTTGATTTTATGGACGGTTAGAATAAATATGGTGGACCCCATTCATCTGGGTGTCACTTAAAAATATTTGGTCAATTTATTAGGTTTACGATCATTTGATCTTTCTTAATCAATTCATGGGTCCGATCCCACATAATATGATTTTATGGACAGTTAGAATAGATATGTTGGACCCCATTCATTTGGGAGGTTCCACTTAAATAGGTTAGGTTTGGTCAATTTGTGAGGTCTATGATCATTTGATCATTTGATCTTTATCAAGCAATTCATGGGTCCCAGCCCGCATCATATGGTTTTATGGACGGTTAGAATATAGATGGTGGACCCATTCATCTTGGCCCGGCCCGCATTATTTGATTTTATGGACGGTTAGAATAAAGATGGTGAACCCCATTCATCTGGATCCCACTTAAAAATATTTGATTAATTTGTTAGGTCTACGATCATTTGATCCTTTGATCTTTCTTAATCAATTCATGGGTCCCATCCCACATAATATGATTTTATGGACAGTTAGAATGGAGATGGTGGACCCCATTCATTTGGGGGGTTCCACTTAAATAGGTTAGGTTTGGTCAATTTGTGAGGTCTATGATCATTTGATCATTTGATCATTATCAAGCAATTAATGGGTCCCAGCCCGCATCATATGGTTTTATGGACGGTTAGAATATAGATGGTGGACCCCATTCATCTTGGGGGTCCCACTTAAATAAATTAGGTTTAGTCAATTTATGAGGTCTATGATCATTTGATCTTTTGATCTTTATCAATCAATTAATGGGTCCTGGCCCGCATCATATGATTTTATGGACGGTTAGAATAGAGATGGTGGACCCCATTCATCTGGGTCCCACTTAAAAATATTTGGTCAATTTGTTAGGTTTACGATCATTTGATCATTTGATCTTTCTTAATCAATTCATGGGTCCCATGCCGCGTAATATGGTTTTATGGACGGTTAGAATAGAGATGGTGGACCCCATTCATCGGAGGGGTTCCACTTAAATAGGTTAGGTTTGGTCAATTTGTGAGGTCTATGATCATTTGATCATTTGATCATTATCAAGCAATTCATGGGTCCCAGCCCGCATCATATGGTTTTATGGACGGTTAGAATATAGATGGTGGACCCCATTCATCTTGGGGGTCCCACTTAAATAGGTTAGGTTTGGTCAATTTGAGAGGTCTATGATCATTTGATCATTTGATCTTTATCAATCAATTAATGGGTCTCGGCCCGCATCATTTGATTTTATGGACGGTTAGAATAAAGATGGTGGACCCCATTCATCTGGGTCTCACTTAAAAATATTAGGTCAATTTGTTAGGTCTACAATCATTTGATCCTTTGATCTTTTTAAATCAATTCATGGGTCTCATCCCGCATAATATGATTTTATGGACGGTTAGAATATAGATAGTGAACCCTATTCATCTTGGGGGTCCCACTTAAATATGTTAGGTTTGGTCAATTTGAGAGGTCTATGATCATTTGATCTTTATCAATCAATTAATGGGTTCCAGCCCGCATCATATGATTTTATGAACGGTTATAATAGAGATGATGGACCTCATTCATCTTGGTCCCACTTAAATATATTAGGTCAATTTGTTAGATCTATGATCATTTGATCTTTCTTAGTCAATTCATGCCTCACGTAAAGAATAAAATATTTGAAAAAAAATATAAAAATCAAATTAGCAATAAAAAAAAAAGACTTACAAATTTACTAATTAATAAATTTATTAAAAATAATTTATATCAATACGTGCATTCATGATTATGCACAAGAATTTGCTAATCCAATCCATTTAAATGTGGATTGAAAAGGTTTGACAGGCGACCGACACGTATATTATGTGGTCTGATTGGGCTGATCGAGTTGGCTTTTGCCAGCTCTACCTGCAACCATATGCCAAACGCTCAGACCATCACTGTGACAGTGGAACCAGCTAGGAACTGCCACGTGTGCCACATCACCATCCCTCGAGTCTAGACAGGCCGCGTATTAGCACAGACCACAGGGAGGGAAGAAACGCACCATGCGCCAGGAACTAAAAAGCAAACCCCTCTCTAATCTTGCCCTCTAACTGTTTGCGAAAATGTCTTCGCTCACGGCACTGCTCGTTCCCGTCTTCAATCCTCGCCCCTCACTCAAAAAACCCACCACGCTTCAGTCTCCATCGACCTGCTTCTCTCGCTCTCCTCGCCCATCTCTCAACCGGTCAGTTCGCTTTCCTTAACTGTCTCCCATTCCCGTTTTCTTCTCCCTGTTTTGATTTTGATTTTTACTCGAATGAGACATTGAAATGTTTTCTGTTGATGGTCTTCCTTTTAATTATTGCTATAACAATCTCTGCTGTGATAGTAATGGAAATTGGATAATTGGATTATAGGAGACGATGAAGCCCTGCATGTCCACTTAGGGATAGGGCTTTTGGTGAGTGGATTTCACCCCTCTCACCAATTTCCACTGTTGGGTTTCCTTGTGAGGGGGAAAAAAAACACCCCATCAGTTTAAAATGATTAAAAATGCATGTTCCCTTGAATTGGTGTTGTCATGAGCAAACCCATATTGGAATTTGAACCTACTTGAAGGATTATGGAATTTGAGATTAGTATGTGAATTATTTAGATGTGGGGTGTAGAAATTATTTTCAAATGGCACGGCGAATGTGATTGTAGAATTGTAGTTGAATGTCGCTCTGATGTCTTCTAATTTGGTGCTGTGGCTGTGCAGAGAGGTGAGAACGGATGCTTCTTGCTTTTTTTATTCTTTATTTTATTTTAAATTGTAGACTTCAAATCAAAGTACTGAATGCCAAATGTTTCTTATTTTGAAGTATCTCGATGTAGCTACCTGCCAATTGGGAGAATTACTGTTTCGGTGTCCGGAGGTTCAGCCCATTAAGTAGATAGGTTTGGGGTTTATTTGCTAGTCGGACTTGACATGGTATCAGAGCCGTGCTAGGTCTCGAGTTCGAACCCCAAGGAGGCAATGTTCCCCAAGGTCGTGTGGGCAGCACATATCGCAGGGGTAGGCACGTGTGGGTTGCGAATTCACCGTTCGAGGAGGGTGTTTAGTAGATTGGTTGTCTTAAAGACTTAAGATTTAGGGATGTATTGGCGAGTCGGACTTAACAGAGCCCATCAAGTGTTTCATAGTTAGCTGCAATGTATTGAATTCAGGCTTGTATATGAGTTCAGAAGTTTTTTGTGTGTTTACTTGTACTTGGCAAGCTCATCTTCTTATGTATGATTGAAGTTTGTTGAAGCTTTTTCAAGAAATTGTCATTGTAAAAACAGGGGATGCCAAGTGTCCTCGCTCCTGATGCTGAATCCTTTGTTGACTTGTTTTCTTTCTAATAGCTCATGCAGGGTTAATGTGAGATGCAATGCTGCAGCAAACATCACTGAGGACTATCCTCCCGCTCCAATAGATGTTGTGGCGGATGTGAAGAGCGAAAGGGTCAGAACATGAAGCATATATTCTCAGTTTTCTTTTTCTTTTCCTTTTCCTCATATAGAATGTCATCTGCATCTAGAATGTCCTTGCTGTGTGGATCTCACAATATTTTTGGTTTTAGTAGGTTGTAGTCTTGGGGGGTAGTGGCTTTGTTGGCTCTGCAATATGCAAGGCTGCAGTCTCCAAGGGTATAGAAGTCATCAGCCTAAGCAGGTGTGTCCAAAGCACTGTCCATATCTCTTTTTTGTATCTGTTTCTTTTTACCTTATATATTTTGTTAGTTGTTGATTCATGGAACAAATGAAAATTCATCCGGGTCGCAGCTGGGAAGTGCCGATTGGCCCTACCAAATACATTGATGGGCTGTGGATTAGCATTTTGCCACAAACCACCCCAGTGGACGGCTGTCTGGCTAGGTCCTTTGTCAAATGTTGTAGAGAATTACTCATATTATGGGGAGTATTAAATCGATTGTCCCAAATTCCCTTTGGGCCTGACACCTTTGGTGATGTAGACAAACATTTGGACTGTTTTTTTTTTTTGCGGGCCACAGTCAGCTGACTTTAGAATTTGGATCCATAAAAGGCACATTTCCTGTCCGAATAACTTCAAGTCAGATTAAAGCTATACCATCAGAAATTTTGGTGGAGTGCATCCTCATTCCCCTATGCCTAGAGTGGGAATATCAAAACACACCTTAAGATTTTTACTTCAATTTAAATATAAAATCTGATGCTTCTTCTTCTTCTTCTTCTTTTTTTTACCCCTTCCCATCTTCTCATCATGCTAGAAATAACTTGGATCTTGATTTTGATGTCAGATCAGGGCGGCCCTCTACTGCTGATTCATGGGCTGATCAGGTCACATGGAAAACAGGTATTCTTATGTACTATAGCCTGGTTTAAATTGGGTCTTTACATTTCCTTAATTTGAGAAATGAGATAATTTTGCAAATACATGTCTTGGAAACTGTTTCTTGTCGGATGATACATGCAGTTGCCTACTAGAGGGGTTATCCGAGCGATGTTGGAATGGGTTGCTTTTGTTGCTGAGTACTTTTCTACAATTTGGTTTACAAAATCAACTGCTTATAGAAAAAAGACATAAACTATATGTCTCAGTTAAACTATATGGCTCAGTTATGTGAAGAACTTTGAAAATTTACAGGATCAGATACAATCTTTTGTTATCTTGTTAATCCTCAGGTTCCATTGATTGGTATGGGTTAGCGGGAAGCCGGGAACATAACTGGTATGCTAGTATGGACAGTGGTTTTTTTTAAGTAGTTAGTTTGCCACACCTTTAACGCCTAGGCATTTTGGGTGTATCGGTTAGCAACTTTAGAGTTTTGAGTGTGCTTTCAACATTATTAAATGTCTGTTCATACATTGGCAGACATCTGTTGGAAATATTCAGTGCATTTATATATGTATATATGTATATACGCAAGGATGAAAATAGCGATAGCGGCGGGCCGCTACGAAGCGGGCGATATGTAGCGTAGCGGTGCGATTTGAAAAAATCGCCCAAAAAATCTGAAAAAAATTCAGAAAATCCAGAAAATTGTAAAATGAAAAAATATGTGGTTCTTTTGCAAAAGTAAGTAAGAAAAGGGAGCGTAGCGGTGCCCTCAAAATATATATATCTAAAAAAAAAAACTAGAACATGAAATAAAGGCATAAGACTTAAGAGTTAGGTCATTACTCATTAGTGAACATTGAACAATCAAATATCAATACTTCAACATTCAAGGTTCAAATTCAATCAAGTGAATGAACTATGAAGTGATCAACAATCAACATTCAACACCAATTTATAAATGAAAGAGTAGAGAGTTAGTGAAGGAAATAGGAATACCTTAGTCACCACCACAATGAGGGTTCTTTATAAAATAATTTAATTAAGACCAGTTTGAAATCTAGTAGTAATAGGTAACTATATCTTTACTACTATACCATTCCAAACATAATTAAACAGGTTTAATATCATATCTAGCAAGTTATGATAATAATAGACATCCAAGCACCAAAAAGGAAAGACAACCAGCAAAAGAGTCCTAGCTATCATGGTCAAGTAGGATCCTTTTGTCTTCATGATTGCCATTTCTTTAAAACATGCGCTTCACGAAGGGGGTCCGGGGGTATCCCCCGGCGGGGCGGACCAGATTTTTTTATGAAGTTCTTCCTTCAGAACCTGTGTCCCTTCTTAAGAAATTACATTGAATCATAAGCCTCCTGACGAATCCTAAACCCTAAACCTTGAGAAAATGGAGTTGGGATCACTAGGGGGCAGTCAAAGAGGGTTCACAGCAGTGAAAATGGAGAAAAGAGAGATGAAAAAAGTGGGCCAAAAGTCATCATGGGGGGTTTTTATAAACCCCCCGCCACGTATCGGCCGCTACAGGCTCCGCCACGGGTGCGACGGCCGATATTTCGGCCGTAGCGTGGCGGTGGCCACCGCTACGGCCGATATATCGACCGCTACGTAGATATTTACATCCTTGTATATACGTACATTCTCTGTGGATTTTATGTATGTTCTATCATCTATGAGAGATAGACTCCGTAGGCAGTTGGATACTGTATTTGGCAATCTAGCTTCTCTGCCATTGTAATCGTGTCTGGCCCCTGTGGGTTCCCTTTTTTTTTTTGGGTTTGGGCGGTGTGGGTGCCAGGGTTTGGTAGGGTCCCTCCCTCTTCCTGGTTAGTATATATTTCTTATACTGTGAATTCTTCTTCTTTAATAAAATCATTACCATTTTTTTTTTTTTTTTGAAAGTTCAACTAGTTCTAGTCTTAGACGGGGACAGTTTCGCATCAGTTTGGGCAATGAAATTTGACTAAATTCATTGCAGTATTACTGGGTTTAATCAATCAACTGCTAGTATAAAATTGCAAGTAACGAATCAACTGAAATGCCAACCTAAAGCCGGAGATAGAATAGAATACCTTTCTAAACTACTGACCAGCAGAACATGAAACTTTCTGGGCCGAATAGGCAGAATCCTCTCTGATCCAGCTTGCAATTTGAGATGTTACAACTTCCAGAACCTGATAGTTACACATGGGCAGCAGTTGCCAACTGTTGGATCTGGCCTGACTCAGAACCTAAATTACTTCACTTTCCCTCTCTTAAAGTAGGCTTTCTGTTTTTCAATTTTTTTTCCCAAAACGAGATTACCCTTATTTGAGCCGTATGGAATCCATTTATGAACTTTCATTATATAATATGAGCTGAAAATACATGCAATTGAGTTTTTATCTCGTTTCCAGTTAAAAGCCACTAGTATTTATTTACAAATATGTGATTTGTCCCAACTGCGTGTACAACCTATTCCATTAAAATTCTACTATTTTGGAGTATTGTTGGGGATGCTCTCTACCCTGGAGAAAGGGTGAGTGTAGCGTCAGATTGGCAGTCATCTCTAAAACACTTGCGAAACCAAAATTGTTAAGTCTACTTAGTGGAAAGTAGTACTCCGCAAATTCTGGGTAGATGGGATATGATTTATTGAAATGATGGCCGTTGAACATTATGACTTTGACGTTGATTCACTTCTGTTGGTTATAAATGTATGTATTCCTCTAAAGTTTTTTATTTTTTCTTTTTAGAATTTCATTTGCATAGTCATTCACCGACCATGAATTTTCTAAACTGTCTTTCTTATTTACTTTTTAGGAGATGTATTCTATGCTAGATGGGATGAAGTCCTGGTCGGGGCCACGGCAGTTGTTTCAACTCTTGGTGGTTTTGGTAGTGAGGAGCAGATGAAGAAGATAAATGGTGAAGCAAATGTTGTGGCAGTTGCTGCTGCAAAAGAATTTGGTGAGGGCTTTGCCAGGCTTCATTTTTTTTGTAAATCATGATGCCTATGAAAATGTAATCCTGTCATATTGTAAAACTCTTTATCTTTTAACACACATTCCCTTAACCTTGACTGCCTTAAGATTGAGAAACTACAGTACAAAATGATAAGCTATATGTTAAAGCTACCAGTTTATATATGATATACCATGGTGGGATCTAGAATGGATTTTAGTACTTAAATTAATTGCAACCGATTCTGGATAGGTGATCTAGGCTTTGATGATGATGATGATGATCAACTCTCCTCTAATTTATTCTGTGTTTTAATTTGGTTATGGTGATATGAAGAACCATTCCAAACTTGTAATACATGAAATGTTGCTTTCAAATATGTGGATTTAATGGTTGAAGTTGCTTGAAAGAAGGAAAACTTAAGTGGTCAATGACTATTCCAAAAAAATAAAAAAAAACCTTAAGTGGTCAATTGGTTCAAATCCTTTTGAATCTAATATGAAAAAAAAAAAAGGTATTAATAATGTATAAAAAGAAATGAAGCTTTCAAGATGATATGTATTTCATAGGAAGCTAAAGCATATTCTTGTTTTATTTTGGTAAGATAAAAAGCTTATTGATTGATAAGACAAAAAAGCATATGATGTGTGAGATAACAAGAAAATATAGGAATAAAATTGAGTACCTAAGGAAAGGGATGCTCCATGGAAGATTATTTTTAAAGCCATTGACTTGGTTCCAGCATACATGCATTTACTATATCTAAGGGCCTGTTTGGATGCACAAGAAAACACAAGAAAATAATCTTTCATTTTCTAAAGAAGAGAAGCTTGTGCGTTTGGTAACCCAAGAAACTTGAAGAAAATATTCTCTTCTTTCAAAAAGCTCAATATTTTCTCCTACAGCTCCTCCATGTAGAAAACTTTCTACAAGATAAGAATCTTTTAAAATGACGATTACAAAGTGGTAGAGTAAAGTAAAGACTTTCAAATCCATCATGATGTTACATATATGGTAAAGTAAAGTAAAAGTAAATGTCACAGCACGGTAAAGGTGTGGTAAAGTAAAGATGGGATGAAATATTTGGTAAAGTAAAGTGGGAAGGAATGGTAAAGTATTTTCTTTTTATTCAACTTTACTTTATCACATTTTATCGTAGTTTTATATGGTAAGTAAAAGTGACTTGTTTATAGGTGTGGTAAAGTAAAACAAAGATTGATGTCATATCATAGTAAATGTGAGGTAAAGTAAGGTGAAATGAAGTATGTGGTAAAACAAAGTGGGAGAGAGAGTTGTAAAGTAGTAGTTTTTTGTATTGACTTTACTTTACTATACTTTGCCATGGTTTTATGTGATAAAAGAAAAGCAACTTAAGGTAAAAGCATCACAGTTGAACTTTACTATACCACACTACTTTTTTATCCAAATCTGGTAAATTACATTTAAATTAAAATATTTAATAAAAAATTATTCTAATAATGTAATTTACTTTAATCATAGCACCTTCCAAACAACTCAATTTAAAATCTGTAAGATTCTTCAAAAATCACCAAACATAAAAAATATTGTAATATTATAATATTACATTATTCTATTCTATACTATTTTATTCTTGCAATAATTAAATCTGTAAATATCTTATTCTGTATACATCCAAACGGGCTACTTCAGACATTCTCTGTACAAAGAAGTAGGAAAAGGGCTGTACGGTGAAGGCATAGTAATTAAAAATTACATATGTAACGTTATATCGTGAAGTGATGAAGAACTTAGTCCTTGAGTGAAAAAGCATAACTCACAGGGTGGGTACTAGATAGATGGGATTAGGATTTGATGGCGATGGAAGTATATTAGTCATTATAGATTGGTAACTATAATGTGAATTGTGTCAAAGAT
Organism: Litsea cubeba; assembly: GCA_012931725.1. NCBI lineage: Eukaryota > Viridiplantae > Streptophyta > Magnoliopsida > Laurales > Lauraceae > Litsea > Litsea cubeba. Next base: position 5,189,392 of record CM022946.1, on the reverse strand, counting down.
GTGAATTCCCACTAGGAATGGTAAGCTGGGGGTTGAGACTACACCCAAATACCCAATTCAGGGGACCAGAGCTAGTGTGACAATCAAGACTTGGACCAAAAGGAGCCACTTTATCTACTTGCTATCCGCGTTGTTGGCTTATGCCTTGTTGTCTTATCCAGTATGTTGTGTTTGTGATTGGGAAGTTAATCTCATGTCCTATTTCAAAAGGGCACAGCATGTATACTTCTGGTTCGGAGGACTTGTAATTCTTCATATTCACATATGTTGTTTTTCATTGCAGGAATTCCTAAGTTTATCCTGATATCTGTGCATGATTACAATCTGCCATCCTTTCTACTTTCTTCGGGATACTTCACTGGAAAGAGGAAAGCTGAATCAGAGGTCCTTGGCAAATACCCAAGCTCTGGTAATTCTCTATCTTAGTCGGTCATTCATCGTACTTTCTTGCTTTGTCTTTTTTCTAGGGGAATACTGCTCCATTTCTGAATTTTGTACCTGTCAGGTGTTGTATTAAGGCCGGGTTTCATATATGGGAAACGAAGAGTGGACGGCTTCGAGATCCCGCTTGATCTGATAGGAGAACCATTAGAAAGGTTCCTGCAGGCAACTGAAAATATTACAAGGCCTTTGAATTCACTTCCAGCTTCTGATCTCCTGTTAGCACCACCTGTTAGTGTAGATGATGTTGCGCTGGCAGTTATTAATGCAGTGACAGATGATGACGTCTTTGGTGTTTTCACAATTGAGCAGATCAAGGAAGCTGCAGCTAAGGTGAAGGTGTGAAGCAAGGGCTTTTCTTGAAATTATATTAAGTTATTTCTTTTGAGCAAGGGCCTAATGGGATTATTAATGCCTGATATATAGTTAGAGATAAGATAATCAGTGATAGTTCTCTTCCTTTACAAATGAAATATTTATAGGCACCTGGTGGCCAAGCACTAATTGCCACTAAGGTAAATGTAATTATGTTACTCTAAATCTTGATGTTCCTAATGTTCTTTTTCATTGATATTGTCATGTCTAAGAAGGGGTCATTGCTTTGGTGCATTGGTAAAAAGTCTCGGTTGGCATGCGAGCATGTTTGAGACATGTGAGCAGCCACTTTGTGCAAATTTGCTAAAGTTTAGGTGTGTCTTCAATGTGGACCCTCCCAGGACACCCTGCTTCGGTAGGACCCGCATTAGGTAATGATTCTCTTATTTTAATCGTCATGTCTAAGAACACTACCTGCATTGAATGTTTTGGTCTTTGTGCATTCAACTAAAGATATTGGATGTTTCTCTTTTCTGTCTTGATCAATTAAAGCACGTTCAGTTTGGTTAAAGATTTTTTTAACTGCTAATATTTGCCGCGATATTGGCAGTGAGGACATAGTAGCTGATGCCAGTAGCTTCATTGGAAAAATGGAAAATGACCCAATTGATTTCTATGCAAAGTACTTTTTACCAAGCCAGGATTTTGCAGATTTTACCTTGGTTTTAGGGTTATAGCAATTGATACGGGTACATATAGAAGAATGGAAGGCCCTCTTCTTTTATTAGTATTATTATTTTTGGGTCAAGTATTTTATTATTATTATTATTATTATTGTTGTTGTTGTTGTTGTTGTTATTATTTTGGGTCATTACTCATGCACCCGAACATATTCTACCTAATCCCCACGCCAACACAATCAAGCATTGATTCATAGCTGGTTTCTGTGGAGAGGAAAATGCCTAATTACTGAGCTATCCAGCGTTCATCGAAGGTTCTCTTTTTACAATGCATATGGTGTTGCAGAATTCGGAAATGGTACCAGTTGTAGCCTTTCTTTTTTCTCCCCTTTTTTGCCCTATTGGCTTCAATTGGTCACCACTTTTAGCTTTGCGGTGTGAATGTGAGAAAAACATTACCCACCATGTATGATTTTGATTATACACAACCCCGGACACAGTTTACCATCAGTCCATCCAGCGAAATATTCATGCCGCCTGATCTGAGTAGCGTCAAAATGCACCAAGGGTCTATTTCTTTATCGAAATTTATTACTAGAATTTGGGAGGTTGAGTTTTTTTTTGGACATAATATAATATGATATGACATCTTGTCCCCTGTCATTTGAAATGCCGTGTTTCTTTCATTAGAGTTTGAAATTTCAAACACCCAAAAGATCTTTTGGAATTTTTAAAATTCTACTCTCTATACCATTTGTTGGAATTTCAAATCCTCCATAAAAAAGAGGAATTTGGGCCCTAAAGTAATGCTTTTTCTGTTGAATGTACGGGTTAGAAAAGGATTGTCATTCATCAAGTTTGAAGTCATTCTTGCACAAACTATGGCGGTTATTTTGATCGTCACAAGCTGGAGTACAAATTAATCGAATAAATTAAATCATGAGAAGATGGGAAATGAATACCCAACTATCTCCCTAGTAATCCAAATCCTATGAAGTCATGGTCCCTTCTAAACCCCGACCTCATCCTTCACCCCTTGCCTCTTTCATAATCCTTAGGCAGAGTATAATTGACTATGAATATATATGCATTCTATGCAAACAAATAGGCCCCTGACAATATGCCCTGGTCAAAATTTTTCAAAACTCTGCATGTCCAGATCCCATTCTATGCAAACAAGTTAAGATATGAATCAACATGAAGAGCTCTATTTGATCACAAATGAATGTGGGAATGTAAAGACATTAAACAATAAACAAGGGCAACCAAAGAACCACTTCTATACAAATGAATGCACATAGAACCAGGTCCAGAATCAGATCCCGCTCCTGAGTAATTTGATACCATCACATGGTATATATGAAGAATTTTTTTGGTGCTCAAGTTAAAGATGATGCACGCTGGTTGGTGCCATTGGTCGCATGTAGATTAGTGGACAGGTGATGAGCAAAAAAATAGGAAACAATCAATGACAACACAATTTTTTTCTGAAATTATATTGTTCAAAGAGATTTACAACTCCACTGAAGTCTCAAAATTCCAAGTTATGACAACACAGTCTATAGTCCAGGGAAGTTAGGAATGGTTCTTTACCTTTTCTTTAAAGTGATATAACATCAGAATGGACACATGCTTTTCAATTCCACTAGAAGCTATAAGCCACAAGGATGATGCTTCATATTTTTCAACCGGAAACGGAGCTGAAGAAAAAAGGCAATATACTGTGCAAAACAAAAGCAATAGCATATTCTCAAATTTGGAATTTGCTTCTAATTGGCAATGGCAAAATTCAATGAGTATGACAGGGAAAGCAGCGGCCCTGATGGCTACTAGGTATGATTCGGCGAGACTGGTCACGAGCATGTTCTGTATTCATCCTTTCCTTGCACAAAACACCTATCCCCAAACTCATGTCAACTAACATTTCAAGACTCATGCAACTGATGCGGCTACTAGCGATGATTGCACACAAAATCTAGGGCTGGCCGTTGGAACGAGACTGCTCAGAGAGATACCTGCATTTGAGGAAAATACAAGTTTTAGGTACAAAAGACTGAAAGAAGCACATGATAATTCACAGAATGACCAATCAACAACTACCAATTCTCTTTACAAAACTCAAAACTAATTTTTTACTGCTTGCAACTGCGTCCATTGCAGGGCAATGCAACTTAGCCTTAACATTTTAAAAACTTTGGAAAGATCAGTCCCTGCAAGTTGGGTAAGATAAAGTACAATTTCATTTGAGAGAGAAATATTACTTGGCCGTGTAGAAGCCTGCTGAGAACCAAGCATTCAGAACAACAGTAAGGTCTGTCTCTGAGCCACTATTTTGTGGGGTGCCGCCATCCGATGTATCTGAACCGTCTTTCCTCTCCGTTGCTTTTTCTTCTTTTTCTTTTTGGGTAGCGCACATGATAGCATAAAAGTTAGTATACAGTTTTCAAATAAAGTTTCTGTTACATATTGAATAATAGTCAGAGAACATCATGGGTATGTTTGTGCAACTAGAGGCTTTTGTGATAGAAAGGGAAATCGTTCTGATTTTCCATGCAACCCATTCATCAGCCATTTGGTGTGACATTTTTCCATGCAAAAAGGAAAAAAAATGAATTGGTTTTCCTTGATAGAGAATTTTGATTTTCAATGGGAGGGGTAGGAATGTAGGATTCCTCTCTCCTGTTGAAACAATTGTGAAATCCTTCTATTGCACAAACACGTCCTATATCATACAAGAAATCTAGGAAATATTACATATTCAAGACCAGTAGGACTATTTTCTTTAGAAACATATTTCTTATAGAAACAAAGAACAGGCATATGTATGTCAAGTATTCAACACATGGCATTGGCAAAATTTTCATTTTTCACTATGAAAACATCAGTCACACCGGACATAACAGATATGATGATGGGACAGGCTACACCCCATTTGGAGATGGAGCACACATCTCCATCCCACTCTGCTTCCCTCAAAATGCCACCATGCAGAATGATAGATGCACAGTCTGCGGTGTCCACATTCAGGAGTGCATACAAACAATTCCTCTATGTATTAAGGTCTTTGTGAAGTAAAAATACAAGAGGAAGTTGTTCAATAGCATGCAGCTCTTCTAAAATCATTTAAAAACTCTGCATGTTCTGGGGTGTTAATCACTGGAAAACATATTATAACAGATTCTTCTCTAGCCCGAGCCTTGTCATGACTCTGAAGTCTGACTTCACACCATCAGGTTGGGAATTACTTCATGAAGTTTCCAAGGGAAGGGAAAAACCAAAAATTCTTTGACATAATCAGCATTACATTATTAATGATCATGTGCTTACTTATATAAGAATAGGCTGCCACATGAAACAAGGAATATTGGTCCTTTTCCAGTTATGGATGGCCACTTTAGGATGTTACCTAATAAAAACACTACAATTAGACTCTTAATGACAAGGCACTTAAATTAGGGCTGCAACGTATGAGCTAAATAACCAAAGCCTAACTCATAGGGAAATCAACAAGATAATATAAATAGGACAGATTTGACCAAACTTGAATTGCAGTTTTCCTCTCCCTTAATAAGGTTTAGGACTTGGTGTTAAGACACGAGAGAACTAAGTAAAACGGCTCATTTCTAAGTCATCGAGTCAATCAGTGAGTTGAGCATTTTAAGGTCACAACCCAAACTACGTAACAGCAAAATGCATACAATCAAACCAAGTAATGGTGGTGCTTGTTTCTCCTGTCAATCTAATCGATCTTTATGACCTGATTGGGTAACTGAATTGGTTGAACCACAGCAAATACAAATATATCAAAAACAAACAGAAAATATTCAAAAGCTATAAAATCATGAACACAGAACACAGTGCTAGCAAAATATAACGAGGCGACGTGTGGAGTTTATGTATCAGAATTGTGCAAATTACACTGTGAAAGAACATCTGCTCACCTTCACAAACACCAGGTGTCATAGAACTTATCAACTTCATGGAAGAAATTGCTCTTTCTGCAGACTCCTTTGCGGCTTTAAGAATATTATCGCTTGAACACGGGGATGATCCCACAGGGTAAGCTTTACATGCTGTGCAAACAGCATGAGTGCCACTACCACTAGAACATTTATCACACATGGCACAAGCAGGTATTGGAGAACATGATGCAGACAAGCAGTGGCAAGAACATCCAGATCCAGGACAATAGGAGTAGCATCCATGATGTGTAGGGAGTTGTGACTGAGAAGCGGCACACCATTCATTCCATTGGAGACAAGAACCAGAATTTACAATGTCATTTTGGTAATTCCAGGAGCTTGCATGATACAGTTCATCTGAAAGCTTCTGCATCTGCTCCATGTGCTCGTAATACTGGGTAAGTTTTCGGTTGTATTCAGCATACTGTAAATATCCCTCCAAAGTTTCTTGGGCATCAGGGCCACTTGATGAATGCTTGTTAGGTTCTGTTGCAGAAGATTCTGCACCAAGCTGATTATTTTGAATTGGTGGAAGTTCATTAGTTGCTCCAGTATTGTCAGAGAATAGGCATGCCTCTGTCACCCTGTTTGAAAAATCATCAATGTTATCATTGAGTTCCATATTTCTTTGCAAAAGGAACAAGAAAGAACATGAGTCAGAATAGAATAGCATAATTTTAGCAGGTACAGAAGCATAGATAACTAATAAATAAATAAAAAGGTATGAAATTTTATTGGTTGGCTGTGACACTGACTGGCAGGGAAGTCTTACGGTTACCATGGGAGCAGAGGAGAGCTTGAACTCTGTATCTCCTCTATGGAGGAGGGTATCCCTAACCAATGCAGCTAGGTGGTTAACGCAACCAAAAGGGTGAGCCCAATTAATCGGGGAACCCAAAATCAATTCCCTAGCTCAAATTCTGCAGAAAATCAAGCAATCAATTCATCGGCTAGATAGGTAACATTCCACATGGATCTTGATCATAAGCCCTTTCACTGGTGGTGCTAACCCCCCATCATCAGTTTAACCCAATAACAACTTATGCTAAAACAATAAAATGTGGAAACTCCTTACAGCACTCCATTGAAAGACCAATATGTTGCTATTTTTACCACCCTCAAGATAATTCCTCCAATTAGATGTCTCAATTACTACTATTCATTTTCTTCTTCACATAATCCCATGCCATCACTAACAAATAACAAAGCATCGATTTCATGGCAATAGAAGATCATATGAATCACTAAACAGAAACAGCCCACATCAATATATTATGGCAAGATAATTTTTTTTTTAAAAGATGGCACTAACTAAATCACTCAGCAACAGAAGGAAAGATTAAAAAAAATCACATTATGGCCATTTTCAAACCATTGTCCCAAATTACAAAATCTTGCAAAATCTTCACATGGGTTTATCTAAAATCTTTTTCATATATCATTTCAAAGAAATTATAATCATTTTATTTTCTAGAAAATCCTTCCATTAGATTCCAAGAAAACCCCAACATCTTGAAGAACATCCTTTTCTCCTTCCCCAACTTGCAATTCTCAAAAACTTGCAAACCCCACTCCAAAAAAAAAAAAAAAAACCCACTTTGTGTTTTATGTTTCCAACCCTAATTTTCCCCTGTTTGGCAATGGCAAATGAATACAACCTACTAGATTTCCAATTTTCAGATAATTTAAACCCTCACAGCATAAACAAAGGAAGAAAATCAAATATATAAGCTTACTTCTGAGTTGGGTTTTGCACATTTTCTTCAGTGCCGTTCATGATTTCCTTTTCTTTTTCTTGTTCTTGTTCTGGTTCTTCTTCCTCCCTGGTGGAATTGCCTCTGTTAGTTCCTCCATGCATTGTCTGGAAAGTAGATTACAAGAAATTGATTAGGGAAAGCTGGACAACAAACACAATGGGGGATTTGTAGAAATTGAAAAGAAAGAAACCTTGTATTTGGTGATGGCGTTTTCGAATGCGTTGATGAGAGCCGAATCGTCCCACAGCTCTGTTTCCTTCGCCATTTCCTCCAAACAGGAATCAAGAAATTGGATTCTCACTTGTTCCTCTCTTTAATAACCCCTTTTCTAAAAGGAGCACCACACGTGCTCCCAGTCGTGGAATTCTGTTCAGCACGTGCCAATCTGTTTACCCTTTTTTTCTAAAAGAAAAATTATCCGATGCACCGAAAAGGCTCTCATAGTTCGCCCAGCTATAGTAAAAATCATCCCGCCAATTTTCACTTTTGTTTGAGCAATGATACCATCGGTTGGCAATAATGTTGTCACTCGTCTTTTCAAGTGATTAGTTTTTAAGCTTGGGGTTAATTAGATAGGTCGACGTTTTGTCCAAGCCCAAGCTCGAGCCCTGCTTAGTTAGTTATTGGACCTTAATTTTGAGCGGTGTAAGTTTCTGGGTTAGGGCCTCCTAGCCTATTAATCTATTACCAAATATTGGATTAGTTAATTTGTTTGAAAGCATGGCTCAAATTATACACGTAAAGTCTTCATATATCTTAAAATCTATGAATATTTTAAGACACAAAACTAAATATATTTAACTCTAAATCTCGAACGGCTTAGGGGAATTTGATATCACGACTTGTTGTGTTGTAAAAGTGCCTTTTAAACCAAAGAACTATATTTTTGTGTGAAAATTCTTATATCAAAATGACCTCATTCATACACCTTTTTTTTTAAACTATAACGATACTCATAAAAGAGATGAAATACAAAGCTTACAATACAGAAGAAAAAAGGATGGAGAAGGTGCAAGAGAGATGCACTTGCACCAGCCCCAACTAAATTTACATGATCAATCATATCCAAGAAAGTAGCCTATCAATCCCTTATTATTTGGCTAATGCATAAATGAGCAACAAACACAACACAACCATGCATAAAATTTCCCCAGGTACAGTATTTATAGGTGCAAAAGAGTGCAGCCAAGGAAAGACCCCTTTATTCATATGAGGAATGGACCTGGGCCTGAACCCACTACTCGGGCTTGGCCATTCTATTAGCAAGTTTTGGGCTTTACTCGCTAATCGCATAGGATATTAAGGCATTCAGCTGGTTGGATTTTGAATGTACATTTTTTTTTTGTTTTTGTACATACATACTGATAAATTTATGACATACATAGTATTTAAATGATTAGGCAAAACAGGCCAACTTTATGATTCAGCAGGTCTTTGACCTAGCCCAGGTCCCGTCCATTTATTAAGTGGACCTTCCTTTGAAGCCAACTTCAGGCCCATTGGAATTTGGACAGATATCTATGCCCAGGCATGCTGCATCAGGCCAAACCTAGGCCTAAACAGGCCTTTTTCCGAAGCCGAATCCAGGCCCATTCGACACATATCTATCCCCATGCATGCTGTATCACGTCAAACGTATGTAGGCCGGGCTGGGTTAGATCTAGGCCCATTCCACACCTCTTCCAAAGGGATCATGTCAGTGTGACACTTTTAAGATCAAACTTTGCCCCTGATCCGATTAAATTCAAATGAGTTAAACATTGAGGCTTCACACCAGGATCCAATGAGTTGGGTCCAGGTCAGTCCTACTGGACCCACTTGCATAGCACAAATAATGGTGAAACAAGAATAAGAAACTCACAACTCATCAAATATTGGGAGGAGTCAAAAATGGCATAAGAATAAGAAAAAAAAAATTCTTCAAGATTGTGCAAATAAATATTCTTTTAGCTACAGATAAATCAAAGTAACATAAATAAACTGAAAGTGAAAAACTTAACAAATACTTTGTTATCACATCAGATGTAGAGCTGAAAGTGGGTCAGGGCAGGCAGCCTGGTCTGTAGGACTCTTAATTTGGGTAGGATTACCCACATACATGGACACCATTTATTACACAATATGCACATACATGATACATATGTTTATATGTAAGTTGGGTATCTGGGTTGAATTTGGGTGGCCATTAATGTCCAAAACCTGAACACTACCTGAATATCATGCCTTTTGAAACACAGGTCCAAACCCAAACAATTGCAACCCAAATTTTACTTTTAATTGGATCATACATTGAAGGTTTAGGTTTTAGCCCAACCCAAGTCGCACCCTTATTAAGTCTTTGTTGTAAACAAAACTTTTCTAGTGTCTACATTTCAGATATTAACAAAAAAAAAAAAAAACTAACTTTTATTTCAAAAGTGACTCCAAGTGTCCAACCCAAAAGAGTAGAAGATGAACAAGGCTAATGTCTGGTTATCCATCTCACTGGTCTTTTCGGATGTCTATTTAGGCCATGTTTGGTATCTCTACTCTTTTTTTTTATAGATTTAGTAAAAGTAGAGCCATTAAAAGAAGAGTCATACAAAGAAGAGGCCAAAGCTCTATTTTTCAGCTGCCCACTTTTTGAGCATTTAAATTTTAGAGGATTTGCCTCTAAATGTCTAAAACGAACATAGGCAAGAATGTTGTGCTAAACGCTCTTATTTTTCATAACCTCTGTCCGCTTTAGAAGTTTAGACAAGTAGAGGCTAGAAATAGAGGTGCCAAACATGGGCTTAGTATATAGATTTTAGACCTTTTTTTCTATTTGGGTGAGTGGTACAAACTTTATGAGATTATCTACTTGTCTATAGATCAATCTCTGGATAGGCATGTGAGGTGAAACGCCCTTACCACTGGCCATCCTGATTTTCTCTAATAACTTATGGTATATATTACTTCCATTTTATAGAAGTTCTGGGAAGTGAAAAGCCCCTGTGAGGCCTTGTCATTTTCATATAATATACACTAGTATTTATTTATTTATTTATTTATTCATTATGTCAGAGTTTGCATGGCAAGGGGAGATTGGCTAGTACTTGCCATGGAAGGTAGCCAATAAGTCTGCTAGAAGTGGTCCCTGCTAACAAGATTCCTTTGGATTTTGATAGCAAGGATGTTCCCAAACAAGAAAGGGATTGACAGCTTCTTTTTTGTTTGGACTTATTTGGGTGACCAAGAGGATTTTATGCTTCGCGGATTTATGTTTACACTTTAGAGAGGAATTCTATATTTCAAAAATCAAAATCTTCTCTATTAAGAAAAATTAGTTTATTTTTTTTATCTTTTTCATTAAAAAATATGATGCACCAAAAAATGGGTTCAATGGACTGCATGCAAAGAAGATAAAAAAAATTTTCACTTTATATTGTAGAATCCTCTCTTTACATAAATGCACCCTTAAAAATGAAATCCAAGTCATCTTTACCATAGAAGTTTTAGAGTAACTCTATCGTAAATCCACGTGGGGAAAACAAATGAAATCTAAATTATGAGAAACTATTGTTGTACAATTTATTACTTCTTTGCTAATCTCCACTCTCGGTAGAGTAATTCTGACTAATATTGCATCAATGACATCTAAACCAATACTCCCATTAGCATATTTTTAATCAAAATTAAATTAGATGTAGTTGTAGACCTAAGACATATCAAGAAGTACAACCTATTCTCAGATTTTAACTAGGACAATTGGGAATGGAGAAGCAAAATAGAGGATTCCATATTTCACCGAGACAAGACCTGCAGTCTCGTGAGGAATTACCGACTAAAATAATTTCGGTCAAAAAAAACTTGCAACCAATCATATCCTTACCATTCAGCAATTTTTAACCATTAAGATACATATAAGGGCTCATGCAATGACTTATAAGCGCCAAGTAAATATATATATTGATATAAATTTACAGATACTCTCTTCTAGTCTATACACATTCGAAAGCTACACTTCATATGTCTGTATTTTTTTTGACAGATCAAACTCAAAACCCCTGACCCGACCCGGCCTTTGGCAGCAGGTGCGGGCAGACCCTGCCCGTCCTCGTCACGTCGCTATCAAACCCCCTGCCCGGTTTGCCCTGCCCTGGTCAATGAGTCAATCATAGAGCAATGGAGTGCAAAATCATTTTTACTCTTTTACTGTCTCTCTCTCCCTGCCCGGACTGACCGTCTCTGACACGTGCTTTGACTCTCTGACTCACTAGACGACAAGGAGGTGGTGTGACACGAGGGTTAGGAATTAGGTTAGGCAAGTAGAAAGTAAGATTGTAGGGAAAAAGCTGTTTATTTTTTTATTATATAATATATTATAGTGAGGATTTTGAATTTAATTTTGACCGTGATTTTCTTAATTTTGACTTTTTTAATTGAGTGTTGGAAAAAGGAAAAAAAAATGAAAAAATGTATAAATTATGAGACTTAAGCTCATGACCTCTTTTTTTTTTTTTTTAAGTAATTAATCTAACACTACACCACAAAATACTTGTATGCAATTATTCATCAAAAAAATATGAAAAATCATTAGATGGAGTGGGACCCAAGCCACATGGGTCATGCCCTTGCTTAACACGGTTTATTATGATAGTAGTTTTATTATTCTAGCCTTGTTGTTTGCTGTTTGCTCTTCCTTTTATTTTGGAAATTGTTTTTCAAACTTTTAATATAAGACCATAGGCTTTTGCTGTTTTATGGGTCGAGATCTTTATCAAAATCAATTTATCTATCATTTTTTGTTGATCAAATATTCATTTTAGTTGTTTTAGGGTGCGTTTATGCGATAAGAGGATTATGTATGGTAGAGATCTTGAATTTCGATGTAACCTCGTTTTGGGTGGTTTTGGTGTAGGGCATTTTTCTTATGAAAAAAAAAAGGAAAGAAGAAGATATGATTTTCCTAAGTAGAAAGGATTTTGACTCCACATGTAAGGGGTACTAGGAAGGCAAGATTTTTCTCTCTTAAGGAAATAGAAATCCATGCAAATCACAATCACACCTTACTTATCCTCGGATTCTCATACCGGCCAAGAACTCAAATGCCCTTGGAACCTGTTTGTTTCTAGGTACTTCCAATGAGAATAGCAAGTGCTGAGAATTATTGATGCTAGTGTCATATTAAATAAATTTTTAGAGCATGTGAGATTCCTATATTGGAGTGTTGGAATTCTGAAAACCAACTTAACTCACTACTTGCCTTTTAAATTCTCAGCAACTACTAACTTTTTGAATGCTTGCCTTTATTAACATCCATGCTACCTGCACCGATGAGGAGCCCGGGCTGTGGCCCGGCTCCCCATGGGAGGCGTTGGATCCCAGGCGCACTTGGGATCCAACGGCTCCCATGGGGAGCCGGGCCACAGCCCGATCTCCCCATCGGTGCAGGTAGCTTTTTCGCTTTATTAATTGGGCATCTAATAAATCACATAGAAAACAACACATCAGTGAGAATTTATAACTCTATCCAAACAAGTTCTCAGTAATCCTCTAACAAACAAGCACTTAGGAGTGCCTTTATAGGACATCAAGGTGATTTGCTCATTGCCTATCCTCAGTAAAAAAATTAAGATCCCCTAGCCTGTTAGGGTGCGCAATGCGCACAGGGTGCGTGCTTTGCATGCTCCTTGGAGGCAATGGCACTATCACTCTCATAATTCTTCCCCTTTACAAGTCCTCATTAAACTCCTCATCTGTCACTTTCTATTTGGAAAAGATGAAGGGGCGTTTTCAACAGAGCACGTTGGGCCCATCTTGGTAGTTGTCAATCAAGGGTATATATAATGTGAATGGAAGGAAAATTTTCTCCTGTGCATAATGCAAGCCACGAGCATGTTAAAGTTACGACGGTGACCGATTCAAATGAGCTACAGAGCGCATGAGCATAGAAAAAAAAAATCATTCATAAATGAGAAGCCCTAACTATATATGATAAAGCTCTTATCACATGAGACCCATTTGACAATCATAAACTTTCAATTTTATGGTTCAAGATTTTAATGGATTTATCATATGCCTTTTCTTATTTGATGAACTCATCAATGGATGCAATTAAAATCAAGGTCAGATCGAAGTTGGTGGCAATTTAACAAGAGAAATAGTAAGTGTGAGTGGGATGGATTGATTACAGGTGTAGTGTGAGGTGCCTACAAGTTATCATTCAGTGTACCATTCTCCAAAAAGATTCTCTCTCTCTTCTCTCTCTCCAAAAAGTACATAGGGTGAGGTACAAAATGTATTTTTCATGTACAAAAAGGGGAGTGTCTCTCACTCTATGGTGAGGGAAAGATGCATATGAACATTTTCCTATTTATATATATAAGAGAACTATTTCGACTTTGTCGTACAGTCAATTTGGATGGTCCAAATGTCACAACCAATTAGAAGATTCTCATGAATATTGGGAAGCTCAGTTTATTGGCAACACCAGATCTCACCCTGTTACCTAGAGATGAACTCTTTCTAGGCCACTCTTTCAATGTGTGTGGAGACTCTTGGGTCTCATCAACTCTCTAGACTGGGGTACCAAAAATAATTCTCAATTGATTTTATGAGGTTGGGTGATTTTATAGTCTAAGGCTTGAACTCTAGAAATTCACAAGGCTTTCTTATAAGACATTAATATTCCCTCTCCTTCATATGACCCCTCCGTGAGAATCCAAATGGGTTTAATATGGGGGAGGGAATCGCGGTGGATGTGGACCAAGATCTGTTTTTATGTATTAATTTGGATTTGACATAGAACCTAGATGTCACATTTGTATTTGCCATCTACTTAAAAGAAGGATTCGGTTCAATTTCGAATCCAAAACAAAATGTGCAGTGTGTTAGTATAATTGGATAAACAAACTTCAAAATAAAATTTTTAGTGGGGTTATAAAATGATATATGATTAAAGCTAAGTAGACTCTTAAATATCAATATGACTCGAGCTATGTGGGCTCTTCTCGATCTAAATTATCCTCAAGTCAGAATATACAAGGATCTTCATATAGGGTGAGCTACATGTATACACACATATATAAGAACATTTAAAAGGGGTGTTTACAATTAATCAATAAGTAAGAAATAATTCTCTAACAAATAATGTATCCTGTTGGTTGAAGTGCTCATTATACTTGAACATGATTGTGAATCATAGTTCTTTTTTGGGGAATTCTTGAGTATTATTTTTACCTTGTTCATAACCAATAAGGATAGAATCATGCAACTAAAATGATCATTTTATTTATCATGAATCTCATTCATTTTCATTTTTTTCCATACATCACATCAAGAAATTTGTAGAAAGAATCTCCCCCCTTATTTTATTTCTGTGAGGTAAGTATTTACACACCCACTTACACACTCCACCAAGCCCCTCCCATCACCACTGTTAGCCAGAGATTGATTCTTGGTTGCTTCCGTGGAAGGGAGGTGCTCACTGATTGGCTATCAGTGGATCAACTATAAACGGAATCTCTCAAGTCAACTAATTCATCCCCTAGTCATACTGACTTATCAAATCAACCTATATATATGTATCACCTCTCAATCACGACACATGCAACTCCCATCACAACTCACATGCAAATAGGTAAAAGGTAGACATTTTTTATGAAAGGAAAAAAAAAGTAAGAAAATAGACATAGGACTTAGTCAACTTTACTTGTAAATGAGGAAAGACACCTCAATTTATTTGTAAACTATTGTTTTACACCAATAGGGCTTGTTTCTTTTCAAGAATTATCATGTTGGAGGGTTTTATAAATACCCAAAAGATGTCTCCCACTTAGTTTCACAAATACTGAGGTATAATTAGCATTTTTAAAAATTAGAATTTTTAGAATTTTATAGGAAAAAAGTGATATTTTAGAAGGCTGCTTTTATAAATCCTCACTATACAAATTGAGAATTTAGGATTCTTGGAGGGTAACAACTAAATTGTTGTTAGAAATTTCCAACACAAGAACTCTAGTGGGAAATATCTCCAAACAAACATGCCCTTACGTCACATTTGGCTTGGGATTTCTCACCGGTTTTCCATGATGTCATTAAACAAGCATGTTTGACAATTATAAATTTATGAGAATTTGGGCCATATTGAAAATTATTATTTTTGAGGATTTTCAGGTCGAGTACCCCAAACAGGATCTAGAGATCCTCTTTTTGTGGATGTACATACCGACATTAATGATATTTCTTAATCATATTATATGCATCTATATGCACCAGTATCAATATGAAGAAGAATCACCATGCATTCGTAGTGAGAAATTTTATAATATATGGATTTCTCATCTATTATCAAACATGCCCTTAGTAGAGTCTCCAAATCTGTTTTGTTTGAAAAAGTCTCCAAGTATCATCAACTTCCCTAAAGCAGGAACAGTAAAGAGTTATTGCAAACAAGTAATTTGTGATAGAGAATGAGACAGAAGCCATTATCAAAGACATTAATCAGTCAAAATGACAATCTCTCATACTGTGTTGGTTGTTGGCTGATTCGGAACAGAGAGTGAATTTCCGGACCAAATTATTGGTGTTTGTTAATACTCCTCCACATGTTGTGACGTGGTGGGAATTCACAAAATCCAAGGAAAGCATCTGGTGGGTCCCACAAATCAATCACCTCAATTCATGGCCAAGACAATCCATTAATCAGGTGGGCCCCACACGCATATTCAGATTGTACCATGGACCAAAAACAGTTTAGTTTGTCTGTCAGGTTAAGGGCATCTATATGATGGGGGGTTGAGATGATGTGGATGGGAAGACATTCATACAGTGTGCCATGAAATATTAATGATGAGTAACATAGTAAGATAAGCCAATGGTGGAAAACTTGGTGCTTCATCTAATGAAGTTTCACCTTATGGCTCCAATGGAGTCCTCCAAAATAGTCTACTAAGTGATGAAAACATGTGTGGTATTGTTGGGTGAGCCAGTTGTATCCCATTCTTTTTGTGACTTTTCATCTTTGAATGGGCTTCACTTTCTATAAAACCCCCATTTTTCAAAATTGGTGATTTCACTATGGAGCATTTGAAAATTTTAAAAATAAGCTCTTATTATATGTTTTTGGGCTCATTAGTTTTTAGAGTGTTTGCTAAACTTCTAATTGTATTTCTCATTTGATTAGAAGTAGAACTTCAGCCTGAAAAAAAATTAAGGGAACTTACTTTTTTAACTCGAGATTTTTTTTCCTAAAACGTTAGTGACCAAAATAGAGTTTTGTTTTCTTGCTTTTATTTATGCGGCCCCCTTATGATCAAGAGAAATGCATAATATATAGATTGATTTTGAGATGTTACATGCAAGGTAGGTGTTGACATGAATGGAATTAGCTAGCCTTGGCCCCCCAAAGAAAAAATTCCTGACTTTGCTTTTGGGTTACCATGTGTGGTGGGACGCATATCCACTTATATGAGGCTTTTATATTAATGGGCATGATTAGATAAACTTGAGGTAAACATAATACAAAGAAATAACGCAATCTTACCATGACTAGACCAGACATAAATCACTTAAAATTGGTTAGTGTTCGGTGCAATAGCAGGACATATCCTTCATTTTGGTGGGTAGAATAACAAATTTGGACCTGAGTAGGTGATGCTTCACTTAAAAACATACAAAATTCAGATATAGCAAGTTTTCTTTTCTTCTCAAAATAGTACATATGGGTAGCACTTTTTGCAAATTTTCTACACTCTTAGAATTAAGCTTTCTCTAAGATACCATAGCCATGAAGTAAAGGCTTGCAAGGGGATAAAGGCACTTGATTTTGTCTATACAATACTTTCCTTCTCCTTCCTACCCAATTTCCTCCTTCCTTTTCCTTTGTCCGAGAAGTATAAAACAAACAAGAGGCCATGCAAGGAATGCAGAAAGAGCCTCTACACCTTTTCTAAAAATCAAGTTCTTCATCAAAAAGGACAAATACAATTACCAAGGATCACTTCTTGCTTTGTGATAGTGAAAGGAACAGTCTCTCTCTCTCTCTCTCTCTCTCTCTCTCTCTCTCTCTCTCTCTCTCTCTCTCTCTCTCATAATGCAACTTTTCAAAAAAATAATTAGAGCTTGTATTGAGGGGAATATAGTATGCTTTAGCTATCACAGATTGATACGGACATGCTTTTTCATCTTTCCTCCTTTTTTGCTTTGTCTCTTTTGTCTGTTTGTCTCTCTCTCTATATCTTTCTTTCTTACTTTCTCTGATTTTGAAGTGGGTGTCACACGCTCAACACAGTCTTTTAGATAATGATTTGAAAATGAGTAGATGGGAATTGGGAGATCAATGAGACCTTCCCAATGTGAACTCCAGATTGGGTTTCCTGGGGCTGGTCCCTGAAAGGGTTGATGCATTCAAATCTGATGTTCTTTCATAGCTTTGGCATTCTGGGTCAATCTCCTGAGGAAATAAAAAGAAAATTTAAAATTTTTATGAAGTAAGGAAAAAAATTGATGTAAACAACTCATGTAATTCTTAAAGGCAAAGCTAGGGATACGTTCCCTACACTACATGATGAATCCGACTCTTAGCTTTTTAAAGTAAGACAGATGAAATAGCTGGTGGGGGCCACTGCCCTACCAAAATATGATAGAGCTTTGGGATCTAACAATATGCACAAAACATTATAATATCATCCTATATTGCTTTGGGACCAATCATCTAAAAAAAATCATCCATTAGGAAAATTTAGCTTCTATCTAAGGTCAATAGATAGAGTGAGAAGTTTTTATTTTGAAATCCATTTCATGGCCTTAACTAACCCCAATGTAGTTGGAACAAGGCTCTGATGATGATGATCTATTTCATAGTCTTAAATCGAACAACTGAAAATGCCTAATAGACCTGATATATCAATATCCTTAGTATAGAGAAAATGCAAATATGTCCCTTGATTTCTTTAAAGTTGTTTGTATCTTCCGCCTTTTCTCTTCTAGGCGTAAACCTAAACTAAAAAAAATTATTTCCTTTATTATTATCACCCCATTCTCATGGAACGTATGGTTCATTTACTGTTGAGGAGGGAAATTCAAGGTTATTTCTTGGAACAAAGGGAATCATCAATACATCCATTAAATTGAACCCAAGTATGTTTCAGTAACTTTTACATAGAACAGTTAGGTGATGGGTCTAAGTGGGTACCTCAAAAGATAGTTTGTTTTGCATAGAATCCCTTGAAATGTCATTCAACCAGGCTTCCTTACTGCAAACCAGCATGAAGAATAATATTTCCATCAGTGGAAGTCCATCCATGCAAAAAAGAACACAAGAAAAGGAAGCTATGTTTTTTTTTTTTATCCTATGTTAACATGTAATTTGGTTGCTTTATGAAATGTTCTGATTGAAATAAAGATGAACCCCATGTGAGACCCCAATAGCTATAAGAAGAAACTACAAGGAAGCTTCAGAGAACTTTGCTTTTGAACCAAGTTCTTGCTACTTTTTGGTCCCATTTGCATGCAGTAGGCTCCCACAAAATCTCATGGACAAGCTCGCAAACTCAGGCAGATTTTATCCAATGGATCAATGTTTGGGAATTGGGATAGACACTGCACCTTGTTGTCCTGTATGTTTTAACTACTTGAAGGGATCATTACCCCATCATAGAACTTCCATGTTCACCTAACTTTGACAAGGAAAAAAGTAAAGAACTTCCATGTTCACCTAACTTTGACAGAGAGAACAAAGGTTAATACCACCTTTTTATGATCACTTTCATGAGAGAGAGAGAGAGAGGGGTTTGTGTGTGTGTGTGTGTGTGAGAGAGAGAGAGAGAGAGAGAGAGAGAGAGAGAGAGAGAGAGAGAGAGAGAGAGAGAGAGAGAGAGAGAGAGAGAGAGAGAGAGAGAGAGAGAGAGAGAGAGAGAGAGATCTTAGTGCTTGCAAAATGGGGTGTAGCACTTGAACTCTCAAGGGCGTTTATGTACAATACGTACTGACTTCTTAGGGTCCTCTAGGCAACGTGCTCCTATCAAAGTAAATCCAAGTCTAAAGATCAAAGGTGATGATGAACAAGGAACAACCAAAGTGTATTCTTTTGACATGAAATGATTGTCCATCCATCGCCCTAGTACGCTAAATCCTAAGATATTAATGGTTCCCCTCTATATCTACTTTCATCCATGACCATTGAATAGCTTCATCCTTCCAATAGACATCTTTCACATGAATTCTGAAGAATTAAAACAAATAAAACGAACACCCTTGAAGAATTTCAAATGCAGGCTAAAGTTCTTTTCATTGTCATTGTTAATGGCTAAGATGCTCAACTAATATGTTCATCACTTACTAGAACTTCCCACACACAATTCCTCCAAGGAAGAAATATTGTCTTCTATTTTGTTTTAGATCTAGAAATTAACAATTTGGATCACCCATTCATGAGAACCCATGATAGTCTTTGTTTTTTTCATTTTTGAAAAGAAACCAGAAATGATTAGATGAAGTTTCTATCTCCATCTCTATGGTATGTGACATACTTCCCTTAATAGAAATTAATTGTTAAAGAACCCATTCTCATATCTCAAAGGTGCCTAATTAATTTGTTGCAACACAGATATTCCTCCACTATTGTAAGAATAACAGATTTTAACTTAAATCCTCTGACTGACATGTTCTTAAACATCATTGAACATTAGTACTCCACAACCCATTATAACAATAAATGCTGCTAAAATAAAAAAAAAAACAATAATATGTAAAAAGTTTCATTTTTTTCGCATAAGATTATCATAATCTATTCCACTGTCACTATAGTCTCTTTTATCACTAGAGTGCACAATATCTTAGACTGCTAAATTGAGAAATTTTAAAATCACATAATCTCAAACAAAACATCAGTCAACCACTCAACCTACAGATATAGAAATCAAAGAACTTAATCGCTGGATTACAACCTTGAAGAATTGCTCCATAGGCCATTGTAATCTGTTCTATGATTTGCAGTGGATCCATGTGGCTTGTGAACATCTTGCAAGAGCTCATCAGAGATTTCTCCAGATGAGCCATTCTCGAAGCCATTCGACTGGCCTGAAATGAGAACAAACAAGATTCTCTCTATAAGATCTAATTTCCAAACAAATAAAAATTTCAGCTGAAGTGAATAAGAAAGATGGTGTTACCTGAAGCAACCACTGGTCGGTCGGTAGTCTTCACAGTCCGATACATCTGCGGGCAGGTATACGTATAATCTTTAAGATTATTTATCTGGTAGCGTTGTATTTATACGATGAATGTGAGTAAAAATACTTCTAAAATACTAGTAATATATGTTCCTATTTATGTGGACATGGGCACCTGTCTTATGGCTTATATCGTAAAGTAAGATGTCTACTATTCATATGAATTCCTAGACGTATGTTTCAATAGTAAACCCAATGACCAAAAGATAATTTTGAAATGATGGGGATTAGTACTTGATCCTGCTATTTATTGTGAAACAAAACCCAAAAGTTAAAGGAAAGAAGAAAAAAAACAGTGTTTTCTTTCTTTATGCAGATAGTACTTGATACAAACAGAAATGATAGGCATTGGGACGTGGGTGTAGTTTAACCTTTAATTTTTAGTAATATAAAGCCTTGCCCACAAAAAAAATAAAAATATCAAGACTGGTTCTGCACTGGGGTTGTCCTTTGATTTCTGTCGTATACTCTTCTTTTTTCTGTTTCTGTTATTGGTATCGTTTCTACTTCCAAGCAAAAAGCTGCTCCTTAACTTGAAAAACCAAAAAATGTCAAAAGGAGAAAGAGAAAAAAGAAGAAGGAGAAGAGGGTTTGGACAAAGGATTTTTCTTTGTTTCATTTCATGTAAGAAAACCCCAGATGCATTTACACCAAGAAAAAAGAACAGACCATTCACCAAAGCTTGATAGAAAAGTAAAAGATAAGAGAAAGCGAAACAGTAACAGTAAATAATAAATTTCTGCCATTTTTGCTCATTGGGTTTTCTTGGAGTTTGATAAAAGAATCTGAAATTATAAAGGAATTGGAAGTTGCTTTTACCTGTAAATGGGATTTCACATGAGCCAAGGTGAGATCTTTTACGTCCATGAGCTCAAGAACAGACTTTGGTGTAGCCCCTATAAAACCCAAAAGGGAAAATGGCAAAACAAAAAATCTCAATGCTTCAACTCTGGAGAAATCCAAGAGCGCACACAGACTGAGAACAGTTGGGAGTACATAGACAAAATTGAAAAAATAAATAAATTAAGATCATAGTCTAAGAACAGATGGGAGTGTAGACAAATTCAAAAAGCAAAACAAAACAAACAAGATCATATAGCCCTACTTTCATGCCCACCCAAGAGCTCGACGGCGTGGACAAAGCGGGCATGAAGAGTAGTAGTCCATCGCATTCGCGGCGCTCTCATGCTTCTCTTGGCTGGAAATCTTGATAGAAATCTCGATCTAGCAGCAAAGCTTTGAGAAGAAAAAGATGTTGAAGTAGCAGATGACTGTTGTTGGGCAAAAGGGTATGAAGGAGGACTATGATAGAGAGGAACTCCTCTAATAGGACCAAAGAAACGAATCTCTTGATGATTTTGATAAAGATTTTGTCCTTGCTGTTGTTGATGATGGTGAAGAGATTGGTGGGGTTGGAAATGATGACCATGAAGGCTATTGGAGTTATTTGGTTCTGAGACTTTTGGATTTGTCAAAGAAAGCTCAAATAATGCATCTTGTTTTTCCTTGGAAGGGAAGGAGCTATTGGTGTCCAAAGCTCTTCTAACAAACCCCAAGTCCATCTCTCCATCCGTTCTTCTCCATGCTGATGTGGGTTTGCTCTTTGGAGGGCTGATTTGAAGGGACAAATCAAGTTGTGCTGGAAAAAGCTCCATTGCACCTCTAGATCCCTTTCAGTACCTAGTCTTCTCCTCCTCTCAGTATTCTAAAAGGTTGGACCTTGGATGACAGTTTGAAGAATTTTTAAGGTAGGAATGTTGGGTTTTCTAGAGATGAGCAGGATGGACAGTGGAGGAGATTTGAGAGAAGGGTAGAAATAATGATAAAATGAAATGGTTTTTTTTTTTTATATATATATCTTTTCCCCTTTTTCTTCTTGTTTGATTGTGTGAGGATATGGAAGAAAATGACAGTTACAGTCTTACAGAAGGATAAAGCAATGTAGAAAAAAAAAAGGGTGGAAGAGAGAGAAGTTAGGTGATTGTTTTTGGACGTGGGTGAGGACTGAGGGTGCAAGGAAAAGAGGGAGGAGGTGATAAATAAGCTGAGTCTTGATTCCTTTTTCACTTTCATGCTTTGTATTCTTTGAGGAAAAAGGGAATTTTTGTGTAGGCTTTAACGTGTGGGACTTGGTTTGCACGTAGCATTCAGATCCTCCGCGCTTCAGTAACAGGAAGGTCCTCTTGCTGTTTCTTTGTTTCTTCTTTTTTCTACTCCCCACAACAAAAGAAAACGAAAAGTGTTAAAAGAGTTTGTATTGCTCACTTGTTTCTAAATACAAGGAGGCTTTAGAATACAACTATTTATAAAAACCAATCAATCTTATTAGATGTTGGCGTCCATTGTAAAGGCTATAAAATTGGAAGTCAAAACACTTCCTTTTAGAGAGAAAGATATCTCGGACTTGTCTTTGCAACAAGAGGATTTGGCACTATGCAAATTTCTATTTTCATAGCAGAGTGGAATCCTTAGTTCGATCCTAACCCTCCTGTGGAAATCAAAATCCTCTTTATTGAAGAAGATTAGTTCAATGTATCCCACCAAATATTGGAAAAATCAGACTAACTTTTCCTCCAAATTATGCACATGATTTTCCTTGAAGTGGCTTACATCAGAACTGTACAAAATTTCATATTTGGTCAGTAATTATAGGCCTCCTAACTATACAAAATTTCATATTTAAAGATCTTTTTAAGAAAATATATAATAATTAGACAAAACACAAGCAACCGCCTTCAAAAGCCACCCATAGAAATTAACCCAATTGATAGAGGTCCCTACCCCACAGAAAGTTGAGACCTGCTTGATCCCATTTGGCAAGATGGTGGGCTACCATATTAAGTTTCTATTAAGTTTCTTAGGAATGTAAGAAGCTTTAATAGACTAAAAAAACTAACTGCAAGTATGGATATCTCTGATGACCGTCTGGATCCTCCAATCAATATATAACTCTTCTAATCGCTTTCATAACTTCCAAAGCATCCATGTATAAAATAATTCTCGAAAGCCCGCATCCTCTTACCGCCTTTAATGCAAAAGGAGCCGACCTTGTTTCAGCCTATTTGGCGTAGAAGGTTCTTGGTCATTTGGCAGCTCCTGCAGCACCAAGAACCATTATGAAACATTGCAAAACCAAATGCTGACTTACCAGAAAAGGGATTATAAGATGCGTCACTAAATAAAATAGCTGCATTATCAAAATTCTATTCCCCTTCTTGAGGGATATGGGTTAGAACATGAGACATAACATGAATATTTATCCATGGATGGGTGACTATCCCTTTTGGGCTGAATAATCATACTATTAGCAAGTGAAATAGCCCACATCGAATTTGGAGATCTACCTTTGAATACAGATTCGTTTCTCATCCTCCATATAGCCCACCATATGGCTATGGAAAGAGCTTGGGATTCTAGATCGGTGAGCGACTTTTGTCTTAAAGGCCTATCCTCGACCCACCATTTCCACCATTCATCTATACTATTGTGGGGGAATTTATTGGCCAACGCACCAAAGCGTGATCCAAATCAAACGGCTCAAGCGAAATCTGACTGCAATATGATGTG
Organism: Litsea cubeba; assembly: GCA_012931725.1. NCBI lineage: Eukaryota > Viridiplantae > Streptophyta > Magnoliopsida > Laurales > Lauraceae > Litsea > Litsea cubeba. The sequence continues at coordinate 5,165,474 of CM022946.1, read as the reverse complement.
CTCCACAGTTTCCACTTTATTATTACAAGGAGGACAATTAGAAGGGGTTCCCAATTCTTGATTTCAGGGTGGATCTCACATGGAATTGCTTTTTTTTTTTTTTTTTTTGGTTTCAGACATTTTCATCCAAACAATAAAACTCTTGAAGGGAGGGGACACTTCCAGTAAGATTTCTCACTTATATTTGGGTCACTGTGAGTAAATCCTTTTTTAAGAATGCATTTTGCATTCTTTTAAAGGTTAAAAAACTTCATTTTGCAGAACCTATGAAGATGATCAGAATCCAGTTTATACTGCTAACCTGCTTAGTTAATATTTTTTTAGGGCATATTTTTTCATGGAATTTAATTCCTTAATGTAGTGTATAATGGGTTCCTACAAAGAAATATTAAAAAGGTAAGTAGTAAATGATGTAAGGTGGAGATGTAGATCCAACCCTAGCTTTCTTGATGGTTGTTTTCTTTTTTGGGGTCTTTTTATGCCCTTTGTTAGTATATATCTTTGCCGCTTAGGAAAAAAAAAGGTAAGAGGTGGAGGCTATAAGGTGCAGATTTAAATGTGACTCGATATTCTTAAGATTGATTTACTAGAGTGATAGCTGGCTAATCATTTTCAATGAAAGGGGAGATTATTTGATGAAAATTTGTGATTCTTTGCCCTTTTCTTCTACAATTTTAGCAAAAGGAATGCATTTCTTAGAATTCTTAGGAGCTTAATCTAATGCAAACAACTAAACCTAAATGAACTTGAATCGAAGGTATGTTTTCGGAAAAAAAAATCCTAATTTGATAGTTTGAACTTTTATGGTTTAAGCATAGCATAAATTTTGGTATGTCCAGATAGGTTCCTACACTCAATTAAAATTATTTTTTTTCTCTTTTTAATTCTATTAATTAATCACTTTCAAGATACTAGTCAAAATAGACGGTTGCAATTGAATAACCCACACCACCTGTGAGAGATACAATCTATAGGGTGTGGAATACCCACCTATTAAGATTCAAGCCACTCAAAATGAGTGCTCTTTCTGTGTACGGGCATGGAATGTCCCCAAATCTTACTCTAATAGGAGTTGATCCCACCGTATGATGGAGTCTATGAATAATATATAATTAACTTAATTACATGCATCATTAATCACCTAGTCATACGTGCAATCTTATAATAGGGTCAACTCTAATTGAAATAAAATTTGAAGACATCTGATACATAGGGAGGGCTTCAGTCTTAAAAAACTTCCAAAATGATATCAACCAGGATGTAGAACTCTTACACCTCTAACTCACTTCTTAGATGGAACACTACTAAAATCTAAAATGTTGAAAGAAAATTATAAAAAAAAAACAAAACAAAACAGAAAATGAAAAGAATAAGGAAAAACTGATAATAACATCTATTAATTTCATTTTTATTCTTTGAAAGTGACTCAAGAAATCCTTAGATAAGATCTTAAAAATTTAATTTTATTATTTAACTTCTTCACTTGATCATATACCCCGCCATTCAAATGAAAATCCTGGGCCACCAATGGCGCTCATGGTGTGGGACCTGACCAAGTGTAGGTGTCTAGCTGCTAGTATTTATAAGAGGGAAAAAAAAGTGAAATATTTATGAAAAATCCTTGGAGCACGTCTAGCTAGTTGGTAGTGGGGAAGCTACTCATGAAATCCTGCCCCCCTTCTATTTTTGGAAAAGTGGATGGTTCCATTTCAAAGTCTTTGTGTACTCCCAAGCCATACATGAGACTGGAGTCCTTAGCCTATATATGCCTGAACCTATTGTCCAGTGCACTCTATGTCAAGCACAGAAACCGATATATAGGAGAAACATTGGTATAGAGCTTGTTCCCCTAAATAGTTACATGTGTACTAGTTTACTTGCAGCATACATGTGTGAGACCCACCATAGATTTAACTATACCCCTACATAAAGTCAATCAGACTCATTTTCTTAACCACCCACCTAGGCATTGATTTGAGCATTGCACCACTGAGCATCACAGCTAATGTTAGTACTCTCTTAAATACTGGCAGAGTAAATTATTTCTAAAAGCAAGATTTTCAAGATGAAGTTTTTATCTAGTAAAGAAAGTAGTCATACAGAGTACAAACTGATCTGCAAGGAGAATTACCATCAATAAATACCATAAGATTCAAGACAATTTCCCAGCCTAGAGCCTGGAATCCAAGAGAACCCTCACAGTGAAAAGAGGAAGCCAATAAAATGAGATGAAAGGACCCCATAAGTAGAAAGAGGGAAGCCTATAATGTGGAAAAAGAGTGGTATGACAGGGAAATAGATCCTTGGCCAGTTAAATGACATGCACACTACCAATCAATTAAGCAACCCTTTAATTTGGTTAGAGAAACTCTAGAATTCTTCTGTAGGGAAAATCATAAATTTTTTAATTTGGTCTTCCAAGTGGTTTCCAAAATTCTCTAATGAACGTTAGTATTAAAAAAAAAATAGAATTCAGAGAATCCCAAAATCCAAAAGTTATCTGGATTGAGATGGGATTGCCATCCTTTATAGAAGTTTCAATTTCGGCCCTACAGTATATATCTACCATTTCAATGGTAAACAGTATCACTTAAATTGTCAAAGAAGAGCAATTGAAACCTACCCTTTTCATCAAGTGGCCCACTTTGACCATTGAGAATTTACAGCCACCTTCCCAGTAGAAAACTTGAAATAAGAAATGGGAAAAAAACACCACCCAACCCTCAGCTGAAGCTTTTAATGCTTTTACAGTGTCCCAAACATCTGTAAGTTGTATTGTTGGTGGGGTTCTTTGCTTTTTGTGCCTTCCTTATCTTAATAGCCAGCTCCATGGATATAAACAAGCAAACATGGGATCATGGGGTGCCTTCATTAACCGACAGTCCCATTTGGTCAACAAATGGCTAGACTAGGCTAGCTGCACAAACACAATGCCTTTCATGTCGTGTCAAGAAGAAAACCCATCAATTTCTTCCTGGGTTTCCAATTTTCACACCCACAATTATTTTGGAAAAAAAATGCCCAATAAATCATGAAGAAAAACCATGGTTTTACAGTTTGATGGGAAAAGCCTCATTTGATACTAGTGTTTCTAGTTTAAGTTCATCCCACATGTATATTCATGGGAAAACAGCACTAACTTTAGATTCCATGGATGGTCTTCAAAGTTCAAACCCTTTTGAGTAGATCTATTGGTTAAGAGAAGTTGAGAACCTTGAGTGGTGAGGGGAGTAAACCTTGGGTGAGGTGGGAGGCCTTCTGGTGAGATATCACAGTCAGAAAAGGTGCCTGCCTGGCTGAAAAGGAAAATCTACAAGTTGATATAAAATATTAAAATTTATACCCAACACATCTATTAGAGGGGTCAAATGTCATCCGGCTCCCATAAATACAAGTCTACCCAAAGGGATTGGGTCCTATGAGAGAGCGCACATGAGAAAAGCAGTCTGCACAAGTAGGAACAGAAACCCACACACATGGGAAATGTATCGTATACAGAATTCAAACCCTGAATAGTATGGTAAGAATTGACACTCCTTACCACTTGAAATTGCTAGGGTCAAGTAAAGTATTACCGACCATGGAAAATCTGATAACATTGGATTTTATATGCACATCATTGTCATTAACATAAGAAAAAAGGAAACTAGATGTTGCCCAGAAGAATCTGTTAATTAAAAAACTCTCTTTGGTTCCCACAAGATATCTGACAACACTGAAGTCATGCCCCTATTATGTAAGTGTACATATATGTATATTACCATTACTTATTTTAATGTGACTGGCACTTGACACAATAGAGATCAAAGACTGACAACTTGTTTTCTACATAAAAAAACTTATAGCTGTATAAATAACTAATCAATCAATGTCAACTCCTTGGAAATGAAGATTAGGGTTTCAGATGTACATGTTTAAAGAACTTCAAAAAGAGTAGAAGCATCTAATCTGACAACCCATTAGCCAGGAATTGTTGCAGACTATGTCTGAGAGTGGAAAGGAATCTGCCATCAATACTTAATACTAGAGAAACAGTGCTAAAATATTGGGTCTTGGTTCACCTTGACTTCCGAATGGCTTGGACCTTCCAGACCATGTGATTACATTAATTCACCAAGGATTTTGATGAATTTATAAGCAGATTTTGTTGAGTAGGAAATAGAAATCCTTTCTTGACCTTTCTCTTGAAGTAAACCATCATATGAAAGATTTGGAAAATGTCATAATGAAATGGACAAAATGGGATTGCCTAACTTCTTTTGCTGCAGTTTGGAAATGTTGATGCATAAAATTAGCAAGTCTCATAGGTACATGCAACCTTTAGGGCTCACTAGATATGTGACTTGTGACTTTCAATTTCATAGTTGCTGTATGATGTGCTCTAGTTAGTTGTTTTGATGTCTGTTCTTAACTGAAAAAGGAGAAAACTATAGAAATTGATTTGGGGTTTTATTGTCTTGTTTGCTCATATTTCAAGGGAGCGGAATGTTGAGGCTGGTTCACTTGCAAAGGTGGGTTCCTTAAAGCTGACACGAGCATCCTTGAAGTCTTTGATCCAATATAACTAATTTCACCGGTAGTGCCCACTAAATCCACAAAAACACACACTGGGCAAATTTGGAGCAGTTTTAAACACGACATTCTTTATAAAAAAAATAAAACAGTTTGATGGACAAGAAAATTATAATTTTATGAGGGATCTAATCACAATTGTTACTCACAAGGTGATGGTTTAATCCCCCTTGGTTCATTTGATATTGGGTCAGGAGGACACTCTCTTCATTTCATAACTTTCTCTAGGTTGTTTCACATGCTACTCGTCAAAGGTCCAGCTTATGGCCAGTTTGACACTCCTGTGACATTAACTCACAATTCTTTTTTTCCCTTTGTAGCTTTTTCTTCTTTTAATGAATGCTTTTGTTACTGACAAAAGAAACTGTTAAACTTTGTGACTATTAAATAAGGGTTTTTTTTTTGGTTAGCCAAAGAAGGTTAAGATAACTCAATTGGGCAGATTTTTTCCCTAATCCTTATCCCTGATCACCAACCTATCCATCCATCCTATCCCACTTATAGACTTAAATCTAGATGGGACCTATGAGTGCACATAAACAGTATGCAGTCCCCTCCATTTGTCCGAGGGATAAGACTGTCCTAAGAAATACTTGGGTACTGTGACACTATGCGTCTTCTGGGTAAGTTTGTCCAAGGAAAGACTCTGCTGGTTATGCAGGTCTATCCAATGTTTGGTCTACACCCAAACCTAAAATAGGATTTGGTGGTGTTTGTCAAGTTTACTGTATGTATCTATTTAAATTAAAACTGATTCAAATAAATGTACCATTGCTTTAGCATGTTTGACAATGTTTTTGTGGAAGTCCAATTCAATCAAAGTTAAAACCTTTTGCCTCATTTTTGAAAATGGATCAGATTTTTTTTTTTTTTGAGGAAATGAATATCTAAAGAAATGAGTTATTTTTTTATTTCTTTTTTTTAACAAGTTTTCCCATATAGATTTTATAACGTGGAGATTCTGTTTGTGCTACTTTTATTTTATGATAAATTTGAGATACTACTTTTACTACATGATAAGTTTTTCCAAATAACTTTTATATATAATATGAAAACTTTTCATTTTCTATTTAAATATGATATACACAATAATATATTTTAAAAGAATGTAATTGAAACAACTCTACTTGAAATACATCTATTTAAATCAACTCGATTTTAAACAAATAAGAGTTGCCAAATAAGCTCATCTCTTGGTGGGATACACTTCTCCATGATATTTTAGAAATAAAATATGCATGCTTGACGCAATGATTCTAGGATAAAGGCCTAACCATGATAGAGGTCTAGGGCTGGTTACTTTGTGTAAATTGTAGGCCAGCTCTAGTTTCAGATGACTGAAACTATGTAACAAGTTGGATTAATAAATAAGGAACTAATGGAAAAAATAGGGACAACATTGAAAATTCTATTGTTGATAAATTGAAGATGCTTCATATTTTTTACTGCCTTGCTTAGTTTTGCTGCCTGATTAATTAAATAAAAAAAAAACACTCCTCTCTCTCTCTCTCTCTCTCTCTCTCTCTCTCTCTCTCCATATTGCTTAATAGTGTTAAAAATATGATAATCATGTAAATAATTTACATATATGCTCCTTGTATCAAATCACTACACCACTTGTAGTTTCTTTTGCATACTTAGCAACATGATGGGTATTTGGTTTTAAATGATACTCTTCTTTTCTTTTTCTTTTTTTCTTTCTAGCTTTGATGTACATTCTATTCTCAGACACTAGGATTCCTTTGACCCTCTGTTTCTCTTATTAGAAAGAACTCATTGCATTTGGTTCTCTGGAATGTGGATCAGGAAGCAATGAGGGTGTCATTGAATTGTTTAGGGTATCTTTCAAGTGATTATCAGAAGGACCATACAATTCTCTGCCCAAAAAGGAGAAATGATGCTTACAGCTTATGAATGAAAATATATGATAAAGTATTTTGACCAAATGACTAAAGTGGGATTTTTATTCGACTCCTAATCAGCCAGCGCATGTAATGTATGTTTATGGATAATAATAACTAGAACAATAACCCGTGCTAAGCACGGACATAACCCATGTGGCTAGGGTCCCCGTCCTATCTACCAATATTAATTTTGAGATTTTTTTTGATAAAAAAAAAATAAATCTATTGTGTTGTTCAGTTGTTAGATTGATTTTATTTAAAAGGCTAGGGGTGATGAGCTGATCAAACCTCTCAATGAAAAAAAAAAGCCAAAATGAAAGAGATCCTGTCAAAATTCAATCCCAAACCCTTGGCTTTAATATATTGTAATAGCAGCAGCAGCAGTTAATAATAATTGTATAGAATGACATATTGGCATTTGTGTAGTCCTGGCAACTCTTAGCCTGGGTTGCTCACAGCCTGGGACAGCTCAACCCACATTAGGCTGGCCTGGGCTTTATTTTTTAGGCTTGTGGGCTGGGCCTACGCGTAATTTTTTGAACCAGTAGCTAGGGATGGCAACAGGTTGGGCCCGATTCGGGTTTAGGATGACCCGACTGGCACATACCTCTTTCCCAACACCGACCCAACCTGTGGCAGGTTTGAGTTTTGTACAAACCCAACCCATGAGAGGTACGCGTTGGGTTTGATAGCTGATGATCAGGTATTGTTCCTGGTAGGCTGGTACCAGTTATGCTTCAATGGGATTCCAGAAAACTGTGTATAAAATGTATATAAGGTATACAATCGAGGAAGGGTGGGTCAAGTTGATCGAAAACTGAAACCCACCCTGAACACTTCGTGTTAAAGTCTGAACATTCATGCCACCCCAAACCCGATAGACCCACTAACAAACCTGCCCAAATGGGATCGAGTCAGGGCACTCGCCTGTTTTAAACACAACCCACTGCCATCCCTAGCTATCTGTAGTTAACTGGATTACCCTGGCCCTTTTTTTTTTTATAGTCAAAGGCCCAGTCCAGCTCGGGATACATAGCACAAAGTGGTAGGTATATATTGCAGCCATGACTTTCAGGCCTGTGGGCTGGATCCAAACATAAACATAGAAGCAACAATTAATGGGGATGGGCTTGGACATACACTGTGTGGGCTAGTCGCCGAAGTTTCATAAAGATAATTGTTACATTAAATATTATAATGACATTAAGGGGTCGTTTGTCTTTTACGCGTGGGATATTTAAATACAATTTACACATGTAAATGATGAATATTCAAATTTTAAGTATGTAACGTTTACACATGCATTTCTTTTTACAACGTTTGTCTAGTAACACTATTTTCGCATCATTTACACATATGATTCATTTTTCTATGTTTGTTTCAATGATATGTGTATGTGTATTAAACGATTTTATAAATGATACTTATTAATCATTAAATTATATTATACTATAATGATATGAAAAGGAGACAAAAAAATGTCTAATTTATATCAAAGTTTCCATTTGCATTTTAGATCCTTAAAAAAGAACATGTCTTTTAACATGAAATATATTTTTCAAAAATATACATTTCTATCAATGATCACCTTCAAAAACATGCATTCCAACATGTTTGGTTGCGGAAATATGAGTTTATAGTCTGATGGTTAAGAAAATGGGATTATTATTAATATTTACTTCAATATTATCTTAATTCATTATTCAATTTACATAAAACTTAACTCATGCATCTCACTAGCTTTATGCTAATATTAATCAATTATAGAAATATTATATATATATATATTTATATTTTTGGTATAGTAAGGCAAAAGAGAAGTAGAGAGGTTACCTTCATAAAAGGGGATGAGATGTAGGGAGGGTTTTCGTTTATAGGTTTCATCGGTCTTGACGCATCTTTTATTATTATTTTATAAATTTGATGAAAATTAACCCAAAACCAAATCGTCCGCCTCCAACGGGTATTCTTTGAAATCACATGTGGCTTGATATTCTCTTTTCCCACCTGCACAAGTGTTTAAATCTTGGTGTGAAAATGGACTCATTTTCACACAATTTACACATCTGATTTACACACAAGATGCATAAATACTTGTAGACAAACATGACTGATGCGTAAATATTATGCATATTCATCATTTACATACGTAACTGGGTGTAGACAAACGACCCCTAAGGGTCCGTTTGGTAACTCTAAAAATAAGCAATTATTTAATCATTTAGAGCTTATTAGTGATTAGGATCAAGATGCAATGTGTCTGGTTAAATGGGTGAGTTTCATTAGCAGGAATATTTAGGTGGTAAGAGAATATTTAATTGTGATATTTGTCGGAGTGGCAACTGATTTAGTCAAAGATGAGTTAAAAGAGGGGAAAATTTCCGTCCGGTCACTTACAGTATTGGATATCTCTATCTTATTACCAAAGATGCACATTTTACCCAGACGTTCTCCGTACAGGTCCGTACCAGCGGGCATACCAAAAGGCTATTTTTTTTATGATATCACAACAAATATTGCAACATCGCAATTTAAGTTGCGATACTGTAATTTATGTTGTGATATCGCAACTCAAAAACCCCATTTTCTTCTCCCAGGTCGACTATTCCTCATTTTCACTGCAGTAACCCTCTCCCTCACCCAAATTTGACCGTCCTCCTCCCTCGCCAACCTATTTGCAAATACGCAAGGTTGCCAACATCCGTTCGACGTCGACGAAGCATCATCGGATTGCCACTGGTTCTTACGGGTTTTGGCCACCATCGCTTCAGAAGCAGGTTCTTAAAATGCAATGCAAGTAACCTAATTATTCCGAAAAAACATTCTCAACATATATTGCATGGGATAGGGTTTTTCCTTTTCAATATAACACCTTACTTTTACTGCAGCAGAATTTCCACAAGTCCTAAGACAGATCTCTATGGATACTATGGATCTCCAAGTGGGCGTGCAAGGGAGAGCACGTGTTTTTTCACACATGGGGAAGCAGAATTGAGACAAACTAAATCTTCGTTGATGAGCAGGAAGCGGCAAATCGGGGATTGATTTCGGTTGTTGGTTCGATGCATTAGGGTTATAGAGGAGGCGTGTGATTCTTGGTTTGATTCGGTTCGCATTATTTGGGATCTGATTTGGAAGGAGCTTTAAAGGAAGGTTTTTTATTCATCTGTTGAATTGGGATCGAGGAGGATGCAAATGATTTTGAGTTTGAAGAGGTGGGTTTCTCTGGTAAATCTCTCTTTTTTCTTTTCTTTTTTAATTGGTTTTTGCACCCCCACTGATTTCTTTAGGTTGTGTTTTTGTATGTTTTCTTCTTTCTTCATTTATGCACTTCTGTTACTGAAAGTGTTTTGGTTCTTAGATTGGGATGTGATTTTCACTGCTTGTGTGAATTGGTTGGGTTTTTAGATGTCTCCATTTAAAATGGATGTGTCGTACTTGTACATTTTGTTTTCAGCATCAAAGCAAGAGAACTTATGTTAAGTAGGTGGTTCTCATAATCTTTTGGAGTCATACATTGCCTCGAACTCAATAAGAAAATGAGTTAAATGTTTTTACATGCCGGGTTTTTTTTTATTGTTTCATTTTGCGTGCTTTTCGATTTTTTTTCCTGAGTGAGGAATGTTGTGGTAGGATTTCTTGTGGACAACCTCTTGTTTAATTAACCTTCAACTATTTAATTTGATTCTTGCTGGGTAAGAGAATCTTTCATTTTTTTTTTATACAGCAAAGTTCATATGAATGGCCTCTTGCAGCTAATTTCATGGAATAATGTTAGAAGAATCACATTGTATGCGCGGGATGTTCAATGTTCATATGAATGGCCTCTTGCAACTAATTTCATGGAATATTGTCGGTAGAATTACATTGTATGGGATGTTTCAATTGTTTGGTAATGTTTCCAATGAAGCAGAGCATTTCTATACATTTTTGTCTGTCACTTTTTTTGTTGCTCCACTGGTTGGTATAAGCTATGGATCAAATAGGTCATTCAGTTAATTTGATGCTGATGAGATTGAGGGAATTCAATCTCAAAGATGGTTTAGCAAATTAACCATCTATTATAAATTTCACCAATTCACCATATAATTAGACCTGAAAGAACCATAGAAGACAATGAAAATGGATGGAAAATGTAGAAACAATTAACAGTTCACCGCCTTTTATCTACTTGATGGACACATTTGATGACCGAGGATAATTTATTATAGATGGCTAATCTCGGAACCCCTTTATATGGTGGAAACCACTGGTCGCAACCTACATGCCACATGCTCTTATTAATCCTTTGTATCCTTGGTTCGGGAAGGCTTCATTCGACTAGTTTTTTCATCAGGGTAAGTACTTTATTAGAATTCAAAAGTTTAGGAATATCGATAGTCAATGAGGGTTCCAGTACTGGAGTTTCACGAGTTAAACTCATCAACTAAACATTCTCTAATAGGATATTTCATCAAGGGGGACAACTATGAAAACAATTCAAGCAAAATGATTCAAAGTCATAGCAAAAAACACCATAAAAATCATTAAAAAATAATTTTATATAACTACAAGCCTTCTCATAAATGGTCCTCATTATAAGAACTACATTAATATTATGATTAACAATTTTAGTAGAAAAGAAAACATTACATTTTTAATTTTAGTAGAAATAACAGACAAACCCGTTTCTCTTGAAGCAAATGGTATATGTTTACTTGAAAATACAGTTACCATTGTTGAGGAAGATTTTGAATGTGACTTTAAATAGTAGCTGTATATTTTTTCATACTACATCATTACATTAAAGTATTTCATTTTCCTTTTTATTCCTATGCATCAATTTCCAATTGCGAATGATGCCATATTTTGTATTTTTAACTTTTATTCTTGTTGTGATTTGGCAGTTAGAAGATGGATCCTGGTCCTTTAGATAAACAGATCCTTACCGATCAAGTTATTCATATATCACAGTGATATGGGAAGGGCATGTATAATCAATACTGTCATTGCTAAACTTTAACATAATTCTATTAGTTTCAGATGGTTCCTCACGAGTCTTGACTTTATGATGTTATGTATTTGTTAATTGCAGGAGATTGGTCCACTAAAGTGCATCCCAGCTGACCCTTTAAATGATTTTTGAGAATTAAATGAACGACAAGAAGAAATTGTCCGTATGGTCGGCCTACATAATGTGGCCTCCATTGGTAAAATGAAAATTCACCATGGCATTATATGGGCATTGGTGGAGTGATGGAGACCCGAGACTAATACATTTCATTTTAACTTTGGCGAGGCGACGAAAACATTGGAGGATGTCGCCTATATTTATGGCCTTCCTATTGTTGGAAGACTAGTTACAGGCCGTACAATTTTGAGTGTAAAAGAGATGAGACGATTATGTCATGAATTATTAGGGAGAGTTCCCAACTAAGCTATGGATTGCATGGGGGCACAAATAAAGTACACCTGGTTTCGTCTCCATTTTGGCTTATGTCCAGAGGGGGCGTCTGAAGAGACTGTATAACGTTATACCCGTGCATACCTATTCTGCTTAGTGGCCTAACAACTTTGTAGCAATACTTCTGGGTCGAGGGGGAACGGATACCTTCTTGAATTGTTTAGGACGTTTGAACCGTATGCATGGGGGCCAGCCTGTCTGGCAAATCCGTATAGGACTCTAGGCAAAGCAATAAGATTGAAAGATGGCATGAGAACACTTACGGGCCCACTTCAACTATTACAGGTAATATTTGTACTTTGTGATCAGATGATCTTCATCTCTTATTATGTTTATCTTTTATTGATAGACAATGGCTTGACATTTGGTGCAGATTTGGGCCTTTTCTCGGATGAAGATAGGGCGACCGATTGAGCGGAGTTGGGATCGGATCGATTTTGCTTTCCCTTTATGTCTGATGTGGCATGAAAGGTTGAAAGGTTTTAATTTGCAGTCGAAGATATTTTCTGTCCGCGAACAACTTGATAAGCAAGGAGACAAAGATAATGTGAGTTACTATGATCTATACAAAGTAAATTAAACATTGATACATACAGGTGAGATTCATTGACTTGTCGCATACATAATAATTCTATGAATTTCGTTGAACATCCTAGTTTGTATGGCAGCCCTATATTCAATATGGTAATTGTCTACTTGAACATTTTGAGCATGAAGAAAGGGCCCTCTTTGGGTCACAGACCGTGCTCATTTTTTTTTAGGATCTTCGAGAATCACAATGCTTATAGAGTCATGAAACAGTTTGGACTGAGGCAAACTTTTCCTCCTACGTGGAAACCACCATTGCTTCGAGACGAGCGCGCGTCAACATCAGCAAAAGATTATCAAATTAGGAGGAAAGAAATTAATTATATGTGGGAGAGATGGAACACTATAATTGAAGGTGTGCAAGCCTGATGACACTGCTCATCACTTTGATGAGTACCTGGATTGGTATAGAGGAATTACACGATTGCGAATTGGACGAGGCATGGGCAACATGGATGCTTCAAAAAACGCAGTGGAGGATCAGTCAGTTGTTAAGGTAAAACTGATCCTCATGGAATACTAGCACCTTTTAAATTTATACAAAATTGTACGTGTCATATAATACACTGTCCTAAATGTTTGTACTAGGTTAGAGCCTTTGTAGAACGTGTTATTGCATCTTTTGGGACATTTGATGAAAACACTGGTCCTACAATCCTATCCAAAGTTCTTAGTTCGGTTCATAATAAGCTCTGCAAATTCCACGCATCATGTGCCGTTGGTTTTAATAAACTGGATATTGAAGAATGTTTAAAGGATGAGACAGATGGGGCATAACAGGTAAACTTTGAAATTAAATAATCTAAATAGCCGATGTTAGTGTTCACAGTAAATTCATGTCTTGACATTTTGCCTCAACTTGTATGTTACAGGGTTAAGGTACTTGTGGCCCGACTGTGGCATTGACGGTCGAACCGACATCATCACCTCGCATCTGTAGGTCTAATCCAGCGGAGTTGGCACCAGACATAGAAAATCCTTGTTGTGTTGAGTCTTTGTTGCATTATAGTCCAAGTCAATTGAGAATTCAAAGCCCGATTGTTGTACTGACACCATCTCACAACATCACAAGGTCCGTCCAAACCGAATTGCCACTAATAACAGAAACATCCAGTTATGTGGTCCCTTTACTAGAATCCAGTCCAGCGAACTACAAGTTTAAGCTCCTACTTCCGTTGAGAATATGTTCCAATCTAGTGCAAGCCAAGTTCAAGTTCAGACTCCTACTTCTGTTGAGGTTTTTTTCCAATCTAGTCCAAGTCAAGTGCATGTTCAAACTCCTACTTCCGTTGAGAATGTGTTCCAATCTAGTCCAAGGCATTCCAATATAGTTTAGACTTCAGGCCATGTATCAACTCCAACTTATATGCCCGAACAACATGTGGTATCTTCTACTAAAAAAAAGGGATATCAATTCTATTGTGGCACGTGTGAAGGGTTTAGGGAGGAAGAACAAGACTATCCCAACAAAGTTTGATCCATATCAACTCACTCGAAAAAGGAGTAGGCTCGAGCTAAACCCAGATTATGCCCTTACGGATAGAGACGGTGCTATAATGAATCTCTTTTGGGATCATTATACAGTAAAGTAAGATATTAGAAATCAATTTTGAGTATTGATGGAATCTTATATTATAGTGGTCGCCGCTTACTTCTTATCTTATTTATAAGTGAAGGGGGTCATGGATGGATACATGGTGTCAACCGATGAAGCCCCACGATTTGAGGGGAACATTATCTCCAAATTGGATGGATACACATGTAAGTAACCGCATATGTTCCTATGTAATCTTTAAAATGTAGTGGAACCATTGCTTTAGTTTTCTGAAGTCACCTGTCAATATTTTCAGATGATGGATGAATGGTTCAAGAATGTACGTGAAAAGGCGATGGACTCTCATTTTTTTCCATCAAATTTGGCGGTATGTATTTGGTGAAGCACATGTGTTAGAATTGGCAATCCCAACCAATGACTATATTATGCCCTTTATTTTGTAGGACTTGTATATTCACAGGGCCGAGCACCTTTACTATACTGCATTTGGAGTGGAGCCATTCCTGGGTCGTCGGTTCTCACAAATTCGTATTACGATCTTTCCCATCATGTGTAACGGTCATTTCTTCCTCATAATTAGGTGTGTCAATCGTGGAAGATTTGAGTACTATAATCCTATAATGGGACACGATGGCGACTGGCAGTTTGCAGAGGAGTTTGTAAGTTTGTTCTATCCTTTTTAGCTTATATATGACAGTGTCACACATAAAAAAACTTGGTTGGACATTTCTGCAGCCATTTATGAAAAACACTCTGACGTATATATGTTTTGAATATCTCCATAGACTTGCAGATGTCTTTTTTGAAAACTCCCTTTTGTCAAAACGACATGGTTTGAGCAGTTTATCAAAACTACTAGTTATCTTCTATTACTTTAATATAACTTCATCATTTCGAACAAAGACCTTACTCTAACACAAATAAATCAACTGTAGTTAACTTTTTACGTCAAGCCATGTTATCTTACACCACAATTCCTGTCTTTTCCTTTCAGTTGCAGGCCTTTTGTTTTAAACATTCATACTATTTCATGGTGTCATGTTTATTTGCTCATTTCTTTTTGTCCTTCTAAACTATTAGGCCATTTTTCGAAAGAGTTGCTTCATGGGCTTGGGATGGGATGACCCCTCAAGTTGGCCACTCCAAGATGCTAAGAATTGCCCTCAACAGGAGAATATGTAGGTGTTATACCATATAGAATCTTCTTATTTTATATTCTGTTTTCCCACTCCTATATTTGCTGAATGTCATCAGACCCTTTTGTGCAGCAATGATTGTGGTATATTTGTAATGGCATTTGCTGAGCATGTTGCATACCGACGTAAGGTTGCATTCACTCAAGCTGATATTTGGTACTATCGTCAAAGGATAGTAATTGATATATACGTAAGACAGTGGGAGATAGCAGACGTGGTAGAGGATGAAAATGCTTTAGAAACAAATGCAGTGGTGGAAGAGAGGGGATGAGTCAATGTATAATCAAGATTTTGAGATGTACTGTTGTGTTTTTCGAGACTTTTGTGTAGTAATTGTTTTTATTTTGGATGTATCCATTCCATTGTTCCGCATGTGGTCCAATGTGTGTTACATTTGATGTAAACAACTGACATGCAGTAAATAACTTATGGTGGATTTTAAACTTTATGGTTAAAGAGAGAGTTTTTGCTGATGTCAAATGTGTTGGTTGTTTTTATATATGAATGAGGCTTTATCATGAATTTGTTTATAGGTAGATATAGGTTATGGTATCTCCAGGGATGTGGCCAGACATTCCATGGAATTTTGGTGTCTATTTCAAATGAATGAACATGTGATATTAGAAGGTTGATGATGTATTATGTAAATCTGAATGTGAAGGTAGGTGCATGTGATGTGCAGGTGGAGAGGAATAATGTATATAATGTGTTGCTATATGTGATTTAAGATAGTGTACTACACTATCTTATGCAGATGACTTAGGTTATGAATTGTGAATGTAAATTCTAGGTGAATAGAAGAGACTGTACACACTTCATGTGCAAGTGATTTAAGATAGTGTACTGCACTGAATGGATGTGCATATATGACTCTTTATGTGAATTTTGAACCCTTCATGTGTAGGTGAAGAGAAGATTCTGTACAAATGTGAATGTGCAGGTGATTTAAGTGCATGTCCAACACTTCATCTGTAGATGTGGCCTAAGGTGTGAATTGTGAATGTGAGTGTGCAGTTGAATGCCATAAGGTGTTAGATGTGAACTTGCAAGTGATTTAAGACTAAATACAAAACTTCATGTGCACATGAATTAAGATGGTTCAATGTGAGTGCTTCATGTATGGTGAAGAGAATACAGTGCAGCGATGAGTGTGCTCACTTGTAAGATATACATTATTTATATTGTAAGATTAAAATAACAATTGTGAGATGGAAAATTCCATGTGTTGGGCTTTCACCTTATGATAGTGTCAGGAGGGGAAGGTTTTTGTCAAGGCACAGAAAGCATCTCATAACAAGAAAAAAAAAGAACAAAGAAAAAAAATAAATAAGAAAACAAAAAAAAAAGAAAAAAAAGAAAAAAAATACTGAAGTAAGATAGACCCTATGAATGTTGTTTGATTAAATAACAACTGATGAATGGGCATTTCCATGTGAGGATCATATCACCTTGTCAGTCGTTATAGGTTGTGATCAAATGGTACAGAAAGCATCTAATAAAAACAAACGTCAAGAAAGAAAAAATATTAACAAAAATATATATTATAAATACTTCTTGGCAAGTAAATACACATTGTCAATGGACATTGTGTAGGTTGTGAACAGGGGAGGAAGGTTTCTAAAATAGTAGAGAAAACATCTCATAACAAAAAATTAAATCAAAAAATAAAACTCTGACTAGATACACATTTTGATACTTCTTAGCTTAAGTACACATTGTGAATGGACAAATATCATGTTCCAATTCTTACCTTTTACAAATACATTGAAAATCTACAAACCCAGACTGAATGCCCATTCTGAAAAAGTGCATGCTTATATCCATTATAAGACTATACATAGTCTTAGAGACTCGTCAAGCAACAGCTTTAATATATACAAAATGTATCATCTGTTTCCACGAAGTAGTCACATATAGACAGGACTAGACAGACAATCATAAAAAAGGTGTTGAGCATATTCATGCTCATAACTACTGGCGGGCGGGTGGCTAACGACATCTCTTTGGATTATGCCCAATCTGGCGATAATTGGAACACGTGACTTGCCTTCTATTTTTTTTAGGCCGGCCAACTTTTCGTTGTGCATGTGGAGGTAAGACGCGAAGATTGCTCTAAACTTCCCATTGGCTGATGTCTCTGATCACATGGACGATATCGTTATATGTTGACCGATAAACATCGCTCGAGAACCAATGCTCACAATAATCATATGGATCAACTCCTCTCATTTGAATTGCTGCCACTACATGCTAACATGGAATACCTAAGACATCCCACTTCCGACAAGAACACGATCGCAAATCAAGAGGCACCACATCAATGTACTGGGGAGAGTGAACCTGGTATTCAAATTGACTTGCAGGTCGGACTCCCAACCGACGGGCGTCTTCGAATTCTTTACTAAGTATTTTCTCGGCATACGGAGTTAGTCTTGTACGCAAGGCAAGTGAATTGTGATGGCGTACCTCATAAAATTCCATTAATTTGCACTTCAATAAAATGTTCGTGCATTCCGCAACATTGGTTGTGATCATGTCATACTGTCTCCCTTCTACAAATGCATTTGCCCAGTGATGCGGCCCAATGTCTTCAATCCACTTGGATGCACCTTCGTCCAGATCCTTTATTTTAGCCATGTATCTCTCATAATCGACCTGCCTATATGGTCTTGCAGCATTCCAAAATTTCACCATCAAAGCCTCATCCTTGTACTTCTCTTTAAAGTTTGCTGATATATGACGCATGCAATAGTTATGACTAGTGTGAGAAAATCTTTCTTGTACGGTTCGTATGAGGCCTTTTCGTCAATCAGATACAATGGTCAAATTAGGAAAGGGCCCTAAGTTCACATCCAACTTTGCAAGGAACCATTCCCAGGTATCTCTATCCTCTATCTCGACTATGGCAAAAGCTATGGGAAATAACTTACAGTCTCCATCATATGTCACGGTAACAAACAAAACTCCAGGATATTTTCCACGAATGTGGGCACCATCAACAGCAATCAATGGGCGTAATGAACTCCTAAAAGAGCGGATGCTTGAGCCAAAAGCCAAAAATAACCTTTGGAATGAATCATTATCTTCCCTAATAAGATGAGACACGAAGCCTGGATTTGTCCTTTTTAGTTCAATGCAATAACTACGCAGGATTCTGTATGAATCTTCATAAGAACCACGTATATCAAGCAATGCTATTTCTTTTGCTAGCCAAGCTTTCCTGTAGCTGATTCGGATGCCAAACTCTAATCGAAAGTCTGTCATAATTTCTTTTAGAGTGTAACTTGGATGGAGACGCAGCCGTTCTTTTATCAAGTCAGCAATCAAGGCCGATGTGGCCTGAGAATGTGCGAGTCCCATCATTGGCTTCGAACAAGTATGCTTTTCAGAATAAGTTTGCATAATAAACTCAGGGCCGGACTGCATGACAGTTCCATGGATGCGCCAAGGACATTGATGATTACCACACACTACAAAAAAAAGGACTTTTAGTCTCGCTTTTAATTTGAGCTTTTGTGTCACTTTTACAATAAAGTGACACAGTATGGTCTGATGTGTCACTTTAGAGGAGGAGTAAACGAGGAGGAGGTTTGTGTGTCACTTTTCTATAACGCGACACACACAAAATAAATCTATGTCTCATTTTATTCTTAAAGTGACACTAGCGGAGAAATTTTTAAAATAATCCAAACTAAATATTGAGGATGGTTTTCCCCACTAAACAAAAGTGACACAAGAAGTTTGGTTGTTCTTTTCTTTCGGGTGATTGAAAACAAAAGCGACACATGAATTTGGGCGGGGGCTGGCGAAAATTTGGGCGGGTGTTCCCTCCATCTTATATTCCTTTCGTGCCATATCCCATCCCTTCGTTCCCTCCATACCTCATTCCCTTGGCGCCCAAATACCCAAACGAATCCAACCGATCCCTTGAGGAGTGTCTGAGACGATCGACTGGTGCAGGTTTCTTCTTCTTTCTACTTCTTCTTCTTTCAGCCATATATCTTTCTACTGTCTGGGTCTCAAACGATGGAGATTTTGGGTTTCTGCTGGATTGTGGGAGTGGGTTCCATGGTGCTGGGAGATTTTGGGGGTGGATTGTGGGAGTGGGTTCCTTGGTAGGGGGATGTAGACGATGGGGGAGATGGAGATTTTGGATTTCTGCTGGATTGTAGGAGTTGGTTCCAGCGATGCTCCTCTTCCTCCCTCCCTCTTCCTCTCTGCTTTTCCTCTCTCTTCTGCTACTTCATGCCTTGCTCTATTCTGCTGGCAGGCTGGGTTGGTTGGCATTTTTGTAAGCCTCCCTCCCCTTTTTGGTTCTCTGTTGTGAGGGTGTGTTGCCCTCTTTCTTCTTCTTCTCAATATTCATTTACCATTAAGCAAAAAAAAAAGTATTGGTAGTTGAAGGCTTGAAGCTTCTACTGTTGATACAATGCTAATTTCTGTTTGCATGTTTTTCTGTATTTTCTTAAAAATTATATTGGGCACAGACAATTAATAAATTTCTTCCCTCTATACCTCACACTCTCAATCTCTTCCCTCTATACCTCACGCTCTCAATCTCTTTCCTCCCTCACCTCTCAATCACTTCCCTCTATCTCTCACATACTCAATTTCTTCCCTTTATCTATCTCACACCCACCAACTACCAGCAGCAAGGTATCCATAAATTTTGTTATTTTTTTAGGCTTTAATTTGTTGAAAACAAAACTTCTTCTTTCCTCATTAATGTTTTAACCCATCGATGTTTATGCTGCAGTTTGAGGGTTTTCTGGTTCTTTCTTTTATCAACAGTATTTAACCCATCAAAAGGTAAAGACTTTTATTACTTTAATTTTATTGTTCCCTTTTTTTATTACACATACTGGGCTGATTTTTTTTTCTTATTTACTTTAATTCACTCTCTAGAAAGTTGAAGCTTTATTAATCATTAATATAACATATAATCAGTTTGTGGTATAGTGAAAATTGTACGTCTGTAACTTCAATATTGTGGTTTGATGCTTTATAACGTTAGCTGCTTAAATTTCTTGTCGAATTACATACAAACTCGAAATCGTTGGATAGGATATGCCAAAAACCTAGGGTTGAATCATACTCAGCTGATTGTACTTCCATCCCCAAAATAGGCTAAATGCAAAAATGCTTAGCATAAGTATTTAAGTAGTGTATGAACTAGTTCTTTGTTGGGTATGCTGGAGTTTCTGCTGGCATCTTCATATGAGGAAGTTCACATAATTTCTTAGGGAGGTGAAGTCTCAAACGGTCATAAGTTTTCGTCTTACACAAAGATGCTACACTTGGAAAATTTTCAACACAAAGGGCCCATTTCTTTCCTAGAACTCCTGGAATTCATGTCTAGTGGCTGTCTGGGATTTTCAAATGCTGGAGTTCTGAAATGCTACTGAATTCTGTCATTTCTGAATTCCTTGTTTCTTTTATGTCTGAATTCCTGCCTGAGAATTCATGAATTCCTGGATTTTTTGAATTCTCTGTTTCATAACTATAAGGATTTCTGACTGGAATTTTACTTCTATATGCATTGTATATACTGATTTTACAATTCAAGCAGCAAAAATAAAAAATAAAAAAATAAAAAACAACATCCATGCAAAAACTAATCAAATGTCCATGAGCCAAAGAGTGGGTCTCATCAGAAATTGCCAACAACCAAACACTGAATCCAGTGTATGAAATTCAGCAAATAACTAAAATAGTTGAATGAGTTGTACATTCAAACCACATCAAACCGGCCAAAAATAGTATAGATCCACATCAAACATGCCAAACATAATATAGATCAAATGCAGTCATCTATAGACGCCAAAGGTCTTAAACAGAAAGTGCATAAAAATCTAAAATATGTTTACTAAATGATGAAAGACTTCTCATTCATGGAGTGTGGCCTGATGACTCGGGATGAAAATTTGTCTCCAGCCATTTGATCTGGTTCTCAACATTCAAGCTCAAGAAAGTTAATGCCCTCCTATCATTACTAACAAGAAAGTCTAGAACAAGCATTTGAATATCCTCTGGTATAGAAGGATGTGCAGTCACAACTTCACTAACTCGTGAAATCAAGCCATAAAAGATAAATTTTTCAGCAATTTTTATCTTATGGGAAGAAGTGTCGACACCCTTACTTGATGGTGTCGACTCCATGGGGCTTACGCATTTTCAACCTCTGGACAGAATGATCACTCGCTCGACCCAGCCTGTGGCTGGGTCGAGCGAGACTTCAATACATAAAAATAAAATAAATTTCAAACTGTGGTGTCGACCACATTTCAGATAGTGTCGACCCCTTAAGACAAATTATCCAGCAATCTTATCTTATGAGAAAAAGTGTCGACACCCTTTCTTGATGGTGTCGACTCCAATATGTGTACTAAATTACTAACTAATTGAAAAACAATGTATAGCCGCATAGGCCATATACCTGGTTTCATCTTAAAAGGGTTGGGATTCCATGAGTATATCTTTTTGTCTCTTTTGTTGTTTTTTATTTGTCATATATTAGATAAAGATGTTAGGTGGGTGCTTACATGTCATGGCTACGAAGAATTATATGTCTGTGATTTTCTTGAAAATTTTCCTATTTTAGAATTTCAGGATTTTTGTTAATTTGGAATGGACAAGTCTTGGATGTCCAAGCTGAGAAATTCGAATGAATACATTGAAGGGGTTAACAATCTTCTTAGTTTTGCAAAGGATGAAGAAAGTTATATACGCTGCCCATGCAAAGACTGTGGGAATCTCCATGAGTTAACTAAGAAGGAAGTCAGAAATCATCTTTTTAGACATGGTATCGACAAAACTTATGTTCTGTGGAGATATCATGGGGAAAGGCATCTTGCTTCTGATTTTTTAAGTGTTCCTACGCATGAGAACACCCATCAGCCCTACAATACGGAGAGCCCCCTGGATGCTACAAACATGAAGGAAATGGCAGAGGCTGTAGATAAACAATATAAGGCTAATCCTGAGAAATTTCAAGAACTTCTTGAAGATGCTGAGACTCCTTTGTATGAAGGCTGTACAAAGATTACGAAGTTATCAGCTATTGTAACGTTATTTAATTTGAAAGCGAAAGGTGGTTGGACTGACACAAGTTTTACGAATTTGTTGAAAGCCTTAGGAGAGATGCTTCCAGAAGGTAATTTGATGCCTTCTAGCATGCACGCAGTTAGAAAGACGTTGTCAATTTATGGGATGAAATATGAAAAAATCCATGCTTGTCCCAATGACTGTATACTTTACAGGTCCGATGAAAATAAGAATAGAACTACTTGCCCAACTTGTGGAGTATCAAGATACAAGGAAAATAAAAATGGGACCGACCAAACTAAAGGTGTTCCGGCTAAAGTTTTGTGGTACTTTCCACCTATTGCAAGATTTAAAAAGATGTTTCAGTCTGCGGAAACAGCAAAGTCATTGACATGGCATGCCAATGAGCGATTGGTGGATGAAAAAACTGCGTCATCCAGCAGACGCTCAAGCTTGGAAGTTGGTAGACAAGAGGTGGCCTGAGTTTGGTGCTGAATCGAGAAATCTCCGCCTTGCACTTTCAGCGGACGGAGTCAACCCATATAATAATCTTAGCAGTAAGTACAGTTTATGGCCTGTGATGTTGGTAACTTACAACCTCCCACCTTGGCTCTGCATGAAGAGAAAGTTCATGATGTTGACAATGCTGATATCAGGTCCAAAACAACCTGGAAAAGACATTGACGTTTATTTAGCTCCCTTAATTGATGATTTAATTACTTTATGGAATTCAGGGGTAGAGGTTTTTGATGCCTACAAGCAAGAGTCATTTCTACTGAGAGCCGTATTGCTATGGACGATCAACGATCTTCCAGCCTATGGTAATCTTTCTGGGTGTACTGTTAAAGGCTACTTTGCTTGTCCAGTTTGTGCTGAAGACACATCTTCGTATAGGTTGAAACATTGTGGAAAAAATGTCTACACATCCACTAGAAGATTTCTATCTCGGCATCATCCATATCGGAAGCAACAAAAGGCCTTTAACGGTGAGAAGGAGTTGAGGGAGGCACCTGAGCGATTGAATGGGCAGCAAGTACGAAGCAAAGTTGAAGGGATCAAAGTCTCGTGGGGGAAAAAGAAGTCAACACAAGAAGTCGATAAAGGAGATAATGGTGTTATGAAATGCTGGAATAAGAAATCCATCTTTTTTGATCTTCCGTATTGGGAGTACTCACCTCTCCCACATAACTTCGACGTCATGCACATCGAGAAGAATGTATGCGATAGTGTGATTGGTACTCTACTCAACATTCCAACTAAGACAAAGGACCACCTTAAGAGTCGTCTTGACCTGCAGGAGATGGGTTTAAGGATGGAGTTGGCCCCAAAGGTTGGTGAGAAGCGAACATACTTACCCCCGGCATGTTACACATTATCTAAAGCTGAAAAAACTAGAGTATGCAAAACCTTGCACGAGTTGAAAGTCCCCGAAGGATACTCTTCAAATTTCAAGCCCCTTGTTTCAATGCAAGATCTGAAATTGCATGGGTTGAAGTCACATGACTGTCACATGTTGATGCAGCAACTACTTCCTGTGGCAATACGATCTGTCTTGCCAAGTCATGTGAGAAATGCAATTATTAGGTTGTGTCGATTCTTCAAAGATCTTTGCGCGAGAGTAGTAGATGTGAAAAGACTGCCTGAAATTCAGAATGATATCGTGATCATATTATGTTTGCTGGAAAAGTATTTCCCGCCATCTTTTTTCGATATCATGGTTCACTTACCAGTTCATCTTGTTAGAGAGGTTGAAGTTGGTGGTCCTGTTTTCTTCCGATGGATGTATGCATTTGAGAGGTACATTGATTCCTTATCTGGTCATTTCTATTATGAATGAAACTTACGCATAATTTATCACTTAGTTCTTTAGTAACTGTTTAGGTACATGAGGGTGTTAAAGAGTTATGTCCGAAACCCAACTCGACCGGAAGCTTGTATAGCTGAAAACTATATCGCTGAAGAAGCAATTGAATTTATGAGTGAGTTCTTACCTGGGTTAGCTGCAGTAGGAGTTCCTACCTCCTTGGAAATTATTACCACTGATCTGGTAGAAAATGGGAAGCATCCGTCAGGTGGTGAACTCATCGCACCTGATAGCAAAGCCTTGGAGCAGGCACATCATTATGTCTTGCAAAACACAGGAGTTGTTCAGCCTTATATTGAGTAAGGATTTTTAGTTCTTTAATTAAACAAATTAAATAATATATTGATGGGTTTTGATAGCTAACAATGTGATTTCGTACTGATATATGATAGGGAGCACATGAGCTACCTAAAGGAACACAATCCCCGCAAGGCCAAAAAACCGACATGGTTACAGGAAGAGCATAACCGTTCTTTTAATGATTGGCTCAAAAGAAGGGTATATGATTACCTGAATGTCTTTTATGTATTGTATGCCTCAAACAAATTTGATTAAGCTTCTTAAACAATATAGGTTTTACAGGAGCGGGGCATGGCTAATAACAATGTGTCAGAAGTTTTGAGGTGGATTTCAAAGGGACCATTGCCACGTGTTTTGAAATACTCTACGTATGTAATTAAAGGTCATCATTTTTGCACAAGAGAACGTGATGCTTCGCGAGTTAATCAAAACAGTGGAGTCAGTTTGATGGCGACAACCCCCCAAGTTTCAAGTTCAAAGGATCAAAACCCTGTATTTTCCAGCATGGGGTTTTACGGTGTAATTGATGAAATATGGCTGCTAGACTATACTAATTTCAAGGTTTCAGTGTTCAAGTGTGATTGGGTTGACAGTAAGAATGGCATCAAGATAGATGATATGGGCTTCACCTTGGTTGATCTTAATAGAGTTGGCCATAAGTCTGATTCCTTTATTTTAGCATCTCAAGCAAAGCCAGTTTTCTATGTAGCTGATCAACTAGATCCCGATTGGTCAGTTGTTGAAGGATCTCCTGTAAGATGTATCATGACGACGACGACCTTATTGAGGGCAACATAGAAGAAAACACTTGTGTCGAAGAATTGCCAAATATCGAATCTTTTGATGGAACTGATGAATCTCAGTCAGCTTACATGCGAGTAGATTGTGAGGAGGGGATTTGGGTTGACAACAATAAATCTTGAGTTTCATTGTTTACTAGTACTCCATTATAACAAAAGTTATGACTTTCGCTTGACTAATTAATTACTTATGTTATAATTTTCATATATCTGTTGGAAATATCATTCTTTCTAACCTTATGTACTAATGTGTCTGCCTTTGTAACAGTTTTCTATGGATCCAGAAAGGGATATTCAAGCACCTAAGAAAAGAAAGAGGAGACATAAAATGAAGAAATCTGCCAATGACGTTGAGCCTAACGTTAGAGGCCAAACAGTTAAACATGATTTAAATAAGGGCTGGAATGGTGTGAAAGTTGAAGTTGGGTTAGATGAACACGGTGTGCCAATAAATAAAAAGGTGCGAAAAGACTTTGCTAGTTGGGCAGGCACTCAAGTGAAAGCTAATGTTCCGCTTGCTGAATGGCCAACTTGGCCAAAAGTGGATAATAGAATAAAAGATGATGTATGGGAGGGCTTACTGGTAATCCTTAAACTTTCCTCTCTTTATAGTTTAAAATGCTTTGTGTTCTCTTACTTGTAAGTCAAAGTTCGATGACATTTTATTTGTAGGGAAGGTTCATTATAGATCCGAGATTTAGGAAGGCAGCTCTAAAACAATGTGGTAAAATATGGAGGAAGTTTAAGAATTATCTGACAAGGGAGTTTATTAGACCTTTCATAGACGAACCTGAAGCGCTAGTAAAAGCACCAGAAATGTATCCCGATATCAAGCAGCCAGATTGGGAAAAGTTTGTCCAGATGAGGTTATCAGCAGAATTCCAGGTATATGTGTTCTACATGCTTTCTTTGTTTTCTCAACCGGGACCGTTGGTCTTAGGATGAGAAAAGGCATCATCTGTTGTACCTGCTTTCATTAGGACTTGTTGGCCAATATAATAATATATGACTAACTAGTACTTTTTCTTATGGAACTATTAGGAATTGAGTAAGGTTCAACTAGCAAGAAGGATGGTGAACATATACAACCATCGACTAGGAAAGTCAGGTTATGCTGGCCTTGAAGATAAGCTGGTAGTAAATTTTTATAAGTTTCTTATATCATTTTTATTAAAATATACGTATACATTAACTAGTTTATTATTATCTGATTATTTGGTTTTGATTGAACATAGAAAGAAGCAGGGATGCCCATTGAAGAAATTGACAGATCTCAGTTTTGGCTGTTAGCTCGACAAGATAAAAACGGAGAATATGCAGATGATTCTTTGAGGGAGATGTCTGGAAAGATAGTAAGTTTGGGTGGGTTTAACGTTTAAGTCCATAGTTCTTCATACCAGCATATATCAAGGTTCTATTTCATTTTCTTTGCTTATATTGTAAGTAGTGATTAACATGATCGAGTAAGAACCACAAAAAATAACCACCCAACAGTAGGGGCTACCTCTCTTGGAGTAATGTTTTTTCTTAACTTTTAATTGTTCAATTGTCTCACAGGATGAGCTGAAAAAAAAGAAAGAAGAAGGAACTTTGATTACAGAAGGAAGCAATGATATACTTACAATGGCCTTGGGAACTCCGGAGCAAAGTGGACGCGTTAGGGGGGCTAGTATGTACTACACTCCAACTACATACTTCAATCTCCCTAGACGTGGATCAAGGAAACATACTGAGAAGTTGGAAGCAGAGAATCAAACACTGAAAGTAGCAGTAATAGAGTTGCTTAAACAAGCAACATCAAGTGGCTCATCACCACTGAATGAAACCATAATTCAGCTTCTAGGCAACAAGGAATGGACACGCCACGACTATCGGAAAATGTGGCATCTAATAGTGCTAAGAGTGCTAAGAGTGATAACAGAGAGCATGTAATAATGACTTCTAAAGCACATAGATCATGTGGAAAACAGGTAGCAATTTTTTATTTTGTGTTCCCAATTTTATACGTTCTTTGAGAACACTCTTTTGTCATTGACTTTAAAATAGGTTGTGGAATCTTCAAAGCCAAAGGCAAAGAAACGGATTGTGGCAGCTCGAAACCAAAAGGCAAAGATAGTTGATAAAGGGAAAGGCATTCTCACATCTTCAACACTTAAATCTAAAGATGGAAAGGTATATGTTTGTCAATAATCCAACTTAAGTGGTAAATAACCTATGAAACTAACAAATCCCTTATAAGCTTTCATTTTCTTGTGTGTTATAGACCCAACGTTGTAAGTTAGCGTTGCAGTCTATAGATAACATTGTTGCTGAAGGTAATCTTCGTCCGAGGAATGGGACAGAAGAATCTCTTCACAACGTGCCTTTAGGGGAGTCAAATGTGTGTGTCTCTATCAATACAGCTATATGTCATGATGCTCCTCTCCCTATTCCAAATGACAACGCTGGGCTGATTTATGTTAAAGATGCTATCAATTCATTTGTAGCTTGGCCTAAGGAATTTGTTATACTCGAGGATGATGAGGTACCTTGTAGAAACATTAATAGTTTTACATTCATATAGTCTTGCAATATAATGAGCATTCTCTTACTTTATTTTATTAACTTCATCTTTATAGGAAGAGGATGATTCACTTGATTATGTCGGTAATAATAGTCGGTGTTCTAGTTTTGCTAAATCTGTGAAAAGACGGATGGGAAAGAACGATGTTATAACTGTTCCAATGATTGGAACTCTGTTTGCGGACGAGACTGATGCTATAAGAGTCTCAAGGGATGAGTTGTTAGATGTTTGTTACAGGAGAGAATTAAATGCCAGTTGCATCATCACATACATGAGATACTTGTATACGACCGATTGCATTGGTCGAGCAAAGTACGTGTTCGGAAATCCAGCATGTTTTAATCGTCATACAAAGAAAGATGATAAGAGTCGATACATCCAGTCCTTGGCACAGGAACATGGTGACAGAGCTCTTGTAATTCCTTACAACCCAGGGTAAGTGCTCTACATATTTATTTGTTAGACATCATTTTACTTTAGTACAATAATAAAATATATTAACGTAATTTGTTTTTTCACTTGATTGGCTGTAGAGGGCATTGGGTTTTGATCGTCATTGTCTTAACAAAAATGCAAGTCTATTGGTTGGATTCGTTAGGAAAGCAGCCAGATCCAACTTTTAAACTTGAGTTGAACACGTAAAGTATCTCTATCTCTTATTTTTTTTCCCTTTGTGTATATATTTTATTTTCCTTGACGATAATTTCTTGTGATTTTTAGAGCAACTCAAATATCAAACTTGTCTTCTGGAAAGCCGAGAAGGTTAAATCCGAACCCAGATTGGGAGTATGTGACGGTAAGCATGCCTATTTATGCAATGAAGATGCAAGGTTTATTACTCTTACCATTTGTCTATATGACATTTGTCCACAGTGCCCACAACAAGGAGACAGAATTGTATGTGGTTATTATGCGATGAGTTTTATGCGACACTTTTTTGCTGATGCCGGTCAATCGCTCAAACGCAAGGTGAAAAAAATAGTTATACACAAATAAATATATTTTTTTTGCTCAATAATTAAAAGTTCTATTAAAAAGAAAGAGAAAAACAAAAGAATGGGATGGAAGTTTAATTACACTAGCTAGTTTTCTTACACAAAAGAATGAGTAAAAGTTCCTTAGCTAGTTTTCTTACACTAATGACTACACTAACTTGCTTTTCCTCGAAATAGGTTATGGAGTTGGCCAGCATAAAGACATACACCACCAAAGAAATAGATAAGATCCGACTCGAGTTTATTGACTTCGTCCAAGGATTTCTTCCTTTATAAAGGTATATACCTAGGAGTTCAATTTGTATAGTTGAGAAGATTTCATAGTAAGGCTTAGTGACGATACACTTAATTTAATGTGCATTTCAGTTTTTAGGCTTAGTGACTACCTGTTTCTTCATCGGACTATCATCAATGTGAATTGATTCATGCATTTTTGTCTGCATCATGCACTTGGGTAGGTGGAATTTTTTAGTTCATGATGCATTTCACACTTCATCACATATCATTAGGAGGGAGGGGGGGGGGGGGGTGGACTGTCTGTGATTAACTTGCATAGTTTTCGGTACGTTAATGCTTATTGACTGTTAGTTGTAGATGGTGATAGGAATACTAGGTCATCATATTAGTGAATTATTGATTGCGCCTACTTTGCTTGCTACCATGATCTTATGACATGTGAACTGCTAGTGTTTCAATTGCTCTTTCTCTAGTGACAAAATGTTTAATTTTCTCTTTAACATGAGACCTTGATATTGTTGGTTAAACTCTCCATCTTACTTGATTATATTATTGATACATAGTCAAATTGTTATTATTTTGTAGGTGAATGAAGAACTTAATTAACGGAGATGGAATGCCTTTTGCTTAGTGGATCTACTGTTAAGTTAATTTTGGTTAGTTAGGGATTTCCGGAAATTGTTTACAATGTAGCTTGCCTTTTTTTGGATGCTTTTGTGAAGGTTTTGGATTATGTCGTGACACTTTGGTTACGAATTCGAAGGTTATTGTAAATGGTTTGGATTATGGATGGATTCAAATTGGCTATGTTTTGAATTTGTTTGATTTAGTGCGTGAACGAGCAAGTACGTTCCTTAATGTGAATGGTGATTAATTTTCAATAAATGAAATGGTTCTTATTGAATGTTGCTATCTATATTTTTTTGCATCTTTTGTAAGGCAGGTTAAGTGATTTGAAAGTGTATCCATACTGCAGCAGGTTATTAGTAATGTATATATTGCATTTTTATTTTAAAAAAATGGATGGTATCCGCTTCTATGGAAACTGTCACAACTGATGACTACTTGTGTCACTTTTGGTCCGAAAACAACATCTTGATCACTGCTTTTGAAAAGCGAGACAACAAAGTTATCTTTCTGGTGACGCTTTTAAGTTATTTCAGTGTCACTTTTGGGTTTAAAGTGACACAAGTAACCATTTTTTTGTGTCACTTTGATAATAGAAACTGACACAACAAATGTATTTCTTGAGACGCTTTTACGAACTTTTAGTGACGCCGGCAGATAAGACGCTTGCATAGTAATCAGAAAAGCGACACAAACCACTTTTTAAGACACTTTAAAAGTGACTCATTAAGACATTTTTTTTGTAGTGACACCTTGCACTTAATTCTGTTGAAGACCTTTTCACCTAATGAGCGCAAAATTATTGTACATTGCAAATTTTCTCAAAGCAGTCCTAAATGATTCACGAGTCTAAAACCGTCTTCCATTCTACATTTCACGAAAAGATGCCTCTTGGTAATCCACGCCAATATGGTCATCATCAGGAACTAAAGTATCAATAACATCTTCTACTCCCACAACATTTGATGCATGACCCAATCCTTCTTATGCATGCGATGTTCTACTTGGTCCTATGACAATTTGTAATTCATATTCTCTAGGGTCAACATCAATCTCAAATTCATCTTCATCATTTTCAGCCCCCTCTTCCACTACATTGCACCCTCCATCGAAACCAGAAATTTTGAGTATCGCATCAGTTTCCATCCAATCCATGACAAATTCATCACTTACATTAGAAGATTTTTCATTTTCATCTTCTACAAGATTAATGGGAGCTATTAGATCTTCAAGCATGGCCTCCACAAATGGGTTCTCATTTGGTACAGCAGGCATGTTCAGGTCAAACTGACTTTGAACAGGAGAAAATGACACGTCGCACCTGCATGGCAAACAATCAATCATATATAAATTATATAGTACTATCAAATCAAATGTGCAGCGAACCAAACCTGTAAACATGGTCTCTTATTAAAGGGCCACCTGTATCTTTTTCACCGTTGTGAAAGTTTGTGGTATTTGTATATGTCAACGAATTCCCCCTGCGTGAATCACCATGTCATAAAACAAGCAGTAACATGATTAAAACAAGATACTAAACAAATCAGCAGTTACTACATTTGTTATGATGGGTTGTGGTGGCACCTGTTCAAATTGAATGACGGCCTATTCCCTCGCTGGCTGCTAGGCCGAGCGTATGTGGACCTTAGGTGTGATTGTTGTCGACTTGCACCTGCTTCACTATTTGTATGCAAATACATAAATATAGCTTGACTTCCATTTTGGAATAATCTGAACATCTTATGGAGATCATCATCCCCTCTTATGGATATGAATGTGAAGCTTCGGTCATTATGATACCGATATTGCATATTTATAAGCTCATTATGAAGCTCCCAAGCAGTTTCTTTGTTTATCTTTCTGAGTAGTTGATTGAAAGTTATATTGACATCAACCTATATTACCTTCTGCTCACCACCATTATAGACCGGAAGTGGATTGCTTACGTCTAATATACCATTAAAATGGAATATTATACATATCTCAATATTCTCCATCCTACTAAGGAGAACACAGATTTCGAATAATAAGATTTACTTTTGAATATTTTTGAAGTTACTCACAAGCATCCATATAATCCATGAGGATTTAACGTGTGAAAATAAATATCAGAATAAGTATTTCTTTAGTAAATAAGATGAATGTTCGGAATTACTAAGATTTGAAGGTTGTCAAATATAAAACAAAAAACTACTCTATGCATACATGGCAAACTAAAAGAGTTAAAATCTAAGGATTGACATTTAGGATACCATGAAGCTACACATTTCTATAACATTAACAACCAAATAACAATGCATTATCCGTTCAAAAAAATTAAATAAATGCATTATCTTAATCAATTCTACACCTAGAGATTCTAGCAAATTTATTTTAAGGTCTCATTTATACTAATTCTCTACATTTAACAAAAGTATATATATATATATACCATAAAACACCCATTCTAATAAAATAATAGTGACAACATGGGGGTCGGTCAGTTGGTGCCATATCTTTGGGGTTTTGATGTTAGATGGTCACAAATGCCTTTAACTATTATTTAGGCAAGCAACAAAGTCAGGCCTCAATTATGAAATCAAGATGGGACCACCCCCCGCCTGTTTTGATGTTAGATGGTCACAAATGCCTTTAACTATTATCTAGGCAAGCTGCAAAGTCAGGCCTCAATTGTGAACCCCCACAAAAAAAATCCAAAAAAAAAGGAGCATTCCAATTTCGTGGAACAATAGAGCATGATACAATTGTAAGATCTTAACCGTTCATCTAATGAATATCACCATTCATTGATAACTATTAAAGAATCTAAACCATTTAATCGTTTGCTTACTTATATATAGAATTAAAAAAAAAAAACATTAGCAGTTTAAGATAATGATCAAAACGATGTTTGTAATGCTCCAATAATAGGAAAATGTTAAAAGAATATGTGGACATTCTGAGTTTGTGCCGGGGCCCACCATAGGACGGGATGAACAAGACATCCCATGTTTATTTTTAGCAACTAGACGTCCAAGCCAAATCTAGTTGTTGGTAATTCATTATATGAGAACAAGGGGATTTTTTTAATATATCAACAACTGAGTGTTCATAAAAAAGTGAGGCTCCACAAGTCCCACCTAAGGTCACTGTTAATATTTATACAATATTTAAAATGTTTCTACAAGTGGGATTTCTTGTTTTCTAACTTTTTTTCAAAAGACACATAAAAAGAAAAAAATAATACAATAAATAAAAGGGAGGGAGATACATACAAGGTGGGTAAGGTGGGCAACATTGAATGAATACCTTAGACAAAGATGTGGTAGGGGATTTAATTGCTATATATGATAATTGCCTAAGGTTGACATGCAGAAAATATGGCAGGAGATCACTTGTTATATATGGCAGGAGATCACTTGTTATGTGGCAAGAGCTGCACTTGCAGAGGATGGAAGCAAAAAACCCATTTCAGAGACGAAAGCAATGGAATGGAAAGAAAATATAAATATAAATACATTCGTTGACTTTTACCCTATCAGTTTTTTGCGATTTCGCAACATAAATTGCGGTATTGCAACTAAAAGTTGCGATATCGCAACAAAAAAAATGTATTTTGGTCTGCGCGCTGGTACGGACCTGTACGGAGAACGTATGGGTAAAATGTACATCTTTGGTAACAAGGGAGAGATATCCAATACTATAGGTGACCGTACATAAATTTTCCCTTAAAAGAATATATGTCAAACAAAATGAAAGAGATGCATCCAATAGGCTTGGGTTGCACTGGATTGAAGGAAAGGGAGTGAAAGAGACTCACTTGGGTTGCACTATCTGCTTGCAATCCAATAGGCAGTCAAGGCTTTCAAGGGTTGTTAGATTATAGCTCATGGAGTTGATAAGATGATTGAGATGAAGAGGAACCAGCTAAAGAGATGCATGGGCGTGTGGGGTATTTTGAGGAAGAAGAGCTGGAAGAGAGAGGAGATGCAGATAAGACATGGGAGAGAGAAGATGTGGAAAGGGGAACATCACCCACCCCTCCCTCTCTCTCTCTCTCTCTCTTGTTTGCATGAAAATGGAAAGGAATTTACAGGTCAAAGTCATCAGCTATACAAATTCTTAGTGAGGAAAGCTTGATTTGAAAGCCAGCGAGGAATCTTCAAATCTGTGAATTCCTCACCTGTTACCAAACCTCCATTAAAGGGAATGTAGATTAATTTAGCAAATTCATTGGGATAAAATTTGGGTGTCACTTATCATTATCCCATCACGGAGTAGGTTAGCCATTGGTTGGGACCAAAGAAAATTGGTATGGTCTTTATCTCATTCATGCCCCACCCAACCTGGTCATCTCTATTGTAAGTGCCTAAAATTATACGGACTTGGAATGGAGGATTAGTGCTCCTTGATGATTATGGGATGCCTGAAACCTGAAAGGGAAAGAGAAAAGGGCAGTCAAAGACCTTGGCTGCAGTCAACGCAAGGCTCTCCGATGCTTAAGTCAGTTCAACAACTCAACAGATCGAGGATGAAGAAGAAGAGAAACAGAGGTTCAAGGTGTTAGAGATATCATATCATGTGTGTCATACCTGAACTTCTCTATTTATAGGAGAAGTTGGGGGAGGAGTCCCATGACTCTGACGGGTACTTTTGAGAAGTACCGTCCTATCATCACATTTCCTTAATTGCAATCCCATCAGCCCATCTTTCATTAAATGGCAGTCCTATCGAGCCTTACTTTGTTGACTTCTTGGCAGGATCCTATCGGACTTCTGCATGGGGCCTCACCCTGATATAGATGTAACCGCTGGATGTCGTTCTGTCAGGGAGCATGGCGACAAGGATGGCTTCTCAGTTTCACTTGCGCGTGCCTCTATCTAATCACACGTCCCATGACGTGGTTGAGCTTCCGTAGAAGTTCGGCTGTCAGTGTTTGTCTCGGCTAGCCTTCTGGCACTATTGCCGAGATGCGTGACTGAGGCCAGGACATGGTGCCGAGGTCAAGAATGACCGAAGTCCGGGATGATCTTGATCTCGGTTGGCGCCCTGGTACTGTTACCGAGGTGCGCATGGCCGAGGTCGAGATATGATTAGTTGGTACTGTTACCGAAGCTAATGTAATCTCGGAATCCTGAAAATATCCCCATACATCTATGATTCATCATCACTATTTTTCGGCATGTTTGTGTGATGGATATTTTTAACTGAAATTGAAAATTATTTTTAAGGTAATACGGTTTTCCATTGATTGTTGCAAACATCTCCATGGTATTCATTTTATAGGATAAAGGCATTTTTCACAATTTTTACGTAAAAACAGATTCAGTCCCAAGGGGTAGTAGAAACAATTTCCTTTGGTTTCTATACAAGCCCCCAAAAAAAAAAAAAAAACTTGCATCCCAAATTTCCCCCTGCACCAAACATCAGAAATTGAAATCATAGACAAATGAAACTTTAAGCTTCTGCTTTTGGTGAAAATGAGATATGCGAAAGTAGAATATTATGGAAAATTGTGGAAGGATCAGAATGTGGAAGACTCCAACATGCGGTCGGAGATCTAAAGGATCGTGACGGTGGGAGGGCTCCGCAGATCTCCTACGTCTAGATCTGAACCAAGATTAGTGTTTATCTCACCAAGGGCTCCCGTCTCCCTTATATAGTAATCCTGAGTAGTCACGCTGACTGGAGTCCTCTTCCGCTAAGAAACTCAGGTCCCTCAATCCTGATAGGAGTCTGCTACATGGGGATAAGATCTGATCCGCTAATCTATCAGATTACCGCAAATCCCGATCTCATCGATAGCAGCGCAGATTAAGTCTTTCATTGTAGTGAGACTCTAGTTCTCTATTGGCAGCACCTTTGAAAGCTTACATTTCCAGAAATTTATACACATTCCTACAGTATTTTCAGGGCAACTTGGCTCATTTAGTACAAGCATTAGGTCTTGGATCCTCTTCTGAAGTTA
Source organism: Litsea cubeba (assembly GCA_012931725.1). Lineage (NCBI taxonomy): Eukaryota > Viridiplantae > Streptophyta > Magnoliopsida > Laurales > Lauraceae > Litsea > Litsea cubeba. The sequence continues at coordinate 5,129,839 of CM022946.1, read as the reverse complement.
AATAGAGAACATAAAGGAAAGACAGTTGGATTTTTCTGTCATCTTTTGATAGAAGTCAAGGTAGACAATCTCAGATCAATACCCTACAAATCTAGAAAAGAATGATAAATGGAAGCTTGTTGGCAAGTATCAGATTTTCCATTAGAGCCAACCCATGAATTGTTTTGAGGGAGAGAATAATTACTTTGCTCTCAGAACTCTGTTCTTTCATGTTCCTTCTTTCCTCATTGGAGTCTGGAATAAAAGCAGGCAAAAGATGCGCCTGCAAAGAGAGTGGGAGGCAGCTTTCAGCCATTGAAATGCATATCCAGCACTTTTGGGTGCATTTGGATGTACCCCAAATCGCAATTGGTGTGAATACTTTGCAGAATTGATCAGCTTTATGGGCTGCATGGAGCTGAAAATCTTCGTTCTTAATGGATTTGCAAGTAAATTGAAACCATTCAAATCATTGGTGCACTGTGGATGAATGTTATCCTGATAATCTAATAGATAAGATGATCCTGGCCATCCAGATAGGTAACATGACTTTTGGACAGTATTCCATCTGCAATGTGGCCCATGATTTGTGGTCCAGATTGGCATGAATATGGAATGCAATTTTCCAACCTTCATGTCATCAGTAATTGGACTTCTGGAGTTTATGTACAACTAGTGTTAGAAGTGGGCCGTGAAAACAGCAGCTGAAACCCAGCCTACTAGTTTTTTGGCCCATTCTGAGCCAAGTTCATGATAACCAGATTAAGCCAAATACATCTGTGCGTAGGGACTGTCGCAAACTGGACCTAGTCTGGGAGACCAGGTCGGTCGCCCCCTGTGGCCCGCCCCCCTCAATCAAGCATTTTATTGTTTGGGAGGAAGTGGGCTGGAAAACCAGGTGGACTTAATCAGGGACATGTAGACAAGAGTACATGGCCAGGGACTAGGTGCAGCTGTTAGGTCCATGAAAATCGATCCAACTCGTTGCCAATGGGGTGTTCATGGACCATGTCAGGACGGACTGAGGCATATCCAGGCCTGGCCCAAATTTTAAAAAGGATCCATATCCGGCCTCAACACGGGCCATAAGCTCCTGGCCCTCATTCGGCCCACCTGAATCATGTCAGACCCAAACCTGCCCATCAAGTAATCGGGCCAGTCTTTCTATCAGTTGTTTTGGCACATAAAGTCTGTAAAACTACAAGGAATACTTATTTAGGTTAGGCCAGGCTTAGGAATACAAATGGGCCTCACCACTGATTTAACCATGAACCAAAATCTCACTGTTCAGAAGATGGGCCATCCAAATCGAAAAGGCCAAAATCAATTCTATTCTATTCAGAGTCCACTCAATAATCATCTTGAATCATGGATTATGGAACCATGTGATCAACATATGCAGAAGGAAAACGTACAAGGAAACAAGTTTCTTCCTCAATCAAAAATATACCAAACACATGAAACCAAAAAAGAGGGAAGGAAAAATGACTTCTTTCCCCTTCAAACACCTTTTAACTATAGCCACTATCATGGAACACCTGCTACCATTATTATTACCCAGAAATGCAAGAAAGAAACAAAAGAGAGAAGAGAAGGATAAGAGAAAAAATACTCTCTGTTTTTCTAAATCCTTTAACTTTTATTTAGAAGTACAAAGGGGGGGTTGTACAGGACCGGTAGTAGGTTACAGAAAAAGAATTAAAGAACAATGAACGTGCAGCAGGCTGAAGGTTGTTGAGGCAGAGTGGAATATATTAAAATAAATATAATATATACCCACTTGCTCAAAAGAATTGATCAGACAGATCATATACAAATACTGAATAAACTACACACAGATCTCAATGATGCCTCCCTTCCCCTCTTGCCACCCCCAGCCAGGTCCCCAGTGCCTATGACCCTTTTCAATTAAAACAAAATTAAAGATTGAAGAAAAAGATTAATTAATAATCGAGAAAAAGACCGGCCGATAACCCCCAAGAATTCAATGGTCATCATCGCGGCAGTGCCTCAATTTTAAGGCCTCTGCACAAAGAATCTGAGGTTTGAGAAGTTTCCCCCTCCTAAACGCACGCAAGCACTGTTAATCACTGATGATCCTGCAGTCAATTCCAGTTTGCTCTGTTGTTAGAAGCCTACTGCCAATTTGGTTAGCCATGTCATGACCTAGAGGATGCCCCCGGTGTGAAACCGCTGCCGGTTCTCTCGTTGTCCTCAGGCATTTGCCATGTTGACCCAAGAGCCCGCTCATCGGTAAGAAGTGATGGGCCTCTAACTTTAAGACGCTTCGGCCCAATATCAATGGTTGGCAGCTCCTTAACAGTCTTTCCTATGTCATTATCCCTTCCTCCCATTTGCTCTCTTGACTTCATCTTGATAACATCCTCCTTGGTCTGAATTATTTCTGTAACCGCTGGCGGTCTGAACTTGGTGGAGATAGTGGCAACTCCCCCACTCGACCTATGTTTTTGGGTTAAAATCTGAGTTTCACTAGAATGAGCTGCTGCTGCAGGAGGAACATGCCGGTCCGGCTTGTCAGGTGTGCAATCTGATGGAGGCAAGTAGCCATTTCTTCCATCTGGATGGAGTTTCTTCAACCGCTTAAGCACCTACAGAAAAATCATGCTTACGTCAATCATTTACTTAACCTTTCTGTTGTACACACAGAAAATCACGCCTAAAAGCGGGAGGGAATGATGGAGCATGAGAATACAGGCTGTCATAGACTAAGGAAAAGCAGTTTGATATCAATATATTATGCCTTATGCATCAGCACAACAAGACAGAAACACTTCCTCACATGATGACAATAGTTTTAAAAGATGATCAATGTGGCCAGAAGATAGAAAGGCATAAAATTCCATTGTGACTAAAGATGAAAGCCTGATGAGGCTAGCGATTTTGTCAAAACGTACACAATATCCAGAGTAAGGACACCACGACATCACAGGCCATGAAATGAGAGTTAAGATGTCACATTAAAGCTGGCACAAAACAAGTTGGAGTTGATTTCCAGGAACACCTATTTGTGGTGCAGGGGTAAAGACTTAATAGGGGAAGTGGGGAACTACTACCAGGTCCCAGGATCGATGTTCACGAGGACATAAGAAAGAAATAACACGTGAGGATCTTTTACCATTCAGTGATTTACCAAGATAGGGAAAAAAAAAAGCTATCTGAAAAAAAGGTACTCGAGTGAGAACATGGTGGGATAACATAGCAATCAGCAGTTTTTTTTTTTTTTTCCAACAGTGCAAGGTCATCGCAGAAGTTCCCACAGCTAAATTTTGGTCAGTTTTCTCCATAATACAGGAATCAAAATCATTACAGCTGATATACAGTTCCAAAGTGTAGGCAATCAGAGAATCCAACAGAGAACAGAACATTGCACATATAAAGTGCCAAAGTAACAGAAAGAATATCACCTTCGAGAAAACAATCAAATCAAGCATAATCCATCAGAGAGAGAAGGAAAAAAGTTATGGTGCATCAAACTATACCTGATGTTCAGGACCCTTAAAGTTTGCCATAGTGTCCGCTGTTCTTTTTTCTACTTTCACACTGGATCTACGCTTCACCCTAAATATTTCTTCTGAATCGGAATCGTCAGTGTCTTGATCAGAAGTTGAGCATCTGTTAGAAGATGGAGGGAGTTGTGAAGGTTCAACGGCACAGCTTGATACCTTTTGAAAACCTTCGGTTAAAATGATCGCTGCATTTTTAGCATTCACAGGCACCTGCAAAATAATAAAACAATGGAATTCATACTTCAAGGAACCAAAAAATTAATATAGGGAGGCTGTTCCTCCCATTAAGATATAAAAATCAGGTTCGAAGTTTTAGATTTAGAACTACAAAGCTTACATCGATCTGTAAAGAAAAGCTTTCATCACTTCCTAAACATGCAGCTGGTGCTGGAGGAGATGGAGTATCTGCTGGAGCATCAAATTTAATAAATTTTATTCCATTCTCCTGCGGTTGGTCATGTAGCTCCACTGTTGGTTCAGCATTATTTTCAAAGCTTATATCACAATATGAAATGTATTTGTCTCCTCCCGTGCATGGTAACAACTTAGTTTGCAAAGATGAGCCATCACTTTGCCCCATTCGCTGTTGAACCTCCTCTAATATCCCAAATTCCCGTTCAAACTTTTGGGATGCAGCTTCCATTTTGTGAAGGTCCTCACTCATAAAAAGAACACGATTTTGCCCGCATGGACAGTCACAAGCCTCAACCTCTGAAAATGTACAAAACCGAGATGCAATGGAACCAATCAGGAAAAACTTAGATCTATGACACTTAGACACAGCACCGATGAACAGACGAAGTGACAGTAAAACAGTGACAGATGCATATACCGTGGCGAAGGCAGATCGTTTGTCCATAGCAGCTGCACTTGATGTATGCCACATAACAGTCACGTTTGCAAATGCTGCACAATGCTCCCTCAGAAGTTGGAGAAATGCTAGTGCATGCTTTTGATTTCATGAGCAACCATCGTGCTCGATGCTGGAAGCGCATAAGTTGGGCAAAAGAAACCATTATGCAGCGCTCAGTTGCATCTGTGGACAGATGTCGAAGATCAGTGGAAGGACTTGACACTCTTTCAAAAATAAGCATCGCTTCTTTACAGAGAAGTTCCTCGTGAGGTAGAAGGGGCGTCCTGTTAAGAAGTGCATATCGTTGGCTAGCCATTGCTCCCAGTGGAAACCAATCACCAATAGCAAAATTCACCGCCTCACCACAATTAAAACCTAAAGTCATACAAAGATAGAAGATGGAATAAGTTTCACAAAATCTGGCATAGAAAAAGTTACTGAACAGGTAAAATAAGATGTAATTGTGTACACAACAATTCATAGGCATATGGGGAACAGAGACTAAAATGAGATATTTTCAAGCAAAAAGCATCTTACCATGGCTGAATCCAGCATGATATGCTCTAGGAAAAGTGATAACAAACTCCCCAGGTTTCTGTACAGCTTTATAGACAGGGACGCCATGTTCTAACAAAACATTTGGAGGGAACATAGTCGTCTTCCCCAAAAGTAAGTCAAATGCTGCATCATCCACTTCACTGGATAGAATTTCACGGGTATATACATGCTCTCGGACTACCTTTTCAAAGTCAGGAGCTGCATGACCAGGAACTCCATACCAACTTTTTGATGCTCCACAGTGTTGGTAATTGATGCTGCCAGATTACAGTGGAAACATATTCTCAAAACCAAGCACAATGGTTCATTTTAAAAATAAAAACGTTATAAAAAAATATTATTATCATTTAATAAAAGTTGTAGACTGCATAAACAGAATTCTAAGCATAAGAAAGGTCAATGAACACCAGAGAAGATTGATACATACCTGTACAAGTAATGATCTTCCACATGCCATGCAAACATACTGAACAACATTCCAATGTAAAGCATGGGATCTGTTACTCCCTGAAAGAATAATATTAATGATTATGATAATAAAGTAACCAAAATGCTCCAAGAATGAAGTGGTTTGTTTGTACAATTCAGAACAATCAGAAATTAAGATATAACATTACCGGTATTGGAGCCGTAAGCAAACGCAGTACAGACTTATGCAGCCTTGAAAACCTCTGAAATCACAAGACAAATATAAACAGTTAGTTGTAAAATGGACAATAAAAAAGTAAAAATTGATTGTATAATAGTTACAAATGTGTAAACATAACTACAGTATCTGTCCTAAAAGGAAACCGGAAAAAAAAAATCAATACTAGTCTTGTTTTCATACAAACTGTAGATTACAATAAGGAACAGTTTATCACAGAACAAATAAAAGATAAATGTGACAAGAATCTACACCTTCAAGTTCCATTTGCTTTTCCCAAGCTGGTCACTAGGAGAAGAGGAAAAGGCACTGCCATCAATATCGCATGCATACTCAACAGTTTCAGTCTTGCCACAAGCAATTTCATTCCAAAATTCCTCTTCCAAGTATTTCGCAGGAAGACATCCAGCACTCAAGTATCTTCGAGCAAAAACTTTGTTTGCCATTTTCTCAAAATCACGGAATGTATACTTCCTGAAAATCATGCCAATATTTACACACCATAGAAACTTGTAAGATATGTGAGAGAGAGAGAGAGAGAGAGAGAGAGAGAGAGAGAGAGAGAGAGCACACCTCCCACTCATGAAAAAGGTGACCCTATCATCTGTATCCCACTCAGAAAGCCGGAAAGGCTGTACTCTAGTCGTAAACTTGAAGCCAGCTTTCTCCTTCATCAATACAACGCCAGCAGGTACAGAAGCACTTAAAGGGGAAATAATCTTGCATATACCTATATAAGGTCATAGTTTTAATTTAGTAAAGTTTAGGTGTAAGAAACTGAGGAAAAAAGCACGTGGCATTAAACAAGGAGATTTTCCAAGCAGTTATATACAGAGTAGTTTAACTAAGTTATTTTCCTTGGAGCACAAAATATTGGAACAGATAGTGCGGTAACCACCAGAAAGAGCATATTGTAGAAATAGTTAATCACTACTAAACAGGTGCCGCAGACACATGTCTACATTAAGACAAAGATATGGTACTAATCGATTACTTACAATGACCGTTTAAATCAATTGTAAAGGCAATTGGTTACAGATTCCATTTGCTTCATTGCACTATATGATATTGACGAAATAAACAAAAAGTCATGCCCAACTAACTACAATTGTCAGAAACAACAAACACCACACAATTTCCCAAACCATATTTCTAGATATTTGTCTCCCAAAACCCAACTCATGATATACACTGCAGGAAACATTTACCATCTAGCCCATAGCATGAGTTGTACTTTTACTTCTATAAATCATACTCTGTTTGAACAGGTAGTAAAAAAATCTGAAAGGACTGAGTATTGGTTTCACTTTCAGTTGTCCTGAGTGAAATGAAATATCAACTACCTAAAATGTGTTTGGCTGGTAAGCATCACACCTCATGAAAGGCACTTAAATACATGGTCATAAGTTCAGCTTACATGAGGACCAAAAAAAAAAAAAGGAAAAAGAAGGAAAAGAAAGAAAAAGGTGAAAAGAATATCAACTGTAACATGCATTAATAAAGGAAAGATTTCCTAAATCATAGAGAGCAGTAATATGCATGAATTGAAGTGTTTCCTCAAATCTTGTTACATAGGCTACTTCAACAACCTTGGGAGAGCATAACACATGATAATTAGCAATGCAAAACAAAGATCTTCCACAATTCGGTAGTTTAGTGCGTCAAATACCTTTCTAACATCAACTCTATGAGAAAATTCTGGATCAAAGCAGTTGAGAATGCAATGCACGGAAGTGTAGATAACAAAAGTGAGCACTCCAAACCATTGAAATTATTGGACAAGAAAAGTATGAACAAAGAAAACTAGAGAGGAAATAAACGATGATTAAAGCGAACACATCCCATTTGGCATGCCACCCAAATAAAGAACTGATACTTTAAAAATCAAACTTAAGCTCTTTCTAGTTCAAAACATAACTTGAAATCTAACAAGAGGGGTCCTATAGAAAGGCATTCTAAGTATCTAGGCAGTGTCAATTTTGCAGCATCTTAAAGAAAAGCAAAATCAAGTTTGTTGGTATTTCAGAGAGAAGAATAGTTTAGGATACACATTCCAACAATGAAGTAAAATCACTTAAAGCAACAAACAGATTACCATATTTTGAAGCTACTGGAGCAATACGTTGCAGATAAACTAGGGGATCCTCAAATTCCTCCTTCGTGGGACTAAACACAGGACATTCTGGAATGTTTTCTATCCATCCTAAATCAGTTGTGTCAAATTTCTTAACCTTTCGTTTTGAAAAGATGTCCTTTGCACTTGAAGCACCACCACGCTGCGATACTGTTACTGTATGTTCATTTCCATGCAATCTTGTTCCACATGATGCTGAAGCTCTTAGAGCATCCCCTCCACTTCTATTCATCATGTTAACAACATCAACTTTCCCAGGCACAGTGCCCAAATTCATACGTTGGAGCCTTTTACGCTTCAAAATCTCAAGCGCATTCTTAGCCTCTCTAGACAAACAAACCCTTCCTTCCACCTGTTAAACAACAAGATAAGGAATTCAGCAGAATTCTGGTTTGCTTGGATGCATGTTACTCAAAGAAAATATATATACAGTCTGTCTGTCATTCAAATTGTCTATCCACACATGTAGTGGATCCGGTCCTGATCGTCTTCTCAAACAACCAGTTAGTGGGCGATGAATAAAAGTTATAATCATCCTTCGCAATAATCCTAATATGCACTTTTGGGTCATTCCAGAAATCTGAAATCACCAAATACATAGTCCACAGGAAGAAGTCCTCCAATCAGTAAACAGAGATCATTCTACAGCCCATCAAGGAAGGCGTAGCACAGATGAAATGTGGACATAGATAATGATATAACTTTATAATTAACTTTGAAACAACCAGTAGCACTGGATCATGTCCAGTAACTTCAGGACACACTTAAAATTGTATCCAATGGCTTCACAACACATACATGCACAGAATGCAATTTCAATGCTCAAATCTCTCAATATCTGTAGAAACTAGATTCTTCAAGTGCCCAGTGAGAGAGGATACCTAGAACTTACAAAAGCATGGAAGTCTATGTTTTGATTGTGTACATCTATTGCCCTGTAATTATCAATGAATTTTGCAGGAACACTTTCAGCCCTTTTTGTTTGGAATTTCACATCACAATGCTTTCTAAGAATCTTCCTTAGATATCACTTATTAGCCCCCCTAATTCCCAATTAATTGAGAGGTTTCAGAAAGTTTCCACATGTATTTTTAAGGAAAATATCTTTGTGCTTTTCCCCCAAAATAAAGAACCCCAAAATAGAAATATCTTATTATAGTAAAAAAAAAAAAACACTGTTTCAGTAGAGAAAAAAATAACAAAAAATTACTGTGTGCATATACTTGCACAAAGGCCATTACAATTTCCAAACTTCTAACAAAAAAAATAAAAAAAAAATCCAATCTTTGTTTCAAAGAACCCTGTGCCACTGATGGGATAGCAAATCCTTCACAATTTGCCTCCAATTTCCATTTCCACACTTCCATAACGAAAAGCCGACCCCAAAATTTCCAGTTACAGGTCCCCAAACAGGATTTCAGAAACAGGTAAAACAAAAGGAAAGTGATTTTTGCAGATCTGAGTTCTGCAACCGAATAAATTCAGACAGGAAGCTTCCAATCGGCCAACAGAGAGGAAAGATGTAATCTTTTCCCTTCTACTACCTAATAAATCACGAAAAAAGGCCATGTATGTAATGTATCATTATACTAAAAATACGCAGCATTTTAAAGACAAGAAATCTCTCTCCCAAGAAACGCGAAATTACAAAGATTCAAACATCAACGATTTGTTGATATTGTTCGTGTTTTCACAGAACATAAGGAATTCTCAGATCGCGATTCATGAGCCGTTCCATGTCGTCAAAATCTTTTCTTTTTTTTCGGATCAAACACAAAAGAAAGACAGAGAATCCAAAATCGCCTCAAATCGCAAAAAAGAAAATCCTATAAAACCATCCTAAAATGAGAAATAATCCAGATCCGAAAAAATCTAAAACAGGGAAAATCCAAAATATTTTATTTGGAAGTTCGATGATCATACCATTTCATAACGACCGTCTGTTCTCGAAACCTCCACCGTCTACCGAATCAAGCAAAAAAAAACCACCGAAATTCCTCCAAAACCGAACACCTACAAACCGATTCCCACCATTCAAGATCGAGAAACCGCCGTTTTCAACAAGCCGAAAAACCACATTGCCGTGTAGAGAACGAATCCGGCCGCGTCAGAAACGAAGATCCTAGCCTTCCTTCCAAAGCGAAGCAAAAAAAAAAAAAAAAACAGTCCGCGAAAAATCGAAGCTTTCGTGCTCGCGAAGCGAAGATAACGGTGAGAAACGACGCTACGAGGCTAGATGAGGCGGTTTACCGACGCGAAAAGGGAGGTATTCCGTTGGAATAAGGCCCGACGGAGGAACGGAGGAATAGTACAAAACCAGGAAACGGGACTTTGAAAACCGGAAAAAGGGTACGAGCGGTTTATTTATATATAAAACAAAAGCGGAGAGAGAGAGCGAGCGAACGCGGTAGTTGTAGGGGAGTTAAACCAAACCGCCCCGTTCCCACATCGAAACGCGTATTTCGGAACCCGTTCTGCACTTTTCCGTGACGGACCCGCAATTACTGAACTACCCTCGCTCTCACAGCCTTGTTACTCGGTAGATTGCGAGGGTATTTCGGTCATTTACTTTATTCGCTAGAGCATTTTTGTTTCTACCACGCTAAGTTTTATAGAATTTGTAACTAGGTCCTTGTAATTTGAGTATTAGCGAACATTTTTGCTTTTCCTATTTTAATACCTTCGACGAAGATTTTTTATCAACATTGGTAGATTTGTGTTGGATTTTTATAAAAATAGAAGCTTTCTCGTTATATTTATTAAATACAAAGGTGAGCATGCCATTATTTATGAAAATATAATTATTTTATCTGAAGTTCCAACGGTTTGTCTCTTTATAACTATCATTTATGCATGAAGCCTAGAAATGAGAAGTCATGCATAGATCGAGTCAATTATAATAAATTATAAGTATGGGTGTCGATTGTCATTATGATCAGCTTGGATTTAATGAAATGAGATCTTGTTGATTAAAAAAAATGAATTTTATGTAGTTGTTACCGCATCCTACTAAATAGGTTAGTAAAAGTAACATAAAGATCTTATTTTTCGGACAATGGATCACATCAAAAATATACATCTTCAAAATTTCATTTTTTTTTATAAAAGAAAGTGAAAAAAAAAACCCACTTTATCCACTAAGCCACAAAAAAATACTCACTTTTTACACAAAAAGTCAAAAATAAATTCTCCACCAATTCACTAAAAATAAAATATTTTTATAATTTTTTTATATTTTATTCACTATTGATTTGATATTTTACGTTAGTTTTAATTTATTAATAAGTTACTAAAGAGGCCTTAGTAAGTAAATAAACAAAAAGAAAACCCTTATTACTTCATTAACTTCTGATTTGAGACACATTGGCAGTTACTATTTCGGCCTCGACGAGGATCCAGTATCGCACGTGAAATTACCGAAACGTTTGCAGATTTTACATGGATTGACGAAAATGCCACGTTAGTTACGAAACCAACCTTTTACAATACAGTCAGAAAAGGCAAAGCCTTCAACGACGCATAAAGCCAAAAGACAGTTTCAATTTCTCGCGTGCGATTTCTCGCCGCACTATATCTGGACCATGCAAACAGGTGGACCACCCTGGTGGATGATCAGTGGGATAGATGGACGGTTGAGAATTACTCTTGATTGATCCATATTTGATCTGGACCTGTTGGAGACCCAAGGAGTGGATCTAGTCCCATGCTAATTACTAGAGTATTAGTTTTGGAATCTCTTCACCAATGTGGATTAGGTTTTTTTTATCAATGTATATTATTTTAAGTTTAATATTCTGTTAGTGCGATTATTAAATAAATAATGGTTGAATTAGTGTTGAAATGGGATATCCATGAGTGCAAGTTGTATAGTGAATGTGACTGATTGGGTTGATCATAGTGAAATATGCATGGTTGTGAGTGTCTAAATAGTGGTTGGAATAGTGTTAAAATGGGATCATATTAAGATGGTCAATTCATAATTAATGTGATGTTTAGATTAGTTAATGTTATAGTTTGGATTGATCACAATAAAATAGTGGTCAAATTTGTGTTGAAATGGGATTAAATGACTTTTGCTTTGTAGAATGCATGAGGGTTTAGATTGATCATACTGTTGGACCATAGAATCATCTCATGTGAGAATGTGATTTAAGACTTTCTTTGGACTCTTTTCTGTTTTATCTTTTATAACATCCCTGTAATCTTATTTCCTCTCCACTTTCATTGTAGAACTTAAAAATGAATCAAGTGTGGCCATTAGAGTAGGTTTTTTTCCTATTGCATTAATCAGACAATAGTTTCAACTGAGGTTACTATTCTAAAATAAGTCCGTTTTTAAAGGTATCAATCTCACTGGGAATCATCTGAAATGAATTCAATGAACCCGAGCTAGAAGAGAAAATTGATCACAATTTGACCCCGTTTTCTAATGAAACTGAAATCATTGAAAAATTCCATCATCGAAAAATTTTCATAAAATCAGAATTACAAATAAGTCCTTTTTTTTTATAGAAAATACTCTTTTTTTCATAAAATGGCATTTCAAATCAATATGGCTCCAAAATAAGAAATGTCCAACACAATTCCATAAATTCATTGATACCAATAATTTCATATTATCTTATCATATAATTAATCTAACACATTAATCAACAATAATTAACAACTAATCATGCTTAATTTTCAATTAAACATAATTAATTAAATAAAAAACACATTCCCAAAAATCATAATCTAACGTCTAAAGGCCTGTTGGATTGGTAACATTAACATGATAATAGAGCTCTTTCCAAAAAAAAAAAATGAAAAGAAAAATGAAAACAGGGCATGTTTGCCAACGAAAACCTCATATGTTGATATGCGTAATAAAAAAATAAAAAAAAAGGAAGATGGGTTTCGAACCCATGCACTGTTGTGACGGAACGTCACTTGTTCTGCACCGTCCGCCGTTTGATGTGGTTTTATTTCATGTGCAAATCACATGCGATTCATTCTACCATCCCCTCACATGTGAAAATTAAATATGAGTACGAAAATAATACCTTTTTACACATCAAAATTTCACACATGATGCATAATGACCTTAATTAAACATGAAGGTGTAGAAATAATTCACATATGAGTTATTTACATACGTAATGCTCTCAACCAAACAACCCCTAAAAGAATTGTATATGGATAACTCTTGACCTCTCATTGTTAACCATTACTCTGATAATTCAGCAGTTTTTGTCATCACCATTAATGATTTTATGCTCTTTCGGCTATTTCATTTAGCAGAATGACTTAAATTGAGGGCTGCATTTTCTGCTTGGATTTGATATTTGGACTGCACGTGCTCTTTTGGGATGAGGGTTTTCTCACGTCACACATAGAAGTTAGGGGCCTCGTTTATACTTTTGCCTGGGGCCACATATTGTCTTGAGACGGCCCTGATTAGTGTTGAAATGGGATAGCCATGAGTGCAAGTTGTATAGTGAATGTGAGAGATTGGGTGGATCATAGTGAAATATGCATGGTTGTGAGTGTCTAAATAGTGGTTGGAATAGTGTTAAAATGGGATCATATTAAGATGGTCAATTCATAATTAATGTGAGGTTTAGATTAGTTAATGTTATAGTTTGGATTGATCACAATAAAATAGTGGTCAAATTTGTGTTTGAAATGGGATTAAATGACTGTTCCTTTGTAGAATGCATGAGGGTTTAGATTGATCATACTGTTGGACCATAGAATCATCTCATGTGAGAATGTGATTTAATACTTTCTTTGGACTCTTTTCTGTTTTATCGTTTATAACATCCCTGTAATCTTATTTTCTCTCCACTTTCATTGGAGAACTTAAAAATGAATCAAGAGTGGCCATTAGAGTAGGTTTTTTTCCTATTGCATTAATCAGACAATAGTTTCAACTTCTCTTACTTTTTTTTATCTATCAAATGCTGGTCTCAGATGGGATCAATACAGTCTAGCTAGGATCCAAGTGCCTTTGTGCGATCCAGACAATCATGGTCACTAGTGACTAAGACTGCCTATTAATGCTATGAATCTCTGAATGATCTGTTTTAAAATTCTCATATCCCCTTTATAGCAATGTGAGGGAGCTGGATGCCCTTCCTGCAGTTGAACACACTCTCCTAGAGACCCACCCACATAATGGGCCCCATGATTTCCAACATCAACTGCTCATCGCTGTTTCAAAACATACAAAGAAATAGAAATAAAGGCATCCAAATATTGAATAGAACCAAAGGCACAATTCCCATCAGTACTTTCCCAATGAGAATATTTGAGTTGCTAGTTGTTGATGATAGCTTTTTGTCCCCCCAAAAAATTCTCTAACAAGACTCTGATGCATTCCATTTGGCTGGAAAGAGTCAATTGGAATAATTTAATTACTTAGAATTGGTAAAGAGAGCCGTTTTCTTTTACTTCTTTTGCTACAACTCACAAGCCATTAAAATAGCTGCCAACATATAATCTTTCCCTTTTTTCTTCTTTTTGCCATTTTTTTTCCAACTTGAACACTCTACTTTAACCAAATGTATCATGCCTTTTAATGATGCTCAAGTGCAAAAGCAAAATTCGATCGTTCAAAGAGATCTTATCAGCCTTCATGTGATGTTTAATAGTCACTGCTCAAATGTGAGACACGTTGAGGCTCTAACATCATAAAAAAAACTTCTCTCCAATGTAACCACTAATGGGCCTATAGGATTAAGGATCTCAAAGGCATAGAAAGTGAACTATGAAAATTCCCTCAGATATGAAAGTAATTGAGAGAGGAGAGACTCAGCATATCTTCCATTCCACACCATATATACATTTAAAAGAAAAACCCTAATGCACCTCATATGGCCAAGGATGTCAACGGCTCATCAAAGACTTGTTTGTGAAATGAATGCTCTACATATTTCTATCAGTACAGGTGAGAGGAATTCTGTATTTCCACCTCATGCTTAAGGTATCACAATCTTTATTCTCAAAGAAGATTAATTTAATTTTTTTTCTCTATTACAAGAAAATTAAGAAACATGGTACCAAGCAACAAAACAGTGGGTTGCATGGGCAATCGTAATATTTTCTCTTTAGTAGAATCATTTGCATTGCACAAATGCACTCAATCAACCTGGTTGTGCGACTACACTAATTCAAAATGAAAATGGAAAACACATAAATAGTGTTTTTCCCATTTTGAGTAAAGTGAAAATGCTTTTTTCACCTTTGAATTTGTGCTCTTTTGAGGATCTCTATAACCTACCTCCTAGGTTCGAATGGACTTCTCACATCTACATAAATTAAGTCCAAAATGTCAAAAGTTAACAAAAAAAAACTAGGAAAATTTTCCTCAAGTGTGAAAATATTTAAAGCCCCCTGTATTTGAAGGTCCAACACAAACAATATCCAAATTCCAGTCATGTGTGAAATACATTTGTGATGAGAGAGGGAGAGGGGGAGAGAGATTAGATTTAGTCAGCGCTGACTACCGACTATTTGACCATTGCCAGAACCATACATGAAGAGCTATAGCTATTGCGGCATTTTTGCATGGATAGTAAACGTCGGCCGTTGGCAGCCGACACGTATCTAAATCTCTGACTGGGACAGCAGCAGCGTACCACCACCAACTGGTGGTTACGACGATCACGGAAACAAAAGCTAAAAGCTCGAAATATCGCGATATTTTGTAGGCGTAGAATACGGCACGTAGCGTGCGTGAAGAAGGAACCGGCGCTTCTTATTACCGACTCGACGCGTGGTGACAAGTGCCAGAGAATGAAAAGAGAAAGAAGATGACACGTGGCGGATTGACAGGTTTTTTTTTTTTATTGTTTTACTGGGGTGCGGTAGAGGGGGAATAGCTGGCGGTTAGAGCAGGTATCACGCATTCACGCGGCCTGGCGTATGTTGTGGCAGGCATGGCCAGAATTTGTGGGCCCAGGGTATCTAGAGATCACGCGATCGAGGACATCATCTGATTTGGCCTGTCGAATGACTAATGACTAATGACTAATGAATTTTTTTTTTTTTAATTCAAAGACCCTATAGTTTCTCCGAAATAATAAAAGTCCTCTCTGTTCTTTTTTTTTCTAAGGATAATATCATTGCTCGTCTCTTGTTCTTGAATAACTTAAATGAGGGATGACATGTAAAATTTTAAAAATAGTTGGAAGACCTTAATTGTTAAAAAGAAATGAGGGACTTTTGGTGCAGTAGACATTTACGGTGATCTTCTCGATATTTTCTCAAAAAACAACTTAATCCTCTTTTTTTTTTTTTTTGGGTTTTTGACTGATATTATTTATAAAAAAAAAATCATATAACTTATTCCTCATTTTAGATAAAAGGATGATTTTACTCTTAAAAAGTAAGGCACCATAGTATAAACCTGAGGGCTATTTTCGCGATTATTAATATAGTCAAAGTCAAATAAAGTATTCATTTTTCAGATAAGATGTCACATCAAAAACACTTTAATTCAATACTCTCTTCATTTTTTTTAAAATAAAATAAAAAATCAAGGGGTTTTTACCGGAAAAGTCCCAAAATATGGGCATTTACCCGGTATAGTACTGGCCCAATTCTCATCACTAATTGGGTCTTCCCGCCAATTTCCTTTTTTTTTTATATGATATTCATAGCGACGATAGCGTCACTTGATACAATATTGAGTGACGATATCGTCACTTTGCGCAACCTTTAAATACTCGCGTCGTCCCCTGGTTTCAATCTTGTTCTACCCAATGGATCATAAAAATTCTTGTTTGGCTAGAAATGAAGCATGACTGGTCTATGGGCTTCTATTTTCGAGTGTAATCCGTCACTTTGATTCCATTTTTGTGGCTGTTGATCTTCATGAAAGAGGTTTGTACATTTATGTATATCTTTGCATGGTAACATGAAAAGAAATGAAGATAATGTATTTTTTTTTGTTGCTTTCCCTTTTACTCTTGGTGTCCATGATGTTAAAGATTGTCACGCACGTGAATGTTGTATTTTGAAAGTGAACATTCTTCTTCTGAACAAATGTTAGTCAATAAATCTACTCTGGCTCCAACTGATGTGTGAAAGTTTTATTTGATTTTTTGTATTCAAGTGTAATCCGTCATTTTCTTAACATTTCTGTGGCTGTTGATGTACATTTTGAAGGTTTGTGCATTTATGTCTATCTTTGCATAGTAACATGGGGAAAAATTGAATATAACGATCATTTGTGATGCCTTTTCATTTACTTTTGGTATCAATGAAGTTAGAGACTATCACACACACTTGTATGTTGTGTTTTTGAGTGTGAAACTGAGTGTTTGTATTGTTTGTAATCTTGCATATGTTTTTTATATTGTTTGTAACCCTAGACACTTTCAAAAATTGTGGACTGTAAGCTGTTCTAGGCCATAGATGCCCCTCCACTGTGTTACGTCTTTGGCCCTTTGCAAATATCACACTACTTTGGTCAATGAGGTGGTTGTCCCTATTTTCCGTACATGTTTGTACAAAAATAATGCCTAAATAATTATTTCTGTCTTGAAATAGGATGTCGGATGGTGAGTTGATTGTGATTTTTCATTATGACGGAGAATTTAAATTTGACATGATTCACCCGGTATACGAAGGCGGAAATCAGAAGATGAGGTCCATTCAAAAGTGACATAACATACTCCGAATTGATGAACATAGCTCTTCAAACTACACAGTGGGAAGAAAACTGTGAGAACATAAGCATACGTTATCTTCATCACAATGGGCACGTGTTTTCATTGGCTGCCATAGAGGATGATAGCGACATCAAGTGCATGTTAACACTTTCACAACACAATACAAATGGGATATTACTATACATCAGTAGAAGTTCGAATGGTTGTTCCAATAAGATAAGAGAACCTAGAAGGTACATAATATCTTTTTTTATGTATTTTATATATAATGCTTAATACTATTTCTAGTAGTCTAATGTAAATATTTCCATGTGTTTACCTTGAGCAGGTCATTTGAGATGGACATGCGTTCTTTACGAGGCAAACAAATTGATTATTCTGGGAGCAATCACAATGATAAGCGCAAAGTACCTTCCAGGGAAAGTCATGAAATTCCTACTGTCAATCTATGTGAAGACAATGACATTCATTTTTCAGCAGTCGAAGACATTGGTGGTAATGAATTTGCGAAAGAAAGTAGTTTTGTACTCATTGATCGTGTTGAGAAAGTTAACATGCCTGATGAAATAGAGTTTGTCAATGTTGAATCTGGGAACACGGGAACCAATCTTGCAGGGTTTTCAAAGGCAAGAGGCCAAAGACCTTCTATGTACAATGTTGGAGAACAAAGCTACCATAATCGGAAAGTTATATTCGAAGATGACATGGTCCCGGAAGAATTTGATATAGAGTTGGAACACAATACATCTCGGGAGATGTGGCTTGGGCGCGAATTCCCGAACCGTGATGATTTTAGGAGAACTATAGCGAAAATTGCAATATACAACAACTTCACTCTCCAGCACTTAAAGACACAACAATTCAAAGTCACTGCACGTTGCAAGGAAACTGACTGTCCATGGCGCATTCACGCATCCATGATTGAGAGTGGACCACGCTTCAAGGTTAGAACCTACAACCCAATCCATAAATGTTCAAAGCCATCCATGGGTACTGCACATCGTCAAACATCATCAGAACTTATTGCAGAGTACATCTTGGAAAAAGTGCGGTTAAATCACAACATTAGGCCAAAGGAAATAATGAATGACTATCAAATGGAGTTTGGTGTCACAATTTCTTATAGGAAGGCACACATGGCAAGGGAAATTGCACTGCGCATTGTTAGGGGCTCATATGAAGATTCTTTTAAGATCCTCCCTTTGTATTGTGAGGAGTTGAAATTGATGAACCCGGGTACTGTCACCAATATTGATACGTCAGACGACGACAGGTTCAGGAGATTTTTTTGGGCATTTGGTCCATGCATCCGGTCATTCACAACATCCCTTAGGCGAATGATTGCTGTTGATGGATCACATCTCCGTGGCAAGTACCCAGGAGTTCTAATGGTTGCCGTGACCCTCGATGGAAACCACAAGCTGTTCCCAATAGCTTTTGCGTTTGCGGAGGCAGAACGGCGCGACAGCTGGGAGTGGTTCCTCGCCAATCTGTCCTTCTCATTGGGAGAACCTACAGATTTGACAATTGTCTCCGATCGGCAGAAGGGCCTTGTTCCCGCGTTGGCAAATGTGATTCCAAGTGCACGTCATTCTTACTGTTGTCGTCATCTTGCGGAAAACATTAAGTCAACCTTCAAAGATCCGGCAATTGTGATGAAATTCTGGTGTGCTGCAAAGGCATACAGAGCATGTGAATATGAGGCGTTTATGGAAGACATCAGGGCTGTCAATCAAGATGCATATAATTATATAAACGGATTTGGCCGGCAGCATTGGGCAAATGCCTTTGTCGAAGGTCGACGATATGACATGCTTACAAGTAATGCCGCTGAGTGCACCAACAGTATGCTGAAAGATACTCGAGCTTTACCAATAGTCAAGCAAGTGGAAGAGATAAGAGCTAGATTGATGGAGTTCTTCCAAAAAAGACAAGCTGAAAACTGCTGCATTAACAGTCGCTTGACTCCATATGCTGAGAAGTTGCTAGGACATGAAACAGAAGAAGCCCGAAGGTTGCACGTACGCGTTGCCGGACTCGTTGAGTTTCAAGTTCAGTCTGCACAGTATGTGGACATTGTTCATCTAGATCGTCGAACTTGCACGTGTCGCAAGTGGGAAGTACTTGGGATACCGTGCTCACATGCAATCGCTTCAATGCGAGTGAGGAAATATAATCCATATGAATTTTGCGACAATTGGTATCTAACAAGTGCACTACATGCCACGTACAATGAGGTGATTCACGCCACTCGTGATAGCAAACAATGGGAGCATATTTCGAACGAAAGAGTTATCCCTCCTCTTGCAACTAAACAGCCCGGGAGACCAAAGAAGAATCGAATACGAACTGAGGATCGTTACAGGGAACGAAGGGTGTTCACATGCTCCAATTGCAACGAGAAAGGCCACAATCGTCAGAGCTGTCGAAATCCCCCGGCTCAACATCGACAGACTTAGTCTCAATTATTTCTGTGAACTGTCGCCAACACAATACTCTCTTTGTTTTTTTGTGAGAAATTGTGTTCATGACGATGGACCATAATCCTGTGCGACTATTGATGTTCATCTAGTAAAGAACATACTTTTTTGTTTTGTTTTCATGATGATGGACCATAATCCTGTGAGTTTGTTTATGTTCATGTGTAAAGAACATAATTTTTTTGGCCTTCACTTTCTGTAAGAATTATTTTGGAATATTGAAGTCAAAATATTACAAGTATGACATTTTTTCTTACAGATAACAGTGACGGTAGCGTAAAAAAAAAAGTAAATGCTTTCTGCCATGTATGATAAATACACCAAAAACAGAGTTAGTGACGCTAGCGTCACCTATATCAGGGAAGTCAGCACAGAAAGCCTTTAAATGTGACGCTAGCGTCACTTATGTCAGTCTATAACTGACAACAGAATGTAAAATTTTTGACGCTATCGTCACCGATGTCAGGCTATAATTGACAACAGAATGTAAACTAAGTGACGCTAGCGTCACTTATGTCAGGCTAAAACTGACAACAGAATGTAAACTTTGTGACGCTAGCGTCACTTATGTCAGGCTGTACCTGAAAACAGAATGTAAACTTTGTGACGCTAGCGTCACTATTATGTTACAGAACCACAAATGAGTGACGCTAGCGTCACTTGATACAGTGGAAAAAAAAAAAACCTGACATTAGTAGTTGTAAAATTCATTACAAATCTTACACACATTGTGACAACCTGTAGCATTCATTCCCATTAAAAATAATCGTTAAAATTGCCACAACAAAATGATAAACTGAAAGAACTCCATCTATAAAACAATACATTAAGCAACTCCATCTAACCTAAATGAAACTTATGGACATCAAAACTGATTTACATCAGTTGCAAAAAGTAAAGATGAAAATTTCCATGTTCTCGGACAATCATTGAGTAAGTGGATCAATCGGCAATCGATCGCTATTCAACTCCCAGCTTCGACCATAGATGTCTACAACGATCTTGCTTCTATAATACGATATATCAGTCGACGTGAATGCAATCGGTATACGGGCTGCAAGATGTTCTGCGTACGCTAGCGCGAAGACCCCGCAATCGTTGCCATTATCTTGATAAGGTATCTTCGTTTTCACAAGTAGTGTCCACACGCCAGTGTCGTACCAACCATAATTAGCATATTGATTGCCGAGGAAGTCAATCTGTTCATAGAAGATGTCAAAACTGATTAGATGAATTTAATAAAAGAAAATGCGAGATGATATACCACACTTCAACAACCACCATACACAAATTAATTATTGTACTGTGCTTACGAATTCTTTAGCCACATTAACAGTCGTCCTGTCAGACTTCAAGCTATTGTAATACTCCCATCGTCTTTCTTCATTAAATCCTACGAGCAAACTGAAATGATGTTGATGCCACAATACGAACACCATCAACCGCTTTTCCTTTGCTTCCCAAACCCTCATCCCATCTTTACCCCAACAGTTATCTTGCAATGCCTTTGTGTTTTTGGACTGCCACCAACTCTGTGGACGCGAAGAACAATATAATTAATGCAGACATATGATCACTGAGGAAAATGAGACATTGTAGTAGAGAAGGTTGAAAATACATCGCCAACAATAAGCACTTACACAGATACTTGGATCGTAAAAATAAACATCCGGATATCGGACTTTTAGAACCTCAAACCACCAATACATGATGTTTGTGTCTAGCCAAGTGCCATCATCGAGCACTTTTTTCAAGGATCCAGCGGAAACCATTGTGCAGTATATATCAAGCTCATCCCGCCTGCAAATATCATAAGAACATACAAAATTCGTGGTTACTTTTCCCGGTACTCTTGAAGACTAATAAGGTATCTGAGTTTATTTATGGCGTTAAGATCACAAATTAATATTACTTTTCTTTGTAGAATCCAAGGAACCCCTCCAGTAGCGTCAACTCTTCCTCCGTCAAAGCGTATGCCGACCGCACCAGCTGATGGTCATAATCCTCGAAATAACGAGGGATCTTCCTCTCACGATGCAATCTCTTTATACGCCATATCAATGTGTTGATATCAGACTTCGGTGTGTGCATCACTATTTGCAGAGAGGGACTTGCACCAGCTGGAGTAGTCAACACATCGTCTAAATGTGGCACGACGGGCGATGCGAAACTAGCTGCTGGAGGGTCATCATCATGTATTGGCTCATTATCATGTATTGGCTCATCATCATGTATTGTCTCAATATCGATTCTTTTCCCTTCCGAATATTGTAGTCTCCTAGCAGTCGGCGACAAGTTTTGTCGCTCTCTACGCTTTGGGACTGCCCTTTTCCTTGATAATGCTGACGAACCCTGCATTGACCAAAAAAATGCCAAAAAATTAAACAAAGAAGAAGCTTGGTGGAATTAAGAAAGCACATGGGACAATTACCTCCTTATCATCATCCACCTCCTTATCATCAGCCGACTGAGAGGTAGATGCAGATTCTGTTCCAAACCCTTCGAAAGCGGTAGCGAATGCATCTCTAAAGCTTTTGATCTTCTTCCGCAATCGGGTTGTAAAATCTCCCAATTTAATCTTCTTACGATCAGCACGCAAGGATGACCGTTCCACATACTCCAAAAAATGAAACACCTGATACAAACATCAAGGAAGACATGTCAATTTGTTAAATTGTAACAGCAACGGTTTTTAAATTAAATTGAAATACGTATATAATGATTGGATGCTCACATGTTTTCTTGTAGCATCATCCTTTAAATGCTCTGATCCCTTGCTGACTTTCTCCTCTACCACATTCTGAGGACTTGCTGTTTCTTTGATCGGTGACCCCCGTCCTTCACCATGGGCACCACATACTACCTCCATGATAGTGTTCAAGCCATACCATAAAAGATAATCATCACTATGGG
Organism: Litsea cubeba; assembly: GCA_012931725.1. Classification (NCBI taxonomy): domain Eukaryota; kingdom Viridiplantae; phylum Streptophyta; class Magnoliopsida; order Laurales; family Lauraceae; genus Litsea; species Litsea cubeba. The sequence continues at coordinate 5,107,093 of CM022946.1, read as the reverse complement.
TTTTGCTAGAGTCCTTCTTCCCGGAGAGTACAGATTTATGCCTTGATTCCCATAAGTTGAAAACATCTGGATGATTTTGACTATAATCAATTACACATCGCTCTATGCGCTCGTTCCGCTTGAATGGCACCTCGAATGGTGGGGGAACTGATTGTTTCATGCCAAATTGCTTGGTCACACGATTTGGATTATGCCTCTCGAACACCCAATAATGAATGAGGACTGTGCATGATGTAAACAATTTCTTGTCCCCTTTTGGCACACTTTGGAGCACTTTTTTTGGCATCTCCTTGTATGGTTGCCATAAGAACTACACAGAGAATAAAACCATTAGCAACCTCTATAATTAAACTAAAGGTTATGAGACAAATGACGAAATAACACTCATAGTAAATGAGTACCCCTTCTTCCTTCAGACCGTTGATTTGAACCCGTATTTCCTTCATGTTTGTTAACTTCTTGTTATCTTTAAGTCTTTTCTCCCATGTCTTAAACAATGGAAATTGAAGATCATCCTGCCAACTAGGATCAGGCTTAGGGCACCTCCCAATAGCCATCCTAGAGTATGCCCATATCTACAAGTAAGAAACAACAAAGACACCAAAAAAGTCATGTAAATTGCAAGAGAGTCATGAACATTATCATTATGTTGACCAGATTAAAAAAGAATAACCTGTATCAGCTGTAGAGGGCCTGTTAGGGTCTTGAGCAGTGTAAGTTTACCACTTTCTTTTTTCTCCTCAACTTCCCCTCCCTCTTCACTCTCCTCTTCAGCTCTCAATAGCCTAGTAGCCCTTGAAAGCATTCTGTACAAACTTGCAAGGCAAGCTGGACCCCATGCATAGGGCTTGAACTCCCTAAAGAGCTCTAACTGCCACGCTGGTCCCCTTGCACCAGAAGAGTTAGCAAAGATCTGTCCAGACACGAGGAAAAATAAATATGCTCTGGTCCTGCATACATCACTCCTATGCTTGGAGGGCTTGAAATTCTTCTCCAACCATTTGAATTTTATTGTTAGCCCTATCGTGTCTTTTCCCGGATGTGGGGCAAGGCCTAGCAACTCTTTACAGACTTCCGGGACGAATGCATTATTGAAGGTTCTTCCCGTTACCGGTTCACCATCAATAGGGAGTCCATAGATATAAGCAACGTCCTCCAAAGTGATCGTTGCCTCACCCGTTGGTAGGTGAAACGTATTAGTCTCGGGCCTCCATCTTTCAACTAACCCGGATATTAGGGCATGGTCTATCCTCATATAGTCTATCTCTGACAAATATGATAGACCAGCATCCCTCACATGCTCCTTTTGTTTTTCATTCAAAACCCATATCTTCTTGTCGGGGTTGGTATTGATGCACCTGTAAGATCCAGGTTCAGCCCCATTTAATATTGCTTTTGAGACATGTTGATCTTGATCATACAACAACTCCCCCTCATCATCAGAAGACGTGTCTTTCGCCATCTGTTCAGTTCAAAGGCATGTAACAGTGAGCATATACAAGTATGAATTGAGGAGAGGATAAAATCAGCCACATTCATAAACGGAAATATACTAAAGAGTTATTGTATGATCATTAGAAAAATAAGACGACAATTAGTAGTATAATTCTACTCAACATAAACTCATAAAATATAATTAGTATTTTCCACAAATCAGGAGCAATCAAAATTTACCGAATTAAGAAAAATGCTCTCATACTGCTTATGATTGTTCTTGTTAGCAACCTGTTACACTTCGGCTTTCCCTTTGTATCTTTTTTTTTTTTTTTTTTTTTAGAATTAACAATGTTTTTAATGCAACAATGAACTGTACAAAGAGACAGTCCATCACTGTCCATCAAGGGTTAGAAACATTGGGTTGACCTGAAACTTCATATTTGGAGATTTCCATCCACCACTGTCCCATGATCTGCATGGTCCGGTTGGGGCCAAGCAGCTGGTATGCATAGTAAGCCATGCACTCCGGATGCATGAGCATTTCCTCTGTATAAACCAATAGGCAATGATGCTATCATATTAGTGAGCATGTCTGTGGTGAAATAGTTTCAACACTGTGGTTCCCTCCCCCAACCACCTATGAATAGAGTAATTCTAAAACAGGGGTCATTATAGATAGTGTTATGGCCATTTTTGCTTATCATTGTTATCATCAAGTCCCACAATGTTCTTAACTGGTTTCTTCTTAAGTGGTTTCTTAATCTTATTAAATTGCCCTAATATCTAAACTTATCTTCTACCACCGTCTCATCTCATCTCATCTAGGTCTATATAGTGAGGGCAAATGATTCATGGAAGCCTTCATTTACCTATTAAAACCATTTCTCTTCCATGTTTAGTAAAAATGGTTAAGATAACTATCTTATTTATTTACAAATCTCGTTGATGAAAATGAATCTAAAAAATAAAAAACCTCTACTTTAATTATTAATAAAAGCCAATGTTAGGATAGAACAAATAACCTTCTCTATTGAAGGTGAAGTCAAGTCTTAGTATTGCTTCCAATACCATTTTATTTTCTTTTTTTGCACAATGAACGTAGAGGAGGTGTAAATTCCCTAACTAATGAAAATGGTAGAAGGTAGTATCTCTTTTGAGATAATCATAAGTTGAAACCTACATTGTCCCATTTCATCGAACATTAACTGTGCGTGAGAGCAAACAATGTGAAAAAGAGAAAATGATATAACCAGAAATACATGATGGCTTACAAGAACAAAACAAATGAAGAATGGAGAGTCCAAACAAACATTATGCTTGAAAAAACAAAGGATGATGGATTATACCATACACAGCGGATCAAGAACTCGAAATACACTTAATAATCCGGAAATATTGTGCGGAAACGGGGCTAAAAATACATACCTTCACGTGGATGTATCAAGGATGATGGATGATAGAGAAGGAAGAAGTATGGAGCAGCGCCGTCGTCGTTCTGAAGAAGGAGCAGAAGTTACAAATGGTGAAAATGGTGAAAATGGGGACGGGTGGGTTAAATAGGTATAGCGATGGACGACGCTAGCGTCACTTTAATCAGGGCTTAGTGACGCTAGCGTCACTCACCCCAGATATCAAAAAAAAATACAAAAACGCACTAACGGACTTCGTTAGTGTCCACAATTTGGCTGGGACCCAGCAGGATAAATGCCTAAATTTTGGGATTTTTCCAGTAAAATCCCCAAAAATCAATCACCTTTATTCGCTAAAATTATAAAAAAAAAACTCTTAACATTTCTATACAACCAGTAAAAAAGATTCCATAATAAATAATTAAAAATAAAATACCATTATAACCCACTTATATTTTACTCTTTCTTCAAAATCAATATTGACACTATTAGTAATAGGGCTGATCAACCGGATTTCCGGTCCGGTTTTCGGACCGAACCGGTTTCCATTTTTTTTTTCATTTTCACCTCACATCTAAAAAGTGGGCAAATGCAAATAAATGAATGATGGATTTTACAAATGGGTGCTGGGCTCGTGCCTCATGGGCTCATCAATATGAAAAAAAAATTTATTATTTTAAGAAATCCAGTCCGGTCAGGTCTAGACCGGACCACAAAAGGCCTGGACCGGATTTGGACCACTAAGACCGCAAATCCGGTTCGGTTTTGTGGTCCGGTCCGGTCTACGGTCCGGTTCTATGCGGTCCTAATAATAGAGTTGTCAAACTAAACCTAAAGGAACAGAAATTAATCACAAGACATGTGTGTAGACTCGTAGCATAATTTTGCTTGTTTCGATATTACATATTTTTCTAATATAGATCCAAGCCTTTCTTTTCATCATCAAGTCTCCCTTGACCTTGATGAATCCAAGCGGGCCACACTGAAAGTAACCGGAGTTTGTAAAATTTGCTGAGCTTAAATAAATGACATTTCATTGATTTATACATAAAAACTAAATAACATATGTAACACCATCAGACAGTTGAGGGGCCTTTATGAGGTTGTCCTAAAGCATAGGGGGGCTTTTTCTTTGTTTTTTATATTCTTCATGTGCATTGATGGGGGTGTGCATGTGGTACGCGGAGGGAAGGTGGGATTGAGAAATTAATGAGAATAGATGAGGATGGAAAGTGGTACTTTTTTCTTAATTTTTCAGTTTTCTGTGATTTTCAGTCAGCCAATGGAGTCTCGAGGCGGCTTTCAGACTCTGACTTGGCTCACGGTTTTGATTTTGACATTTGCAATGTTAAGGCTCGGCTTATGGCTTCAGTCTATTGCCAATTTGCCATTATATGTAATGTATGTATGTAGACCTTTCTTTGAGAGTTCGACAGAAAATAAGAGAAAAGTCACCTCTTCTCATTGTCTTCGCATTATATATAGAAAAATATTCAAGTGCATCATTTCTCACTATTTTGGTGAAGGACACCCCTTTTTGGGAAGTGTCAAGTATAAAAAGGGGAGTACGACCTTTTGGTGTGGCTCACCTTATCATCAAATCCAAATGGGGCACAAACACTTAGCCCTTGATAGTTATCGATCATTCTATTTTATTCATTTCTTTTCTTTACTACACTCATATGAATAAACCAAACCAAACCAAACCAAACCAAACCAAGCCTTTTCCCACTAGGTGGGGTCGGCTATATGGATTTGACGACGCCAATCAAATCTGTTTAGGACCATGTCCTCCATTAGATCCATGTAGGCAAGATCATGTTTAATAGTTTCTTTCCAACTTCTCTTGGGTCTCCCTCTCCCTCTCCTACTCTTGGCAAACTCCATGCTTTCACACGTTTTAACAGGTGCCTCTTTTCTTTACTACACTCATATGAATGAATTGGTTTATTGAATTGACCCTCAATCTTTTTTTTTTTTTAAATGTTAAACTTGTAGGTCATAGATGAATTATTTATGACGATATAATAGATCTCAAATTTTAGGAAAAAATTATGTACGGTAACCTACAGTACATGATTTCTCCCCCTTATTATAAAGTTGGTCATTTTACCCAAATGTTCTCCGTACAGTCCGTACCACTGCACTGACCAGAAGTTTTTTTTTTTTTTTTTTTTTTTTTTTGTCGATATCATAACAAATGTTGCGATATCACAATTTAAGTTGTGATACCGCAAGTTTTTTAGTTGCGATATCGCAATTTATGTTATGATATCGTAATTTTTATTACGATAGCACAACTCGAAAAGCCATTTTCATTCGTTTATCCCTCCCTGTTTAACTATTCCTAATTTTCACCTGCGGTAACTCTCTCTCCTAGCTGAATTTCACCATCCTCCATCAAAAAGCCATTTTCATCCATCTATCCCCCTACCCCCCCACACACACACACACACACACATATATATATATATATATATATAAAAAGGAGCATTCCAATTTTGTGGAATAATAGAGCATGATACAGTTGTAAAATATTAACTTTTCATCTAATAAATATTACCATTCGTTGATAACTATTAAAGAAACTAAACCATGTAATCGTTTGCTTACATATATAGCATTAAAAAAATCATTAGCAGTTTAAGATAATGATCAAAATGATGTCTATAATGCCACAATAAGATGAAAAGCTTAAAAGAATATGTGGACATTATGAGTTTGTGCTGGGGCCCACCATAGGACGGGATGAACAAGACATCCCACATTGCTTTTTGCAACTGGACGTCCAAGCCAAATCCAGTTGTTGGTAATTTATGATATGAGAATAAGGAGATTTTTTTTAATATATCAACAACAGGATGTTCATAAAAAAATAAGGCTCCACAAGTCCCACCTAAGGTCGCTATTAATATTTACACAAAATATTTCAAATATTTCTACAAGTGGAATTCTTTGTATTCTAACTTTTTTTCAAAAGATACAAAAGAAGAAAAAAATAATACAATAAATAAGAGAAAAATACATAAAAGGTGGGAAATATGGAATGAATACCTTAAACAAAGATGTGGCAGGAGATTCAATTGCTATATATGATAGTGGCCTAAGGTTGACATGCAGAGAATGTGGCAGGAGATCACTTGTTATATATTGTAGGAGATCACTTGTTATGTGACAGGAGCTACACTTGCATAGCATGGAAGCAAAGAACCCATGTCAGAGACAAAAGCAACGGAACAAAAAGAAATTATAAACAGAAATGCATTCGCTGACTTTTAACCTATCGTTTTTTGCGATATCACAACAAAAGTTGCGATATTGCAACTAAAAAACTTGCGGTATCGCAATTTAAATTGTGATATCGCAACATTTGTAGTGATATCGCAAAAAATAAAAAGGCCTTTGGTATGCACAGCGGTACGGACTGTACGGAGAACGTCTGGGTAAAATGGTCAACTTTGGTAACAAATGGGAGAAATCATGTACTGTAAGTTACCGTAGAGAAATTTTCCCCAAATTTTATGCAAAGGCAGGATTCATTCAAATCTTTTAATTACTGCGTCTGTTGGATTGGGACTTGGATAGCGTGATTGTGAGATATGTATTGTCCTATAATTTAATAAAATAAAATTCTATAATAATCCAAAGCAATCCCAAATTTTGAAAGTACTATGACATTTTTCAAGATGTTAAGTTTCTGAAAACAATATTGTTGGCAATGTTGATACATCAATAAGTTAAGAAGCAGTATACTAAACTGTGCTAAGCACGGGCATGCATAAAAATGAATTAAAATTAAATTCAAATAATATATAATCATCCTCAAAACACTTACTGATATAAAACAACAGAAAAAAGGATTATGCAAACAGTATGTGGTGTAGAAATAGAGGAAGAGAAGTTGGGTGAAATGGAAAGGGGAGCATATACAGAGTAAGTGTCTATGAGATTTGGAATGAGAACTGAAGTGATTGAAAAGAGAAGAATAGAAAGTGAGAAGACGTAGAGTAGTGGTTGCATGTGGAAGTAGGGGGATAATGTGGGTTAGTTAAAGAGAAGGTATATAACTCCCGATCAAAATCAATGGTTACAGTCAAAATTAGATTTAAAAGGCCTGACTTTAATATAGTATAATGGGCTTAAGAATCCCATAGTCCCTCCCATGTTAAGCGAAAACTTCGTGGCAAAAATGGGTTGGTTTGAACCCTGCCAAACTTTAGGCTTCTTTGTGCTGGGGTTGATTGACATTTTCTTGTTGCATTTATTTCGACCACAATCAATTCCAAAGAGTAAGTCACTTTGAGTGAGAGTTTTTTTTTTTTTTCACTTAGGCTTATATAAAGTGAGCTGAGTCATGCGAATTAATGCATTGGATCAAACAAAGGTAAGTTCTATACACTAACTCGTCAAGAGGATGATTGTTCTCATTTACTTAAGAAAGAGGATGACTATTCTCTAAATTTAGTAGAGTCTACATTTGATTTTTCTCTCTAATTAATAAATGATTGCCGGAATAGTCTCTTTCTTCATTTGTTTTATTTTGAGTATCTCATCACTTGTAACCATGTAACATGTATCTTGTACCAATAAATCAGATACAAATGTGAGTTGTTGACCAGTACTGCTCAAACACTTTTCTTCTTTTATTAAGTACGATATAACTATCTACTCACTCCAGACTATATCTGCAAGGTATGGTAAAAATCAATTTAACTTAATATGTATAATTTCATTTTAAAACAAATTAACTCTATACTTTAATTTTGGATTAGATTCATTTTTTTTATGTACTAGAGACCCATCCTTGGGAGATAATTACCTCAATAAGAAACTTTGTCATGTAGAGTTCTTGCTGTTCAGAACTTTGAAGGTGATAGGCAGGGGCTCCCAACCAACTAGGCCAACCCTTGTTTTCAAATCCAAAGATCTTAAACTATTATTAATAGTGGCGGATCCAAGATTTTCCTTTGAGGGGTGCGGATCTTAATAGGTAGTTTGGTTTTGGGGGCAAACCGAGGATTCTCATATGAGTTTTTAATGTGAGCCCATAATTTTTATTGCATTTTTAAAAATGGATCCATAATTCTCATATAGGTTTTGGAAGCGCACCACAGTCCGACGGGTGCGACCACACCCACGTGCCTCTACATGGGTCCGCCCCTCATAATTAGATAACCATTTTAGCATAATTGGTACTCAATGCATCCATTTAATTATTAAAATAGGATATGTGGGGGCGTCGGCCGGACTTAAAGGTGACACTAATTAAAAGCATCATCTTAAAACTAGGCCGAGTCAACTAGAACTCAGCCATGATTGAATCGGGTCCTCACTCCCTACCTAACTCCACCGAGTCTTAATCACCTTATTCTCTCTCTCTCTCTTCTAACACCTTACACACAAACCAAAAAAAGAAAAAAAAAAAAAGCCCCTAACTATTATTTTTGGTCATGTCACAAGATACTGATATGCAGAAAAGATTAACTTCACCAGTCATTACATACATTTCATCTAGGGTGATGAATTTCTAACACCCATCAATTAGCAGCTAGATAATGACAATTGTTTCATATGCAGTTAGCCCAAAAACCCTTCTTTTGTTTTCATAAAGCAAATCATTAAATACAAAGAATCATGACTCTTTATCTTTTACCATGAATAAAGTGCCAAGAACAATAAAATTTCTTCATTGATGCTTTCTATGAAGTCAAGTGTACCACCCAACCAATATCAACTAGATAAGAAGGCGAATGAAAAATAGCCATGTTAGTTAACTTACCTTTTTCAGACACCAAACGGTGCCTAACTCTCATAAATAACAATTAAAGTATTGCTATTTCGTCCAAAGAGACAAAAAAAACCTCTCATATATTTGTGCTTTGTTAAGTTAGGTGCAGTTGACTGCACTCCAAGTTTGGATTTCATCCACAAATGAGTAACTGCCTCTTCTCTACCAGGCAAAAACCAAAATCAGGACCATCTGGAAAAAGTTGTTCTGTTTTTGTTCCCAAGGAAATATCTAAAAGAGTTTCAACTACTAGAGTATGTTGGATATAATTGGGTAGAAAAGTTAGGCTTGTGTTTTTTATTCCTATTTCTTAGGACTTGGTACGTACCCTTAATTAGCATGGGATTTCAGAGAAGAAGAATGCTTTCATACTGTTGTCGACATGGATTTCTAGTGCTGCCCTTAATTAAGAGCCAATTTATTTGGATGAAATTAAATATACAAGAACTAATGATCAAATGTGCACCAAGAAAAGTTCGTTAAAGAGGTGAGGGACAAGGTACGTAGCTAGAGATATAAATGAGATCTTGGCTTCTTATTTAAACTCTAAATTACTATGATGATGGTTGGGTATTCATTTTTCATCTTCCATTGATTTACTTTCATTATTGTCATTTTTTTATATATATTCACTGTTGTTTCTTCATTTTTAACTACTTTTAGATTTATAAGTCTTATAGTCTTAGACTTCGTAGGAACATGGATCAATTACATGAAAGGTAGGCACTAAGGAATTGAATACGTACATGTGAATTCAGGGTGATATGAGCTCCCTTGAACACAAATTAAATAAGCGGCAGAGGTTATAAGGTAGAGTTCGATGGATGTGGGACCTTGACTTATATAATTATTGAATTACTAGGGTGATAACTAGGTAAAAGGTATTTTATATTAATCGCCCCTTTGATTCAATTTCTATCTAAGGGAAGGATATTAAAGATCATTTTTGGACATTCACCTTGGATTCTTCATTTTCAATCACTTAAGAGATACAATTCTAGATATTCCATTACATCAAACAAAGAGTTTGCATTTAACTTAAAAAATGTCCAATAGCAGTGAGAACAGTGTCACCTCATGAAGATGTCGGCGAACAGGAGATTGACACTCCCAACTCGATCACCCCAAGAACGATTTGCAATTTTAAACCAATTAGACTCAAAAGCAGATAAAGTTGTAATTAGAAAAGTGTTAAACCTAGAAATTAGATATTTCCCACAAGAAAAGAAAGATTACGAGGAGATTACTTCATACCAACCAAATCCCAAAGGGAATAAAGCATTTTAATAGACCTATTGACCTGCATTTGCATTACACTTCTAGGCAAAGTTGTTAGCAATTCAATCATTCAAGTTTATCATGACAATGTCACCACTATATTATAATAACCAAATCTTAAAATACTCAAAGGAGCAAAAAACACCAGTAGGGAAGCAACAACAGCTACAACAACTACAACAAAGATATTATAAGAGCTAATATGAAATATAAAATACAAAAAGTTATATTGTATATACTTGTGGTACCAAAGGACCAAAGGACCAAGTGGGGTGATAAAAACACCAATAATAACAGTATTAAAAGTGATTAATCAATGTACCATAATATATATATATATATATATAACTGAAAAGAGCAGTTATTACTTTCATTGGTGAGGCGCAGCAGCCATTCTCACTTAGTTATCCATGGATCGACCCTAGGCACCAACTTCCTCACTGGCTCGATGGGGTCCCAGGCCCGTTAGCTTGGGTACCAACAAAGAAAAGAAAAAGAATAAGAAAAAGGGCAGTTGTTACTCTTTAACTTATTTCATTAAGGTTATGTAGAATGTAAGCCTAAGTTCAATGTATTGTGGAAAGTGATAGAAGAATAATAGATTTATAAGGGGACCGTCCATCTCACCTTGGATTGGGGTCCTATGTTTTGATTAGTTGATTTGTTGCTAATAATGAATGGCATCTCCCCCGTCCATTTTTTAGAGATCTTATTTATATTTGGAGGAAAATTAGAGAAGAAATAAGGCCTGTACACTTCTACTGCATTTCCATATCTTTTCATGGTATTCCTACCCGTCTTTTGATGGAAGATCTTCATTTCTTAGTTAACTCCCGAATGAGTTTCATCTGGTCGCAAGTTGTGGGCCACTATTTTTTTTGCTTGACCTGGGTTGTGGATATCTCTTTTCGTTGATTTTTATGTTTTAATGGGGGTATACCCCATTGGAGGATTAATTTATCCTCATTCATGTAAAGTATGTTTTTCTTAAAGAAATTGAAAGACTCACTTATTTTAAAAAAAATAAAAAAAAATTGTTGTCATGGTTTCAATTGTCTTCTTTTCTATATTATAATGTATGTATATATATATATATATATATACACGGAGATGCTCCTTTGAGAGCATCTCTCACCTTATTATAAGAGATAAAGTGGTGGCCCTCACATCCATATCCAATGCCAACAACTTAAATGTGTGGGCCCCCACTTTATCTCTCATATTAAGGTGAGAGCATCTCTCATTAGAGTATTTCCCATATTATATAGATATATAGGGGCAAGCTCTCCTAAGCTGAAGCTTAGAATAAAATAAGCTGAAGTAAGCTCAATTGTGTGGTGGGGTCAACTTGGGGACCCACATAGGAATAGGGGTGTGGGAAATTTCAAGGACTCCTTGGAACCCTCCTTATATATAAAAGAATGCTTAGGTGCTCCCATTGTGCTGACACCCTTGCGGGGCTCATCTATGCCTTCATTATTCGTTCAACCCCACCCCTACCCCCACCCCCCTACCCCATAATGTGATAGTCCCATAAGTTTTTGACACCCATCAGAATGACATTAACACTTACATCCGACATTAAAAGAAAAAGGTGATTCCTTCTAAAACTGTTAGATTTGAAGCCATGGCCCAAAGGATTAAAACGATTGAACACATTTGAGAATCCGCAGATAGGTAGGTTCCATATAGATATTTCGATTCTCCAAACTTCATTATGATTGTTGTGTGGGCCTCATGAGGCAGGTGGCATCCGCATGGGACTCTGACTGATATAAATATATTTTTGATACAATGATGGAAGTGCTGATGTTACATGTCTCATGTAGCTTGTCCACCAACAGAGAGATGATTCTTTTCTCAACTTATCCATCTAACAATGAAAAAAATAGATCACCTAAGAAAGACCCAAAGATAGTGTATATTTTATTTCAGAAGTATAATCATGTGACTGCAGGCATATGGCCCACTTGGGTAAACACATGTGGCTACAACTAGCCTAAAGTCTCTCTGCCTTGACCTAGTCACTGAGATTGATATGGGGATACATGTCTATTCCTCTCCAAAAAAAATCATTTGAGAGCCTGCCGTTTGGACTAATATTCAAATGGTCTCTTTTTTTTTTATCTGTAAAAGGTCTTATATTTGGAAAGATTAAAAGTACAACAATACACACCTTTTGTTCTTTAAAACACCAAATGGCTCCCTTCTTACATCTAAGCAGAGCTAAAATTTGAGGAATTCCTAAGATCAAAAGTGACATCTCTCGAAATTTAATTTTTAAGATTTTAATAATTAAATAAGAATTTTAAATGCTTCGTAAATTAAGTTTTTTAAACACATGAAATTCTGGTCGGAAATTCCTCCATAACAAACAGGCCCTAGAGGTTGAGCAGCCAGGGGAAAAGGAGAGTCCGGACTCTGCATAGGAGGCCTTACTATGAAAATAATGGATTTCCAAACAAGGTCTCCTTAATTGCAACGTTGTCATAGGGGAAAAATAGCAGTGGCCCACTTGCTACTTTGGCTTTTAGAATATAGAAAAAAGAGCAAAAAGATATCTTGTGTTTGATGGTATATTTTGGGAAATCCAATGATTGTGACAAGGAAAGAACAACTTTAGAATACCAAATTTTAACAATCCTTTTCCCAAAAACAAGGGACTAAGGGTCATTTTCAGGGAGTAACAAAGAAGATGATGATGACCCAAGGGCAAATTTGAGTGATTCTACACAGATGGCCATGGGTCAGGTCTTTTATTTCTTTTTCACTGAGATGCAAAAGGAATATTATCAGCATAAATTAAATGTAATGGGTCAGGTTAGATGGGTGAAATGGGTTAAGGGGTGAGTTTGGTGGTAGGTTTTGAGGTCGTGGGTGACTATGGGTTTTTATTTATTGACCTAAGTTAGGATTGACTGTACTCAATTAATGACTAATTAACATGTTAGGATTGACTGTACTCAATTAATGACTACTTAACATGTTAGGATTGACATTACTCCATTAATGACTAATTAACATGTTAGTAAGTCGAATGTATAAAACTTGTGTTCCATCAAACTTACCCATCACTAGACAGGCTTGATATTAAAGATTATAAATCTATAATGCATGAAATTGAATTAAGGGGGGTATGTTTCAGTTGGATCTAGTTCAAGTTTAGGCAGACTCATACCAGATCTGACCTGTTGCTATCCCTCACCACAACAATACAACCTAACATCGAATATTTTCTCATTAACTCCAAACAAAGTATATTTCAGTAAAAATGAAGACACTGGTCAAATAGATAGGAATGCTACATGTGACAAAAGCCTATGGCATAGATAGTGGAAGATGCTCATCTTTGGCTAATCAAATGAAGAGCCCATCCACACACCTATAAGAGTATTTATGAGGGCACTATGAGTGAAAAAATTATTGGAAATAAGGTGGGCCTCTAGGATAGGTTTAAAAAACTTTTGACCCACTTAATGTAGGGATCAACTATCCAAAAGGCTACCAATATGTCCAAGATGCAAACCCTCAATCTCATCTATCATTATCATTAATACAATCTATCTAGGAAATAGAAAATCAGTAACAAACATGCAACAAAGATCTATATCATACAAGAAAATAGATTATACCTTTGAAGCCTGGTTGTGCTCTAATGGAGAATTTGCTACTTTGTTTAATGACGAACTTTTTCGCGAATCAAATAGGTTTCACCAAAATCCAATGACCTTCCACACTATTACCCAAATCAGAATCTCTTTCTCAAGAAGATGGGTGAGATCTTCAAGATAAGACAATTAGGAACTTAAAGGAACTAGAAGAGGGAGAGAAGAGATGTGCAACACTTGCACAAAGGGGGCTGGGCGTGAATTCCAAGGTGGATGTCCAAGCTCCCTTTTATTTTCTATTTATAGTTTTTGCAAACTACTCTTACTAATTTAATTAGAAGTCTCACTTCTAAATTAATTAGTAACCTTCTTCTCTTTCTTAATTACAATAGAAGTCCCACTTCCATTAATAATTAGTAATATACTATTACCACTATTAGAAGTCTCACTTCAAATAGAAATAGTAACTTTCCTTTTAGAGTTCAACTAGAATTAGTATCCATCTGATGATTGGGCTAGCATGGGCACCACTAGGGATTCCTTAGAAAGTTGGCTCCAACTGGGACACGCGACCCCACATCTTATGTGCAATCTGGCTATACAGTTAATTGCAAATAATTTCACTATATAAATGCAATTGAACTCCAGTCTTACGAAATTACATAGAAGACCATAAACTTTCCTATTACCACAAGTAGGCCCCTCTATCAATATCCATGGATCAATTGGACCTGTCTTCCAAGCTAGATCCATATCTTATTATACTTGAGCCCTAATTAATTATAATGATCAATGGTACATTTTCAATTTACTCTTAATTGAAATTGGTGTACACTTACCAATGATAAATCCATTAATTGGCGCAAGGGGATATTAGAGATAGATTCCATCTTGATCATTGAATGTTCCCACAGATCTACTACGATGTACCCAAACCACCGAGGTGTTGACCTACAGTTGGCCTCACTCATTGGTGACTCAAAACAAATGAATGGATAGAAACTTGAGTTCATTAATGTCTCAGAATTGAGAGCTTACTGTTAGGGAATTATGAGAGCAGACCTTAATATAAAGACAGTATTTATAAGGTGCTTCTCATGGTCCTTCAATACATCAAATGTACCAGCACTATGATCCAGGATCTTTCATTCTAATGATCGAGACAAATCACACTATCTCATAGTGATCAAAATGCTGCAACCTTGTCAGTATGAGATGTCCAGTCCCATCACTGGTTGTATGATCCAGGATCTTTCATTATAATGATCGAAACAAATCACACTATCTCATAGTGATCAAAATGCTGCAACCTTGTCAGTATGAGATGTCCAGTCTCATCACTGGTTGTGAAGATATTCAAGTATAAGATTTATTATACATGTCTCCCGTATGTGAATCTCATCCATACACATGAATTACATCTAGTATACTTATGGACTCTAGTTCATCTCATGAATCATTATGTCATTCGTATTGGTTATGTGCAAGTATAATTAAATATTATTTATCTCATGAAATAGAAAGCATGAATATATTGATTAATAAAGAAATGAATTAATTTATTACATCATATGCTGGTATTGAGACCATAAAACTAACAAAAAGACGTTCAGATGTTAAAATTTTACAACTTCTCGAAGAATGGCATTGGGCTTGAATCCTTTATCGGAGAAAAGAAAATTTCTACAGGGCACTTTCCCATTTGACTTATCTGATTTTCATGCTTTTAGTTGTGTTTCATATTTTAATGGAGGCCCTTTTTACTTCCTTATCATGTCATTGTCCTTTATTTTCTGGCTTTTGCTATGTCAGGGATGAACATAAGGAACAAAAATATGCAGAAGAGGGGCCCACTGTAAAAGGTCTTTTTTACTAAAGAAATCCGAAAAGCCTTATTTAACACTCATTTCCTCATATATTGAAACCATCACAGGAACAATGTCCCCGGAAATGGGCTTCATGAAAACCTGATCAGTTTTCATAAGGGTGCATTTTGATGGGAAAAAAATAAACAATCGGAAGAAATTGTCTACCATTTAAATTTATTTTAGAAACAATCTTCTCAATGGCGGACCCAGGATTTTCATTTGAGTGTTGCGGGCAACGATTAAGTTAAGAAGTCAAATAATAAAACAGAAATTTTAAAGTATAATTTAAGGAGTTTTTCAAATCTCACCACACCCACGTCATTATACCTAGGTCCGCTGGTGAGTCTTCTCGCTGGTTTCTCGATCGGCTTTCTTCACATTTATAATACCCTAAGTTTGATGATAATTCCAAAACTTATATAGGCTAGGTGAATGGAAAGGCTTTGGGTTGAGTAACTTCGATGAGTTTACATGGAGTTTTTGGAAGGCTGTATCAGAATGGGTTGAACTGTTGAGCTTCAAGTTCAAATCCTCTATAGTGTACGTAAGCTTCTTTTAGCTAGACACTGTAAAAGCATTTGTGCAGTCTACATTTGAAATTTGAACTACTCAATATGACCCACCTTGTATCGATTTGAAGCTAAATCTCACTTCAATTGAAGTTGGTCCTATCAATAAATTGATCACGTACATCTACGACATTTGACTAAAAAAAATAAAGATTCAACTAAGGTTGGAGAGGAGAGGCAAATCATTTGGATTTCAGAAGTGGACTCAAATTATGTAAGAAATTTAGCTGAGAATCCTAGGGCCTCCCTTAAGAGGGTAAGGGTTTTCTGCCAATAATTGGAGCTATTGGACAATAAATCACAGACGAATTATTTGGATGGTGGCACAAACCATTTGAGAATTTCGTACTTTGGAAAAGACAAACATGAGAGTTTTGCTTTTCTTTTTCCTTGCCCATTAAACGAACTACAATGTGAACTATATGAGTGTCATTGTTTTCCTTTATAGTGGCAAACTGCCTAAATCATGGATCTCCTTTTGGATACGACTTCAAGTCTTGTATGACCTTCTGCCTAGGCTCCCCGACCGGAATATAAAAAAAACAAGAATCTTAGTTTGGATGGAATCTTCATTATTTCCCCCTTATCCAACCAGACAGAAGGGATGAAAATACTAGACTAATTAGGCATGGCCCAAGCTATAAAATAAGGAAAAATATCGATGATCAACTTGGTCAGGACTTGAATATTTCACCGCTTAACTTTGGAGTCTTTATCGGTTCCGAGGTCGCATGGGTTTAAAACGCATCATATTAAATTAAGATGAGGTTTAACTTATAAGGTCGGGGTCAATAGTTGGGTTTTTCCGATGTGGGGCTTTGACAAAGCCTCGTGGTGCCGGCCGAAGCACTCCACCCTTGCCCTCGTAGATTTCCCTTTTTTGGCTCACATGATCACTTGACTTACATTTTACCTCAAGGGAATATCTCGGCAGATTGAGGTCTCAAAATGATAATTTAAATATCTCAAATGTGATAAGTAAGAAAGTTTTCCTCACTAACCAAATGAGAAATAGGTTTGCGGATTAAATATCAGAATTAAATGAGTTTTGATAGCTGATTATTAACTTATTATAACTGTGAACTCTTCAATGATTTTTGTGCTTGCACAATGAAGGCACTCTCTGTTGCAACATTCAGGTTATACGTTCAATCCACTACCCGTATAAGAAAAACCTATATTTTCCTATAATTTTTTTTATCTTATGAATTCAACTTGGATGGCTAATAATCACTTATTATTAAATGTAATCCACAAGCCATGCATTGTTCATTAAATTGGTGAGTAACTCCACCAACATCCCATGCAAACGGCTAATGTGTGAGTAAATAGCCAATCGAATTCCCAACAACACAGGGCTTCCACATGTGTTGTAATGACCCATGAGTCTGCCTTGGGAATCACAACACAATCTCCTAAAAAAACAAGATAAAGGATAAGGCTTTAAAATGTCAGAGAAGACTCAAACTCGCTCACCCTCACCCCATAAATAAGACCTTTAGTGTCTTTAACCAGCCGAACTTAAGTCGAGAATCAACCTCTACAACTTTTATCGCACAACTTACATGCGGTTTTATCAACATAGAAATAGGACATGCTACAGATTTGGAGAGTCACTAGCCCACCAGGATGGTTCCTAGATTGGCCATCAATGGAAATCTAGGCCTAGTGATCACTTATAACCATCTAATTTGAAGTCAAGAATTGGAGGATTAATATAGAACTTGCATCCTCTATCTACATATTGACCTTCTATTTCATTGCTTAGATTAAACAACTGCACATGCAATGAACTTTAATTTAGCTGAATCGCAAAGAACTCTTATATTTGATAAAACTACTGGACTCTACAAATTCTACCAAAGTGTTCTATTTTAAAAGCAACAGCCTCCTGAAAATGTGAATGTCAAAAGCCTTGTGTGATTGACAATCCATGGGGATAGAGTTGACCTTTGTTAGGTGTGCATGACAATAGTGAGATAACGAACCTCACCCACCTTATCTTCAAGCACTGATAGGGGGAGACTAGAGAGGACCCATGACCTTCCTCAGGTCATGCATGGTGTAAAAGATGCCCTACCAACAACCTTTTTGGTTGGTTCTTCCAGCCCCACACTGCTGCAGTAGGATGGATTGTTCTGGCAGACTTTAATGTCAATGGTTCAAAAAACCTTCCATGGAAAGCATGACAAGGTGGTTTGACCTACTCGAATATCTTAATTGAACACTGGGACCCTCCTTAGAGTTGTCCTTGCAAAAAGATCTTCCAAAGGCATGGTTCTTAACCAATGCATGGATTTAGATTTTTTTTTTCAACTGTGGACATTTGGCCCATGCAAAAAATAGGCAAGGACCCAACCGGCTTGTGACAAGTAACAATATTTTCTGCCTTATCAATTCTTAGACAAGTCGGCCTGTGGGGCTCACTCATAGCATAATTTTTTTTATTTTAAAAGGTCTCCTACAGGGTGGAATCAGGAATTTTTTTAGGGGGGCCGGGGCAAAGTAAAAAAAAATCAATTAAAAAGTTATAAAATTTAATAATTAAATACATAATAGATAACACTCAAAAGTAAAATTACATTACTATTATTTAGAAAAATCAGTATCTTAAAAGTTGATGTCATAACCCTCGTCAACTAGCACTCAAAAGTAAAATTGTTAATTATTATTTTGGAACAAACAAACATGCCCACTATTATATATATATTTATTTATGAGCAAGACCCGTATTTAAAATCTAGACCATTTAAAAGGGTGGTCCCACTAGTTTTATCTCGTCAAAAGAATTTACTTCAATTGGATTTATTCTAACATAGACAACCACAATTAAAACATAACTTTTTTAGAATTGTTTTTCCTCTTTCCTTTCTTTTATATTCTTCCATCATTCTAATCTTTCTCCCCCAGAATCTCTGCTATGATTTTTTTCCTTTTTTAGAATTTTTTTTTCTCCTTCATTTCCTTTCTTTTCTTCCATCACTCTAATATTTGATTCCCAGAATCTGCTATTATTTTGTTATTTTTTTAGAATAAAAACTATATTGATAATTAATATTATAAGGAGGGGCCATCCATCATAATGTCGCAGGGCCAGAAAGCCCTTAAATAGGATTTCCAGAACTTTGGGGGGGGGGGGGGGGGGGGGGGGGGGGGGGGGGGGGGGGTCGCTGCAAACTCCAACACCCCTCAAATCTAAGCTGCACTGATCACTAGTGAATATATTTGAGTGTGAAGGCGCTCCAAACCCTCAATCTAGCTGCACGATCACGTGAATATTTGATGTGAGGGCTTATATAATGTAAGTCTGTGAGGGACCTAGGGACCGTGAGGTGCCGGCCTTGACGTCACCGCAGGCAGCTTGCCATTGACGCCGCGCGTGACGTGCGGATCGTGAGTGGTCCGCTCACGGTCACCATGCGTAAGGCCACTTAGAGAAAGAGTAGAACTCTACACGGAGCCTACATATTAAAAATCTAAGCCGTTGAATATGATTTCCCTCCCTCACAATTGGATATTCCTAAATCCTCCAGTCAAGCAATTGAAAACATGATCCCCTCACAATTGGATATCCATTAATTCTCCAGTCAATCAATTATAAATACGATCAACCCAACATTCATATATCATTAATAATATTTTTTTTAAAAGATCAATCTCATAGTAGAACCAACTCCTATTATGAAATAATTTTGAAGACATTCTTTACATTGGGCGGCTCGCTTTCATTTTGAGCCGCTCGGCTTTTCGGCTCAAGTCTTCACTATAGCCTAAAAGAATCCCAACTCAAATCTCTACACAACCTTCAAAGTTAAAAGTTGTCCCATTACTAATCTCGGACTGGGTCCCCCAAGAGTCGAGTGGGCCCACATGAGATAATCAAGTGCGCGACCACAGAAGCTTTTAAAGTCAAAATGGAAATGGAAATAAAAATGGTTTGGCTACTGTCCCAAACTACGCGCACACGGATCAGCTGTGAGTGTGACATGGTTCAGACACTGTGCCTTTGGAGGCTTGGACTGAGCCGAGCCCAGCCGAGCCCCCCAGCCGAGCCAATTGTCAAAGGCAAAGGGCAATGGTCAGCATTCAAGTTCAAAAGGAAGGAAGGGCAGGTCAGTCAACTACTCCTATTAGGAGTTTTATTAGAGTTGATAGAAAAACAATAGCGGCCATGGAAGCTTCCTCGTTACTGACCTTAAAATGAAAACGCCCACCATCTTTTACTCTGGTATGCATGTGTATACCTGTATGCATTACTCCTCTTCTTTTCATATTATATTTTACTTTATTGGAGTTCTTTTCACCAGTAAAATATAATAATCTAGTGCTTTGCTGCTGTCAATGTTTGGGAAATTGTACCGCAGCATTTCTAATTTTCTACAGTTCCAACATGTGCTAATTTGATGGTTGGTGTAATTTTTTTTTTTTTGGATTTTACTTTTTGTTGAATAAAGTTTCATAATAAATTTGTGATTTTGAAGATTTTAAAGTGTGACTATTTCCATAAAAAATCTAGGGATTTTGTCTGAATACTTGTCCTTAGATCTGATATTTATTCATTAATGGTCGAAGTTTAAGTATTTCTTATAGAGTTGTTTGTACGATATTTTAGAGCCCTTTGATATCGCACACATTGTATTATACAATATTTTAGAGCTAATAACAATATTTTAAAGCTATGTGATAATGCACACATGGTATTAAAAAGTGTTTATACAACCTCTATTAATGCGTGAAGGTTTTGGCACGAATGATTAGTTAAAGAAATTTAAGATGGTATCAACACAAGACTGTCTACACACAGAAAAATATGCACAATGCATATCGTTGACAAGAGAGCACCACTCTTTATATTATATATATATATATATATAATATTTTATATATGAGCAAGGCTCTCCTAAGCTCAAGCTTAGGAGAAAATTTCTTAAGCACATGTTTGTGGGGCCCACCTTTGGTCCATCCAAATGGACCAAACACATGAATCCTTTAAATTGCACATGTTCACCTAGTTTCGGTTAGATTTAAATTTACTGGACCGTTGGATTGACTATGTATCGATCAGAATGGACTATTGACCATTAAACTTTTGGACCCATATGAAGATGATAGAAATTACGGTCGGGGCTGACTTTTAGCAGAGAGGAAGATCCTAAAGAGTCCTTAAAATCCCTCTCACCCCATCCCCATATGGGTCCCCAAGTGGGCCCTACCACCACACTCTTGAGCTTAGAAAAGTTGACCCCTTTATATATATCACTTTTGATAACAGAACATTCAGGTATGAACCCTGATGAATTCACACTTGACCCATACATCCAAATATAGTCCAAAAAGGGGTCCAATTAATGAGAGTTGTATAAACATCCTTATCTATAATAGGGAGCTAAAGATGCTCTTCAAGGCTTCCATGAGGCATTTCTCCTCTTCTCTTTTACCACAGTTTTGTCTTCTCTCTTAGAATCTTCATAGTTTCAGAACAAAGAGACGAAATCTTAGTACTTTACACGCTAGTATTCATTCATCTTTCAATAGTCAAAACCAGGAAAAAGGCTAGAAATTGACAAAGGAAAAATTGTACTTTCCCATGCTCCCAGAAACCTTTGCCACATCAAACCTATGGTTGGAAATTTTCTTGCCTAACTTAGACCACAGTGATGTGGACGGACGATGATGGTCATAGAAAAAGGGTCAGCCCCATGTTAGCCTTGAAATTCCATCCACCCAATACAATAGACTCTTTCTTTGTTTGATCTCTGGTGAAAATGATTAGCCCCACTTTGTTGAATGCCATTTGTATTTTTTATACATGTGCTTTTATATTAATTGAAGGTGGTATATTGGCATGTGGTAGTAGACCAAGTCGCACTCAAGTTCAAGGCCTTATTAGGGTTGTTTTTTTTATTTGTTGGATATGATCACATTCATTTGACCTCATTAATGGATAATGATGAGGGCTTGTGGGGCCCTTTGTGTTTTTTAAGCAGTTGGGGCCCCTCATGCTCCTCTTTGTGGGTATGGGAATCTTGGGTTTGAGAGAACGAATTCCGGGCTTTGTGCCTGTGTATATTTTAAGCATGGGGCACTAATGAAACAGTGGTGGGCCCCATGACTACTGATGCATGGCACAGAGAGGGGTGGCAAAATCTAACCCGACCCGCATTTGACCTGCATAACTCGACTTGCAATATATGGGTCAATCATGAGTTAAGGGAACCATTAAGGTCAACCCGTATAAATGAGCCCATTTAAATAATTTGGTGGTTTAATATTTGGCACTTAGATTAATTTATCTTATATGAAATAAGATGAACATGTGTTGGAGAATAGTTTGTTTTATATGAAATAAGGGGAGAATGTGTTGTGTTTTTTTTTCCCTGCAATCAAATCAAATGTATATAGGTTTAAATATTTGAAACATATTAGGTTTGGAACATGTTTTTATGGGTCGGGTCGGGTCAAATGGCTTGACCCACATTGAGAGTGAGTGAAATCACATGAGATCCAAGCTGTTCCCTAGACGGTAATGGGTGGTGGCTCAGATTTGGTACACATGTGAAAATTATGGTAGTGTGGGCGAGTCTGGAATTTCAACTGAATCTCATCTATTGAATGAGGAATGATCTAATGTAATTGGGACATTGGAATTATGATCGATCTACCTGTTTGTTTCACATGTAATTGAATTCATAGGATTCTAAGACCTGTACGCTTTTTAAAGGTAGTTAAATTGAAGAACATATCAAAAAATGATCAAGCGCATCTTTCCTTTAATGAAAAATGAATTACAAGGAGATCCCGAATGAATGCCCAACCATCATATTAGTAGTTAAAGTATTAGGAAAGTCAAAGTCATAACGAAATTTCCACATTTCCTTTACTCCTCCACCTCTTCCGTATTCTCTTTGTGCCCATTCTATCATGAATTTCTATGTATTCAATTTCATAGTAAACTATATATGCCCTTTAATCAAATGTGACTCAAGATTTGGGTTTTGATTGAGTCTCATTGGGCTATTATGGTGGGGACTCCACAGAATCACTTGGCTTCACAATCACATTACTTCAAATGGCTACAAGTTTTCAAAACATTGGTTTTACTACTAGCAGAACTTACTCAAAAAACTCAAAATATAGGCATCACTCACCAGTAGATGAATCTACTAGAAATAGAATTACATGGAAAAGGAAAGAAGACAAGGAAAGATGAAATAAAGGGAATGTGGAGTTCTGGTGAGACCACCAACTAAAGTGGCTTAGATGGTGGTTTGCTTTAGAGAAAAAGATAAGGAAAGTGACTACTTTTAGTGTACATTATTTTTAACAAGCTGAGAAAGTACACTCTTTATTTTTTTGCAGATAGCTTAAGTTATTAAGAGTTTCTTTGCAACCTTTACATAGAAGGCACTGCACAGTTGGAATCTTTCCTTCCACGCGTAGCCCATTTTATCCACGTCTCACAGGCTTTCTTATTTCATCAATTGCTCAGTTTCCCTACATAAATAGATACTTTATTTCATAATAGCAAATGAAGATCTTATACCTACATGTGTGTGTGAGAGAGAGAGAGAGAGAGATTGAAATAATGTCAGTGCCTCAGGTTAGACAACCAAATTTGCAAATGTCAGTGCCCCAGGTTAGACAACCAAATCAGCTAGCTCCACTAATGAGTAGGTGAACAAGAACCAAAGTCTTGAAATCAATAAACAAGTCTTATTGTTATTGGGCTCCTGTAGTAACTGGTGCAGGTTCTCTTGTATTCAATTATAAATTAGAGCTGTGAAAGGTAATGCCATGTTCCCTTTCTATCTGTGCTGCATTTTGTTGAATTTTGTTTAACTCACAGCATATAGGAGCCCATTGACCCTTGGGGTTAGGGGTATGCAGGGGGTGAAGAAGGGTGGGAAGAAGATTGACCAGGCCCAGCCTGTTTAGTTATTGGGCCTAGCATTCAGGCCTGGACCCAGCCAATGGGTCTATTGTCAGGCCAGTCCTTCCAACTTCATAACTTTATATAGGCCCTTTTTTGCTAGATATCTCCGACTGGGTTGTGTCTCCACATACTTAGGCCCATGCCAAGCCCATTAACCATCTGGAAAGAAAATTATGCCCGGGTCCAGCCCTTGGGCATATAATCAAAGGCCATTCCAAGCCCAATGAGACCCAAGCTCGGGTCAGTCTTGTGCTGGGCCCCGTAAGCACTCCTAATTTGGAGATGAATAGGTGGGGGTAGAAATGGGCTGGGGTATAACAAATGAACTTCTAATCTGGCTAGAAAATTAAGCCCAGGTCCAGCCCATTAGCCTAAAATCACAGCCTATACCCATCCCAATGAGGACCAGACTCGGGCTGGCCAGGCCCGTAAGCACATCTAATTTGGAGACAAATGTGTGGTGTAGAAATGGGCTGGGTTGGAGTGGGGAAAATGGGCTTTCAATCTGCAATTAGACCTGCGTGAAGAAGAGAGCACCGTGGCTTGGGTTGGAACCCACTCACATAGGAGCTCAATAAGCACTACCAGACACTATGCTTCACTATATCATGCCCAAAAACTCACGCCAAGTCAGTCTGTAACAGTATCAAATGGGCTCATTGATGCTGGATTAACCATGTCCTGGTAGAAACCATATTCTTTTTTCTCTAGTGTGGCCCATTAATGCAGTGAGCTTAATCACCAGACCCAGCCAGCAGTCTACTGGACCTTCCTATTTCATTATCAGCTTTAGCCTTAAGCCTTTTGGACCCCCAAATCATTGAGAGAATAGAGTAACATTGATGTACATAAGCACTCCCAGTTCATGGACTACCAACTCTGCTCAGTTATTGTTGAATTGCGTAACTTAATAGATTTTGCCAAGTGAGGATTCTACCAGAGGAACAATAGTCTCTCCTCATGTACCCATATCAAAATGATAAAGTGGCTATCAACTAGTTCATATATAAATGTATACCCAGATGGGTATACCCAGATGGACAATTCATGGACCATCTACATCTCTGGGCGTTATATCTTTCACTCCTCACCTCATTAATAATCCTTTGTTGTAGCCCATTTGACCATGAACTCTAATATTAAACTGGCCCAGGACAATATTTTCCTAGAACCCTTATTCATGTGTCAAATGATGTTCAAATAATATAAAATTAGATTTTCCGAATGAGTTCTTAAAATGCGCCTGCTGGATGGGCTTCCTGCTTCACGGGTCAGGCGGAATTGACCCAAACCGAACTGACCTGGTCTGGGCTCTGGGCTGGGCTTCCGAAGCAAGTCAGGTTAGAACTGACCCAGAACCAAACCCAAAACGTCTGGGTTGTCTTCTTCATTCTGGTTTTTGTAACCAGAAACGATGGAGGCCACTGCGATGTCCTTGCTTCCTCTCCGGCGATGGCGCAGCGAAAACGGCACGGCGGCGGCAGACCGGCGAAGAGCGGACGCTGGGACAATGAGGGCGGCATCAGCATCACTAATGCCGAGACGTCTTCCCAGCGGCGGCAGCAGGCCGGATCTACTGAAATCCGCTCCGTAAAGTCCGGATTAGCCCCTCCTTCTATGGCGATGCGCACCGGCGACAAAAAATCCGGCGAGATCTCTGTCTTCTCTGGCGAATAGAACCCGAAACCCTTTTCTCCTTTTCGAGTTTATGTAGGAAACTCGATCCGTGTGGCCCAGCAGAGATCTGAACTGATGTCTGTCGCTTTCCTGCAACGAAGAATGACGTGCAGAAATTCAGATCTTCCTTGATCCGATCCGTCGAGTTGATCGCAAAGCAGCACAATCCAACCCTAGCAAACATAGGCTCTGATACCACTTGTTGTGGGTGTGTATGCGAAAACGTGAATCAACAATCGAGCAATTAATCAACCACATAAGAACAAGCAATCACACACAAGAGAATTACGTAGTTCGGCAATCTTGCCTACGTCCACGGGAAAGAAACTCGACTCTCATTTGGGTTCACTCTGTATGATTTGCAATACAGTATGTCTCTCTCATGGGTTATACATTACATCATATATATAATGTTCCCTTTCTTATTTCCAAAGAAACCCTATCTTAGTCAATAAGAAAGTCCAGGTACAATTACCAAATTACCCATGACTATGAACCCACTTGGTCTGGACCCAGTAAGCCCAACAACAGAGGCAAACACAAGAGATTTGTGTGGTAGAGAGAAGTCTCTTAAAGATTATGGGTTACATCATATTAATAACCCTCTGTTTTTAGGCCCTTAGAAGCTCAGGTACTGGTGACCAAAATGCTCCTAATTAAAATGAAAACCTGGTCCCCACTAACTTAATGGACCGATTCAGTTGACCATGAATACAAGACATCAACCCAACAATAAATAAGCTTACAATAATGAAGACAAAGGAGAAGTAAATCAAATGGAATATATACCACCGAGACAAACATATATCAAGATCAATCAAATACCCAACCAACAGATGAACGGGCGTAATAACTAACTTTCAACATTAATACACAGGCATATGTTAAAAAGAAGGTAAAAAAACCAAATGAGGATTATATCAACTGTAGGAACCAAAATAAAAGCCAATTGTATTATGGTTAGTACGGTCTTCAATCCAAATAATATAAAATGTTGGCATGTTGATTCCACATGCAAGTAGCCCTCACCACCATACATGTATCTCATTCAGCCACACATGCATAGGCTCACCCCTTCTCGTTATTGTCCTAATAGTTTAGATTTCTTGTTGTTCCAATAATATCAAGACTCCAGTAAATTGAAAATTTAAAAAACCTCATTAGATCAATAAAAATTTAAGGTCATTTTTAGCAATGACCACCCCCAAGGACCCAAGGCCTATATCTTGGTTCTGCCCCTGAGCATGAGAAATTTTTCTCATTGGATAACCAAAAAAGCCATTAAACTAAAATGCTCCTTTTTTTTTTCTTTTGGTAAAACTATCAAGCTCTCGATACGTGGAAATCAACCAACACCGGTAGGGGTGGAACAAATCGAATCGAACCGAACTCTGGACCGTAAACCGAACCGTAAAATTAAATTTGGTTCAGTTTATCGGTTTTCGGTTCGGTTTCGGTTTTGAGTTTTTTGCAAGTTCGGTTTTCGGTTTGGTTTCGATTTTTAGAAAATAATTTCAGTTTAAACCGAAAAACCGAACTATATTTTATGTTTTAAATTAAATATATATATGTCAGTATTAGACAGACTATTACTGTAATTTACACAGACAAATAGACTATAATTTAAAGACTAAAAGAGTAAAAGACCAAATGGGAAAGGAAAAACCGAAAAACCAAATGTTTAATTGAAAAATTCGGTTTAAACCGAAAAACCGAAAACCAAACCGTTTAATTATTTTCGGTTCGATTTGATTTTACATCTTATTCAGTCTGATTCGGTTTGTAATATTTTGACTTTTCGGTTTTCGATTTTTTTCGATTTCGGTCTAAAATCGAACCGAAAACCGTACTTCCACCCCTAAACACCGGCCTTGAAACTTTGTTTCTATTAGTTTTTAGGTGTTTAACTTTTTGTACTATTTAATTAAGAACCGGCTAAAGTAGATATTTAAGTGCTTTAGAAAAAAAAAAAACATTGATAAGCATCATAATCCATAGAAAAATTAAAATTGATAAAAAGATATATTAATACCAAATGAAACAGCAAACAACACCTAGTCAAAGGAAGAAAAACAAACAAACAAAATATAAATAGTAATAACAAATAACAAGAAAGGAGAGGCCAACAAGCAGAAGTCAATTCCCGAACCACCACCCTTGCTACCTGGTGAAGCCCCAAGCACATTTTAACATCAATGCACAAGTTAGCCTTACCAGGCAGCAAGGATCACAGCTGGTGCGCTCTTGACTCCCTCCACTCTCCCTTCCCTTTTCCTCTTCTACCCTTCCTTTTTCTTCTCAAATTACAAAATACCCTACTAGTTCCCTAATGTTTCTTTTATTTCCTAACTTAGTCCCTACATTCTTGACCTTTCTCAAGTAATTTTTCTTCTTCCTTCTTGGTATTCCTTGGCTAAAAATTATCCAAAACCTCCCCCACTTCAAGAAACTCTTCAGAGGTTGCAAATCAGACCACAGGCTTCCATCTATTGACAAAAACACCCTTGAAGCAAAGAACTTGTAGTCTTGTACACATTACAAAACAAAATGCCCAAACAGTGTCACTCTTAGTGGTATATAGTAAATGACCCAAATGCCTTCATGCAATTCAGCTCAAAATATGAGGGTATTCTGGTCATTTACTACTACTGCATGGGCTTCTTGCTAAATCTTCTCAAATTTCATTTCAAAAATTGTAAACTATATGAACTTATGCTCTTTTGCTTCATAGGGTGTTTTTGTCATGTGTTCCATGGAAAGCCAATGGTGCTTTCTGTAATTTTTTGTAAACTGAGGGGGGGCTTCAGATAATTCCGCCATTTCTGTTCTACTGCTCCGACACGGCCGCCGCCGGCTCGGTGCACACGCCTCCTCCGGCTCCACCTAGCGCGGCGGTGATCTGGTGAACGACATTGCATATGTGGTTGTTGATGGCGGAGACACTGGAGAGGTTGAGCTTTGCGGTCGGGATGCTGCTGGCCAAGACCTGGAGGCCGACGGTCAGAAGGCAGCCGGAAGTAGACCCATTGCCGTCGTTAGAAGGAGATAAGCCGTCGACGTGGTTGCTGGTGCTGTTGTCGCTGGTGGGGCCTGTGGGGAGCAAGACGAAGCCGATGGGGAGGAGAGGAATGTAGGAAGGGTCCTCACCGCTCATCGCCACCTGGATGGCGTTGACGTCGACCGTCGTGTAGACGACGAGGCTGCCGGACGGGTCGGTGCAGCTCTCCTGGAGCATCAGTTCTACGTGCTGGGAGGAGTTGCTGGCAGCCTATTTGCATGCATGCAAAAGACCAAAGTGAGGAGAACAAACAGTACAAAAATGATTTGCCTTTTTTTTTGTTTTGGGAAAATTTCAAAAAAGGCATTAAGTTTCTGCCTTATTTCAAAAAAGGACACATGAATAAGTCGGAAGATTATTAAATACTCTCAAATTTCTTCAATCCGTCGGAAAATGACAACTGACTTTTGTCAATTTCGGGGGCTGAGATTGTCAAATTAAGGGATTTTTTGATGAGATATAGAGAAATTTGAGACTTCTTGATGGAACTTTCTTGTTAAAACTCTAAACTGCTGAAAATAACTCGGAAGATTATTATAATTAAATACTCTCAAATTTCTTCAATCCGTCGGAAAATGACGACTGACTTTTGTCAATTTAGGGGGCTGAGATTGTCAAATTAAGGGAATTTTTGATGAGATATAGAGAAATTTGAGAATTTTTGGTGGAACTTTCTTGTTAAAACTCTGAACTGCTGAAAATAAATAATTTTTTTATGGGTAATAAAATAAATGCTTTTCTTGAATAAGCCATGGCCAAATTTCACTACAATGAAACTGACTCCTATTATATGAGAAAGTTATTTATGCTATTTATGATAACATGAATAACATAAATCAAATACATAAAACATGTGAGAAAAATATCAATATGAAAATAAATGCCTCTTATGGAAGCCTAATGTGACAATGGTTCTCACCCTTATTAGTATGAAATTTCGTCAGATCCCATACATGAGAGGGCATTTGTGTTTAGAGATCCAGATTTTTAGAAAATTGGCTCTAGTAAAATTGGCTCTAGTAAGAAGTGGTTAGAAATTCTTATAAGTTGACAGCCGGCGTAAAATTTTGTGACAACACAAACATGATGATGATCATGATGATGAAAGTTAGGTAATTAGGGTTGTTTATAATTGTCAAAAGGATAGAGGGTTGGTTGGTAAGAAAGTCCCCTACCAAAAATATTTCTAAAGCCACTGAAAGAAGATTTCAAAAATAAGGTCACTTACATTTATGCGGAGAAGGGACATACAGTTTCCCGGATCCGAGCCATTTGCAATGTGGGCCACTTCATGCAACGAGTTTCCATTGGACAGAACATCCAGCTGAAAAAAAACCAATGTGTTAGTGCATGATCTTGTGGAGTCAAAATTTTCTTATATTCTAAAATCTCTAGTCATCAACCCTAGTACCAACTATTTGGGTCAGTCAATAACATGCATTTCTCCAATTCTATTCTTTCAAAATTTATCTTGGAGCTGTGAAAAAAACTTCTTGTTGGGGCTTTTGACCCTTTCCATAAAAGATTGACCGAAAATAAATTGGATGAGACACATTATGATGCTGAAATAGTGTGATCACCTATCATGAAAAAACAGCATGGCTCAAAATGACCTCCAATATGAAAAATCATGGGTTACTACTTAGAGAGATCCCACCGGTGTTGCCATGGTCTCATGCTTCTTATTTGAAGTCATTTTGGGCTAATCGATAAACAATCAATTTACCTCAGCAACCCTCTTTTATTTGGACTTGGACTGGCTGTTATAGAGCTAGTATAGCTTTTTAAGTTCAAATATTCTTCTTTATTAGAACACCCTAAAAACTTAAAGGTCTTTTTGTTTGGATAGAATATATAGGAATTTCAATACATAAGAACTCATTCTATAAATGGTTAAATAAAAATGAATAGCAAAGGTGAATATATAAAAATGACCATCAAATAACCTTCCCTTTAATGAAAATTGAAACAAGCAAAGATGAGAACGAATACTAGGCCATTACCCTAATAATTTAATACCTAAAAAAGTCAAGGTCCCATCTACATCTCCACGTTATAGCTTTGACCCCTCACCTCTTTCATAATCCCTCGGTAGAGTTCATTTGAATATGAATTTTTATAAAAACTATATAGGTCTTTCATAATCCCTCGGTAGAGTTCATTTGAATATGAATTTTTATAAAAACTATATAGGAATTCATGGTCAAATGAGCTCCCCCTGAGGATAATTAAAGACGCGAGGGATGTGAATGACAAGATATGAGGGGGAAATGATATAAGACAAGATGTAGATGCAACCCTCACTTTCCTAAGATTTAAATTCATTGGGTGGCCGCTGGGTATTCATTTCCTACCTCCCCCGATTTATTTTCCATTTAAGGGGAGATAATTTGATGGTGATTTCTGGAAATTCACTTCTGTTTCTTCATTTTTTACCTCTTTTAGAAACAGACATGCCCTCAGTATTTTTCTTTAACTTACAATTCCTATGTATTTTATTATATGAATATGATTCTTCTTTATAGAAGAGATGGAGATTGAAAGGTTGAGCAATTTTGGATTACCTGTGATCTCTTCTGCTCATCTCTTAGAAGATCGAAAACTTGGTGATGAGAGAATGGAAGCCATGTGGTGGAGACAGCAGTGAGGATTATACCATTTGGTTGTCCGGGTTCCATGTTCTTCCTTGTGGTTATTCTAATGGTATCATCAGGAGAATCCGAGAGAGCTGTCCATAACTGACCTCCCGAAGAGCTGATGTTAACGCAGAATGTTCTTATCATCCTCTGGGCCAGCTTCATCATATTCTTTCTCGCTTCTGGAGTGGGTATCACTGCAAATTTCAGGGGCAGGAATCAGAAATTAAGATGGATGGATCAACATAAATAATTTAATTTAGAAGGTATATCAGCCTCCCATTCCACTGGGCCCAGCACCAGTTCATCAAATAGAGCTTTTGTCCACTTGGATACGCACCAATCATGGATAAAGGAAAGACATGGATGTGTATGTACCGACTAGGGATGCCCCAGAGACACTAGCGGCATGCCATGGAAAATGGCAGGGACATTTTACACAGAAAGTCAAGTATTTGATGCAATACGACACAATTATGTTGCCTGTTTTGAAGCTTCCTGGGCAATAATTAAGATGAGAAAACAATATGTGCGTCAAGTGGAGCTCACAGGGCAGGTGTGGCCCACCAAATGGATGGACAAATAATAAGATAAGCACTATAATAGTGAGATACTTCTCTCTTCATTGAGTCAGGATCCTCTTAGGCTTTAATTAGGGAAATTTGAGCAGTTCAAAATAAATGCCCTCTCAATGTATTATAGTATTTTCAAATTTTACTCCAATAATAATTGGCCACCGTAAGATCATTTATTTGATTAGGGATATTCATTTATCACATTTTTAATCCAAGGATCATTAGTTCGATAAAATCAACTCCCATTGGGGTAGAATTTGGGATAGCCCATACTCTCATAGGGTGTTTATTTTGAGAGTTCACATTTTTATTGCCAAGTCCAACTGAATTCCACCCCTTCTCAACTCAGCTGGATTTTTGTTTGGTAACTTAACTATTAAAGCGAAGTGATGTGAATAGTCAAATTAAGAGATAAGAAAAGAAGATAGGTCAAATTAGTGAAATGATAATGTAACTTTTTGTACCTTTTTTTGTAAAAAAAAGGAGATGCGTTTTTGTAATTTAGTGGCAAGGGAAAGTAATTTTTTTACTTTTTTTTTTTTGGTAAAAAGTAGAGGTGTTTTTTTTTTAATGGTACGTTTTGAATTAACCCATTTTCTTTTATTGTCTTTTAAAATGAACATTCACCTCACTTTATAAGTAGTAAGTGAATGGCTTTGTTTTGGCACATGTGCCAGACACAAAATCTCATTATAAAATAAAGAAAACCTAAAAAGGTAGGGGTTGTTTCGAATAAGAAATTCAATAGATCAAGTACCTCCGAGGTCTGAGATACTTCGAGCCATGAGGCTTGCAAGCCTCTCGCACTGTCGTTGCAGAATCGCTAGCCAACGTTGCGCACCAAATGCCATTCTACTGTTTACAAAGTTGTTGAATATCTGATGCACTGGATTTTCTTCTACTTCTGCATGTTCTACCCATGTCACCTGTACAACAAGCCAAGTAAGTCAGGAACTAGCCCAAAAGTCTCTAGGTTGGGTCATGGAAATGAGACCTACATTACATGAAGAGCAGAGTGCCAGTACTTGTATGTCAATGTCAAACATATGTTGATCACACAATAAATATGCATAACATTTTTTTTATCTTCGACTTGCATGTCAATGTTTGGTTACCTACAAACAATAATGTTTGGCTACCTACTAGACCACCTCCCTCATTCCCTAAGCCGAATATACAAACCTTTCAATGGCAATTAACTCTGTAATTTTCTCAATTTTTTGGGAGTTTCATCTCCAATCACTCACAAAAGTTAACTATTTTTTCAGTCTGGAATTTCTCTTTTTGTAAGTCTCTGTTCTTTACAGAGATGGGCTGCCTTATATAGTTGCCTGTTGTTTGTTTTTGGGGGGGCTTTTGTCTAGCTCATGTCTTTTTTGTCCACCTCTTTATTATATCTCTTTACCATTTAGCAAAATAGTAATAAATAAATAAATAACAAGAAATGAAATACCTAATGTTCAAGTATCATTATTATCAAAGCCTTGTCTCAACCTTTTTAAGTTGGGGTCAGTTATATGAATTTTATTTCTCCATGCTAGTCTAAATTCTCTTCAAATCTTATATCTTTTAAACATGATCCAGTCACTCGTATTTTCTTTAGATCCTTCCGCATTTTAACTTTTTTGGGACCGAGAGAATGATAATGTAAAATGAGCTGACCCTTTAATAAGGATTCAGACCAATCTAGCTCCTTAAACGATAACGAAATGAAAGACTAGATCTAAGTTTAATTTCCTATACCCATACGAGGCCTTTCTAGCTCCTTTACGAAAAATCCAAAACAATAATATATATAACCAAAATATTTTCCTTTTATTCTTTTTTTTTTGTAAGGTAAATTTGTATTGAGAAAAGAGGAAGGAGAAAACAATGGCAATCAGCCCCAAAGGCCAAGAAGGCTACAAGAAAGAGGAGAACGCAGAAAGACTATACAGAGAAAGAGAAAACTATTATACCGTTTCCAAAAATTAAGCCAAAATAGGATGAAGAGGAGGAGGATCCATTAGAGCTGCAGAGACAAAGTCATACATTTGATCCGGCCCACAAAGGTCAACTTAGCTCTCCCAAATCAAAACAAGGGCAATCAGCCCCCAAGTCATTTCTAAGGAGCTATAAGACTGAGATGGCATGTAAGAAGATTGCTGCCGCACATTTTCTCCCAGAAACATCCTTTTATTCTTCAACATTATAGTTTCCCTACATAAGTTTTCGTATAAAGCTTTGTTGGATTTTGAAAACCCAATCTTGAATGGGCCTTCAATTCAACCATGTTTAAAGGGATAGCAAAACCACCCTTGCATTTGGTTTTCTTGATGGGAGGAAATGGAAGAAAAGAGTCTATAAAAGGGCTCAAGGTCCCTCTCTCATTGTTTTTTTTTTTTTTTTTTTTTTTTTTTTTTTGAAATTATGACTTTCACATAGTAAATAGTGAGAAGAAGGGAGAATACTTTGCTCGTATAAGATCTTAAACATTGATCTTGTATTTGAACTGCTTAAGAGATAATCTGGTCTGGTCGTCTTCAAAGACATAAAAATTAAGAATTGCATTCCCGTTGATTCGGATCTCGCTTCCTCAGTGGACCAAGGAAAGATTTATAACTTCTATTATATATTATGTTATATAGATCATGATCTTATTAAATCTTTGATATTGATGACAAATGTAACCAAGAATCATGAGATTCAAAATTTTAATATTACGATATATATATATATATATATGAATCTTTTATCTAAACATTGCAAAGGAAACATATAATTAAAATTATTAGTCTTGCCTTCATCCATTGAAGAATGGCGATTCACATCGAGGGAGATGTAATTCCTTATATGTCTATAAAGGCGAACGAAAATGATTTTCCCTTAAAAATTAAAATATGAGATTTATTTATGTGGGCCAAGTTATCTCTCTCTTTCTCGATCCCTCTCTATTATGTAAAAGTGATGGTTTCACAAAAGTAACCGTAAACGTAGAGAGGGGCCTAGAGCCTTTCTATAGGTAATTTTTTTTGTTGGTTTCCTCCCATCAAGATAACCATCAACAATGGTGGTGATACTCACCTTTAAACATGGTTGAAGGCTCTTTCAAGATCGGATTTCGTAAATCCAACTCTAAGAAGCGCTTTATAGGAAAATTTATATAAGGAAATTGAAATATTGAAGAAGTGCAACCAACGGTCATTAGACCACTAATGGCACATTAATTTCCAACAATCTCTCACTTAGTCAATATGACCTTTTTTTAATATAAATGTAATTTTTCAAAAATGTTTTTGTTTGGATTAATTTCACTAATTTTAAAATACTCGACGAGTGGCTACTCCATTTGAAAAACAAGCCAACCATTTTATACCATGTTATTATGGTATCCTATAGTTAAATGAGTTCACTAATGCGAATTATGGTGGTTATACATAAGTCGTTATTCTTTCTTCATGCACTATAACACTAGTAATCTTATTTAATCAAGTCTCATGTGAGGAAGTTTACAAGCTGTTTTCTTTTATGCTTATTGAGGAAAGTCAAAAATAATATGTTGTAACATTTACATCTTGCCTTAAATAATCTACTCATTTGCATAATAGTACAAGAAGAAATGAAATCATCAGCTATATCAATGGATATTGGTCAACAAACAATGTCCAATATAAGTCCATTTATTTCATTAACCAAATGCAGCATATATAGTCTACAAAAGACCCATTTCAATGACATGAACCTCATTGGCCTTTGGCGCCAATGGTTTGGTCATGGGATCAGCAACCAGTAGGCAGTAGCAACCATGACTATTTATTATCTCCCCCATTCTTCCCATCCTAAATGTTATGAAATTCAAAATAATAGAATATATAATCTCATTCAATTATTGGTTTGAAGCATAACAATGGTTCTAAGCGCGTGCCCTATTAATCCAAATCACCTCACCAAACATCTTAGACTATATTATCTCTCTTGCTCAAGATTTTCAATTATGGAAACATCACCTGACTTTCTAATGAGAAGAACCTGATTTTGGGGCTCGATCAGTGAAACAATTTTAGAAAAATGGGCACCAAATTAGAGGGTGTGAGACTAAGGAAAAGAAACCAGCAATGCCTGGTCATTAGAGTTGGATGCATCTACATTTCAAGGTATAGCTAAACAAGCTATAAGGAACCCATGTCTTTCCCCCCTTTCTTCTGAAAGGAAACTAATTAGCCTTTTGAGTCACCCACACTTTATATCGACACAACTTGAAATTCCTAAAATCATGGTTAGACTAGGGTTCTTTATTAGAGTAGATTTTTTTTTTTTTAAAAAAAAATAAAATTCTGATAAACTTATTTGCTTGCAATCATCTTCTACTTTTCGGTGCAACTTTAAATTTATGATAGTGTGATCTATAAAACTTGGGCATCTTATTAATTCCTTCAACTAGAGTTCATAGAAATTAACTTCAAAGATAGCTGTCATGCAAATCTTCCAACTTGGTATCAAAGCTAAGGTTGCAAGTGAGTCTTAAAGTATAAACTGTATTATTATGATTTTTCCTTTTC
Source organism: Litsea cubeba (assembly GCA_012931725.1). Classification (NCBI taxonomy): domain Eukaryota; kingdom Viridiplantae; phylum Streptophyta; class Magnoliopsida; order Laurales; family Lauraceae; genus Litsea; species Litsea cubeba. The sequence goes on along the minus strand of CM022946.1, from coordinate 5,070,719 downwards.
TCTTGACTGAGTTCTAGTAATCAAAGGTGGGAAGCAGTTTTTTGAATATTTGTTGTCACTATTCTTTGCGTGATAGGTAAAGCACTCCTTTATTTACATGTTCTGTTAGAGACAATAGAATTGATTAGAGTTGTTTTAGAGATGGTAGGATTGGTTAGAAATAAGGATTAATTACTTCATAGATAGGGAGTAGCTTAAATTTGAATTGTTATCTCCTCTTTTTTTATATATATAGAAAAGTTAGTGTTAATATATGTTTAGTGATTCTTACAGAAATGTAGTGCCTCCTAAATTTTATTATCATAGCCATGGCCTGCTTGTGATATTCCGATCAAGCAGGCCATGGTCCTACGGCTTATGTTTTCGCAATGCTGATCTTACTTTATTTTTTCCCAGTAAAATCAAGCATCCTCCCTTATTCATCCATTATCCTCTATTGTCCATCCATTTATTCAGACTTCATGATGGATCTGATCCAGTGGGCCGCAAACACCTATTCAAAAAGAGCAAGATGATCGTTTTTGTCAAATAAATATTGACCGTTCATCTTTAGTGACCAATGAGTAGTCTATTCTTTTTATTATCAATCATGTGATCCTTTCTCTAGAAGAAACATAGGATTAGTTACTTTAGAGATAAGGAGTAGTTTAAATATGAATTGTCATCTTCTTTCTATACAGAGAAATTTGTGTTAATAAAGGTAGGGTGATTCTTATAGAAATATAGTGTCTCTTTAATCATATCAGGTGCATCATTTCCAATTCAATTAATGTAGGTAGTTCCCAATCATCAATAGTTATCATGGAAGTACTATGTTTACAATTAATCCAAGAGTACCCTAGGCCAAATCCTCAGCTGTCGATCATCTCAATGCATACATCTTCACAACGGTATTCCCCCATTATCATTCAATGGGTTCTAAAGACTCTAATTGAATATCAACACTATCAAATTCCAAAGATGACCTTAAATCCTCCAAAAATTGACATTTATCCTAATAATGAGTGATCCACCCACCTGTGACAAAAGTTACAAAGTAGTGAAGGAAAATGACATAGATGGCAAATTCGGCACATGAGATGATTGTTTAGACATTTTGTGTTGATTTCCATATGATCTTGATAAGCATCCAGATGAAAATCTTATCAAGTAATGGATTTAGAATATGTTTCCTTAGATTAGTGTTCTTTACACACAAATTATGTGCAATTCCATTGCAGTTGATGAAAAATAAATAGCTTGTTATTCTTATTATTTTCTGCTGACAGATAAATGTATTATGATCGCAGTCCATGTTTAGAAATAAATTGATGAAGATTTAGTCCTCTCACATGATGATAAAGTTTAATCCTGGTTCTAAACAGTGTTTGGACTGAGTCACACCAATTGACTTGACGCAAATTCTCATGAATTTGGGTAACACTCGGCAAGTTAGAAGGCTATGGAGTTGTCATGCACCTTGGCATGAATATATGCAAATAATTTCAGTTTTCTGCAATAACCTCATGATATGGGAAAAAATGTAAATTGAAAATAAACATATACTTTAGACAGGGCAAGGAGCCTCACCTTTGAGTATCCATTGGGCATATCTTGAATGACACAGCCAGAAGGTCGCCTCCTGTAACTGGAATAGGTAGGTTGGATGCTGTCATGAAAGCTATCGGCCGGAAAATCGACAATCACCCATGTCCCCTCTTCAGCATTCTGCTGGCAATACCGGAAGAAATGAGCCTCACGCGTTGGCACCAATGGCGAAAGAACTTGCAGCTCTGCATACATCTGCCAGAGTACAGACCCAACAAGTGTCAAGGCAAATAAACATCTGAATTTAACACAAATGCTCAAACTTAGGGCTTTTTGGCAAGTATTATTAGTTTGAAATGGAGCTGATTAAAATAGATCTGTTTGAAATAATCAAACCTTTTTACAGAGAGACTGTTTGGCATTGTCTAATTTAATTAAAGAAGGTAAACTTGTCAAGTGAGTAAAGTTGTTATATAGTAAAAGTAGTAGTATATGGGAAATTTGTAAGTAAAAGTATTACATTCGTATCTAGTTTGAAAAGGCTACCTTTTACTTAACGTTTTGAAATGGAGGCAAAAGGTTTAGACATCTAAAACAAACCTTGGCAAACAGTCTACATCATTGAAATATCTAATTAAATCAATTTTTAGTCAGACAGATGCTAAGAGTAGAGTTGCGCAAAGACAATTGTTATACACTATTCTTACCAGCTGAAGGGAACCGTTCCCATGTCCTGATACTCCTGGAGTTATGATTTGAATCGTTTTTGCTCTAGAAACTATGGCTGGGAAGAGTTCCATCCATTTGTTCTGTAAAATTAGTAGGAAAGAAGCATTAGACCCAGAAAGAATAACAAGGTTTGATACGAAAAGACAGATTCAATAACCATCCAATGTCCAACCTAAAAGAGCCAAATGGTGTACTGTCATCCAAATTTGTTCAACTTGGATTGCTACTTTGACTCAACTCTCGCTGTTCATTTCCATGTCACAGAATAAAAATGGTCTAACCAACAATGTGGGCTAACAATACTCATTGTTGTAGACCCAAGTTTTCATTTTCTTTGGTTTTAGGGTTGGTTCTTGGAAAGCATTTGTTTCAGCACATACATGGTAGTAAAATTTATAAACCCTAAAAGCCTAGGTATCGCTAATATATGTTATACATGCTGCAAACTAGTATATGAATTAAGCTTTGTACTCTGATGCCTAACTTAAGTTGTCAACTACCAATCTGTTATTTGAAGAAAAGAAGTTATGCTAAAGATTACAGTTTCTTCACCAGGTGGAATTACAAGATACTTACAGCATCCAAGAAAGCATCAACCAGTGTGATGCTGTTCATAATCACAACAACGCTGCCTCGTGTGGCCTCAGTCCGGAATTCGTTGTGATTCTGTTTGAGACTCATCGGCCATGGGAACATCCTCGCATGTTCACCAATGTCAAGCACCTCTTTAGCACTGTTGCTGTTTCTTAACCAAAGGGGCTCATTGGTCCTGCTCATCCTCACCAGCTCATCCAAGGCTGACATGGCCAGCTCTAGTGCGATAGGCTTCTCATGCTCCATTAGGCCGCTTGAAAAGGGCGTGTTCTCAGACATTGGAGGAGGAGCTTGAATTAATTCAGGGCAAGATCGCAAGGGCTCGTTGAAATGCCTTGAGTAGACACCCATGTCGAGATCTAGTGAAGGCAGTAGTAGAGGGGGCGCTGGTCCTAACCCATGGAAGGACCTATTTGAATATCGCGAAGTGATGCAAGAAAGCCGATCAAGCTGCAAACCATTTGCAATTTCATGAGCCCAAATGCATTTCATTGTTATTATTATCAGTCTTTGATCAACAAAAGATATCAACATCACATATAGCTAAATGATAGAGCAAAGTAATTTTGGTATAATTTTACAAGATGCTAATCCGCTTTGAAGAGTTTTCCTCTTCCATGTGATGTTATTTTAGCCCAATCAAACCCCAGATAAATGAGGATTTGATCTTAGAGTGACAGTCCTCTATGAAAAGTAGTTTCTCAAGAGTTCTAACTTGAAAAAGTAGCATTAACACAAACCCAAGATATAAAAGATAAGATCACACTAATAATAATGATACCTTTTCCTTGAAAAAATTAGTACAACACCACTTGAATGAGATGAAGTAATAATGTTAAAAACATTTCCACTTTTTAAAAGTAGTTTATTTAAGGGAACATGATCTATCTTTTTTGAGGAAAAATTGAATACCACCTTTTCTATGATTTCAGTTTCAATTGTTCAATGTACCAAAATATAATTTACTAGATACAACAACTTTCCACCTTTTATTTAAGACCTTAGAAATTGATTCAATACCTCATGGGTCCAATTGACTTCACTTCACAAAAACGAAAAAAGGAAAACGAAGATGATAGGAATAGGGTGTCAAACATTGAAAACTAGGGGGTGAAAGTATCCAGCACTTCGTATTAATTAATCAGCCAACAAATGCATTAAGACTAAGAAGCTCCCCATAATGAAGGGCATGCAAAACCACATGCATGCATGTGCACGTGCTACAATGCCTAGAAGAAACGCAACCCAAGCTCTTTAAAACGCATATACATAGAAGTCTGTGTGTATCACCTCTTCCTTGAGTCGAGCATTTTCGAGTCGAAGGTGCTGCTCATCCAATGACACCTCGGCCAACATCGCTGGCCCACCACAGCTGGGGCAGATCACGTTCCTGATTGCAGCTTGCAGACGGTAGTTCTCGTTCTTCAGATTCTCATTCTCAGCTCTAAGTATCACATTATCAGATCGATCTTGTTGTGCCTTCAAGAACCACAAAACCAAAACAACTTCTTAATCATACAAATTTGATTTTTTTCCAAAATGGATGCTTCCTTTAGCAAAAAAGAAAAAAAATGCTTCTAATATGCATATGGTGTGTAATAAGCCAACTTCTCAAGATCAATCTTAGGGTTTGTGTGATTATGGGATTCTGCGATAGAGAGGAAAAGGGTTTATGATTTTCCAGCTTTTTTTTGTTGTTGTTTGATGTGGCACATTTTTCTTGTGGAAATGGATAAAAACAATGAAATAATGACTCTTGAAAGATAAGATAAGATTTTCTATCAGAGTGGTAGGAATCTATTACAGGATTCCTGTTTCCAGTGAAAATAGAAATTTGAAGAGCATGGGATCCTTTTCATTGCGCAAACAAGTCCAAAAAATGTGCTTATTTTTATGAAGGAAGAGGTCAATGATGCTAGATTGCGCACCTTCATCTGGGTGCGGCGGTTTTGGAACCAGAACTTCACTTGGCGAGGTTTGAGGCCCAGATCTTGGCTTAGTTTCATCCGTTGCTTCTCGTCCGGATGTGGGCATTCCTTGAAAAGGCTAAAAAAATCCATGAAAAGCATTGTTAGAGACTACATGGAAAGAGAATAGAGAGACTGAATCATGATGAGAGAGAGAGAGATTACGATTCCATTTCTTGAATCTGGCGAGAAGTGTGCCTGTGATAACGCTTCTTCTTGGGCTTCTGCTCGTTTTCTTGTTCGTCTCCAGAGCCTCCTTCTATGGGACCGCTTCCTGACCCGCTCTCCATCTCCTCTTCTTTTCCTCTCATCATTCCCACCTCTTCCTTCTACAAACCCAAGAGGGAAAAAAGCACTTCTAGTTCAGTTCACTCAAACAACATAGTGGGGTGTTTGGAGAGAAGAAAAAGAAGACAAACATACCGGAATGATGTTAGAGAACGGATGAAATGGCATGCTGCTCATGAAATTCAAATTCGGACTCTGGATCGGAGACGAAAATATAGAGTCAGAGACCATGTTCCCTCCCATTGATGACATCACCTGGCAATCTCCATACATCCTCGCAAACCCACAAGAAGAACCCACAAAACAACAAAAGAAACTTCTATTCTCTTCTCATCACTCCAACCAATATATTTCTGAAATCAAAGAAGAAAAGACAGCATTATCAGACAACACTTAACAAAAAAATTATCTTATAAACCACTGAAGCAGAGAACAACATACAAAATCTCCATCCCATCAAGCCAAACCACTCTAAACAACCCAGAAAAGTCTGAGATCTCTCCACTAAAAACAAACCCCAGATGATGAAAACCCAAAACAAGAAACAAAAAAAGAAACCCAACACGCACCAACAAATCTACCAAAAACTCACCTACAAAATCAGACAGAGACAGAGACAGAGAGAGAGAGAGAGAGAGAGACAGACAAACCCAACTTCAAATGCAAAGGATAGAAAGAAGGGTAAGTAGAAAAAGTGAAACTTTGCATACCTGATGAAGAACTGATGCAGTTGTAGAAAAAAGCTGAAATCTTTGGAGCTACAAAACTGCCATGAAAGCTCAAAGAGATGGAAAAAAAAAAAAAAAAAAAACGCTAACCCCAGAGAAGGAGAAAGGTGAAGAGATGAATAAAAATACCAAGTGTCGGTGAGTTTAGAGGGAGAAGGGGAGAGAAGAGAAGAGAAGAGAAGATGAAATGAAAAAAAAACAAGTAGAGGAGGCTATTTCTTGCTGGATTTTCAGACCAAACACTCTCTTTCTCTCTCTTCGCCATTACTCAGTAATTATTAGTTACCGTACGTGGTAAACGCGGACTTTAACTGCGCTCGACAGAAACCGATCCCACTCTACTAAATTTCATTTCCCGCTCTGCTGTTACTGCCACGTGTCCTTCCAGCAGAGGACAAGGGTGCGTTTCACAGAGCCAAAGTCAACCTTTCTTCCTTTGGGTAAAACGGTTTGTGTCCTGCAGGAGCTGCTGTTATATTGGTCTCACACCGTGTGGGGCCATGAGGCCATGCCATTGTTTGTAATTGCAGCTGTGTCCGGGTTTTGGGTTTTGAATGGGTGGGCAAGGACCCAACTGTTTTCTGAGCAATGTCATTCATCGCCCCATTTACGAGACTGAGATGGTGTAATTGTGTTAATGGAAATATCTGAGTTTGGTTAAGGCTTTCCGTGGAGTTGGGTATGATTAATGTCAAATTGAGAAATTCGATTCTAGGATGTTCCTCGTATGGTTTTTTATATTATAAATGATTGAAAATTCACGTCTGAAAATTGTAAATCTTTATAAGAATTTAGACCCATGGAATGTCTTCACTTTTGACGCTTTTCAAACCTAAACTATTTTATCGGATTTTAAAATCCCGATTCTTGTTGATTTATGCATTGTACGTTTTCAATTTTTCTTCACTATACACATGGGATATGTGTTGATATCGATGTTAAATCTTTCGATATATAAATCCTTAATCTTTAGAGCACGTTTGTGTGCACACCCTTTCCGCGGAAAGGAAAAATTACCACGGCAGCAAATTCCATAGAAATGAAAACCTTAGAAAAAGATTTCCTTAGAATTTAGAAATTTATGTTGGTGCAAAAAAATTTTCCTAATTGAATTGGTGCTAATGTTGTTTGGTGCAACTGTGGATTTCTTACAAAAAATGAAATTTTCTTATTTTGTGAAATATTTTTTTTAAGAAAAATAACATTTCCACCAGTTATCAAGAAAAATGTTGATGAGGCAGGAAAGCATTTCCGTGGAATTGTTCCGCACCAAACGCCTGAAAAATGAATTTTCCGTGGAAAACCATCCACTTTTCCGCTGAAAAGTATTACACAAACATGCCCTTAGATATATGAGTGCGGAAACCTCGGTGTAGGGCTGGCATTCAAGAATCCTTACATATGTAGATTATTTCTCATGGATTTTTCACCCATTGCAAAACATATCTAAAGAGTCTATTTGCACAACGAGAAGATTTTGAACTTTGTGAATTACTATTCTCATGAGACGAGTAGTCATGCATTCCCATTCCTTATCAGAACTAGAAATTCTATCTATCCAAGAAAATTATTTCATATTTTTTTTTATAAGAAGAATGTGTATTTATCCAATAACAAAATATAAAATCTTAAATCCTCTCTCCGCACAAACGCACCCACATAAATATATAACATCTTATTTTTGTGCGATGTTTCTACTTGAATAATGGTTGAACAAATGTGTCTTTAAATTTTTTTTTTTTTTTTTAAGTGGAACAGGTGATGCAAAGATCATTTAATTACAACAATGCGGCTAAGCAATAAACGGCTAGGATGGACTGTTTATATGATGTCCCACCTCAACTGTACCTTGAACTTAATTGGTGGTCCCGAAGACCACTTAAATGGGGACTCTCTACTGCTGTAGATGTTGACTGGTTAGTATTGATTTCACACGGAGTGAACGAAATTGGTAAGCCCGGAAAGTTTTTTTTAAAAAGACATTACTAGCCTTGTCTTTTCTATTATATGTGCGTCTAATTCTTTTGTATCTATCGATGATTCTGAAAAAAGGTAGGGGTATTTTAGACTCTGCCCCAGCTGGTGACGTTGCCCTGGATTTGCGTTTTCGTGAGGGTATGTTTGTCCTTTTGCTGGGAGGGTCGATGAATCTATGCAGTTGAAGACACAGGGCAGATGAAGGAACAAACCATGAACATGGACCATATTCAGGTGCGGGTGGGGTCATCCAGTGCACCCTTCTCATCAATCCATTGCCATCACACATAAATTTTTGAAAAAGTGGCGAAGCTGAAAAATATCCGTGATCAACGGTCAATCACGATGGACAAACACAATTAAACCATCAAACAATCACACAGAACAATATAAGTTTTTACATGGTTCGACAAAATTATCTACGTCTTCGGTCTTCAAAGAACTAAAGTCTCCACTCTACCAATCTCTTTACGAGTTCCTTTATCTTGGCTCCCAAGAAACTCAAAATATCTATATCAAAATACCCCTAACCCTGAACCTTGTCCCCAGCTAACCCAATGGACCGATTTGGCTAAACCAGAATACAAGACAATAATCCAACATTAACACCCACTAATCTCAGGGTTCTCATGGGTTTTTACATCAAATCGTATGCGACGAACTTTTGAGTTAATTTTTAAAATAAAAAAAGAAGCATAGTAAAATCATTAAGCTTGAAGGCCATAGATCAAGGGATTCTGATGATGGAATGGACTTGAAATTTTAGACATAGGTAGATCACATTCAGATATCTTGATCTGTCATATCCCTCCATGATCGGTGGGCCACAAGTGCGCCCCAGAGGCAGGTCAAATAGATGTTTCTTGAGAGACATCTGCACCTGTTGGGACCCATGAACGTAAAGATTGAAAAGATGGTCAGATTGGTGGGCTTTCAGTGGACATTTTACATCCAGCGATTGTGTTGGGACACTGAGCTTTGCATGTGCCCAAATGTAGAACTTGAAGAGAGAAAGGAATTGTACTCTGTGTCCACTTACCTGGCACAGTACCTTTAGTTAACTATCCGTATCGGAATCCTATGCATCAGCTTGACCAGCAACTCTTCTCCTTTGTGAAATACTGGATTCATGAGAAAGAGATCTTTGCTGTCTGGCCAAGTTTTTTTTTAAAAAAAGGTCATTCCATGCTTCCAAATATGATTTAGGCTATGAAAGGAAGCACAAATAAAAATTTTACATACATAGTTCATTTTATGACCTTAAATAAGATGATACATGTATGCACATCCACTAAATTTTATTTTTTTTTAAAATAGCTAGCCAGATTGCATAGTCCTTTATTAAATGATAGTGGAATGGGCATCATTTTGTTGCTGGATCCAGATGCTTTTCATACTAATCTCACTCTAGATTGATGAGAGTCCAGGTCCTCTAAGACCTACAATGAATCTGTCCAACCCCAATAAAGCTTATTCCCATAATAAGGTAGTAAAGTTGTTTTTAGCTGGGAAATGCCCCTCCCCCTTCATTTGCATCTCTTTTTTTAATCCAACCTCTCCACACACATCTACCCATGGACCTGGAATTGGCATTGGTCATATCTTGCACCAATCCATGCATTAATCTCTGATCGACCAGATTATTATAATAAATTTGTACCTTATTTTCATGTAATGCAAAAGGCACAATATTCATTCCTATAGAAATACAAATTGGCAAATGCAGCAAACCACATTTCTATTATTATAGACAATGAGATTAGATAGCTAGTCATTGTGACCCAAATGGGTATGTATGCTATATTGCTATTGACAAGGGTTCTATAGAGATTAATTAGCCTCATGGAAAGTTCCTTCCATATAGCTCAAGGAGAATTTATGAAGGATCTAACAATTCTCCTGCATGGTTTTCTCTGTTTTAATTTCGACTGTCCGTATCTCACATCGAATCAAATGGTTAGAAATAACTATTGGGAGACACCATCTGATGGGTCCAATAAATCTCAATAAAAATGACACTTATCTCTGGAGACCATTGGTTTTAAAGCACCAAAACAGAACCGTCCGTTTCATGTTTTCATATTAACTTTCTTGCCTCTATAACCTCCAGATAGGGATGTAACAGATTCCAAAGACAAAACTCATTGAAGGGGATGTTACAACCCTTATTGCATCATGAAAAGGCACTGGTAGGATGAGTTATGCTCTTCTCTGTAGCTGTGATTTGATGTGGAACACTGATATGATGTGATTTGTTTGTGGCCACTGGTCAACGATCCAGATCAGTTTATTGACCTTTACCCTGCACGATTGATGTATCCTGATATAAAGGATGGCTCACATGGAATCAAGATCTGCTGAAGGCAGATTCACGAACTCTAATCCCCTGTTTCCTTGAATTAGGAAAACACTGTTTTAGTCGATCCACATTTGCCAACTATATAAAATGCATTCATTTCTTTATTTTCTGTTTTTTTTTTTGCTGTAATGTATGAAATGAGTCCGTATCCCCCAAGGGAATACTATTTTGCCCTACCCCCAAACACCAACTGTATAAAATGCATTAATTTCTTTATTTTGTGTTTTTTTTTTTTCTGTGATGTAAAAAATGAGTTCGGATCTCCTGTTTTGACAAAATAGGGAATTACTATTTCGCCCTTTTGCCCTATCCCTAAGCGCCACCTATACAGAATGTCATATTTACCTTTTCCATTCCAAGGAAGTAATTAAGAGCGAAACAATATTAGCTGACATCACATTTTGTATAGGTGGCGCTCCGAAATAGAGCGAAACAATATTTCCATCTTTTGTTGAAATAGGGGATCCGGACTCATATGAAATTAGGGGTTTTATACAAGTGGCGAATGTGGATTGGCTAAAATAATATTTTTTATGTTTCGTTGAAAAAGGGATATGGACTCAACACAAAAAGGGCATGCTTGTTTATTATGGAACGGAATTCCTGGAAATAATGGGGCCTCCGATCATGGTACCTGACTAATTGGTCTGGCCATCAAAACACCTGAAAATGAGGGCTTTTGGTTTTCTTTTAAAAAGTTTGAGGGCCAAGCTTGGATAAGATTATTAAAGGCCCGCAAATTTGGGGCTGGCTTGGACAATACTAGGCACGGCCTAGCCCGACCCTTTTATTTTTCTTATTTATATCTATGTGGATTTATTTGAACATGTGAGCCTTATTATTATGCTATGTGATTCTTGTATTATTCTTTTTTATATGATTCTCATGTGATTTTCATATAATTCTTATATGATTTTTTATGTAAATAAGGCATGCATGATTTGAGTTATTTACATAAGGTTATTGTATAGGTGGGTTTATTTACTGTTCAAAATAAAGAAAATATACGTTAATTCATTTGAACATATAGCTAGGTTTATTTGGGTCTTATCGATATGAGATCACTTCTCTTTAATTATTGGGTTTAACCTCATGTTTAGATTCAACTCTAGAAGCCCACCTCTTGGATAGGCCACAGCTTGAAAAAACAAAGTGCTACAAAATTTCAATGACATACTTTAGAGGTAATTATAAGATAATTTTATTTTATTTTTCTAATTTTTAAATGGGAGATGCTCATTGTGAGAGTATCTCTCACGGTACTGTGACAGTAAGGGGTGAGGACGTTACATTTAGGCTGTTGGCATTGGATATGGATGTGAGGGTCCTCACCCCCTTCTCTCACAGTACTGTAAGAGTTAATCTCACAGGAGCATTTTTCTTTTTGAATATAGAATCCATTTATTTATTTGGTTTTTCAATTGTGAGGATTCAATGCAATCTATTCTATCATGAGTCCAAAATTGATGAGTTAAAAGATATTCACCAATACCATCCAGTAGTCTTTTCTTCAATAGTAAATGGTTGCCTAGCCATCACCCCAAATCAAATTTTAGCATAACAAGTTTTAATCTACCGCCTTACTTCTTGTTGCATTGAATTGATGGCCCCAAGCTCGAATAAAGGAATGTTTACACTTTGTGCCTTAATGTGGCAGCATCGAAAAAACAATATGGGCCTGACCCTAGCCCTACCTTAGCCCATGAAGGTCGGGTAAGGGCCTAAGTAGTGCAAGCCCTCCAAAGACTTTGGCCAGCTCAGGGCCCAAATCACATATATTGAGAGTAGGGCTCAAACAATTCCGGCCCACCTTGGCCCTTACTAGGCCAATGGTGAATGTTCCTCTAATTAAAGTAAATTTTTCCTCATTGATAAGATAAGTAATTTTGAACGTTTTGAATCTCAAAGGTGAGACCCCTAATTGGGGATGTTAAAAGGTTGGGGCAAGCTGGGCCCGAGGTTGTCCAAGCCCTACCCTTAACATATGCGGGCCATGCCTGAGGTGGGCTAAAGCCCACGGAAAGCCTATACAACCAAGGCCCTTAAAAGGCCCCGCATCCCGGTGCAGGCCAAAGTCAGGCACAAGGGCTTAAGAGAAGAAAATCAGTTTTTAATTTTTTGCCACACTACCGCCACTTCATACTGAGTATATACCTAATGCTACACCTAGTTATTTATCTAAGTTTGGGACCCTCAATGCTACAAGCAACATGATAGTAGATGGAAATCTCACTTTAATTTGGGAGGCCAATGACTAGCTAATGATTTACCATTAATTTTAGGTCACTTGATAGAATGCATTTCATTAAACTCTCATAAATTAATTACCGGACAAAAAAATGGATCCTTTCTAAAATGGAGAAAAAAAAAATTGTCTCGTAATCCCTTTTTTTTTTTTTTTTTTGTTGTTGTTGTTGTGATGTGGGTATCCCTGAGGTCTTTGACCCAACAAGACTAATCCCCCCGGTGGTGCCTGCTTAACACACACAAACGAATGCCAGGCAAATTCGGAGCAGGTTCGAGCACAACACATGGGGTGCAAACACACTCCCTATGCCACTCCACCAACTCTCAGGTGGGTCTCGTAATTTCCTCCATAGCACACCATTATAATATATTGAGCTAGGAGGTTTTGGCTTCAATTTTGACTGCCGGTTATAATTTTGACCCACAGTTATGTCATTACTCATGCAACTACCCACTTATTTTTCCATCAAACCACTCATGTTTCAATTGTTCCTATGTACCGATACCCTTTTTGCTCCAATTTATCTATTTTTATTTTATCCAACTCATCCTATGGAAAGAGGTAATTTTTTTTAATATGTGATTATTCATTTTGCATGCGGGGAGAAACATGCTGAGCATGGGTTATTGGGCTAGTTGACATTTTATAGCGGTTTGTTTTACAAGTTGTTACTCATACAAGAGGTGTCATTGGAGTTGAATTTGAATATGCGACTAAACATTAGACACAACAGCTAAAAAGGAGTGATCCCATGGTATTAAGATCCCACATAAGAATTATGTTCAAAATCCACATATACAAAAATCATGTGTAGACAAGATATCATAAAGAAGAAAAAAAAAATTAATGTATATGAATCATGCACGACTTATTTACATAAAATCATGTAAGAATCACATGAAAATTAGATATGAGTCACATGAGAACCTAAATAAGAATCATGCTCATATAAATCCACCTATATTCTCAAACAAATCCAAACACATATAAATAAGAAAAACAAGAAGGTCGAGCCTAGTCCTTAGACTTTTTATGAAATAAAAGCCCTCATTTTTCAGGCCCTACCGCTAATTGATTTATATTGTATTGTACACCGAAAATTCTTTGAGTCCTACCTCAGAAGATCAGACAGACATGGAACAAGGTAACTCACCGCAGTGGATCAGTCAGTTGCATCGGATCTTTTATTTTTGGTACCCCAGTCAAGAGGACTGGGACCCAAGAGAGAGCCCGCACATACGGAAAAATAGCCCACTCAGGTAAGAAAGGAATCCGCACACATGAAAAGAAAGTTCATATAAGTGGAAAAAAAACTCACATACGCAGGAAGAGGTGGCAGACTCAAGACTGAAACCCTAGACAGCCAGGTAAGAACAGTCGTTGGTTAGCTAAAGAGTTATTTTCTCGTAAAGTTATTAGATGTGGGCTTAGAAGTTTCCAGTGTGGTTGTGCTTGTACCTCGCTTATAAGTTAAATAACTTTCAGCTGGGGCCATTGGCCGTACAAACATATCTCATGTACCATCGGACTCCCTATACACGAATGCTCGTGGTCAAACTAGCTCGAGACCAACCCAAATTGAGTTTCTCATTTGATTAGATTTGGGATCTGTTTTTAGGCTCGTGGGCTGTAAATAGGCTAAGCTTACGCCTATATATGCTCCAAGGCCTGATCCGGTTTGACACATTTAACACAAACGAAGTGTTTGTATTTTGCAATTGGGATGGGCCTAGGGCTCATAATCAGGTACATTGAATGGAGGTAGGCCTAAATATCAAAATCTGTAACAAAATAGGTTGGGTTGGACAATCTTTCTCCTGGCCTAACCCATCCATGAACACCTCTTATCTCTAGGCCCAGGCCCTAGTGGGAAAGAAATGGATCATTAAAAAGCAAGATAACAACAAAGTACGTCACTTGTGAAGCACAAATGACAGATAACTTCGCTCTAAGTTGTAGATTAACTGGTTGGGACGTTGGTGTATGAGTTAGGGTGCCTGTGTTCAAGTCTCCAATGACATTGAAAAAATAAGAAGAAGAACAAGAAGACGACTCGTGACTCCCGCAATACCCACTGGACAAGGACACTTGGCACGCGGCGATATCAAGTGCCTATTTGTTTGCAAGGATTTTGATTATTTTTGTTGGGGGTTTTATGAATTCCCGAATGCCTACTTCCACCTGATTTTACAAATGCTTTACTATAACTGGAATTTGGGGGGCCAACACACTCATGGTGGTTAACTAGTGTTGGCACTTAGTTTTACACACATGGCTAGGGATCAATTTTTGCGTGTTTGTGGTGAAAATAACACTATTGACCGGTCATCCAACGTAAAAAAAAAAAAAAAAAAATGTAAATTGGGAATTCTACAAGCCAAACGGTAAAATTTTCATAGGGCTGATTTTATGAATTCTCATCATTGAAGAATCTAGAGTCTAAAACACAACTACCATGGACTAGTTTGGTTCATCCACTTGTAAAGTCAAGTGGAGTGAAGTGAAGTAAAATATCACATGAAAAGCACTTTTTACCATAATATCCTCCATCTTTTCCAACAAAAAGTCAAAAAGCAACTATAATTACTCACTAAAAGACAAAAAAAAACTCCATTTCTCATACCAAAAGTCAGCAATATTCCATCTCAAACAACTAAAAATAAAATATCATCATTACCCACTACATATTTTATTCATACTTTTTATTTCACTTCACTCCACTTGATTTTAAGAGGAAAGTGCCAAACTGGTAAAGAGTCTAAAATACCTCCAAATAAATTTGCCTCAAGCGTGATCACCTTAAAATGATAAACAGCCTGACAAAATCCATAAAGATGGAGAAAAACCTCACTCTTTCAGTCTTTCCCTATAAAACAACAAAAAGTCTAAATGGACTAACTCATTGAGTTAGTCCATGGACTAACTCTATTATATCCACGGGGATATCATGTCATATCACAAGATATTCTCATAGAAATTATAGGGTGTCCATGTAGCATAACTGATAAAACAAAGTAGTCCATTTCTAGCGTCCATCTGTATCACAACTTTGGTTAGAAAATGGTATTCTCAAATACCAGTCTTGGGACGATGAGTGCTCTTTTTGCTTAATATCCTAATGAGCAGTATTAATTACAACCACTTATCATCGGAGTAGAGCTCAAGGAACAAATCATCATTTCAATACCTTAGCATACATAGACAGGAAAATGAATGGAAGATAGAGATGCACCTCTCTCTCTCTCTCTCTATATATATATATATATATCATATGCCTTTTGATCTCAAATGCCATTGTACCATATGTTCCATCTAGGCAGACAAGGATTATATTGAAGCCCGCATAAGGATCCCGATTAGGATGATGATGGTAGCAAATTGCAAATGCAGTCCAGCACTTTGGGGCCCAATTGGGCCAATCTTTCATCAATGTAGCCCCTTTGATATTCTTTTCCTCACATGATTGATACTGGTCCAACTTTTTACACTCTTTGAACCTTCTTCGCTCACTGTTAGATTACTTGTCAAGAAAATATATGGTTAAGACGCAATTAAATTGTAGTTCTGTTAATTCAAAGGCTAGGATAATTTAGTAGAGCTATTTTTTGGATCACTCTACTTAAGATGCAATTAAGGCGATCTCCTCATTTACTCTACTCTATTGATAAACTTATATCTAAGTGGGATTCATGAGCTGCCCTGTATATAATTTATATGTTATCCAGTGTGCCAGAGGGAGAGGAACGCATGAGTCTTTTCAGCCCTTACATTTTCAACCAAAGATGGATCAATCGTTCATTTGGTGTGCCCACTTTGGATAGAAAAGGCAACCCATCAAAGATCTTCTCTATGGAATCATCTCCACCACTTCAATATGGAGTGCTCGCTATCAAAAGGGATGACCTCACAGCTCCCAAGTCCCAACCCCATCATTGGCCTGTCCCACCAGATGAACGATCTTGATCACTCAACAAGCTGCAGGAGCATTGTGCAGAGATTTGCCAGGGCAAATGAATTCTGAGGGATAGTGGGAGTGCATTTATGGAGGGAGTCTGTGGAATAGGTTATTTCCGAGGCATTTTGACCAGACAGAGGAGAGGTTCATGGGCGATCCATTTATGGAGGATGGATGGATGGTGAGAAAATGAGGGCCTGCATGTCTTAGCTGTCCCTCTCATGCAAAATGGTGATGGGTAGGCATTAGGCAATAGGCATTGGAAAATGTGAGGTAGGTGGGACATGTTTGTTTTTGAGCTTTTGAAGATGTCCGATTGGTGTCAGACTTGTTCATGCAGCAAGAGGATTATTTTTATTTTTACGGCACGATGGAATTTGGCATTTCTACCTCTATCATAAGAAATTGAAATCCTATTTGTCAAAGAAAGTTATATAGTTTTATTTTTTATTATAAAAAAAGTATTTGCACCAAATAATATTTCAGTGGGATATACAAAAAATAAAACTATTTCCCTCTCTATCATGCTCTTGCTGTTGCACAAATACACCCCAAATGTTATCCCACACCCTTTACCAAAAAGATGAAAAAACAAGTGTTGTCCCATACCTGATGTCGCATATGTTAGAGGTTCGAGAACGGCCACTAACCTACGACAATTCTCACGTGGCTACCCAAAGTTCGAATCCTGGACATGCCACTTTCTCTCACAAGAGGACTTTGACACCTATTCTAAGGTCTACTTCCATCACCTAAGAACTCCATCATTTCACCCGAGGGGCTCTAAGTAATGGAGTCATATGGCCACATGCTCTGTGTGCCCTCGTGTGGTGTTGGGGGTTGGAAATTCATGACTCATGGAGGATATAGCTAATATACAGAAATATACATAAAGAGAGAATGTTGTAAAATGATGAAGATTGAGGAGACAAAGTTGGGGCCTCAATGACATATAAGGGTCATTGAATAGGGTAGGCAGACACATCTGTACATGTGACCAAGGTTACCAAAATCATGTAAGGGAGGCTACATGTCCAGAGTCATATGGACCGGATGGGCATTTGAATGGCCCAGTTGAGGAAAGTCATGGAAATCGGCTCCTGCCATGATTTAGTTTGGACAAATCAGTGGATCCGGTATTTAATGCAGGAATGTGCTCTCCCTTGCCACACCACAATCCTAGAGAGAAATAAATGTCACTCTCTTGTATAGGGCTTCACTAAGCTTTACTCTAAGCAGGAGTTGGGTTCAATTATCTTATTGATCACTTATAGAATAAATTGATAAATTATTATGAATAATTCATATGTTTTGTGGTGGCCAATCTAACATTAGACCAAATTCTATTAGAGCGAAATTTGGTAAGATCCCATATAACAAGAAGGAAGGAGGGGTGATTTATTTTCAATGATTAAAATTTATATAATCAAGAAAAAATAGCATAAATTATATTTTAATTGCATCTTAGAAGGAAAACAGGTAGCAAAACAGAATCCAAAGGCAGTGAAAAGGGAGTTTTAGAGTATGTTTAAGTTTTGTACTAGATGTAAAAAAAAAAAAACTCTTGTTTTCATCAATCATGACCAATACCTATAGGGCCTATTTGGATGTAGAGAAAAGGAGGGAGAAGAAATAAAGCTTTTTCGAGGAAGACATTTCCTCAGTTTTGGGATTATTTCTAGGGAGAAAAGTAACACTTCCAAGATGCAGGAGTAAGGGGTGGAGAAAGCAAGTTTTACTAAAGTGAAATTGAACTTTTTATTACTAAGATTTGATGGTAACGAATTAGTGTTTAGTTTTTATCCAAAAAGACTTTAAGATAATTTTCACTTACAAGCAGGGGCGGATGAAGGGGGGGGGGGGGGGGGGGGGGGGGGGGGGGGGGGAGCCCACCCAAGATTTCAGAAAAAAAAAAAAAAAAAAACTGATTTCTGCACGGAGGCTTTTAAGTGGGTTATAAAAGAAAAAAAACGGGGATAGAGGAAGACAACGTGGGAGAAAAAGAAAGGAAAAAAAGGAAGAGAGGGAAGGAAAGAAGAAGAAGAGAGGGAAGCAGGGGCGGATGAAGGGGGAGCCGGGGTGGGTTGCAGCCCACCCAAGATTTCAGAAAAAAAAAAAAACTGATTTCTGCACGGACGCTTTTAAGTGGGTTATAAAAGAAAAAAAAAACGGGGATAGAGGAAGAAAACGTGGGAGAAAAAGAAAGGAAAAAAAAAGAGAGGGAAGGAAAACTGGGAACGCCCCTGGCTGCCTGGCTGCTTGGCTGTCATCGCCGTTCGGCCCGTTCCGCTGCCGTCGTCAAACCGTCGCCATCGGCCGTCACCGTGCCGCATTGCCGGCTACCGCTGCAGCCACTTACAGTCTTACATCAAACCCCTATGGGATGTGGCTGTGCCGTTTCATCTCCAGTCTCCACTTTCAGGTTCTTCTCTTCTTTCTTTCCTTTTGTTTCTTTTTTTCTTTTCATCTATATTGGTTGTTTTTTGTTGGAAGGAAGGCTATTCTGAAGGGGGGTTTTTTTTTTTCTTCCCCCTTAAATCATTTGGATTTTAGGGTTTTTTTTTCTTTTTTTGTGATGCTTTGTTTGCTGAATCATCTGTTGTACATGGTTTGGCCGAAGTACTGTTGACAAGGCATTGAACCTATAACGGGCTATAAGATATAATGTTGTTCAAGGTAATGGGGCACTCCAGAACATGAAGTTGGAGGTATAGATTTTATGATGTAGGATCCTTCTTCCATATATTTTTGTCTTTCAAATGAAAGTGAAACTGTTGTGACTTGGGAGATACACTCACAGGATAAGACAGAACTAGATAAGATATATTGCAATATTGCCAGCTCATGTACCCAGATAAATAGGATATCTTCAGTGGGACTCATTGATACGATCATGACATAAGGTATCAACAGTAAGGCCAATCAATGGGTTACAATAGGTCGGATTTAGGCTGAGTTAGCCTTGGAGGATAACATTGGGAGGCCTCCAGAACCTAACCCATTGACAAAAATTGGATGAAAATGTATACCCAAATGATTGGCCCAGTGATTGACCAATACATCAGCATCCATAAGAAAGAGTTAAAAAACACAATGTCCCTCCAACTCCAAATAAGTTGAATTAAGCTTGCAGACCGTGCCAGATTGAATCAACTTAAATTGAACTGGAAAATAGAATTTAGTCATTGAAGTGTCTGCCATCCTCTTGGGAAAATACTGTGGCAAATTCAGGAGGACTCAAGGTGCAACTCTGGCAGGTCTAGTCCTGTTTTGGGCAGACTCTTAAGTCTTATCAAGTCCACTTCCAGAAGAGCCTATCTTATTTTGATGTAGTCCAAACTTGACTGGACTCGAATCTAACTTAAACTGACTTGACCCTTGTTATACTCAGTTTAAATTACTTCTGTTATGAATAATTAAAACTCAAAGCAAGTTTAAGTCAGACTTTAATTTTCATTCCTGCTTCGAACTTGTTCATGATTTTCACATCTTTCCTAGGATTTCAATTTGCCGGGAATGTTCTCCAATGAACAGACTGCTGACTGATATGCAGTTTAGCTTTGAGGCTCTCCTCATATGCCTATTTATCAATGAAGAAAGATTGGCCCAAATTGACCCCACAGAGCTGGACTGCATGTAGTGTTGCTAGGAGGAGAACATTTCTCCTCAATCCTCTGCAGCAAGAGAAGGTCACTGTCCCCACAGAAATCCCATGGTCTAGCATAGCCTGAAACTTCCTCAAATTATTTGTATGAATTTTGTTTATTTGTCTAGGGATTTAGTTAAGACACCAATAAAACTATTTGTTTGAATTGAATTTTTTATTCATTAGAAATTTGGGATTTTGTGGATAATGTGATAGCATCTAATGAATTTAAATATGCAATAATAATTATTTTCTCTATGTATTGTATATTGATGATTATTTACTATCTTAGGTTATAATGTCGCATCATCAAGCGTCCAAAAAACCAAGAACTCTTTTATCGTTCTATAAGAGAAAAGATGATAAATCTGAAAGTGGCGAAATTTCCACATCTATTCCTGATATTTCAAAACTTGATGAGGATGAGCGACGTCCTACCAAAGTTCAAGTTGTTGAAATTGAAGGAGTTGAACCTTCTTCTAGAATCCAAAGAGTCGTAGTTGAACATTCTTCCAAAGCTCAAGAAGTTGCACCTATGGAAGTTGATGTCACTTCTTCATTTGAATGTGATCCGGATAAACGCATTGCTATATATGAATACCCGCTTAACAAACATGATGAAGTTCGGGTAGCTTATCTTAGAATGGGACCTTGTCGACCTACTCATGAGAAAGAAAAAGATTATCCGGTGACCATATTTGGAAAGCAAGGCCGACGGTTCAACGCTAATTGGTACAAACTATTCCCTTGGCTAGAATATTCACTCCACAATGATAGAGCATATTGTTTTTATTGCTTTCTCTTTGAAACAAATCCTCCGAAGCATCCAGTATTTACCATTGATGGGTTTCAGAATTGGAAGAAGGTTAACAATGGGAAGAAGTGTCCTTTTTTGAAACATGAAGGTGGTCTTTGTTCTCCACATAAGTCGGGGACAATGTATTGTGAGAATCTAATGAATCCTTTTCGACATATAGATAGTGTTTTCAATACACTTTCTAAAGAAGCAATTGCAAATAATCGGTTGCTTATCCGGCATGTTATTCAATGTATTCGGATTCTTGCACTACAAGGGTTTCCTTTTAGAGGACATGATGAATCGAAGAAATCAAAGAATTGTAGAAACTTCATTGCAATGTTCGAGTTTTCGAAAATGTTGAACAAGAAAGTTGCCGAAGTGGTTGGTGATTGTTCAGGAAATGCCAAGTATACCTCACATGGTATTCAGAAAATTCTTTTGCATATATTTGCCGAAAATGTGAGAAAGAAAATACGCAATGATGTTGGTGATGCAAAGTTTTGTATCCTTGTGGATGAAGCACAAGATAATTCACATAGAGAACAAATGGCCATTATTCTACGATTTGTTGATCGTGGTGGTTTTGTTAGAGAAAGGTTTTTTGCTATTGTTGGTGTTGAAGACACTTCTGCGTTAACCTTGAAAGAAGAGATTTCCAATGTTCTTGCTCACAAGAATTTGCTTATTGGAAATATGAGGGGCCAGGGTTATGATGGTGCTAGTAATATGCGTGGTCAATGGAATGGATTACAAGCACTATTTCTTAAGGAGTGTCCTTATGCATATTATGTGCATTGTTTTGCGCATCGGCTACAACTTGCATTAGTTGCGGCTTCTAAAGATGTGCCAGACGTTTGGTTATTCTTTTCGAAGTTGGCATCCATTGTTAATCTCCATGTTATGCCTAAGCGGAAGAAAGAGTTGGAGAAAGCTCGAAAAATAGAAATCGATAATTTGTTGGCAAGTGGTGTGCTTGATAGTGGACGGGATGCTAATCAAGTTCGCACATTGCAGCGAGCTGGAGATACTCGATGGAGCTCTCACTATGAATTTGTTTGTAGCTTGATAGAGATGTATGATGCGACTTGCACGGTTCTTGAAAGCATCATGAAGAATGCGTGGAGAAGCTAAGGGTTCTTATGTTGCTATGAGAAATTTTGAATTTGTCTTTATGTTTCATTTATTGCATAAGATTATGGGAATCACAAATATACTATGTAAAGCTTTGCAAGTAAAGTCATAAGACATTCTAAATGCCATGAGTTTAGTCTCAAGTACGAATGAACTTCTTCAAGAGTTGAGAGAAACAGGTTGGGGTAGCTTCCTTGAGGATGTGATTTCTTTTTGCAGAAAACATGACATTGATATTCCTGATATGAGCTCTCGTCATATGATTGGTACACGCCGTTCTTGCCAACCGAATGATTGTATTACAGTTGAGCATCATTATCGCGTTGATATTTTCAATGCTGTAATAGATTTCCAGTTGCTGGAGTTGAAGAGTAGATTCTCTAAGGAGGCAATTGAGCTTCTTTCTCTTAGTTCGGCTTTGGACCCGAAAGATGCTTTTAAGTACTTTCATATAGATGATATTTGCAAGCTCGCTGAGAAGTTTTATTGTGAAGACTTCACGGAGCAAGAGATACATATTTTGAGAAGTCAATTGCAACATTATAAGCTTGATGTGCATCGTCATCCCCGTTTTCAGAAATTGTCTACCATTTCTGAGTTATGTCGAGCATTAATTGAAACAGAAAAGTCAGCTATTTATCATTTGATTGATAGATTGATTCGTCTTGTCTTGACTCTTCCTGTTTCCACGGCGACTGCCGAATGAGCCTTCTCAGCCATGAAACTTATCAAAACACGACTCCGTAACAAGATGGATGACGAGTTTCTCGCGAATTGCATGGTTATTTACATCGAAAGAGAGTTTGCTAATGAAGTCGACATAGAGTTGGTAATAGATGAATTTGATAAGAAGCCACGCAAGTCAAGATTTCACTAGTGTCATGTTTTAACTTTTGTTTGTCTTTTGTCATACTTGTCAGGATCTATTGTGAAGACATTTTTTTGTTGATTTTGAGTAGTATAATAAAAATGATCACTCTTTGGTATGATGCTTGTCGAAAATGAATTATGAAGATAGTATATATATAGATAGTTTTTGGTGGGACATTATTGCTATTTTTTATAGTTTTTGGTGAGACATTGTTGCTATTTTTTTAGTGTAACTTAAGCGCAGCCCCCCCCAGATTAGAAGTTCCGGATCCGCCCCTGCTTACAAGATATGGTGGTGCACTTCTTATGGAAAATGGATTCCTTTAATGCGATTGCTTGGGTGTCTAACAAGAAGGCAAATCCATGGAGATTTCAATTTAATGCGATTGCTTGGGTGTCTAACAAGAAGGCTAATCCATGGAGATTTCAATTTCATTTTATTGAAATTAGGGAGTTATTGACGAATATAAATGTTTTCTTTTGTCAGTGTTTAGATCTGCTAATTCCATGGCGGATGTGTTAGCCAAGCAATGGGTCGGTAGGTTGATTCCTTGAGTGGGTGTGTTATTGTAATTGAGGTTGGGCTGGTGCATCTCTCTTGAACCTTCTCTTTCCTTTGTTCCTTTGTTTTGATTTTCTCTGTCTCTCCTTCTTTCTTAATAAAATCTTGTTACCGCTTCAAAAAGAAAAAAAGTTAACTTACATAGTTTTCTTTTTTTTACATCAAAATGCAAAAAAGAATCCCTATTTGAGAAAAGTGATAATTTTCCATCCACAACTTCATTCTTATTCCTCTTTTCAATGGGATTTTCCCACATATCATTTTCTGTACATCCATTTGTTCACAGTTCACACACTCGCTTAGTGGTGTTCATGGCCAGGTCAGACCAAGCTCAAATAAATTCATGTTTAGCCTGATGGTACTAGAAACAAAGGCCCATATCTGGCGTAAGCCTTTCATGGGCCGTAAATGTCAGGCCCAAGCCCACCCATTTAATCAATTGGACCTGCCCTGAATAAGGAACTCATGCTGGTCTGGGCCATGAGCAACAATACAACTTGTTACAGCAATCGAGACATGCACAAATTTTTGTATCAGTATCGAAGTTTGCCCACAGTCTAGGGGTGTTCATGGGCTAGTTGGGCCAGGCTGAGGAATATCTGAGCCCAACCCGACTTACAAAGTCTAGTCCCAAGCCTGGCCTTGCCACACCCCAGGTTTATGTGAGCTAAACAAGTCATATTGCAAGGTTGGATTTTTGAAAGCTTTACTAAACAAAGAGAGAATTAAAAAAAAAAAAAAAAAAAACCCTGCAAATCAAAAGGAGAATTCCAAATGATGAGAGATGGGCCCAATGTCTTGTGAACTCTTTTGATTGTTTGCGGGTTGAGAATTTAAAAGATCCTCAAAAAATACAACAATAAAGTGGTTAACATGGTCTTTAGAATTTTCTAGATTTCATAACTTTAATATTTTTTAAGTTAGCATTAGAGAATTATTTATTGCATAATTTCAAAAACATCTAAACTTATTACAATAAAATAGTTAAAAGTGGTTTTAATATTCTGTAAATTTCAAAATCCTAAATATTCCTTAAACTACCATTTCATTAAAGCCTACTAGTAGAACTAGTAGAGAAATTAGAAGAGCACGAAATTCTCCAAATTTCTCATGAATGAATGAGTACGAAAAACATTGGGATATAATCTGTACAGCTGCCCTTAGACCTAATGTTCACCCTGTGCTGTTAAAGTTTAAGGACCTATGTCTTTACAGGAATTCTAGTTGCTTGGGGTTTTTAGAACACGATGTGACATCATGTCCCCTAACATTTGCAAATCTCATGTTTTTTTGCCAAGCATTTCAAAATTTCAGCCACATGAAAGGTCCTAAATAACCTTTGGAGATTCAGGAATTCCACCCTCTATATGCATTTTGGGGAAATTCCCGTATGCTCAAGTCCAAAGGAGCATCCAGGAATTTCACTGTGTCTGGAAATTCAGAAATTTTCCAAACAGGAATTCCTTGAATTCCAGAAAAGAAACACGGTCCCAAAGTATATTTCTCGTAGAGCTGTTTGTGCAATATCCTAGGGTCAGGTGATATCACACATATAACCCTATGTAATATTCTAAGGGTCGTACGATATTGCCCTATTATTATATACTCCGTAAAAAAAATTTTAACTTCAAATATTTTAGGGCAAATATTACGTCTAAGGGAAATTATACATCAAAATTCCAAAAGTATTTAAAAATATTTTTTTTCATAATGATCTCGTTAATAAATGAAGGCCTCGTCAGTTCAATGAATAGGGGAGGGGGGGGGATAACTTGCAAGACTTGATATTTTGTGGGTGGGGGTGGGGGTGGGGGGAGATAACTTGCAAGACTTGATATTTGGACCTGATACACAAAAGCCAACCATCAAAAGAGGATTTAGAGGGTAGATGTTGTAGTGAATGGCAAACATTGTTTTTGACTGGACAGTCGAGAATCTCCAATAAGGCCGGACTTGCTAACCTTACTCACCTTAATGCCATGACCTTTTCGGCGGATATTACAATGAGGAGGGAAATAGGTCCTTAGCTAGCTCTTCTGTCTTAGAAAACAAGGCCTAGTTTTGATGTTTAAAAAAAAAGAACTATATCTCCAATGTCAAAAAAGTCAATTTTCAAAGAGTTCGGACATCCTCATCAGCCAAAAAACAAAGAAAAAGATAAAAGAACAGGACATCAAAGTGATAAAGACTTTGTTGATCCTTTTTTCCAAGAAAGTGGCTGTATAATCAAACTAGGATCATTTTTTTATTTTTATTTTTAGTTTTTTGCTAAATAAAGAGAGATTTGAAATTTAACAGGGGCACATTAGATTTGGGGGGAGGGACGCATAATTTTAATAAATTTGATCAATCAAAGGTAACCCATGTGCTGCATGTGACATCATGAGGATGCACCATGTGATTAGCAACATGGTCAATCGATTGCAAGATCACATGATACATTCAAGCGGGGAATGGGCCTTCATTGTAAATCCCATTTACTGACAAGATGGGTAGATTTGGGCGAAAAAATATATCACATCATATATACAACCAATCAGAGGAGTGGTGCTATTGGCACCATAAATTTTTCTCTCCTCACCGCACTAGAGGACAATTTTTTTTTTCCTAAACTACCCTTCCTCCCTCCTCCCTCTCTTCCCTTCCTCCTCCTCCTCCTCCTCCCTCCTTCCACCCCCCCCCCCCCCCCCCCCCCCCCCCCCAACTGCCGGCAGCCGGCCAGGGGGGTGGCTGGGAGAGGAAGGGAAGATGAGGGAGGAGGAGGGGGGAGAAAGGGAGAGGGGTAGTTTAGGAAAGGGTTTTTTTTTTTTTTTTTTCGTGGTGGGAAAAACAAAAATCATGGTGTGGATAGAGCTCTCTAACCAATCACTTGAAATACGAGGAGAAGGATTAAAAAGTAGAATCTTCTCACTTTTTTCACTTTAAGAAATGGATGGTTGAAGGGATGTTGAAGGAATGGGACTCCCTAGTGGACCCACTCTTTGAAAATCCAAATAATTTAAAATAAATTTTCTCCCACACTGAGATGTCCTCATCAAAAGATTGGCCGCTTCATAAAACATGACTAAAATATATGCACAAGATTATTTTAATTTTGTATGTGTGGGAAATCGTTACCTAAAAAAAAAGCATTTAAATTGGTATGCTTTGTCCATTTTTTATTTCTTTCTTATTCGATTTCTCACATTCCCCTTTATTCATTAATTATTTATTCTAACCGACTGTGTATTTTTCTA
This sequence comes from Litsea cubeba, assembly GCA_012931725.1. Classification (NCBI taxonomy): domain Eukaryota; kingdom Viridiplantae; phylum Streptophyta; class Magnoliopsida; order Laurales; family Lauraceae; genus Litsea; species Litsea cubeba. Next base: position 5,044,103 of record CM022946.1, on the reverse strand, counting down.
TTGCACATTCTTCATAAGTGACTTCCCCAACATTGAATACTTAAAAAACTCATATCAGGTGTAATTAAAAATGAATACTAACACTGAATATTAAAATAAGAAAGTCCCTCTAAAATGGAGATTAAATTGAGTGAAGATGCAAAATGAATCCTTAGCCCATCCTCTAATTATTCAATACATAAAGTCAATATCTCATTTACATCACACACCCTTCATCTCACATCTTAAATAATTCTTTGGTAAAGCTCATTGCATTTCAACTTAACTCAATACCTATGTGTGGGGGATTTTTCAGACACCAAAATCACCCGGGTTTCGGTAAATGGATGCATTGGATCGAATAAGGTTCCCGAAGTCAAAATCGTAAACAAAACCCCATTCTGGAAGGGAATCGATGAGATTTTCAAAATCCATTACTACGCAATGAACTTATTGTTTTTAGGCCAAATTCCATCGTTTTGACATCGAAAAAGGCATTTTTACCATTTTTTCCATATTCTTGTTTCTGGTCTCGGCACCTCGACAACAGTGCCAACCGAGATCACCAGTTAGGCAACAGTGCCAGGCCCTCCATCTCGGTAGGTCTTGGTCTCAGCCCCCTCCATCTCAGCTAGGTGCTCTATCAGTACCAGGGACTCCCATCTCAGCACAGTGCCAAACTACTCCACCTCGGCCAGCAGTGCCAGGCATCTCGACAGCATGTCTCGATCTCGGCTTCGGTAAAAGCACTGACAACTGTACCTCTATGGAGACTTAACCACGTTACAGAACGGGCGACAAAGGCACCACCCATATCCCCTGACATAGCGGCGTTCACAACTCCCAAAGCGCCAGGGTAAGGCCCGATGTGACAGAGTAAGCTATCATGGGACAGTTTTTTTTCCTAGGTCAACTTTCTCCCTCTATATATACACAGGAGTCATTCCAAGCAAAGCATGGCCATATACGCTGATATGAACAGCCAAACTCTCTCTTTCTTCTCCATCTCCATCCTACTGTCGAGTTGTTGAACTGACTTAGACATCGGAGAGCCTTACACAGATAGTTTCATCCTACTGTCGAGTTGTTGAACTGACTTAGACATCGGAGAGCCTTACATTGATAGCAGTAAGAGGTAGCTCTTCTCTTTCTTCTTTTAGGTCTCAGGCACCCAATCTTCTCTAAAGAAGCTTCTTCATCCACCATTACAGAGATTCTAATCTCCCTCCAAGTCCGTGAATTTTTAGGCACTTACAACCTATATATTCAATTACAATTCAATTACAATGTAGCCTGATGCAAAAAATTCGTGGCCCACTGGATGAACGACCATGATTAAGCCGCACGAACGCAAGATGGCAGGGAGCTCTCAAAGCGAGTAGATTTAATAAAGAGGAAGAAGAAACGGTTGACAGTCTTCACTCTCCAACAACCACCACAGCTCCGACGTGCAAGCATCAAGGACAAAGCCGCTGCTTTCGGCGCTAATTGTTGGGGATTTTTTTAGTGTTAGGATTAGGATTAGGATTAGGGTTCCCATCAAACGGTTGACGGAAGCAGATGCCGATCCTAATCTTCTTCGATGTTGAAAAAACAACAACACAAATCCATCAAAGACGAACACGACATTTTCTTCTTCTTCTTCAAAGTCCAAACCAAACCCAACCCCCCTTTTTTCCTCGTCTTCATCTTTATTGTACCAGACACGATTCGGTAGAATCGGGCATGAGATTTCGGAAGGTTTTCGTTCGAGAGAGAATCGAAAGGGAAAGAAAACGGAGGGATAGATCCAGATCTGAGAAAAAGATGAGATCTTGCTAGAGAAGGAGGAAAAGAGTCGATTGGCTTGATTATATGAAGATCTGAGAAAGCGGAAAGCAAAAATCGGAAGAAATTCGTGTCAGATCGGAAAAAGGACGAACGAAAACGGAAAAAAAAAAAGTCGAAGAGAAGCTGAAGATCTTGTCGATCGATCGAATGAAGAAAGAGATCTGGAAAATAATGGCGCCAGATTTGTGAAAGAGGAGGGGAAAAGGTGACAAATCTGATCAGAAGAAAAAGGTAAGAAATCATCACGATCAGAGATATTGAAAGCAGATTCCTCAAGAGGAATTGATCCAAGATACTAGAGAATATTGCAGATTCCTAGTAATCGTAGCTTGAAAAATCCAATCTTGTAGGAATTGTAGCTTGAAAAATCCAATCTTGAAGGAATCGTAGCTTGAAAAATCCAATCTTGTAGGAATCGCAGCTTGAAAAATCAAATCTTGTAATTTCAGAGATCTAGAAACCAGAAGAAGAAGAAAGAAGATTTAAGAATACAGTGAGAAATGAATAGCAAGGAAGACGTGAAGCTCGACGACGAGCAGATCGCCGAGCTGCGCGAGATCTTCCGAACCTTCGATCGCAACAACGACGGCAGTCTCACGCAGCTCGAGCTCGGCTCGCTCCTCCGCTCGCTCGGCCTAAAACCTAGCTCCGACCAGCTCGACGCCCTCATCCAAAAGGCCGACACCAACAGCAACGGCCTCATCGAATTCTCCGAATTCGTCGCTCTCGCGTCGCCGGAGCTCGTGCCGGAGAAGTCTCCGTACACGGAGGATCAGCTCCGGCATCTTTTCCGGCTGTTCGACCGCGACGGAAACGGCTACATCACTGCGGCGGAGCTGGCGCATTCGATGGCGAGGCTCGGCCACGCTCTGACGGTGAAGGAGCTGACGGGAATGATCAAGGAGGCGGATACAGACGGGGACGGTCGGATCAGCTTCTCGGAGTTCTCTCAGGCGATTTCCTCTGCTGCCTTTGATAATTCCTGGATCTGATAGTGATATCTTTCTTCGGGTGCGTTCTTCTTCATCTTTTTACCCTTCTCTGGATGTCTGTTTTAGTGCTTTTTCTTCTCCTTTATTTAGTAACAGGGGTTTAATTGCATGGATGGTGTTTGAGAAAAATGCCTGGGGATTACTGGACTGTATGAAAAAACTGTACTGGGTGATGAAGGGATGTTTTTGAAGGGTGGGGTCTTGTGGTTTTTGGGGTCTGTGTTGCAGAGGGAGGGAAGTGTTTGGCGTGTGAACCAAAACAAGACAGTTTAGAGGGAGTTCAATTGGAGCTGAAATGAAAGGAAAGGGTTTGTTTTACATTTTTGGCAGGTGTGGAATGAGAAGAATTGTTGGAATAGAAACTGAAGAAAAAAATACCCAGAGCTCTGAATATGCATAAGAATTTTCTGGATGGTTTTGGAACCCCTCCAAATTTTGAGAACCATGTCGTTTAATTTAATTGTTTAAGGGCATGTCTGTGCCCCCTCACTGCGGAAAATCAGTTTCACGGAAATGTTATTTGTGCTCTATAATTTTTTTTTTTTTTAAGGGTCTCCATGAGATATGATTCATGGTGGGCCACCGAGTAGTCTACCCTTTACAAGACATGATTAACAATAGTGCCATTTGCATCTTCACTCGTTACCATGGTTTAAAATAGCGACCGATACTGGTTCCTAATATGAACCGGTATCGGCCCATACCGCTACGATATCTAGGTGAGATATCGGTATCGGCGATACCGGGGTAAAAATCCCAAAATATCGGCATTTCTCGGCCGATATTATGATCATCTCGGACTTATCGGGATCTCGGCCGATATTTTCAAAATATCGGTCGAGATCCTTTAAAATCACCCCAAATTTTAATTTTTTTAACTTTTTCCCCATCTTCATCTTCTTCCCCTCTCCTCTCATCTCCTTACTCCTTGAGCAGCGGCCATACCTCTATCATACATTCACACATCCCTCTTGCATATTTTCTTCAAGAAAATATTATTTAAGGTAAGAGAAAATCAACTTAAAATATTTTATTATGTATTTATGTGTTTTTTCTTTTTTATTTTTATATGAAGCATAGAAATCATGAAGGTTTGTAACTTGTGTAGTGTACTTCACTTAGAAGTTAGATCTACATATTTTCATACTCAATCTAATCATACACATGATTTTGAATTTTTTTTCAATTCTTTTATTTTTGGATTTTTTAATATTTGAATTATAATATATCATTTTTTTGAAATTTCATCATAAATATGTTCTTTTAATGATTCATGATCATTGTATGGTGTGCATCGAACATATATTAATTGAGCAAGGAGGCTTCCCCCACCACCACATGATCCCCAATGACCTTTCTATGCCCCTCATAGCTATTTCATGTCATTTCTGCACAATTACCGAGAACAATCTACAGGGGATCAAGATAGTTCATCATCTTATCAAGAACAGTGGTAGTGTGCAACAATATGGAGCATATCTTTTTAACCAATACTGAAGAAATGATGATGATGATGATGATGATCATATTGAGCCTGGGCGGCACTTCATTTGGAATTAGGCTGTCAATATGTCATACACTCATACTCATCAATCTCTCTCTAGTTTCTACTCTCTAGTCCCCTCTAATTTCAGGTAAACTATGAACTTTTTGATGTCCAAGTGTTTTATGATTTATCTATCTTACTATAATGTTTTAGATTTTAATATGTTATCTTCATGGTCATGAATTTCACAATTTATTTGATGATTGAGTTAGTATTAAATGATGATTGATATGTTATCTTTATTTTCTTATATTTTACACTAATAAATTGATCATGAGCATCAATAATAGTTGTATCATATGAAATACTGGAGAAGAAAGCGATCAACGATACAGACAGGACTCATAACTTAAGGTGACCGAGATTTTGATTTATTGTTGTTACTAATGGAAAAAAATATTGTTTTCCAGTATTTTCTAATATTCTGGATGTTTTGAATATTTTTGCGAATTTTTCTGGATTAAAAAAAATTTCACACCATGACGACCGCGGCGTACCGATATACGCGACGATATCCGATATATATCGGTTTTTCGGCCCGGCCGATGCCGCGATCGAGACCGAGATTTTAAACCATGCTCGTTACCTTTGTGACAAAACTTTTTTTTCCGGAACTCGCGAATTCCTACGAATTCATTAAATAAAGTAGCAAAGAGGCCTTTACGTCTATTTCATCATGATCATTATCAAAGCCCTGTCCCAACTATGTTGTCATCGGCTATATAAATTCTGTTTTTCCATTCCGATCTAACATGAGACATCAAAGCCCTTTATACCTATCTATCGCCCAAATCTTATTTCTGGGAACACTCAAAACACACAGCCAAAAACCAAAGTCATCTATTCACAATTTTTCATAAGGTTTTTCCTAATATATTTGTTTACCTTTGGTAAAAAACACAAAGAAACTTACAGGTAAATGAAGGGTTTAAAGCAAAAATAGAATTGCTCGTCAGTTTTGGAGTGTCCAATTCATTATCTCTTTCTAAAATACACCTTGGAAGTCACCTCTTCTGTAGTTTGAATAGGCTCTGATGGGTGTGGAGTAGATCTGCCTGCAGTGGCCATTTATCCAGGATCAAGACATTGGAAAAAGTTTCAACCGAATAGAAACTTTGATTAATTTAGAGTACAAGTATCATGTGCATGGTGAATGAAAGGTATTAACTTGTTACATATGCACAAAGCCCCAATCTTATCTCTTCTCTAAAACGTCATTTTGCTAATTCTACTGACTGAGAATAATTTTGATAAAACATAACCAAACAAGTTCATCACAATTCATTCTTAGAAGAGAAAATTCTAATCACATTTCATTCTCAGTTTTCAAAACAGGAATGATGCCAGACAGCCCAGGACAGTCTGGATGGATACATATCTATTATAATGAATTATCATTGCGAATGGCTCGGGCTTGGTTTAAATGGGTTGGGTTTAAAAGGATCATGTTCACATGACGGGTCTATGGGTTAATGCGCAACCCGACTAGCCCATTAATATAACTGATCAGTCAGCCAAACTATAATCTTTCAAAAGGAGTAGGGCACGTCCAAAATGATCATTATTTAGCATCTTTCTCTGTGATTAGATTACTGGACATAAAGCTAGTGATTGAAACCTTGTTTGTGTTTGCATGGCCTAGATTGGTCTAAACATGATAGGATTAACCAAAACATCAAAATCAGCAGTACATATTTCTTCATCAAGCCGGTTTATTATGTCAATCTGTTGCATCATGGAATGAATCAAATGTGATTGCACAACAGGACTTGAATCGCGAGAGCAAAGGGTTAACCTAGTGGTTCACCAATTGCCCAGCATTCGATCCCTTGGTCCTCTTTCGTGCGCTTTGGTCTTTTCTCAAGAATGTGCTGGGGTTCACTGCCGCATAAGTCTTTTCTCTGAAGGGCCCAACCACCTTGGCTCATAACCAAAAAAAATTAGTTCCTGAAGTGTGATGTTAAAAAAATATGCAGTTGTTGGGGGTTTGAACTCATATTTTGGAATTCTTCAACTTTTTCTAGGATTTCTTCATCAAAATTTCTTCATTCAACTTCTTCTATTGAAATCTCTTCTTGATGCCTTGGGACGCTGGCCGGAGGGTTGGGGTAGTCGCGGGGTCCACCTACACGAGAAATTACATAAAAATGCGCTATAAAAAATTAATGAATTTATGCATAAAAACTTTATTGCTTCGTATCTTCCTTGTTCAAACTTGTATGAATGCAAATGGGGAGTCAATTTTGCTTAGAATTCCGCGTCCAATGCAATGATTGAAAGAAATGACGTCATTTTACGAGTCAAAAAGAAGTTATAAGCGATAATAATCCGATAATTCGATTAAATGATAAAATCTACGTGTAAAGCAAGTTGGCCTAAGACCACGGTTTGCACCCGGAGGTTGTAGGTTCGAAATTGCACTACCACACTGGGGTTACAGGGGAGTTTACCCGACTTCCCTCTGAGCCCGGAGGGAATAGTCCTGCCCAAAGGATTGGGAACCCTTCGATAACAAAAAAAAAAAAAAACAAAACAAAGAAAGAAAGAAAGAAACGAATGATATGCATATGAAATGCTGATACAGGTCGGGTCAATGAAGGGTAGAATATGTAAATATTTAACACTCATCATATATATAACTAAAAAAATCTAAAACTAAAGGCTAAGATCATTCAATTGACTTGCATTTCTCTTATCTATAGATGAACCTTTCCATGTCTTGCTTGCCTCCTTTGATATTAATATATACTGATGGGCGCGGGACCACATTGCAATTTTTTCTCTATTTCTTTTTCACCGGAGAAATTGACCTTGTAGCATTTTCTCTCTGGATTGGGTGACACTAAAAAGGGCCATAATGTGTGGCGGTGGCTGCTTGATTCGAGCCCATGATTTCGACTCAACGACTTGGAGCTCCAATGATGACCTGTTTATGATTGATCCACTTTGATGTAGCTTTATCTCTTCTCTAAGAAAACTTTTTTGAGAGGAGAGTGATCTCACATTCATTAGGACAAGTTGTCCTTAAGCATGATTGGACGACTTTTTATGTCCTCTAACTAGATGTGGCAATCGGGTCGGGTTGTGCTAAATGGGTCAGACTCATTTATTAAACGGGTTAGACAAGCATAACTCGTATCCGACCAGTTTATTAAACGGGTTGAAAACCCCTAACCCGCACCCACCACGGGTCGACCCGACCCGACCCACTTAAACCCACATAACCATTGCGGGTTATACAGGTCAGGTCGACCCGCATAATCCACATCCATCTAGTGAATCAATCGACTCAACCATGGTTCCCTGCCGACCTAAACTGACTTTTAAGCTCAAATTTGGTCTAATCTCATTTTAAAAGTCATTTGATGCGCATTACTTTGCTTTCTATTAATAAAAAGGGTGGGGTTGAATTGGTTAAAGTCCATTCATTCTTTTTTAGCATATGTATTAAAACAATCAAATTTAATTTTAGCTTAAATAAGCGGGTTATGCGGGTCAAGCGGGTCAACTCTAACCCGACCCGCTTAATTGTGGGTCATGAATACTTGATCCATGACCGACCCGCCTATCAAACGGTTCGGGTTAAGCGGGTAATACGCGGGTCAAGTCGGGTCACTTTGGCGGGTCGGGTTATATTTTGCCATCTCTACCTCTAACCAAATAACCAAGGTACATATGACGAGTTCTAATCCATTGCGTGACTCGCACACTGGATCGGTGCGCACACCTCAACATGAGGCCCACATGGGGACCCACCTAGGACTGGGACTAGGGGATTCGAAAGATCTCCCCTGGTCCATTATCTCAGCAAAAAACCAGCCCCATCCTTGACCCCTATCTCCTCCATCCGGGCCCCACAAGTTTAACAGTGTACAGTCTATTCGAATGGGTGTGCAGTCGATCTAATGGTGTACAGTACATTAGATGGGCGTAAATATGGGCCCCATGTGAAATTCAATGGGAGTGCGTGTGTGGTCCATTTGAATGGCCCATTAGGTGGGCCCCACCCCTGGTGCGCAAGATGCGCACCATGCACACCATATAAACACTCATATATGACCGCTCAAGAAGCATTCATTTAAATACATTTTATCTTTTTATTTATTTATTGTGATGAGGCTATCTCCATGATATTAAATCGGACGGTACTAATCCCCGGTTATACATACAACACATGTGCACCAAGTAAATCTGGAGGGTGTTGAAAGAGCATACCCACGTCTTATGCCAATGAACCAATACTCAGGCTAGGAAAACGACATTAATCTCAATCTCAATCTTGTAATTTATATAGCCCACAAATAGATAATTCTAAAAAGAAAAAAACAAAAGCTACTTCAACCCAAGGTTGTTCTCCATGATATTTGTGACCATCAATGACAAACTTTATCCATCTTTATAGGTTTTTCTGTTGCTTGGGAGACAAGCACTCTCTCACAGAATTACTATTACCTGCTATTCAGGCCTGTTTTTTTTTTTTTTTTTTTTGAGAAGGCACACATTTATTTTGGGATCCACATTTCTACTTTTGATAATTTCTATGCCCCCACAATTCAGGATCTTGAAACCTCTTGACGTGGAGAAGAATGCTAGTCCTCTTTGACCATGCCTTTACAGCTTCCATGTGAGCAAATGGTTGAGTGAGTGGGGAGAAACCAATACAAGTAGTGTGGATTTAATGGTTCATAAATTTCATGATCCTCATTTCTATAGCTGAAAGATGTTCATAAACCTATAGTTCCATTCCCAAAAAAAAAAAGTTCATAAACCTATAGTTACCATCGATGATGCGATATTTGTTAGAAGGGATGTCATCCAGTGAGAACTGTTCTTACGGAGTCCCATGAGAACCTTTTTGTGGAGCCCACTGAGGGGCCCCATTTTAGAATGGGATCGGTGGGGATTGAAAGATCTATATGGGACCACCCCGAATATCAAGTTTGGCCCCAATTCCATGCTTCTAACCCCTTCATCCATGGCCGACAAGTCCAATCCATTCGTATGGGTATATACTCGATCCAACGGTCCAGTTCATTTACATTGGTGCCAAATCTTGGGGCGTGTGAGTATCAAATGGGTCTATGTCCATTGCAAGGTTTGGATTAGGTGATAGGTGGCCCCACCCCATAGTTCTCACGGTTTGAACCGTGAGAACAGTTCTCACCTGATTATTTCCCTTTGTTAGAAATCATCTGACCCTCCTGTCATGAGTTTTGGATCGGCATCAAACACATAGTTTTCTTCTCATTCTAATCAAAGGTTGAACTTCTTGTTAGGGCCTAGTTACTCTTCTATATCAAACTTTATGTAAGTTGCTAGTTAAAGGAGTTCAGACCCCTTGGACAATCTACCCAGCAGATATAGCAGTCACATGGACCAAGGGTGGACCCAAGTATTAGCACATTCAAGAAACCCTTTATTAGATAAGCTCTTAAAAGATTTAATTTTATTTTTTAACTTTTTCATTTGATCATATAGTTAGGGGTGTACAAAAAATCCGCTGATCCGTAAAACCGATCCGATACGCGGATTTTTAACCGAACCAAAGGTAAACGAATTAGTGACGGATTGAGAATCTTGTAATTCGTTAGCAACGGATCGGTGATGGATTTCACCCTCAATCCGCGGATTCAATCCGATCCGATCGGTTGACATTAAATATAAATAAATAAAAATCCAAGGGGTCTAAATATAAGTTAAAATGTCTAAATATAAAAGAAAAAAAAAACTTCATGGGTCAAAATATAATTTACTTTTATATATAAGTATAACAAATAAGATTTTAGACCAAATTTCAACCTAGTCTTAAGAGCATGCTCTTTAAATTTTCTTTAACATTAGATTCAACGGATTGAACGGATTAAACCGACCTGATCCGATCTGATCCGGTCCTCCATAGATTGGATCCTATCGGTTCTTATCAGCTACATATTGGTGACAGATTCTAAATCCATTGATGGCGGATTTGGCCTAATCCACATCAATCCGATCCGTGTACACCCGTACATATAGCGCACCACCCAAATGAAAATTATGGATCTGCGATTGGCATGAACTATCATCACGAAAACGTAGTCGGCCCTGACTGAGACTAGCAATTCTTCGGTAGGCTATGTTTTACCCTCAATTTCTATAAATCGTGTTGAAGGAGATGTCATCTATAAAAGCTCTTCATACTGGAAGTTCTCACAACCAATAGGGAACTGCTACTAGTGCAAAACATAAATGAATACTGTAAGCAATAGTGATCTTAGAATTTTCATAAGAAAAACGTATCCTTAGTTAACATAAAAAAATTATGCACTCTTTCAGGCGGATGAAAGTGAATATCACCTACCTCTATCCAAAAGATCTCAATGTGCATCTCATCCCTCACCTTCCTATGGTGCCTTCAAGCAGGTCTACTTTACTTTGGGGAAATTCTACAACCCAATTGTAAACCCAAACTTAGTGGAATGGGGTCAACCAAAATAGAATGAGTGGGATTTTTTTCAGGACGAAAAACAGTTAATCTACTAACCTTTTTAAAAAGTGTATGGGGCCCCTAGTAACAACCTCTCTTGCCTCTGCCTCTTCACCCATGTGAGTATCCTAAACTATTGTACTCATCATTGATCATGGCTAAGCAGAAAAATAAAATGGGTCTCTCTCTCTCATAATATGATTCATTGGTGATGCTGTCAATCTCTTAAAGGAGATGCGTAGAATTCCTATGAGATCTAGTAAAACTATCTGCAGAGAGCACTCTAGTATAAAAACAACTGAGGGCGTTGCATATTGATCCCAATTCCCAACCTACCAATAAGAGTTGTTTTCAATGTAATGTCAAAAATATAATTTATCAAAATCTTTTACATATATATATATATATTAGGGGGATATTCCTGTGCATATGGTGAGGGACAAACTTAATGGGGCCCACCTAGGGACCCACTAATCATGGAATTTGTGGAGGATGGGAAGAGACACCTTGGATGAGACCATATATCAAATTTGGGGTCAATCTCATACCTCTAACCCCTTCATTCATTGCCCACAGATTTAATGACTTTATATTAAAGGAAGAAATTTGACCATCAATCCAACGGTCCAATCCATTTGGATAGGCGGAAATTCAATGGATCTAATGTACTTAAGGGGGTTCTATGTGTGTGGATGGTTCGGATGTGTTATAAAGTCAACCCTACTATGTTGTCCCTCACTATAACATGGTGAGTGTTATAGTGAGGGATGAATGCACATGAATATCTCCCTATATATTAATCATAATCATTATCTTAAATTTATATTCAGTCTCATAATCACTCTCTTAGATTTATATTCAGTCTTACAATAATTTTTTAGAGGCTCTTAGATGGACCCGTTGGATTTCTGGTCTCTCTTCTTGCGGTAACTATTACATTTTATTATCCATCAAGATTCTCAACCTAAAGATCAGCCCCAAATCTCACTGCCATTAATAGATCATTCCCAGGATTTGGGTAACCATGAAGTCAAAGATTGTACATTTTCTCAAATAGGAAATACAGTATAATGTAATCAATTAAATCACTCGATCACAATAAATTTGTTCTAATCTTTACCTCTATATATAAGACCCTGGATCCCTGCGAAACAGGAGATACTGATTCGTCCTATCAAATCATGCCAACTGTATTTTCGTTTCAAAGAGAGTTGAACAAAATTTCTATTTTGAGCGAAAGAGGGACCCAAACTCCTATATATACGAATGAAAACACCCAAATCATGTTGAAGATTTTACATGGGAACATGCACCACACGCCTGAAACTCCATAATGTGCCCCACCTAGAGAAAAGTTAAGCATTCTAGATGATTCCAATTCACTTCCTTGATATATATACGCGTGCACGCACAGACACCTAAATTTTAATTCAAATGGAGTGAGTCCAACCATAGTATTGTGTACCATGATGGAAACTTGATTAGCACCACATCAGCGCTTAATTACATTTCTATCGTAATGCTCAATTGATCAGTCGGGCCCACTCTTTTGAACGAAAACATGGATATTTACGTTTGTAACGCCTCACCCTATACGCATGTATGATATTGTCCGCTTTGGCCCACGGGCTCATGGTTTTGTTTATAATGGGCCTCAACCCATCAAAATGCCTCATGCAAAGTAGGAGTCTGAGATCTACATATAATCAGAGTCTGAGATCTACATATAATCTCTCGACTCCGGGGCGTCACATTCCACCCCCTTAGGGTGCATGTCCCTGTGCAGTAGCCTGCCTGCCCCTGTAGCCTGTCAGCCCTCTTGGCCCGCCCACATGGAAACCCGCCGACTTGCACCACCACGGCAAGGGACCTTCCGCTTTGGCCCACGGGCCTCACGGTTTTGTTTCTGATAGGCTTCAACCCATCAAAAGGCCTTATACAAGGTAAGGGTGTGAGATCTACATATAATTTCATTCACTTTCCTCTCTATAGTCGATGTAGGACTCGGAGGCGTCACACCGTTGAAACATGTGTCTTGAAGGATCTGAATGATCCAAATTTGAATCCCATGATGGAGCTGGGGGGCATGTGCTAGGTGTAAATAGCTGCGGCAGAAGATCGGACTCATTCCCTTCACGTGAGAGAGCCAAATAGGGTTCTTCTCACGGGATTAGGACTCAATCTTGTACTTTTTCTTATGGAGGGCCCGTGAAATTCAGGGGTCCTGCATTTGGGGCGGCCCGATGACAAAACAATTCCTCCAAGAAGAATACCATACAATATAGGTCTGAGTACAAGACAAGAATTTGTGATTTTTTTTAAATTCCATGTGGTAAAGGAGCCATTAACTTTCCATCATTTACAATAGAGATCATGTTTATCTTTACTCTTACATTTACCTTTACCTTTACCTTATCTTTACCTTTTCCCATATCATTTCTCGAGTACGAATCTATCATTGAGGACAGTCCCGAGAAATTCATTGCACAGGTAAAGAATCCACCACCCGTGGGCCTACATGTAAAATACATTCTGTAAAAAAATTATGTCCGTATGGTCCACTATAACTTGCTTTTACATCAAAATCTCCTTCCAAATACACCCATGCCTCCATCACATTTCATTTACACAATTGCTATTGGTACGAATCAAAATATAATGTAGGTTTCAAATCCGATTTTTTATAGCCCAAAATTTTTATTATAGTTAAAAATCTTTATATAATTAAATAATTAAATATTTATTGATTTAATAGCCCTAAAATTATATAAGGTGGGAAACTAACTTTTTCACTTGCATAAAGTGTGAGTATTCTCCTCCTGTCTTGTGTTCGACACTCATCCAAGACTTTGATGTATGTATGTTGTGGCTGCAGTGGTAGATCCCATATTTTCATTTGAGGTGTGCAGACCTTAGTATGTAGTTTGGTTTTAGAGGCAAGCCGAGAATTGATACGGGAGGTTTAAGCACACCAAATTTAACGCGTGTGACTGCACCCACATACTTGCACCTGGGTCCGCCTGTGGTTTTGGGATCGTGCATACAAATACAAACAAATAATAAATAATTGATCAAAACTTGAAGTTGAGATTTCATCAGTGGCCCACAATCCTTCTACAGCAATAGACTGAAATAGCTTCCAACGTGTCAAATATTTTTTGTTATGCTAAATCCAGGCGTCATTTTTGTTGTAGGATTATTAGACTTATAGTCTTATAAAAGCCTACGAGTGGACATTAAAACCGCTCTCTTACTTCTTCGTCTACTCTTTCTGCTCTCTCTTTCTCTCTCTCACTCCAATATCCAAAATGCAACGACAAACGCTTGGATCGCCTGCTTCGAAGCTCCAAATCCAAGTCGCAAAGGAGCAAAAGCTCGAGGGAGCAGAGAATCGAAAGGAAGAAGAAGACGAAGAGGAGGACAAAAAGGCCGATAACAAGCTCTTCAAATCGACCTCGCGAACACAAATCCATTCATCTCATTCCACTTCTCATCATCTCATGCTTCCTCATCCTCTACCTCGTCTCTCATGATCCCTTTAAAAAAGGCAAGGCAAAATCCGCAATCTTCATCAATCGATCGATCTATCAAAATCTCGTTATCTAATCTTGATTCCTTTTTTCTGCTCTTTTTCTTGCGGATTTGGTGAGTATCGGAGGTTTCGAAGGGATTTCACTTCAAAAAGGGAAAATGCGAGTGGAGAAAGCGAGATTTTGATGGATTTTCAAACTTTATGATCGATTTGCTGTTTCAGAAATCGAGATTTTGATGGATTTTGTAACTTTCCGATCGATTTGGAGCATGTTTTTATAGCTAATGCCTAATTCTCTTTCAGAAATCGAGATTCTGATGGATTTTGTAACTTTCCGATCGATTTGGAGCTTGTTTTTATAGCTAATGCCTGGTTTTCTTTTAGAAACCGAGATTCTGATGGATTTTGTACCTTTTTTATCGATTTGTAGCTTGTTTTATAGCTAATGCCTAATTTTATTTCAGAAATAGAGATTCTGACCTTTTTTTATCGAAATATAGCTTGTTTTATCGCTAATTGTCCTATTTTTCTCCCTTTTCCGGCAGATTCTGTAAAGATTGATGATTTTGAGCGGTTTTTCAAAGTGGAGAAAAGCGAGATTTCGGCTTTGCGAAGTCATCGGAGTTTATAGGAGGTCGGAAAACGAGCTCGGAGATCTTCTCCATCCAATCTCCACTGGAAATTAGGGGATTTCTATGAGGAGATTGTGAGGTCTCTAACATTGGCACGTGCTCATCGTGCTGATTGTTGTGACACGTGTGATTCGTTCCGTGTAAAGATGATCAGTCCGTCCATTGAATTGGGATCATATGTTGGATTGTAAATGTTTTTATTTGTTTGTTCTTTCTGTGCCTCTCTCTCTCTCTCACTCTCTCTCTCTGATTTGGCTAAAGCTTCTCTTGGACGCGTTGCTAACGTGCGCCTCATGCACAGCTCTGAATCCTTGATATACGGCTGCCATTAATTCCGTATGCCAGCTGGATCTGACTGTCACTAACTTGTTCTGAAAGCACATTGGGGGGGGGGGGGGGGATTGCATTGCGGTGAATCAATTCCTCGGCGACTCTGCGGTGCGAGTATTTCAGTAAATTTTTTTACTGTCTTGTTCATGTATTTTTACCTCCTCTTCCTAATTTTTTGAATAAATAAAAAAAATAAAACATGTTGTAGAGTCAGTAGATCTTTTATGAAACTATAGTGTGAATTTTTTTTAATGTAACCTAGCTTTGCTATGGGGCCCATTGAACCCACGCCAGTGGGAGAGCCCTAGGTGAGGTAAGAGGGGCTTAGACGAGGGAACCTTAAGTGTCAGGTTCGAACCCTAAACAGTCAGGTGATAACTGATACTTCTTCCGATTGTGGATTAAGCTTATGGGCCCGGTTGTGTGAGTTAAGACTATGCCTTTTTTTTTTCGAATTTGATGGTCAACCTTATCCCTGACATTTGCAAATGCCATGTTTGTTTACAAGCATTTCAAAATTCGAGCACCTGAACGGTTTCAAATGTCCTTTGAGAATTTTGGAATCCTAGCTCTTTTGCCTTTTAGGTGGAATTTCAGGATGTTCAAGTACGAGGGACCGAGGGAGCATCCGAACATGTTGGATTTGAGCATGTAGGAATTCTACTTGGAATTTTCCAGACAAGAATTCTTTGAATTCTAGCAAAGAATCAGATTGTATGGGTAAATAGACGTCTTCTTGGCTGTCCATTTTGAATCTTTGTCCATTGCATGCCATTTGATTGTAATTTGAGATGATTTTTTAGGTAGATGGCTAATTATAAGTTCATCTTTCATGCGTCTAAATTGAGATTAGATCACAAATACTAATAATTATCACCATGCCGAACTCTCTTTCTAGACCTATTAAAGGGAGGTAATGGGGTGGCCAGTGGTCTCGCTATAATTTCTCGTATTCAAGTCTCTTGGAGGATGTACATCTACTGGGTTGGAGTGGATTGCTTTCAGGCTTTTCCTGGTTATTGCTGGTCTTATTATATTCTTGAGCTCGGATTAGGTAACTTATTAGGCAATGGTTTCCTCATGTGGTTGTCCGGGCTAATCCTAATCTCTGATTAATATGCATGAATATTGTCTTAGGTCACATTTGGCAGTCAAGATCCTCAGAGATTACTCATCAATTTTTCATAAAGTCGTGGAAAACTAAAAATGTTCAGCAATTGAATGAATATCTTCAAAGATTTGATCCAATCTCCCTCATGGGATTTGAAAATCATTTTTAACATAAATTCTTCATACTGATACTATTTTTTCTCAGCTTTACACATTCAATATGCACCAATTCTATAAAAATCCCAATGAGGAATCTTTGTTTATGAGGTGATGAGGAATCTTTCCATTTTTATATTTCTAGTAGCAACTGATATATATCCTCACGTTGAGGATTGCCTAATAGGGCCCAATTATGACCATTCCAAATGAACCATACATACACAAACCTCCTATAGTCACCGAATTTCATGGATTCTCACGAATTCGAATGGACTGGACTCTTTTTTCTTATTTGATACAATATTGTTTAAACTTTAAATCACAGATGAAGGATTTAGAGATTTAGATTCACTTCAAATTTAATATTTAAGTTGACCCATTTAAATCTTTCCACTTCCTTTTTTTTTAGGGGATTTTACAAAAGAAAAAAAAAACAGCCTAGATGTCCAGTGGGCTCAAAAGGTAATTACTTCTATTGCACCAGATCAGTCATTTTTCACGAGATGGTATTTTTTTTAGCACTTTCAACTAGCGTCCCTAGCGACCATAGTTTTATAACGTTAAGGGTCGCTAGGGACCCTGCGGTGTACACAGAGTAGAACAAAATGTGCATGTTTCCTCATGTTTCGTTTAGCATTTTCAACTAGCGTCCCTAGCAACATTGGTTTTATGACATTAAGGGTCCTTAGGGACCCTGGGTGTACACAAATAAGCACAATCAATCTCTTCCTCATTTCTCAGCAGTCAGGCCTTCCAATTCCAGTTGATGAAATTAGATAAAAATGGAGGCTTGAGACTAATATTGTTTAATATTCATGTTGATGTAAATCATACCCACAATTGTTGGATTTTTGTATTAAAATTCAAATTGGCTTTCTATGCAGAGGCTTTTCAAGCAACCGCCAAAACTGATACTAGAAGTTATTGTTACTTGTGTGCACCAAAACGATTAAAAAAAAAGGAGTCTGCTACTGTTTTTTTTTTCTTGGTTTATTGAAAATTATTGAAATCCCTTGTTTTACAAAAGTTATCTAGAAATCTTTAATATTGTAGTCATAAAGAGATGATGAAGAGGCAATAAACTGTAATGGAAATCAATCATAGATGTACATGAACAAGAGAAAGCACTAAACATTCCAATAGAATTTATTCATTTACATCAGCATAAAAATCCCATCTTTCCAAGCCTTTTCTTCTATTTGTTTCAAAAATCAAATCTCAGTAAGATCAAACCATATCTGCTCAAACACCTCCACAATCATATCATGATACTCATCCGAATTCAATGAGAGGTAGCAAGCAAGCAACTCTTCGAAGTCCCTCGATGCCCAGATGTTGTTCTCCACAATCATCTCCAACATTAAATCCCTGAAGTCCTTCTCTGAATCGAATGACGACTTAACGACCGCGAATCCCTTTGTTGCTCTCTTCTTCCTCGTCTTTGTTGGTGTCATGGGCGATGTTGAGTTCGACTTGCGACAGTAGGCCTGGATCTTCTTGCTCGCCAGCCTCGGAGAATGTGCACAAATTTTCAGTCCTTTAGGAGGCAATGACGATGATAGTCTTCGAACAAGACTAGTCTCTTCTTTCAGAAAAAGTGATTCATGAACATTTCTTTCATCAAACCTAATCTGAAGACTAAATCGAATTGTGTGTCCAAAATCAGATTATAGGGTTTCGGCAGCCATGAATGGAGGAGAAGAGAAGAGGAGGAGGAAGGTTGTTGGTGGAGGAGAGTGGTTGTTGGTGGACGAGAGAGGCGGCTATGGCTTCCTGCAACTGGAATTAGAAGGCGAGATCGAGATTGGATTGGAGAAGAAGACCTGTACAACGAAAGAGAGAAAAAACCCTCTTTTATTCTACTTTTTCGTATACACCCAGGGTCCCTAGCGACCCTTAATGTTATAAAACTAGGGTCGCTAGGGACGCTAGTTGAAAGTGCTAAAAAAAATTTATCATTTCGCGAAAAATAACTGATCTGGTACAATAAAGGTTAAAATTACCTTTTGATCCCACCGGACATTTAGGCTGGTTTTTTTTTTTTTTATAAAATCCTCTATTTTTTTTAATACCATGCTTCACAGCACCGGCCCTACAGGGAGATTGAAATTAATTGGAAGTGACACGGGGCAGACAGCTGAGCTACGGAAGAAATAAAAAAAGAGTAGGGAACGTGTCAATGATACCTGATAAGGGCGAATAATAAGAAGGGACCGCCTAATTTGTCGCGGCCGACCGTCTAATAATTCAATCTGCCCTAGTGGATTGGGGCCATTGGCTTGACTCAATCATCCTTATAATTGTCCATCACTTTTGCTTTCATCAGTGGTCCCCTCATTCACGAGTCACCTTTTGTTGTTCTCTCTCATATGTCATCAACAATTTTCAGTAATAAAAGAACAACTTTATTATGTTATCTGCAAGCTAAGCAGAGCCTGCTAAAGAAGCTTAACCAGCAAGGGAAAAACATTATGACTTTATTATGATGGGTCATGGGTGGCTTAAAGCCATATGACTCTTTACCATTTCGCTTTCAACCCACACTTACCCTTTTGTAACTTCACTTCTTATTATGTGTCTTACGAGGCACATTTGGGTTTTGATTGTTGGCTCATGTGTCTATCTTGGAAGAATTTAATAAGTTTACAAAAGAAAAAAAGGGTTGATATGAGCATAAAAAGTGCTATTTTGAGGGTCTTAAATGTGTTCTGATCATTTACCAAAAAAAAATGTGTTCTGACCCTGTCCTATAGATAATATTAGCTAGGTGAGAAATATCCATGCTCCAATGTGAGGGCATGTAAATCTAGAAAGAGGTCAAGTTAGAGTGAGTGTTGATTCACAGGGAGGTAGTAAGTCTGGGAAGTTTAGATTGATCATGGGATGGGAAATTTGGGCTCTAGAGGCTGGGTGACGACTTGGCTTTCCCTAAAAGTCGACAGTTAAAACTGTTTTTTTATGTTTTTATAGATATACCAATTGGTTCTAACACCTGCTCCCTGTGTTAATTGTCTACTTCAATCGATCAGTTAGGTCCACTCTTTTTGAACGGAAACATGGATATGTCCGGTCAAACATGTGTTATGTCCGGTCAAACATGTGTATATGAATCCCATGTTGGACTTGGGGGCATGTGCTAGGTGTAAACAGCTACTGCAGAAGATCGGGCTCATTCCCTTCACGTGAGAGAGCCAGATAGGGTCGTTCTTTTCACGGGATTAGAACTTAATTCTTGTACCTTTTCTTATGGGAGGCCCGTGAAATTCAGGGGTCCTGCATTTGGGGGCAGCCCGATGACAAACAATTCCTCCAAGCAGAGTATCATACAATACAGGTATGAGTACAAGACAAGAATTTGTGATTTTTTTTTAAATTTCACGTGGTAAAGGAGTCATTAACTTTCTATCATTCACAACAGAGAACACCTTTATCTTTACTCTTACATTTACCTTTACCTCATCTTTACCTTTTCTCATATCATTTCCCGAGTACAACTAAATCATGGAGGACCGTCCCGAGAGATTGCATGGGTAAAGAATCCACCAACCATGGGTCTACATGTAAAATACATTCTTAAAAAAAATTCTGACCGTATGATCCACTATAACTTGCTTTTACATCAAAATCTCCTTCCAAATATACCCATGCCTCCATCACATTTCATTTACAAAATTCCTATTGGTACGAATCAAATCAAAATATAAAGTAGATTTCAAATCTGATTTTTTATAATTTAAAATCTTTATTATAGTTCAAAATCTTTATATAATTAAATAAATAAATATTCATTGATTTAATAGCCCTAAAAATTATATAAGGTGGGAAACTAACTTTTTCACTTGCATAAAGTATGAGTATTCTCTTCCTGTCCCGTGTTCGAAATTCATCCAAGACTTTGACGTATGTGGGTTGTGGTCCCAGTTGCAGATCTAGTATTTTCATTTGAGGTGTGCAAACCTTAATATGTGACCGCACTTGGGGTAAGCCCATCAGCCCATGGTTTTGGGATCATGCATACAAATATAAATAAATAATAAATAATTAATTTAAACTTGAAGTTAAGATTTCATCTTTGGCCCCACAATCCTTCTACCGCAAGAAACTGAAATAACTTCCAACGTGTCAAATATTTCTTGTTATGCTAAATCCAGACGTCATTTCTGCCGTAGGATTATTAGACTTATCGTCTTATCGTCCTATAAAAGCCTACGAGTGGACATTAAAACCCACTCGCTTACATCTTCTTCGTCCATCCACTCTTTCTGCTCTCTCTCTCTCATATCCAAAATGCAACGACAATCGCTTGGATTGCCAGCTTCGAAGCTCCAAATCCATGTCGCAAAGGAGCAAAAGCTCGAAGGAGCAGAGAATCGAAAGGGAGAAGAAGACGAAGTGGAGGACAAAAAGGCCAATAACAAGCTCTTCAAATTGACCTCGCGAACACACAAATCCATTCATCTCATTCCACTTCTCATCATCTCATGCTTCCTCATCCTCTACCTCGTCTCTCATGATCCCTCTCAAAAAGGCAAATCAAAATACACAATCTTCATCAATCGATCGATTGATCGATCTATCAAAATCTCGTCATCTGATCTTGATTCCTTGTTTTTGCTCTTTTTCTTGCAGATTTGGTGAGTATCGGAGGTTTCGAAGGGAATTTCACTTCAAAAAGTTAAAATGCGAGTGGTTTGCGTTCGAGAGAGAATCGAAAGGGAAAGAAAACGGAGGGATAGATCCAGATCTGAGAAAAAAGATGAGGTTTTGCTAGTGAAGGAGAAAAACAGAGGAAAAGAGTCGATTGGCTTGATTTTATGAAGATCTGAGAAAGCGGAAAGCAAAAATCGGAAGAGATTCGTGTCAGATCGGAAAAAGGACGAACGAAAACGGAAAAAAAGTCAAAGAGAAGCTGAAGATCTTGTCGATCGATCGAATGAAGAAAGAGATCTGGAAAATAAAGGCGCCAGATTTGTGAAAGAGGAGGGGAAAAGGTGACAAATCTGATCAGAAGAAAAAGGTAAGAAATCATCACGATCAGAGAAATTGAAAGCAGATTCCTCAAGAGGAATTGATCCAAGATACTAGAGAATATTGCAGATTCCTAGTAATCGTAGCTCAAAAAATCCAATCTTGTTGGAGTTGTAGCTTGAAAAATCCAATCTTGAAGGATTCGTAGCTTGAAAATTGAAA
Source organism: Litsea cubeba (assembly GCA_012931725.1). Taxonomy (NCBI): domain Eukaryota; kingdom Viridiplantae; phylum Streptophyta; class Magnoliopsida; order Laurales; family Lauraceae; genus Litsea; species Litsea cubeba. The sequence continues at coordinate 5,022,340 of CM022946.1, read as the reverse complement.
AATCCAATCGGCCTCATCGAATTCTCCGAATTCGTCGCTCTCGCGTCGCCGGAGAAGTCTCCGTACACGGAGGATCAGCTCCGGCATCTTTTCCGGCTGTTCGGCCGCGACGGAAACGGCTACATCACTGCGGCGGATCTGGCGCATTCGATGGCGAGGCTCGGCCACGCTCTGACGGTGAAGGAGCTGACGGGGATGATCAAGGAGGCGGATACAGATGGGGACGGTCGGATCAGAGCTTCTCGGAGTTCTCTCAGGCGATTTCCTCTGCTGCCTTTGATAATTCCTGGATCTGATATCTTTCTTCGGGTGCGTTCTTCTTCATCTTTTTACCCTTCTCTGGATATCTGTTTTTGTGTCTTTTCTTCTCCTTTATTTAGTAACAGGGGTTTAATTGCATTGCAATATTGCATGGATGGTGTTTGAGAAAATGCCTGGGGATTACTGGACTGTATGAAAAACTGTACTGGGTGATGAAGGGATGTTTTTGAGGGGTGGGGTCTTGTGGTTTTTGGGGTTTGTGTTGCAGAGGGAGGGAAGTGTTGGCGTGTGAACCAAAACAAGACATTTTAGAGGGTGTTCAATTGGAGTTGAAATGAAAGGAAAGGGTTTGTTTTCCATTTTTGGCAGGTGTGGATTGAGAAGAATTGTTGGAATTGAAACTGAAGAAAATAATACCCAGAGGCCAGAGCTCTGAATATGCATAAGAATTTTCTGGATGGTTTTGGAACCCCTCCAAATTGTGAGAACCATGTCGTTTAATTTAATTGTTTAAGGGCATGTCACTGCGGAAAATCAGTTTCCCGGAAATGTTATTTGTGCTCTATAAAAAAAAAATTTCAATTTTAAGGGTCTCCATGAGAAATGATTCATGGTAGGCCACCGAATAGTCTCCCCCTTTACAAGACATGATTAACTATAGTGCCATTTGAATCTACACTTAATATCTTCACTCGTCACCTTTGTGACGGAATTCAATAAACAAAGTAGCAAAGAGGCCCTTTACGCCTATCACATCATCATCATCAAAGTCCAATTCCAACTATATTGTCGGTTATATGAATTTTTTTTTTCCATTCCGATGTAAGCATGAAACATCAAAGCCCTTTATGCCTATCTATCTTATTTCCGGGAACACTCAAAAGTCAAAACACACAGCCAAAAACCAGTCATCTATTCACAATGTTCAATAAGATCGTCCTTATATACTTGTTTACATTTGGTAAAAAAAACGAAGAAACTTATAGGTAAATGAAGAGTTTAAAGCAAAAATGGAATTGCTCGTCAGTTTTGGAGTGTCCAATTCATTATCTCTTGCTAAAATACACCTTGGAAGTCACCTGTTCTGTAGTTTGAATAGGCTCTGATGGGTGTGGAGTAGATTTGCCTGCAGTGGCCATTTATCCAGGATCAACTATGTCAAAAATTGGACATTGGAAAAAGTTTCAACCGAATAGAAACTTTGATTAATTTAGAGTACAAGTATCATGTGCATGGTGAATGAAAGGTATTAACTTGTTACATATGCACAAAGCCCCAATCTTATCTATTCTCTAAAACATCATTTTGCTAATTCTACTAACCAAACAAGTTCATCACAATTCATTCTTAGAAGAGAAAATTCTAAGCACATTTCATTCTCAGTTAGGCATAGTTTTCAAAACAGGAATGATGCCAGACAGGCCCAGGACAGTCTGGATGGATACATATCTAAAATAACGAATTATCATTGCGAATGGCTCGGGTTTGGTTTAAATGGGTTGGGTCTAAAAGGATCATGTCTATGGGTTAATGCGCAACCCGACTATCCCATGAATATAACTGATCAGTCAACCAATCCATAATCTTTCAAAAGGAGTAGGGCACGTCCAAATTGATCATTATTTAGCATCTTTCTCTGTGATTAGATTACTGGACATAAAGCTAGTGATTGAAACCTTGTTTGTGTTTGGATGGCCTAGATTGTTCTAAACATGATAGGATTAACCAAAACATCAAAATCAGCAGTACATATTTCTTCATCAAGCCGGTTTATTAGGTCAATCTGTTGCATCATGGAATGAATCAAATGTGATTGCACAACAGGACTTGAATCTCGAGAGTAAAGGGATAACCTAGTGGTTCACCAATTGCCCCGCATTCGATCGCTTGGTCCTCTTTGGTGCGCTTTGGTCTTTTCTCAAGAATGTGCTGGGGTTCACTGCCGCATAAGTCTTTTCTCTGAAGGGCCCAACCACCTTGGCTCATAACAAAAAAAAAATTAGTTCCTGAAGTGTGATGTTAGAAAAATATGCAGTTGTTGGGGTTTGAACTCATATTCTGGAATTCTTCAACTTTTCCTAGGAATTCTTCATAAAAAATTATTTATTCAACTTCTTCTATTGAAATCTCTTTTTTGATGCCTTGGGACGCTGGCCGGAGGGTTTGAGGTAGTTGCGTGGTTCACATACACAAGAAGTTATATAAAAATGCATTATAAAAAATTATTGAATTTATGCATAAAAACTTTATTACTTCGTATCTTCCTTGTCCGAATTCGTATGAATGCAAATGTCATTTACGAGTCAAAAAGAAGTTATAAGCAATGATAATCCGATAATTCGATTACAGGGTAAAATCTACGTGGAAAGCAAGTTGGCCTAGGACCACGGTTTGCACCCGGAGGTTGTAGGTTCGAAATTGCACTACCACACTGGGGCTACTTGGGAGTTTATCCTGCTTTCCTCTAAGCCAGGAGGGATTAGTCCAGCCCAAAGGGTTGGGAACCCTCCGATAGCGCAAAAAAATATAATAACAAATAATATGCACATGAAATGCTGATACAGGTCGGACTAATGAGGGGTAGAATATGTAAATATTTAATACTCATCACATATATAACTAAAAAAATCTAAAATTAAGGACTAATATCATTCAATTGACTTACATTTCTCTTATCTAAGACGAACCCTCCCATGTCTTGCTTGCCTCCTTTGATATTAATATATACTGATGGGCGCGGGACCACATTGCAATTTTTTCTCTATTTCTTTTTCACCGGAGAAATGGACCTTGTAGCATTTTCTCTCTGGATTGGGTGACACTAAAAGGGCCCATAATGTGTCGCGGTGGCTGCTTGATTCGAGCCCATGATTTCGACTCAACGACTTGATTGATCCATGCACTTTGATGTAGCTTTATCTCTTCTCTAAGAAAATTTTTTTGAGAGGAGAGTGATCTCACATTCATAAGACAAGTTGTCCTTAAGCATGACTGGACGACTTTTTATTCCCTCTAACTAAAGGAGGCAATCGGGTCGGATTGTGCTAAATGGGTCGGACTCATTTATTAAATAGGTTAGACAAGCATAACCTATGTCCGACTTATTTATTAAATGGGTTGAAAACCACTAATACGTACCCACCACAGGTCATCTCGACCCGACCCACTTAAACCCACATAATCATTGCGGGTTATACAAGTCAGGTCGACCCGCATAACCCACATCTATCTAGTGAATCAATCGACTCAACCATAGTTCCCTGCCAACCAAAACTGACTTTTAAGCTCAAATTTGGTCTAATCTCATTTCAACAATTATTTGATGCGCATTATCTTGCTTTCCATTAATAAAAAGGGTGGGGTTGAATTGGTTAAGGTCCATTTATTCTTTTTTAACATATAGATTAAAATAATCAAATTTGATTTTAGCTAAATAAGCGGGTTATGCGGGTCAATTCTAACCCGACCCGCTTAATTACGGGTCATGAATACTTGATCCGTAACTGACCCGCCTATCAAACGGGTTGGGTTAAGCGGGTAATATGAGGGTCGGGTCGGGTCGGTTTGGCAGGTCGGGTCATGTTTTGCCACCTTTACCTCTAACCAAATAACCAAGGTATATATGACGAGTTTTGATCCATTGTGCGACTCGCACACTGGATCGGTGCGTACACCTCAACGTGGGGCCCACATGGGGACCCACCTAGGATTGACTAGGGGATTCGAAAGATCTCTCCTGGTCCATTATCTCAGCAAAAAACCAGCCCCATCCTTGACCCCTATCTCCTCCATCTGGGCCCCACAAGTTTAACAGTATACAGTCTATTCGAATGGGTGTGCAGTCGATCTAATAGTGTACAGTACATCAGATGGGCGTAAATATGGGCCCCATGTGAAATTCAATGGGAGTGCATGTGTGTGGTCCATTTGGATGGCCCATCAGGTGGGACCCACCCCCGGAGCACAAGATGCGCACCTGATAAACACTCATATATGACCGCCCAAGAAGCATTCATTTAACTACTTTTTATCTTTTTATTTATTTATTTATTTTGTGATGAGGCTATTTCCATGGGACGGTACTATTCCCCGGGTATACAGACAACACATGTGCACCAAGTAAATTTGGAGGGTGTTGAACGAGCAAACCCACGTCTTATGCCAATGAACCAATACTTAGGCGAGAAAAACGACATTTATCTCAATCTCAATCTTGTAATTTATAGCCCACAAATAGATAATTCTAAAAAGAAAAAAACAAAACCTACTTCAACCCAAGGTTGTTCTCATAAATTTTTAGAATTCATCGATCCCAAATGTCTGGCCCACTAGATGAAGGAGCCAATGTTGAAGCGACTCCATGATTTTTGTGACCATCAATGACAAACTTTATCCATCTTTATAGGTTTCTCACAGAATTACTATTACCTGCTATTCAGGCCCCTCTTTTTTTTTTTATGAGAAGGCACACATATTTTTTGGGATCCACATTTCTACTTTTGATCATTTCTATGCCCCCACAATTCAGGATCTTGAAACCTCTTGACGTGGAGAAGAATGCTAGTCCTCTTTGACCATGCCTTCACAGCTTCCATGTGAGCAAATGGTTGAGTGAGTGGGGAGAAACGAATACAAGTAGTTTGGATTTAATGGTTCATAAATTTCATGATCCTCATTTCTATTGCAGAAAGATGTTCATAAACCTATAGTTCCATTCCAAAAAAAAAAAAAAAAAGTTCATAAACCTTTAGTTACCAACGAGGATGCGATATTTGTTAGAAATCATCTGGCCCTCCTGTCGTGAGTTTTGGATCGGCATCCAACACATAGTTTTCTTCCCATCCTAATCAAAGGTTGAGCTTCTTGTTAGGGCCTATTAACTCTTCTATATCAAACTGTATGTAAGTTGCTAGTTAAAGGAGTTCAGACCCGACAATCTACCCAGCAGATCTAGCAGTCGCATGGACCAAGGGTGGACCCAAGTGTTAGCACATTCAAGAAACCCTTTATTAGATAAGCTCTTAAAAGATTTAATTTTATTATTTAACTTCTTCATTTGATCATATAGTTAGGGGTGTACAAAAAATCCGCCGATACCGAACCTAAGGTAAACGGATTAGTGACAGATTGAGAATCTTGTAATCCATTAGCAACGGATTGGTGATGAATTCCACCCTTAATCCGCGGATTGAATCCGATGCGATATGTTGACATTAAATATAAATAAATAAAAACATAAGGGGTCTAAATATAAGTTAAAATGTCTAAATATAAAAAAAGAAAAAACTTCATGGGTCAAAATATAATTCACTTATATATATAAGTATAACAAATGAAATTCTAGACCAAATTTCATCCTAACCTTAAGAGCATGCTCTTTAAATTTTCTTTAACATTAGATTCAACGGATTGAACGGATTAAGCCGTTCCGATCCGATCTAGTCCTCCATAGATCGGATTGATTTTTATCAGCTACAGATTGGTGACGGATTTTAAATCTATTAATCCATAGGTAATGGATTGGTGATGGATTTGGCCTGATCCACATGTACACCCCTACATATAGCGCACCACCCAAAAAAATATTCTGGATCTGCCAATGACATGAAATATCATCACCCAAAATAAAATTCTGGATCTGAGAGAGCAATCCTTTGGTAGGCTATGTTTTACCCTCAATTTCTATAAATCATGTAGAAGGAGACGTAATCTATAAGAGCTCTTCATACTGGAGGTTCTCACAACTAATAGGGAACTGCTACTAGTGCAAAACATAAATGAATATTGTGAGCAATAGTGATCTTAGAATTTTCATAAGAAAAACGTATCCTTAGTTAACATAAAAAAATTATGCACTCTTTCAGGCGGATGAAAGTGAAAATCACCTACCTCTAACCAAAAGATCTCAATGTGCATCTCATCCCTCACCTTCCTATGGTGCCTTCAAGCAGGTCTACTTTACTTTGGGGAAATTCTACAACCCAATTGTAAACCCAAACATAGTGGAATGGGGTCAACCAAAATAGAATGGGTGGGATTTTTTTCAGGACGAAAAACAATTAATCCACTAACCTTTTTAAAAAGTGTATGGGGCCCCTAGTAACAACCTCTCTTGCCTCTGCCTCTTCACCCATGTGGGTATCCTAAACTATTGTACTCATCATTGATCATGGCTAAGCAGAAAAATAAAATGGGTCTCTCTCTCTCTCTCATAATTTGATTCATTGGTGATGCTGTCAATCTCTTCAAGGAGATGCGTAGAATTCCTATGAGATCTAGTAAAACTATCTGCAGAGAGCTCTAGTATAAAAACAACTGAGGGCGTTGCATATTGATCCCAACCTACCAATAAGAGTTGTTTTCAATGTAATGTCAAAAATATAATTTATCAAAATCTTTTACATATATATATTAATCATAATCATTCTCTTAAATTTATGTTCAGTCTCATAATCATTCTCTTAAATTTGTATTCAGTCTTACAATAAATTTTTAGAGGCTCTTAGATGGACTCGTTGGATTTCTGGTCTCTCTTCTTGCAGTAATTATTACATTGGGCTAGTGGGTGGTTCTATGTATCCGTAGGTTTACCAATGATCAACCGAAGGAGGGCCGGCGAATTCCTATGTTATCAAAAAAAAAAAAAAATATTACATTTGATTATCCGTCAAGATTCTCAACCTAAAGATCAGCCCCAAATCTCACTGCCATTAATAGATCATTCCCAGGATTTGGGTAACCATGAAGTCAAAGATTGTACATTTTCTCAAATAGGAAATACTGTATAATGAAAACACCCATATCATGTGTGGGTGACCAATTTATGTTCAAAGATTCTACATGGGAACATGTATCACATGCCTGAAGTTCCATCATGTGCCCCACCTAAAGAAAAGTTAAGCAATTCACTCCCTTGATATATACGCGTGCGCGCACACACCTAAGTTTTAATTTAAAAGGAGTGAGTCCAACCGTAGTATTGTGTACCATGATGAAAACTTGATTAACACCACATCAGCGCTTAATGACATTTTTATCGTGATGCTCAATCGATCAGTGGGGCCCACTCTTTTTGAATTCAGTGGGGCCCACTCTTTTTGAATGGAAACATGGATATATCCATTGAAACATCTTGAAGGATCTGAATGATCCAAATATGAATCCCATTGGGGGGGGGGCGGGGGGGGGCAGAAGATCGGACTCATTCCCTTCGCGTGAGAGAGCTAGATAGGGTTCTTCTCACGGGATTAGGTGGGGGGGGGGGGGGGGGGGGGGGGGGCAGAAGATCGGACTCATTCCCTTCACGTGAGAGAGCTAGATAGGGTTCTTCTCACGGGATTATGACTCAATTCTTGTACTTTTTCTTATGGAGGGCCCTGTGAAATTCAGGGTCCTGCATTTGGGGCGGCCCGATGACAAACAATTCCTCCAAGCAAAGTATCATACAATACAAGTCTGAGTACAAGACAAGAATTTGTGATTTTTTAAAATTCCATGTGGTAAAGGAGCCATTAACTTTCCATCATTCACAACAGAGAACACCTTTATCTTTACTCTTACCTTTACCTTTACCTTATCTTTACCTTTTCCCATATCATTTCCCTGAGTACGAATCTATCATCGAGGACAGTCGCGAGAGATTGCACAGGTAAAGAATCCACTACCCGTGGGTCTACATGTAAAATACATTCTGTAAAAAAATTATGTCTATATGGTCCAGTACTATAACTTGCTTTTACGTCAAAATCTCCTTCCAAATACGCCAATGCCTCCATCACATTTTATTTACACAATTGCTATTGGTAGGAATCAAAATATAAAGTAGATTCCAAATTCGAGTTTTTAATTGTTCAAAATTTTTATTATAGTTCAAAATCATTATATAATTAAATATTTATTGATTTAATCGCCGTAAAAATTATATAAGGTGGGAAACTAACTTTTTCACTTGCATAAAGTGTGAGTATTCTCCTCCTGCCTTGTGTTCGATACTCATCCAAGACTTTGATGTATGTGTGTTGTGGCCGCAGTAGCAGATCTAGTATTTTCATTTGAGATGTGTAGACCTTAATATGTAGTTTGGTTTTAGAGGCAAGGCGAAAATTTATACGTGAGTTTTAAGCACACCAAATTTAACGTGTGATACCCCACCCATGTGCTTACATTTGGGTCCGCCCGTGGTTTTGGGATCGTGAATGACAAATATGAACACTAATAAATATGATTTCAAACTTAGGTTGAGATGCATATAGCCAAATAATCCTTCTCCAGCAATAGACTGAAATAGCTTCCAATGTATTATAGAAAATTGCTTCACATCCTCTCCACAACACTTTATCCTCCTCCGCAGCGGTCACGCCGACCGGAACTGGATTGCACGAGCACGCGCACCCTTCCATGTCCGCCGGAATCAGCTGGCCCAGAGACGCAGATAGTTGCAAATTCCGCTGAGCGAATCTGATCGTCCAACAAAAATCGATCACAAAATTAACCTGTAAGGATATGACATTTGGTGAAGTCGATCCACAGGTGGGCCAAATTTGTGAGATTGTTTGGTTAGGAGGATAAGGGAGTGAAATGGAAGATAGCTATGGCGGCTCTTTCATGTTGGAATTTGTGAAGTGGGTTTCATGTAAAGTGGTGAAGATGTATGGTGTTTGTTTGGCTGGAATTGGGTTAGTACAAAGAGGTGGTATAAAAGAAGAAGAGGACAACAGGGAGAGGTGGGGAGTGAAGAGAAAGGAGGTGGGTTATATCTGTAAAGAAGATGCTGAGGGAGAAAGAAGATAGAAGACGGTAATGTACTCAGGGTCTATGATGGAGGATAGGTTAAATGGGCTGAGTGGAAGTTGACATGGAAAGTTGATGTGGTCTTTAAAGGTTTTGAGATGTGATGCAGGGATGGGAAAGGATGGTGAAAAGGTGTGGCAATGCACAGATGGGTCATGTGGTTGGGTTGCTGGTCATGGATGAAGGTGTAGGGGCTGGTTTTCTGAAGGTGGAATAGGTAAGTGGAGACTACTGGCATGCAGTGTTCCGGTCTGAAAGTAGAGATGAAGTAGGAGGATATGCAGAGGTGGGGTCTGTTTCCAGTAAAGTGAATAAGGCCCGACTTGGGATTGTTTGATAGCGGCAGTGTTGAAAATGTGGAACATGTAGATGGTGTTGATGTTTGGTTCAGATCTGCTTGGAAGGTTTGTGGATTGGTTTTGGAGATGAGTAGAGGGTGGAATACTGAGATGGATCGTGAGTTGAAGTGGTCAGAGCAGAGGTGGGTTCGAGTGGGTAAAGGGGTGTTTGGTTGGGTGGAGACAACAGAGTGATGTTGCAGAGTCGACTTTTGAATTGGGTTCACAAGTATGGGATGGGTCTTGTGGTTGAAGATGGTGGACAGAGTTATGAGGCTGGGCTTGGGTGTGGCTGCATCCGCAACTCCAGTGGCCTCTCCCGCCGCGGCTCCGTCAGAGCCATGAAAGGGCGCGGCGATGAGGCCGCTGCAAGCGTTGATCGCGACCGGCGATATTCTCCGGTTCGTCTCAGCCACGGCGTGTGACGAGGTGGCCGGAGGAGGTGCAGGTGTTGTGGAGAGGATGGGAAGGAATTTTCTGTATTTGCATAAAAGACCCTCTTTTTTTCTTTTTCTTTTTTATTCTAAGGAATCTTGAGAAGGTGCAATGCTGACATAGCATTTTGTACAGCTGGCGCAAGGGGATTGGGCGAAACAGTATGGGTGAAGGATTATGAGACTTATCGTCTTATAAAAGCCTACAGGTGGACATTAAAACCCGTTCTCTTACTTCTTCTTCGTCTACTCTTTCTTTCTGTTCTCTTTCGCTCCAATATCCAAAATGCAACGACAATCGCTTGGATCGCCAGCTTCGAAGCTTCAAATCCATGTGGCAAAGGAGCAAAAGCTCGAAGGAGCAGAGAATCAAAAGGGAGAAGAAGACGAAGAGGAGGACAAAAAGGCCGATAACAAGCTCTTCAAATCGACCTCGCGAACACACAAATCCATTCATCTCATTCCACTTCTCATCATCTCATGCTTCCTCATCCTCTACCTCGTCTCTCATGATCCCTCTCAAAAAGGCAAGGCAAAATCCGCAATCTTCATCAATCGATCGATCGATCATCGATCTATCAAAATCTCGTTATCTGATCTTGATTCTTTTTTTCTGCTCTTTTTCTTGCAGATTTGGTGAATATCGGAGGTTTCGAAGGAATTTCACTTCAAAAAGGTAAAATGCAAGTGGAGAAATCGAGATTTTGATGGATTTTCAAACTTTCTGATCGATTTGTAGCTAATGCCTAATTCTCTTTCAGAAATCGAGATTCTGATGGATTTTGTAACTTTTCGATTGATTTGGAGCTTATTTTTATAGCTAATGCCTGGTTTTCTTATAGAAATCGAGATTCTAATGGATTTTGTAACTTTCTCATAGATTTGTAGCTTGTTTTATAGCTAATGCCTAATTTTATTTCAGAAATCGAGATTCTGACCTTTTCCGATCGAAATATAGCTCGTTTTAGCGCTAATTGTCCTGTTTTTCTCCCTTTTCCGGCAGATTCTGTAAAGAATGATGATTTTGAGTGGTTTTTCGAAGTGGAGAAAAGCGAGATTTCGGCGTTGCGAAGTCATCGTAGTTTGCAGGAGGTCGGAAAACGAGCTCGGATATCTTCTCCATCCAATCTCCACAGGAAATTTGGGGATTTCTAGGAGGAGATTGTGAGGTCTCTAATATTGGCACGTGCTCATCGTGCTGATTGCAGTGACACGTGTGATTCGTTCCGTGTAAAGATGATCACTCGTCCATTGAATTGGAATCATATGTTGGATTGTAAATATTTTTATTTGTTTGTTCTTTCTGTGCCTATTTCTCTCTCTCTCATTTGGCTCAAGCTTCTCTTGGACGCGTTACTAACGTGCGCCTCATGCACAGCTCTGAATTCTGGATATATGGCGCCATTAATTCCGTATGCCAGCTGGATCTGACTGTCACTGACTTGTTCTGAAATCACATGGGGGGCGATTGCATTGCGGCGAACCAATTCCTCGGCGACTCTCCGGTGCGAGTATTTCAGTAAATTTTTTTTACTGTCTTGTTCATGTATTGTTTTACCTCCTCTTCCTAATTTTTTTGAATAAATAAAAAAAATAAAACATGTTGTAGAGTTAGTAGATCTTTTTATGAAATTGCAGTGTGATTTTTTTTTTTAATGCAACCTAGCTCTGTTATGGGGTCCATTGAACCCACGTCGGTGGGAGAGCCCTACGTGAGGTAAGTGGGATTTTAATCTTACGTGTCAGGTTCGAACCCTTAAGCAATAAGGTGATAACTGATACTTCTTCCGATTGTGGATTAAGTTTAGTCATCGAATTTCATGGATTCTCACGAATTTAAATGGACTGGACTCTTTTTTGTTGTTTTATACAAGATTGTTAAAACTTTAAATTACAGACGAATGATTTAGAGATTTAAATTGAATTCAAATTTAATATTTAAGTTGACCCATTTAAATCTTTCCACTTCCTCTCTTTTTCTTTTTGTAAGACCGTTCTTCACAGCACCGGCCCTAGGAAGATTGAAATTAACTGGAAGTGACGCGGGGCAGACAGCTGAGCTACTTTTTGTTAGTGTTGGGAAGAAATAAAATAAAAGAGCAGGGAACGTGTCAATGATAGCTGATAAGGGCGAATAATAAAAAGGGACCGCCTAATTTGTCGCGGGCCACCGTCTAATAATTCAATCTGTCCTAGTGGATTGGGGCCATTGGCTTGACTCAATCATGCTTATAATTGTCCCATCACTTTTGCTTTCATCAGTGGTCCCCTCATTCACGAGTCACCTTTTGTTCTCTCTCATATGCCAGCAACAATTTTCAGTAGTAAAGAACAACTTTTATTATGTTATCTGCAAGCTAAGCAGAGCCTGCTAAAGAAGCTTAACCAGCAAGGGAAAAACATTATGACTTTATTATGATGGGTCATGGGTGGCTTAAAGCCATATGACTCTTTACCATTTCGCTTTCAACCCACACTTACCCTTTTGTAACTTCACTTCTTACCCACACTTATGATCAATCTAAACTTTCCAGACTTACTACCTCCCATATTATTATGTGTCTTACGAGGCACATTTGGGTTTTGATTGTTGGCTTATGTGTCTGTCTTGGAAGAGATTAATAAGTTTACAAAAGAAAAAAAGGGGTTGCTATGAGCATAAAAAGTGCTATTTTGAGGGTCTTAAATTTGTTTAGATCCTGTCCTTTAGTTATATATTAGCTGGGTGCGAAATATCCATGCTCCAATGTGAGGGCATGTAAATCTTGATAGAGGTCAAGTAGAGAGTGAGTGTTGATTCACAGGGAGGTAGTAAGTCTGGAAAGTTTAGATTGATTATGGGATGGAAAATTTGGGCTCTAGAGGCTGGGAGACTGACTTGGCCTTCCCTAAAAGTTGACAGTTATACTATATATATATACCAATTGGTTCTGCCACCTGCTCCCCGTGTTAATTATATACTTCTAAGCTACGCAGGCACAAAGAAAGATATAAAACGAATTTTTCATACTTTGATAAAATGCTACATAGAATTATGAGGAGGACATGTTTTAAGATGGGGACATTTTTAACGTTTTGTAATTATTTGGAAGGATGTCTTCAATAAAATCGAAATTAGGGGATTTTGTGCCGATCAAAAGCCAAAAGATATGGGGTAAAAAAAGTCTCAATGCTGCCTGCTAATTTTCCTTTTGTAAGATTGCTTTTGTTGATTCATGGTTTCAGTCGGTTGATGGGCAATGAGTACCCATTTATGGTGGGTCCGCATCTAAACCTGGCCGATAACAAAAGAGGATATGAGTATATGTTTTGGACGCATGTAATTTTTTCAGTCTTACTTTGCATAATGCATCTGGAGCCAGACTCGATGGATAAAAATAAGAGATGGGTATTGCGTCTCATACCAAGAGTTCCTGTAATGGAATGAGACCCATATCAACGCTCAAAAAGGCAACGCAGATCAACAGTCTACATCATAAAGAGTCAAAATATAGTCCCACATCTGGTTAGGGACATGGCCATGGGTGAAGAATAGAACGCGAGTTTAAATCTCCATGTAGCAAGGGAGAAAAAAAAAAAAAGAGTCAAAATATATTTAAAGCCATTTGAAATAGGAAAATGAAAAGTCCTCAAATTTTGTACTTTTTTTAGATCATTTGTCCCATAGTGCATGTATTTGTCCTCAATACTTTTATACCTGTTTCTGATCTCAACTGACCACACACTAAGTCATTTACTGCATTGGGTTTACAAACCTGCTAACCAGTCATTTGCAGAATTAAAAAGGAGTAAATGGATGTCCATCAAGTTTTTAGGTAAAATAGTATCAACGAAAGGAGACTGAAGAAGAGCCAAAGACTTTCAGAAGACCATCTAAAACTAGAAACCCAGCCCAAATGATGCAAATCCAAATTTAGGTTTTTCTTTTCTGTATGTCATATTTGGGTTTGAATAAATTTTCCATCTGTGGAAGAAGAGTGCTGCTAATGCCACACCCCAAACGTCAAACCCCTCCTTTATTTTAAGATCAACATATCCATGTGTGAAATTACCAAAATGAAGTTCAGTCATAGTTTCATACCTCACCCAATTTCTCTCTACACTCACCCACCCCAACCACCACTCCCCTCCCCTCTTGCAGCACCCTCAGAGGTGGAGAGGGCGGTGGCGGCAGGCAGCAGCAATACAGAGAGGGAGGGAAAGGGAGAGAGACTGGGAGGGTGGACAGTGAGAGAGAAGGAGAGTGAGGGGGAAGAAGGGGAATGAACTGAGAAATTGAGGGTCGGGTTGGATATTTTGAAAAAAAAATTAGATGTGGAGACGGAGATTTTGAAAATTTCTTGACTTATTTAAAGTGTGTAGAGAGAAAGGTTGTGTACAGAGAAGTTTTAGGTTATACAGGCATAAACCCTCTTCTGAGTCAGGATCAAAAGGCACTAACGAGCCACATCAAAAAAAGGTTAAAAGAGAGTGAGTGAAGACCACAATCAATGTTTATAAAATCCAAACCGGCAGTCGGACTTGTCAAGGCTAAGGTTTCGCCAATCTTGTCTAACCATTGGAGTATTCCCATGACACCATGCAATCATCATGAATGTTTGATAGATACATAAATAAAAATAATATTTGCTGAAAAGAAATTTAGAATTATATTTTCAAAATCTCAAAATGAAATTAAAATACAATTTTAATTATTTACATTTAGTATTTCATTTTTTTCAAACATTACCAGTCCGCTAGCTTTTTGTTTATTAATTAACCCGAAAAGCAACACAGAGTGGTACAGTGCAAGTTGGTCGGCTTTTTAAAACACAGGACCCATTAAATGCGTTTCCTTGTTTTACATTAAAATCAATAAACAAATCCCATGATTAGCATTTTGGTTAATAAAGGGGTGTATGAAATTGAAATCAAATGAAATGCAACACATTGCAACAATACCATAATACTCTCTAATGAAAAAAAAAAAAATGCACATTATCAGTGCCACACATTTTCAGTGGAAAGCGTGATAATGTAAGTTTCATTGTTCCATATTAATGCATTGTCCACAACTGTGGAAAGTAGATTTGAACCCTAAGGAAAACCATACAGAAACAGTGAAAAACGGATATCAGAGGAAAAATCGTTTTGCCACAATGGCCATGGGGAACCAAAACTTCAGAAACTATATTCTTTTTCCAGAAAATAAACAATTGAATTCAATCAAAAGCTGTTTAAAATCATAGCTTGGAACAATGCTAACAGACCCAACACTAAAAAAGGCCACAGAACTTTTAAAATCATTTTACAAATAGAGCATAGAAACTCAAGGCTTTAGAGAAGACATCCAGGTGAAAGGCTTTTCAATAGGCTGGTTTGTGCAGGTTTCCAGTTACTATGGGGCTGTTACTGGACTCTTGAGCCTGTTTTATTCCAAACAGGCCAGCCAGACCATCTCCCCAGGCAAGATTAAAACAGTGATCAAGAGTGTTGGGCCCATGCCTGATGGACGGACCCCTTTGCAGGCAGATATTCCCAATTTTCTGCTAAAATGAACAGACAGGCCCTCAAGCGTTCATGGATATCCCATTTATATCCTGAACAAATGGCTTACAATACTTATGCCTGAAGAAAATCAGCATTCAATTAATTCAATGGTGCAAGAACTCGACCTGGATTTCAAGGCATGAGAACAACCACCAGCTCCGGCCAGGGTTGAAATTTTCAGGCCCTCTAAAATATGAAACAACTAACTGGTCCGTAAGCAGTTAATAGCAGCCTCATCCAATTATCTAATAATAGACATTCACACTTGAAACTAGAGCAGAGAAGAAAACAATAAGAAAACCAAGGTTGTAGAAAGATGAGGCCTTTGGTAGATAGGAGGCCTACGCTTAGAATATGTACAGAAATTTAGGCAGTTAAAGGATCAAGCCTTGGGCAGGTGGGGGCTTAGAAGAATGCTCACCAGATGCAGCTTTAGGAGAATCATTCAGGTGAATCGATGCATAATCCCCAACAGCCACAGCTTCCTTTTTCTGTTCTTCCTCGGCTACCATCTCTTTTGTCTTTGTTCCAACATCCACAGCCGCCTTGGCAACCCTATTGAAGGCGCCCGTCACCCAGGAAGCCCCAGTGAGCACATACCGGTTCTTCATGATTGCAGACCCAGCACTACTGACCTGCTGCTCGGCAGCTGTGAAGGCCGATTTAGTTTTCTCAGATACTTGGAATTTCTGATCCATTTCTTTGAACTTATCATTGACAACAGATGTTCCTATACTGATCTTCTCACTGAGGCCGATCTTTTTGTCGAGATCAGCAACCTTGGCAGTGGCAGTGGATGTTAACTGATGCTTCTCATCAAATGTTTTGGCTTTGTTGACAGCATCTTTGCCTAAAACAAATCCCTTGGCAAGCATGCTGCTGACTACATCTTCGGCCTTCTTGACTGCCGATTCAGCACCGCTGGCAACTTTGTTTTCCTTTACAAAGGGATTGGAAAATAATCATGTTAAAAACATTTGAAACATCTCCATCATCATCATCATCATTAACCTTATTCTACCAATAAAAGAACATATATGCATAGGACATACAGTAGGTGGAGCTGAAGAAACAGGAGGCGGCTCATAATCCGTAGCAGATGTGATGGTGACAGATTTATCGACTATTGTTGCTCCCTGTGCCACCAAAATGACATATCCTCATCAAAAGAAACCAAGCTAAACTCCTGATTCATGAACTAATCAAAACAAGATTTTAAATCGATGTATATTCCTTCCTTAAACATCACAAAAGCACATTGTTATTGTCAACACCCAAATCAAATATCAGCAGGTTCTCAGAAAAAACAAGATCACTGTGATTTTCTTAGGAAAAAGGAAAAAAGACAAAATGAAACTCGGTCCTTTTTCCTTCTTACTCTTCAGGTGTGTGTGCATGTGGGGGGAGGATGACACTGTATGTAGGTAGTAGCTTACTAGAATTATGCACTTGTCCTATTATAATTCCCTAACATAAAGCCTTTTGAAGGTGTATAACCACCAAAAAAAAAAAGGAATTTTGTCACTATCAAAATATAATTAGTTGACATCAGGGCATGTTAAAGGAAACAAAATCATCTGATGAACATTTCTGTAGATAAGATTCCATGCACCGTCGAATGGAGTGGTTTCAATAAATAAATAAAAAAAGGAATCGAGTCTTGAGAACTTATTGCACCGAAAGAAGTATCGCAGTCTCTGCTCCTTGTGGATCTTTGAAGGTAACATATGCAATTTGAGATTGCTCATCCATGCTGAAATAAGTGAAGCGAGAATTAAGTAGGTGGTCAAGAAGTTTAAACTTTCAGAGACAAAAAACTATGGCATCAATAATTAAAACCAAACTAACCTTTGCATTTCAACATATTCGATGTCCCCAGAAAAGGAAAAGAACTCCTTTATGTCTTGCTGAGATGCACCTAAAGAGACATTGCTAACCTTCACCGTCCTTATCTGTGATTAACAAAGAAATGGGATAATGGGAGGATTATTTGAAATGGACAGTTGGGAGCGCAAAGGATTCAAGCAATTGCCATTCAAATTCAAATCAGAAATCCATTAATAATTAGGCTTGCTCAATTTATAGTGCTCTTGTTTTAGATGATCAGCATCCAACCAACAAAGAGGGATAAGAAGGAAATAACATAAATAGAGATTTTTTAGATATTCAATGCTCCCAAATGCATTTTCAATGTTTATATAATCATTTCAATGTTAATCAAAAAAAAAAAACAGTACAATCTTAACTTCAATAACTTCAAATCCAGCTATCATTCTGGTAAAACCAAATCATCACTATCAAAGCCTTATGCCATTCAACCCTATTTGAAGCCATGCTCTATGTAACTCCGCAGTCGTCATTCTTTCCTCACCACTTCAATCACAGCATTTGTTAGTCTCCCCCTTCTCCTAGTTCCTTGAATTTGTAACCCTTATTGTACACATGGGCAATTTATAATCTTCTATGCAGATGCCCACACCATCTCAATTGAAATTCAATTAATGTTTCCCTTCTATTGTAGACCATACATAATTACAAAATACCCAAACTCCATTACCCATCATTCATTACCCTCTAAAATTAGCCATAACTTCTCCAGTACATTGAAATTACTAACTCTTAGGTCCATTAGATGGATAATTTTAAAGTCCATCTCTCCGCACCAATGTCATGATGCTTCAACCCTGCTAGGGCCCCAACAAAGCAAACAACAAAACCAATTTAACTTATATTATGAGTAAATTAGTCTCTTTATAATGATAAACCCTCCCAACAAACAAAAATGGTAATAAATTATCTCTCTAGATAGAGGTGTAAACCTCCCTCAAAGCCACTATGAAGCACCTGATTGAGACTTGGGCCGCCGACAGCAACAAGAATCAAGATCCTGATGAATAAGGCGCTAACAGAGCATTTTATGCTCACAACATGGACATCAAAACATAGGCGCTAACAGAGCATTTTATGCTCACAACATGGACATCAAAACATGTTCATAAAGAAAGACTACATAGAATCCAATTCAACCTTCTATTGGTGTTGTAATACAATATAATGGGAAAAGAAGTCATTAATAACAGTTCTGGGCCTCTGGTATCTATTGCAAACAGTTTGAGTTAAGAGAAAAATCTGCCAAGCCTGAAAGAAAAAAAAAAAAAAAAACCCACCCTACACAAAAAAGACAAGAACTTGAGACTATTACCCTATAGATCCACACACAAATCCAACAATAATTGAATGATCGCCAGGCAAAAACAGAAATTTAAGGCAGCATCAAGAAATCGCAGATTGAAACTAGCATTTCCTAAGCTTCTCCGTTTCTCAAGAATCAAAATCATCTATCCACAGAAGCATTCAAAACAAACCTAACTAACTCTATCAACAGATCTACAAATCGATTCATACGAATCACACTAAAATAACGATAATAACGATACTAATTACCAGTCAACAACAACAAAACACAGAAAGATCAAAGCTTTCTCTGTTTGTTTCTATAACAAAAGCGGCATAAGAAGAACAAATCATGACTACATCAACAACATAATCCAACAGAGAATCGATCGATCTGGTCATGCTCAAGATAAATTGCAAAGATCAGGAATCTGTTATTCATGAAATGATCTTCTTCTACCACTAATAATCTACCGTTTCAGAAATGAAAATCGAGAGATCTGAGAAGAAGAGGCGAGAACTAACCGGCATTGAAGATCGATTTGAGTGATCAGAGATGAGAGATTTGATGAAGAAGAAGAAGATTGAAACCCTAGAGAGGTGAAAGCGAGTCTTTGTGCTGTTATCTTGCAGTGAAAGATTTAAAGGAGAAGAAAATCACATTTCCATTTCCAGAGGCAGAGAGATGAGATAGAAAGATATTTATAATAAGATGAGGGGCTCGAAGAGCAAGATCCATGTCCCCTCCACGATCTCGTCCACGTGGCGTCATCGTGCCGCAGTTGCATTGGATTCTCACTGTCGCAGCTACAATCCGGACCGTCCAAGTTGTATATCATCCCAACTTAAAGTGGATCCCACCGTAAGTCATGTTCTCCATGCGATGGTGAGATCCACTAGCATTGGTGTATAAGCCCGCGGGGATGAGGTTCATCTTGAATGGTCAAAATTATTATTACGGATTATTATTAAGTGGGCTCACGACGGACTTTTGAAAGCTTGATACACGGGAAAAGTGTTAGCCATAAGCCCACTCAGAAGTCTAGTGTAGCTCTCACTGAGTTAAATTTAGTCCAAATGTATGTAACTACCATAGTGACACCTGTCAGTCACAACAACACTGGTCTGTTACAGACTGTTAATTGTCGGTAAACGATGGGTCCTTTCTATATATATATTTGTAATCTACTGTGTAATGAATTAATCTCATATTAGAGTTTTCTTCTTCAGCAAGTCGTCATCTTCTTCTTCTTCTTTTTCTCAGTTCATCTTCTTCTTGATCATCTGCAACTCTTCAACATGAAGAATCTGGCATGGTATCAGAGCGAAGACTAACGTCAGACGATCCTCCTACAATAATTCTCTTGAATTATTGTATCTTCTAGCTAAGTTCCTCTTTTCTCTGTAACTTCTAGGTTCTGAAGGTGTATCTTAGCAAATTTGTCTCTGTTGAAAGATCTGTTAATCGATCTGATCATTCTATTCCTGTTTGATCTGCTGCTTTGTGTTACGATTCTGTGGAGATCTGTTGAGATCCTTGAGATTTCTTGATTTCATTTGGTTCTTGATTTGTTTTGTGTTTGTTTCTTGACTGCAAACATGTCTGCATCATCTTCAACATTCTTGATTTCCAACATCGGCAGTCTGATCTCTGTGAAACTGGATGCACAGAACTATCTTCTGTGGAAATCACAGTTCTTGCCTGTACTGCGTGCAAGTGGAATGCTCTGTTTTGTTGATGGCACTTTGTCTTGTCCATCACAGTTCATCGTTGGTTTAGATGGCAGAGCGTCTGATGAAATCAATCCGGCATTTTCTGCCTGGTTTCAACAAGATCAACAAGTCTTGTGTTGAATCAATGCTACACTAACCGAAGCAGTTCTCGCTCATGTTGTTGGTCTTCAATCTGCTCGTGAAGTGTGGCTTGCATTAGAGCGACGATTTGCATCACTCTCTCGCTCTCACATCATCCAGCTGAAAACGCAGTTGCAAAACATCAAAAAAGGATCGCAGACAATCTCAGAATATCTACAACGCATCAAACATTTGTCTGATAGCCTTGTGGTGGTTTCTAGCCCTGTTGACACTGATGATCTTGTTCTTTATACATTGAATGGCCTTCCTACTGATTATAATTCCTTCAAAACCGCCATCCGCTCGCGCTCTTCCTCCATCTCCATTGAAGAACTTCATGTGTTCCTTCTGGTTGAAGAACTCAATGTTGATGTTCATCAGACACAGCTCACAGACTCTTCAATCTCTGCGTTTAATTTCTCCAAGTCCTCTGGTGATAGCCGCTCCACTGAATTCTCTTCTGGCCGCGGGTATAGTCGGTCTAACAATTACAAAGGAGGTGGTAACAGGGGTGCTCGACAGACCTACAGAGGAGGCCGTGGCTCTGGATCATCTAGACCTTCTCCTGGGCGTGGTGCTTCCTACCAGCCATCCTCAAACCGGCCTACTTGTCAGATTTGCAACAGGTCCGGTCACACCGCTCTTGATTGCTTTCATCGCATGGAGTACAGTTACCAGGGTCGTCATCCACCTTCTCAACTTGCCACAATGGCCGCTTCCTACAATCCTGCTCCAGATCAAAATTGGTATGTCGACTCTGGTGCCACAAACCACATTACAAATGACCTGCAGAATCTCTCAGTTCACAGTGACTATCTTGGGAAGGACAAAGTCTCAGTCGGAAATGGACAAGGTCTGCCAATCTATACCATTGGTTCCTCTGCTGTTATCACTAAATTTGGACGATTTCAGCTTAATAACATCCTTCATGTTCCTTCCATTTCAAAGAATCTTCTTTATGTTTATCAGTTTGCTAAGGACAATAACTGCGTTTTTGTTTTTGATGCTTCTGGCTTCACTATTCAGGATCAATTGGGGAAGACTCTTTTCCAAGGGTCGACTAACAATGGTCTCTACCCGTTTCCTGCTACACATTGCTCATCAACTTCTTATGCGCCGTTTGCTTTGCTTGGTGAATCAACCTCCTCTGATGTCTGGCACTAGAGGTGGCAATCGGGTCAGGTCGTACTAAACGGGTCGGACTCATTTATTAGACGGGTTATACAGGTCTAACCCGCATCCGACCCGTTTATTAAACGGGTCAGAAAACCCTAACCCGCACCCACCACGGGTCAACCCGACCCGACCCGCTTAACTCGCATAACCATTGCGGGTTATACGGGTCAGGTCAACCCGCATAACCCACATCCATCTAGTAAATAAATCGACTCAACTATGGTTCCATGCTTGACCAAAACTGACTTTTAAGATCAAATTTGGTCTAATCTCATTTCAACAATCATTTGATGCGCGTTACTTTGCTTTCCATTAATAAAAAGTGTGGGGTTGAACTGGTTAAGGTCCTTTTTTTTTTTTAGCCTATGTATTAAAATAATCAAATTCAATTTTGGCTTAAATAAGCGGGTTATGCGGGTTAAGCGGGTCAACCCTAACCCGACCCGCTTAATGACGGGTCATGAATACTTAACCCGTGACCGACCCGCCTATTAAATGGGTCGGGTTAAGCGGGTAATACGCGGGTCGGGTCGGGTCGGGTTGGCGGGTCGGGCCATATTTTGCCACCTCTATCTGGCACAAACGTTTGGGACATCCATCTACTGCGGTGCTGCGCAATCTTCTTCCTCAACTACCTGTTCGCGGGTCCTCCATACCTTCTTTTTGTGAATTTTGTCAATTTGGAAAACGCTGCAATTACCTTTTTCTGTTTCCCATAGACCATTAGACTTGATTCATAGTGACCTCTGGGGTCCTGCTCCGGTTGTCTCTACTGCTGGTTTTAGATACTACATCATTTTTGTGGATGACTTTACACGTTACACATGGTTTTATCCTTTAATGAATAAATCTGATGCTTATACTGTGTTTGTCACCTTTAAGTTATACATTGAAAATTTACTTTCTTTGAAAATCAAATGTTTTCGCTCCGATGGGGGTGGTGAGTTTATGAGCTCTCTTTTTCAATATTTCTTGCGCAAAAATGGAATCCTTCATCAGGTCTCTTGTCCCTACACACCTGAACAGAATGGTTGTGCTGAACGCAAACATAGGCACTTGGTGGAAACAGGGCTTACTCTACTCTTCAATGCAGGGATGCCTCTAAAATTATGGGCTGATGCTTTTGCGACATCCATCTATCTTATTAACAGACTCCCTATTAAGCGTCTCCTTCCTACTTCACCTTAGGAATTACTCTTTCACCAGCTCCCTGTTTACTCTTCCCTTCGTGTCTTTGGGTCTGCTTGTTACCCCTGGCTCAAACCTTATACCCTCCACAAGTTAGAACCCAAATCTAAGCGCTGTGTCTTCCTTGGCTATAGTCTCAATCACAAAGGATACCGCTGTCTTGATATGGAATCAGGTCGCATTTTTCTCTCTCGGCATGTCGTCTTCAATGAAGATTTCTTCCCTTTCTCTAGCCCTTCACCCTCCCTACCAGTCTCTCCTGCTCCACACTCATTTACTCCTTTTCAGTGGCTCAGCTCTGTGATGCCTTCCTTTGTCCTTGGTCCCTTTCGCTCTCCTATTTCTTCTTCTCTTCTTGGTCCAACACCACACATTTGCCCTTTTCCTGTCTCAGTTCCCATTTCTTCTTCCGTTCCTTCTTCCCCACCCTCCACTCCTCTTGTGGCTATGCCCAACCATCCCTCTCCTCCAGTCGCTATCATCCCACACACCCCTGTTACCCGATCACCTATTCCAGCCCAACTAGCACCACAGCTCTCTCCAACACAGTCCCTTGCTCCTACCACCAGTGTCACCTCTTCCAATGCCCATCATATGGTCACTAGGTCGAAAACAGGCATCAGCAAAAAGAAGATTTTTCTAGCTACCAAACATCCAGTCCAGCTTCCTTCTCATCCCTATTATGAGAGCACTGAACCAACTTCCTTCACTGAAGCTTCTAAATCCCCATCCTGGCGTGCTGCTATGTCTGAGGAATTTTCAGCTCTTCAGCGCCAAGGCACATGGTCACTGGTTCCACCATCACCTGCTAAGCATGTCTTGGGTGTAAATGGGTTTTTAAGCTATAGCATCACCCTGATGGATCTGTCTCTAGGCATAAGGCTTGTCTTGTCGCCAAAGGATTTCATCAACAACATGGCTTGGACTACACAAAGACCATCAGCCCTGTTGTGAAGCAGTCCACCATTCGAATTATTCTATCTCTTGCTGTGCATTATAGGTAGCATCTCCAGCAGCTTGATGTCACCAATGCCTTTCTCCATGACATTCTTCATGAAGATATCTACATGGTTCAACCTCCTGGGTTTGTTGATCCTGTTTTTCCACACTATCTTTGCAAGCTGCACAAATCATTATATGGACTTAAGCAGGCGCCGCGAGCTTGGTTTGAACGATTTTCATCCTATCTTCTTGGTTTGGGGTTTATGGCCACTTATGCTGATCCTTCCCTGTTCATTCGTCATCGCCCAAATTCTATCACTGTTATTCTACTTTATGTTGATGATCTTATCATCACTGGGAATGACAAACACTATATTTCCAAACTAATTTCTCAACTTAATCTAGTGTTTGAGATGAAGGATCTGGGCCGTCTTCACCATTTTTTGGGCATTGAGGTCTCCTCTACTTCAGATGGTTTGTTTCTGTCCCAGACTAAGTACATCAAGGATCTTTTGCAGCGCACATCCATGCTTGAGTGTAAGGCTGTTGGCTCTCCCTGCTGCTACAAAGACTCTGTCCCAGCTGGCTCCTCCTCTGTCTTAGCTGATCCTACACTCTATCGAAGCATTGCAGGTGCCCTTCAATATCTAACTCTCACTCATCCAGACCTTGCTTTCGTTGTTAATCAAGCCTGCCAGCACATGCATCGCCCTACTGAACATCATTTTCAGTCCTTAAAATGCATCTTGCGTTATTTGAAAGGCTCCTTACTGTATGGGCTTCACATTAAGCGCGGTCGTCTTCAACTTACTGCCTTTTCGGATGCAGACTGGGCAGGTGATTCTCTTGATCGACGCTCCACCACAGACTTCTGTGTTTATCTTGGCACAACTCTTGTCTCTTGGTCTGCTAAGAAACAAAATACTGTTGCTCGTTCCTCTACTGAAGCTGAATATTGTTCCTTAGCACATACTGCAGCTGAGTTATCCTGGGTTCGGACCTTACTCAAAGATCTTCGCATCTGTCTTTCTACTTGTCCCTCCATCTGGTGTGATAACATTTCAGCTATTGCCTTGGCCTCCAATCCGGTGTTTCATGCTCGCACCAAGCATGTTGAAGTTGATTATCACTTCATCCGGGAAAAGGTGCTTCGCAAAGACATCTCTGTTCATCACGTTTCTACTCAGGACAATGTCGCTAATATTTTCACCAAAGGCATTCATCCGAAGCGATTTCACCTTCTCCGTTCCAAGCTGCTTGTCTCTGACCGACCCATCAACTTGAGGGGGGATGTTAGCCATAAGCCCACTCAGAAGTCTAGTGTAGCTCTCACTGAGTTAAACTCAGCCCAAATGTAACTACCATAGTGACACCTGTCAGTCACAACAACACTAGTCTGTTACAGACTGTTAATTGTCGGTAAACGATGGGTCCTTCCTATATATATATTTGTAATCTGCTGTGTAATGAATTAATCTCAGATTAGAGTTTTCTTCTTCAGCAAGTCGTCTTCTTCTTCTTCTTCTTCTTCTTCTTCTTCTTCTTCTTCTCAGTTCATCTTCTTCTTGATCATCTGCAACTCTTCAACATGAAGAATCTGGCAAAAAGTATTACATGGTATAAAGGATCTGGCAATTGAAGAGTCCGGATCATCAGTGGGAAATCCTAGCCATCCACAATGGGACCCATTTAAATTGAAAGAGCTTATCAAAACAGAAGGCCCTCTCTTGGAGTATCTCAATCTCTACACCAACATGAGTTGAAGTTTGAGGGTGTTTTCACTAGAGGGATTGAGGTTCATCTTGGATGGTTCGGATTATTATTATTACTCATTTTCTATCGACCTCTTCATACTCATCATTTGAGTTTCTGATGGATTGGTTGATTTGAGAGAGAATGGACGCCGGGTTGAATGAGTGGTGGGATAATAAATGGACTGGTCAAATGTGGTAGTGGGTAGACTTTTGAAGGTCTGATCACTCTTTATTTCAATAAGGAGTTGGTCCCACTATAAAGATTGATCCATTGATGAAGACGTGATTAACATAATCTTATGCATTTTCCGTGATGTCCACTCTCATTAAATTCTAGCCGCAAACGGGTATGGTACGAAATTATCTATAGTCAATCGGTATCCCAAATTGCAGGCCCACTGAATTGGTGTATGGCCCAGATATAAGTTTTGATTAAATGATCCCAGCCATTGGATAAATTTCTCTGAAGAATTGAATTTGATCCGAAATGCTTTTAGTCCATGTACTAATTATTCAAGCACAAATATCCACAGTGCTCCTGGTCACATTGAAGATTAGGAATAAAAAGGTCCAGAGAAATAAGTGTTCATCATATCAAGCCCACTTAACAACTGGTTCCAACCAGGGGCAGATGTAGGTACAACCATGTCGGTGCGGTCGAACACCTTGGACCTCGGTAAATCATAATAAAAATTCTAGCAGGGCTTTACAAATTCACATAAAAATCCTCTGGGTTTGCTCTCAAAATCCAATTGCCTATTTGGGTCCGCATGCCTCAAACGAAAATCCTGGTCTGCCATTGATTCGAACCAACTTCAGTACAAGTTAAAGCTGTTAAAGCAATCTTCTTATCCAATAATTAAGGAAAAAGCGTTCTACAATGAACCCAATTCAAACAAAAACAGAGAAAACACACATTGAAAATGATAGGATCCACTGCTTGGACATGAAAATTTACAGAAACCAAAGCAGTCAAGGCATCAAGCCTTCTGCAGTTGGGTGCTTAGGAGAATGCTCACTAGTAGCTGCAGCTTTAGGAGATTCAGTAATGTGAACCTTTGCAACATCTTCCATTACTCCTTTTACCTGTTCTTCCTCAGCCACAGTTTCCTTCTCCTTTGTCTTTGACTCTACTTCACCAGCTTCATTCTCTTTGGTCTTCGTCTCTTGTGTCTTTGACCCCACTTCCCCAGCTGCCTTCTCTTCACTAGCTACCTTCTCTTTTGTCTTTGAGCCCACTTCCCCAGCTGCCTTGGCAACCCTATTGAAGGCACCAGTCACCCAAGAAGCCCCTGTGAATATGTACCTGTTTTTAATGATGGCAGACCCAGCATCACTGACCTTCTGCTCAGCAGCTGTGAGGGCTGATTTAGTTTTCTCAGATACTTGATACTTCTGATCCATTTCCTTGAACTTATCATTGACAACAGATGTTCCTACACTAATCTTCTCACTGAGACCAATCCTTTTGTCAAGATCAGCAACCTTGGCAGAGGCAGTGGATGTGAACTGATGCTTCTCATCAAGTTCTTTGGCTTTGCTGAGAGCATCCTTGCCTAGGATGAATCCCTTTGCAAGCATGCTGGTGACAACATCTTCAGCCTTCTGCACAGCTGATTCAGCGCCGCCAACCGCTTTCTTTTCCTTCATTTAAAGGATCATGTTTCATGTTAAAAACATTAGGAAACATCAGAATAGAAACTAACAAGTGAATGTATATGAATGACATACAGCAGGGGGAGCTGAAGCAGTAGGTGGCAACTGATAATCTGAAGCGGGTGCGATGGTCACAGATTGATCAGCAATTGTTGATCCCTGTCTCAGCACAAAGTGTATGTTCAATGTAAGGATAAATATTCAAATGTGACAATCATACAAAAAGGACAGCATTATCATTAAGTGGCAAAACAAATGGCCTCAGTTTCTTGAAGAAAAACTAGAAAATGGTTTTCACTTCACCACACATTTGAATCTACTATAATGCCCTAAAAAATGCAGTGCTCTAAAGGTATATAATCACCACTTCACAATATAGAATGCATTTTTAAACTAATCCCAAAACATATGGTTGGAATCTGGACATGTCACAAAAAACAAGAACATTTAATAAACATTTCTTTAGAAAATAGCTACAAGAGCATGGATTATATGAGTCATGAGAACTTAGGCACCGAAAGAAGAAGCGCGGTCTCTGCCCCTTGCGGGTCCTTGAAGGTGACATGTGCAATTTGAGACTCCTCATTCGTACTGGAACAGGTCAAATGAAAATTCAGCATGCTGGTCAAGAAGTTAGAAATACTCAGAAAAAAATTAAACTATATAATCTATAGAAAGAACCAAACTAACCTCTGCATTTCGACATATTCGATGTCACCAGAGAAGGAAAAGAACTCCTTCAAGTCTTCCTCAGATGCACCTAGGGAGACATTGCTAACCTTCACTGTCTTTATCTGTAATTACAAAGAAGATCGACGGCACATGACAGCATGATATGATTATTTGGGTATGAGTAATTAGAGTGCACAGGATTTATGCAATTGTCACTCAAATTTAACTTAGGAACTTTGATGGCTGGATGCTTCCGAGATCCAAGTGGAAACATTAGTAAGAGTAGATGAGTTTATGCACTCTCCAAGAATGCTGAGGTTATACTAACAAAATGGAAATTAACAAACTCTGGTTCTTAATTTTTTTCTTTTTTCCTTTTCTTTTCTTTCCTTCTTTTTGTGGAAGCTATATATTCATCTAAGGCAGACTAAAACAACAACATGGTCCCTCCTAGGACCTAGTTACCCAAATGGAAGATCCCTAAGCAGTGTGTTAGTGGCACGTTGGCTCGCAATAACATCTATTTGTGGACAAAGACTCATATGAATATCTAACAAATGTTAAACTCTCAATGAAAAAATGTAATAACATGTTTACAAGGAGATACAATCATGCTAGTGCAGATTGCAGAAGAATGAAAGCTTCATAAAGATTAGGGTCAGTTTACAAAGAATATTCGATGACAGAAGCATAAAAAAAAAAAAAAAAGTCCCACATATAAAAAAGAAAGTTCATGGTGTTTTGGTGCCCATTAGGCCAAACTTGTTATGCATGTAAATGTACTATGATATTGCAAAGCAATCCACAGATAACCACTAAGCACATAAGTTCCCAAAATCACCTTTATCTACTAGAAACCATATGAAATCAGTTTGCACTAGTGTTGTCCTGCACAATGATAGCTAATCATGCAAAATTGGATACTAATTCTAGAATAAGATGCAAATTGTTTTTATTTAGAAAAACTCCTAAAGCTTTCATAATATTTCGATCGCATTCTTTCTCCCCGAAAAAAGAAAACGATTCGCGTTCGTTATATCATACCTTTTTGTAAGATAAGCCATGCAAAACAGAGACCATCCAGCAACATGAGTTAGAATGCATTTTTAGCATATTTACTCTTGGTTGTACTTTCCAAGATAACAGAACTAAAATTATGAGTTTCATTAAATGAAGTCCTAGGTGCTAAGTATTGCAGATCCAATTTAATGATGAAATGTTAACCCTATTTTTCCACAGAACAAAACTAATGACTAGGAAACAAATTTTAATGAGATTCAGGACAGCCCCAACTAATTAGAAATCCAAATTATAACTGTAGGGGGATGGATTTTTGGGCCCGCCCGGGATCGCCGGGCCCCCCACAGGGCCTATTGTATACACTTCAGGCAGGAGCGGATCACATACCCTACGCATGCATTTGTCCCGGGGTGGAGCGGATCACGTCCCCAGGGGCCTCAGGTTTCGAACCCGAGACCTCTTGTATATAAGATAATCTAGGTGAAACCTGGTACCACTTGAGCTAGATGATGATGAATTAAATAATCATAACCTGAAAAAATATGGTGCAATAAAAATTAATTTAACGCGTTTCGGTTTTCATGGGAAATGGAAATGATGTTTGGGGAAAGAGAGAATAGAAGAGAATGGAAGGGGATGAGCAGCATGAAGGAAAAAGGAAGTGATAAAAATGAATTATTTATAGTTTCTCTTGTAAAACCAAGCAGTCATCTTCTAAATTGAGATGAGTTGCAAATGATTTCAATAGGTTTCTTCTAATTTCTTCATCCAAAATGATTTTCAATGAATACCGAGCATCCAAACGTGATTTAAGACAAAATAAATACACAATTTTGCATAGTCCCCATGTGGCCCAAAAAAAAAAAATCCATTTTACACAAACAATTCTATGAGAAACCAAAGCTTCACAATTTCCCTAATAATACAAAACAGATCTATGCATTGATTCATTAACATTCTATTGGTTCTTCTTTTGAGAAAAAAAAATCTGAAACATCAAAATCCCATAGAAAATAATCTATTATTATTAAGACTAATCCAACATCACCAGCAACAGGCTTATGATTTTCAACAAATGAAGCCCGGAAAGCTTTTAATTTTGTTTCTTCTGTTATAAGATAGAGAGATTAGAGAATTACTTACCGACATTGAAATTGTTTACAGAGATATGAGATATCAGTCAGAGATAATCTGGAGAAGAGGCTTCTGTTCTGTGATGGAAATCAACAGGAGATTTTTTCTTTCTTTCTTTCTTTCTTTCTTTCTTTGTTTCGGTTGTTGGATTATTGGAGGAGATGAGAGAGAAGTCTTTACTAAGATTAGCAGGAAAACAGAGCAGCGGTTTCACTTGATCGGCGGGAGAGGTGTTTAATAAAGGTTGTGTGGGGCCCACATAATTGATCTCAGCCGTTCATTTGCCAGAATGAAAGAATCTGTGCGGTTGGCATCAGATCTTGTTATAAGGAGTCCCGTTAATAATTCCAAGGACGTGGCATCGACTTCGGAGACACATTCTACAACAATTTTTGTTTTTAATTGAATATGGTGACACGCACACTTTAGCGTGAGTGGGATACATAACATGCAGCTTTACTGGGCCCACCTATTAAAAATTTGGACTTCCTCGAACTGATATATTCTATTTCAATAAGAGTTAATAATAGTTGATGATGTGATTATTAATAATGCATAAAATTGTACTAGTGGCATCAGCATCCCTTTTAGGAGCTTAATATAGTATAATGAGGGGTTTTTTTTTTTTTTTTTTTTTTTTTTGGGGGGGGGGGGGGGGGGGGGGGGGTGTGGTTTGTTTATTGATTGAAAACCTAAAGTATAAGACAGATCAATGGAAATTGAGCTAACCCTCCTAAGTTTCATTTAGATAAACGTATGTTAATGTTTCTCAATACCAAAAAATGAACCTCAAGGATATAGCCAAAAATGAAAAATAAGCAACAGAGACATACACCAAAATGTGTGAAAGAATGAAAGAAAAAAAGTGTCATATAGATTAATAAATCAAAAACCTTGAATCCACGAGGATGAAATTAAGACAAAACCCAAGTTAAAAAGTTTTTTATTTCTTATCATTTCGCATTAGAAGCATAACAATGTTGTACATAGGCACTTATTATACCTCATCCTTTTTAACTTAATTTTGAAAATACCACACTTATCCTCATTCATCTGGCTTTTAGACTAAAAGCCTGTTTGTTTGCTAGAACTTAGAGAGGTTCCTATTTGAGGAGATTCACACATTTTTCCAAATGTTGGACCCCATCAGAATTGAAGAATTCCTAGTGCCAAAACTGACATTTCAGATAGCTTGATTATTAAGATTCCACCAATGAAACAGGGAATTTTAAAATCTCCTAGCAAATAGAAGAACTGTCAGAAATTCCTCCAACCAAAACACCTCTAAAGAGGAAAAACTAAGGCAAAAAAAAAAAAGATACCATGATAAAATAGGGAAATTTTAGGATTCCAATCGCATACAGTCTGGAATGTCAAACTATGACACTGCAATTACAGAATAAGAAGAAGCAGTAAATTGATCATCTTCTTCTTTCTCCTTTGACAGCCAACAAATTTCCCCGTCTTCGCATCGCTGTTGCCCAAAACTAAATGCCCCTATCTTGTAGTCAAATACTGGTGTTCCTATTAGTAGTTAGGACACACCTTTGCACATTAAAGAACAGAAAACAACTTGAAAGTAAGATGCAAGCATTTTATATCGAGCAGGATCCCCCCGCAGCAAAAGGATTGACCAAGAAGATTCAACTATACGTCGCAGGTGGTTGCTCTCATGTAATTGTGCATAACTGGAAAAAACTTGGGTCAAAATGAGGAACCTCCAAGCAAGAGACCTGCAAAGTATGCCATGTTGGCTGCTCATTGCACAGCTCTAACTAGAGCACAGCAACAGCTAAGTATTCTAGATTACCTTTAAACAGAACATATACATGTATACACTGTCACCGTTGGCTCTCTGATGTAAGGAGTCCCATCTGTTCAGTGAGATGGTCCATGTGCTGAGCCTTGTTCCAACCATTTTCCTTAGAAGGATTCCCCTCAGTATCCTTTGCATTGGATTCCTGTGTCCCCAACTCAACTTCCTCTGTCTCACCTGAGAGTAGGGTTTCTGCAAGGAACTGCTCCCAGTAAGAATCGTTTATGCTTGGAAGTCTAGGGTCAAATAACACATCCATATCAGTGTCAGCTGAAAACTTATCTGCTTCTATGGCCATCGCCCCATCCACTTCGATAGGTAATGGATCGAGAAATCCACTCCCAGCCTCGGGCACTGCAAAGCTCTGGTTGGGAAGATTGACAACATCGCTTTCCTGCATTATTTGCATTGGAGGGAATTCAGGAATGACCACCTCTATTTGGGGAGGCATCACAGCCTCTTGTACTCCGGACAGCACACTTCCATCAGGCAATCGAGCAGTGCCAGCTACATCTGTTACAGCAGCAGATGATTGGATCTCAGATATGGCTGCGGATGTATGAATTGCAGGAAACTCCGAGGTGGTGGACATATATGAAAACCCCGAACTATGAGGGACCTCTGCAAGTGTTACTCCTGAGCTCCTACTAGAAGAACTTCCACTGTCCAGTGCTCCAGCTGGGGAGGGAACATTATCAATCAAGAAACTGTCGACGTTGTTTGTCGGTTCCAACCTGGAAGGTGATTCGATCTTCTTTAGAATTTGCATTAACATGGCTTTCGCTGCCTCATTCATGAGAGGCTGATATTTGACAATCTGCCCATCAGGAGAAGCACATTCGCCCTCCGAGCCATCTTCCTGTTTGGGGAGTCTCCTTTTTTTATTCACTCCATCTATGCGTCTATTGCTGTCATTCTGCTGCTGCACCAGCTGAGCTAAAAACCCAGGACTTTGCATTGCTTTTGCCAAGAATGACATCATTTGTTGCTGGCGCTGTTCCATCCCCTGAAGGCGCTGCCCCATAGTCTGCAGCTGGTGATCAGTAGACTGTTGCTGCTGCCTTAGCCTAACCAACTCCTGCATAAGAACATTCTTGTCCCTTTTAAGCCTTTCGATCTCTTCCTCCAGCCCAAACTTTCCCACCTCAACACATGCCCCAGTTGATGCATTTTGTCCTTGAGGCGGTTGTGTTTGATTATGTACATGACTAGGTTTTCGTCTATTGATGCTCTTCAACAAATGTTTCTGGCCTCTTAGAAACCCCTCATTTGCGAATTCCCAACGATCTGGATCAACCTTCCTGAAGCCCTGCTCAAAAAAGCATAAGAAAAGTTTAATGCATATTTAACATGAAGTACAGGATAAGGGGCAGGGAAAAAAAGAGGCAGCACACACAAAACATAGATTGTATTTGATTTGTATATGCAATAAGAGCACTTTGGTGGAGAACCATCTTTTTTTAATGGTAAAGAACCAATTATTGTTGCAAAACTGCAAATTGGCAGGAACGTATCAATAGCATACACATTGTCAAAAGTGTGGCCGTCAAAAGGAATGCAGGGAAATCTTCGAAAAAGAATAAATAAATAAAAGGAAAATATAGATCAGATATTACAGAGTCTACCAAGTGAAACCATGTCTAACACATGATTTTTTATATATAGTACAATCTTGGTTACATTTTTTTTAAAGATGGTGCCAGTTTTGCCACGTGTTGAACCAGAGTTAACATGTCAATATTCAAGGTTATTTTCACAGATGATCTGGTCCCAATAGTCTGTCATCAAGGGATCATCATCATCATCATTTGAGCCTTATCCCATCAATTTGGGGTCGGCATATCGAGTTCCGCCCAAAAGGTGCTATGTACAAAATTCATATCAAGCTATGAAACAAGGTCTCCCAACTCTCAAGCACCAGAGCCACAAGCACACTTATAATTGAGAACACCAAAGTAAGAGCACAATGCATGCAAATCATGCATCATAATTGAGAATGTTGAAATAGAGACATCAAATTTTGTGTCTGTAGTATCCAGCCACAGAAATAAGACACATTGATGAATGACCAAAAGTAATAACTGTTACCAACATAGTATGTTCAAATGTAGTACAATTGTTCAAAGACCCAAAAACCAACTCAGGTCGGTTGATTTTATGTCTTAACCAAGTTGACCTGACTTAGAAGATTAGATCAACTCAAATACTCAACCAAATCATGAATACTTATCTACATAGATACATACATACAATTATATATATTTATGTGTGCAGATTTAAAAACTAAATTTATGCTATAAAAAAGTATAAGAATTAAATTTAAGCAAGAATGTGTCTGTAGTTACTTAGTTCACTAATAAGGCCTATGAACTGTGAACAATTTATTTCAAATAATTCACAGTTCAATTTGCAAATTATTCACATAAAGTTCTCTAAGCTGAGTCTTATAAATCCATAAGTGGGGCCTCCCTAAAAATCCGAGTCGCTCAAAAGCACTGCACTATATGGATTAACACTAGTCCATATCTAACTCTAATCAGAATTCACCCCACCTTAAGATTGGTCACAGTGACAATTTTATTATAGTTTTTATGTCAACCAAGTGTTTTTTTTTTCATGTGATTATTCTGTTGGTGGGCCCAACTCCAATTGAAGTAAGTTTTGGCCTAGAGTAAATGTAAATAACAGTTATTTTGAGCAGTTTGGTTTTTAGATGTGGGCCCCATTGACGGACTTACAGCATAGACACAGGTGAATTAATTCAATGAATCAGTCAAACTCGTACTCTGAATCATACAGATCGACAAGTGAATCTAATGAACCTACTCTGTCAAGTTTTATGATGAACCCATGTCTCGAATTACAAATTGCAAACTCGAACGCAATTAATCAAACTGCAAACTAGGTAACTATGAATGTGTCATGTTGGGAGTTAGACTATGGCACGTTTCCTTCTGTTAATGCACAGTTGTAAAACTCATTACGCTGATTTAATAATTGTCAGAGTGGACTCGGCTTTGTTTATCAAGGTTACACTCAACACTCATTTAAAAAAAAAAAAAAATGGGAAAATGTGTCTCTGGTGGTCCTATCAAGACGTAGAGATAAAGAAAAATCCCATCAGTTATTTTGGTTGCATGCAAGGTACGGAATGGTTTTTATCGATGTGGGAAACATTACAAATGAATTGGCAAGCCACATAATAAAAACACTTGACATGCCATGCCAAGAACCCTTGTCAACTATGGAAAAAGTAAATTAAATGGTCTTTAAATACCATTTAATTAGGACTGTAATATTTGCAAATGCATACAGATGAAACTATGCATGTACAGATGCATGAGCATGTCTACATGATTTGTCATCAATCTCATTCTGATAAAGTAACTATTCTTAATCTGAGCAGTCTCTGTTTGCGTGGGTTTGTGCATGAGGGAATCACAAAACTCTTTGCATGTATGTAGGAAACGAATGGGACTAAAAGAAAGGAAATAAAGATAACACTCTTAAATCAATTTCTACTTTCCAACAAAACTTGTCCCTACATACACCAAACAATATTATTCTCTATTCTACATTTTGAGTGTCATTGGGTTTTTCTTCTTCATCACTTGGACTCAATGGCGGCTCCAAGAATTCAAGTGGTGTCAATAAAAGATTTATCTTCCGCAAATCGAATAAATTTGTTTTCCCCTTTATAACCATATGTCATCTACTTTCGATAATTCGACAAATATAATATAAAATTCTCAAATAAACTATTTCCAATAATACGACAAAGATAATATTGAATTCTAAAAAAAAAAAGAAATTTTAATACATTGTTACTAATAGTTCTTAATCCAAAAAGAAAATCCTATAGCTGCCCTCAACAAGTTTTCATGTGTCGAAATCGTTGCATAATAGCTTCATTATCAACACTAGCAACCACATCCTTTTCAATATATGTTACCAAACATTCATCCATCCACTGATCTCTCATTCAGTTACCCAACCTGTTATTTACGTACTTCATTGCTGAAAAAGCTCTTTCTACCGTCGCAATCGCTACTGGTAAAACCAACGCCAATTTTAGAAGCAAATAAACCAATTGGTATACGATATCCTTCTTTGTCTCCACTAATTTTCTAGCAACGTCACCAATTCCTTTAAGTTCTAAAAACTCGTTGCTAGACAGCATATAGCAATGTGGGCCCATTAATTTTTTTATAAAATTTTGCTAGACATTGGCCCATTAACTTAGGCGGTGGGTATTTTAAGGTGTAAAGTTAGCTAATATGGGGGTGAAACTCTTAAATTGAGTGGGGTCAAACTCAAAATTTCAATTCATGACATAAAAATTTTTAATTTTAAATATTTTTTCAGATCTCAGTGGGGTCAATTGACCCCACTGCGATCAATGTAGCGCCGCCCATGCTTGGACTTGTCATCTTCATCAAGGGAATATCAAAAACAAAAACAAATATATATATATATATGGAAATATTCAAGTGCATCCATCCCTCACCAAAATGGTGAGGGACACTCCCCTTTTGGAAAGTGTCAAGTACAAAAAGGAGAGTGTCAAGTACATATGACTCCCGTTTTTGTACTTGACACTCCCCAAAAGGGGAGTGTCCCTCACCAAAATAGTGAGGGATGGATGCACTTGAATACTCCCCATATATATATATATATATTACATATATGTATATGTTTCAAAAATTGAAATTTATATGTAGTTAAGGAAATTGCTATGTGACGGTTATGATATACTCCCTATGCTTTAAATTCAGAAAACAATAAAATGACCCATGTCACATGCATCGGTAGATTTAACTTGCATAAAAGCAACCAGTACTGCGTTAAAAGTTTAAACCACCAAACCAAGGAGGTTTTTATTAAATTAATATAAAATTCATATATCTAAAAAATTAGAAACACACTTGACAAACATGGTTTCATGAAGCCTATGAAATAACTTCACGCAACACAAGCAAGTCCTGTAGTAAGAGTGAATGAACATAGGGGGGAAATATAAGACCTGTTTTCCATCTTTGAAGATTGAAGAAAGAAGGGGTAGCAATTTTTCAAGGACTGAAAAAATTCAAAGCAGGGGCCTTCAAGCATGCCCATATTAGCAGTGACGAGGTGTAACGGATATTTATAGTTGATTTTTTCCAAGGACGTTTGTTGGAAGCAATTTTCTGAAAGACAACATCACAAAGAAATAGGAAAATAGAACTTGAATATGAAGCAGGTGAGTACTACTACTCCCTACCCCTCGATTAGGATCTCTTGTTTTTGGGGCATCAAGCCAATCTTTTCTTTTCTTCCTTCTATAGCAATACTTTGAAAGAGGAAAAAAAGAAGCGACAGCAAGTTTTAACAAAAAAAAAATGTTTACGAAATACAACCGTAGAACTAGATTGTCCAGCAGTGTATAGAGCTAAAAGTGTTGGGCAATTGACACAGCCTAGCTTGAGATCGTCGCACAAACAGATCAAACCCCGTAGGGAGTGGACGAAGGATTACTCATGTAACCCTCACAATCCCACAAGAACAGTAAAAAGTAAAAGACTAAAAGACTCCAGAAGAAATTGATTGTATTAATTGATGAATGAATCTATTGAGGAACCCAATACACTTATTTATACGTAAGATCCTTCCGTGAATAGGAAATCTGGAAATCGATTGTGCTTTTTAATTCTATCTAATTACCAACTCATAATATGAAGACAAAATTAGAAACTACTAATTAACCAAATCAACGGGATATCAAATGGAATCTAAAAAAATAAGGATCCTTAAATCATGTATCTCTGTACCCTGGACCCTAATAAGATTGAATCATGGGCTGGTCCAGTGAACTTAGGCCAAGCTCGTCCTGTATCAGCGACGAAGAAACACGAGGAAGCTAAAGTATACCCGGACAATAAGCATATACACAGTTACTAGAGAGCGTATAAAATCAGAAACAGACACATTATAAGAAAAATTATGACCAACTGCAATTGAAAAAAAAAATCAAAGAATATCATTTGAAATGATTTGGGCACTTTTGTAGAAGGCCAGAAATTGCACGTCTGAGAAGAGGTAGTCGGAGAAGTGGGAGGTTAGTCAAGACCTTAGGTGAAGTAGTATAGAAAGTCAAACACATGTCAATTTATCGACTAACTGAGAGCGCAGCATTGACAAAGGTCCAACAGATGAACAAAACTCAGAAAGGAAACCCAAAGCAGATGAGTTTCACAACATGAAGACGGCTACCCCCCCCCACCCCACATCAAAAAAAAAAAAAAAACACACACACACACACACACAAACACACAAAAGCACGCTTAAAGAGGCTTTACTTTCTAGTTCTATACATAGGAGGATTTTGTGGTCGTACACTCAAACTGATGCAAGATAAACCTCAGGGCACATGTGTAGAGCCCAAGTCAATATAGAATTTTTATTTTAGTAATTAACTGTCATTAGTTTCTAATTTTATTTAAAGAGTTGTAATTAGGATTATGCTTTCAGTTTCATTAGTTTCCTAGTTTAATTAGTTTTCTCGGGGGGCACAAGTTTCCTTTCTTATTTATATGGCATTGTAGACATGGATTTTCAGAGTTAATTAATAGAATCGGTTTTCCCTTTGAGGTGCGTCCTCATCTATGGTCTATGCGGAGACTCGTAATGCCTGCAGACACATGCTTCGGCACTTCCCTGCAAACCCTAACCCTGGGCCTGCATCAATTCCTCTGTTAGAGTTTATAAGGGTTGAGTTTTAAAATAACTGCTGACCAGCATGATAGAATAATGGGATATAATGGGATAAGCCTGTGATGGTGATGAACTAGGTTGCTCCCTGAAACTCTGATTACTGTTTTTTTCTCCTTTTTCTCCTTATCTCCTCTTTGTTCTCTTTATTTCTTTTCTATGTTATGACAAAAAGCAAACAGCTATTACTTATAGATAACCCTACATATCCAAACACTAAAATCCTCATTTACCCATAAACCAAGAACATAATAAATATCCAAACAATAAAATCCTCATTTACCCATAAACCCCATAAACCCAAAACCCAAGCAGAAGCCCCTTACAGGTTCTGAAAACAAAATCAAGCACTCTCACTGATTTCCAACATAAACAGCATGTCTTACCTAGAAGTTTCATACAAAAAAAGAACGATTCAATACTAACTCCCCATCACACCCAGAACGAAAAGACTACAACTATTGTATTATATTGCTTCCTTCCTTTCTCATCCAAAAAAAAAAAAAATGGCAAAGATCATCCAAACAAGAAATGCCCATATCACCATAAACAGAAGAAAAAAAAAAACCATCAAATGCTAATCAAAGCAATATAATAACAAGAAGAAGAAGCAGTTACATATGTATTCAACTGTCGGACGAAGCTGGAGAAGTTGTTGTGCTTGAAATACTTAGGAAGAAGGTCCCGAGCAAACTCGGGCGGATCCCAAACCACAAAACTGTTGTTGCTGGGGCTCCACGAGACGATCGCATCCGTCGAAGGATCGTCCACCATGTCATAGGTCTTGCTCAGGAATGGCGGAGGAGCGTTCGCCATTACATTCGCGTTTGGATTCGGATTTCCTTGAGCTTTATCCATATCAATCAGACACAAAAAGGCATCGAAATCCAATCGAAAGAAAACGAGAGAGTGGTTTTCTTGTGGAGATTGGATTTGGGGCTTTGGTATCAATGAGATTTCAAGGGAAACCGATGATATTGGGGAGAATTAGGGTTTATTGGAGGGAGAGGAGAAACCCTAGAATGCGGGGAAATGTCGTACGGACAGTGGGATTGGGATTTTAGGGAAGAGGAAGAAGGTTTTGAGATGACGACATAAAGAGAGTGATATCTGCGCCGTAAGTTTTTGTGTGAAGGAAGCATTGAGATGGGGCTTGAAGTTGGTAGAAATATCATTTGTGCCACTCTGACATTGGTTGTAAACGGGTCAGAACCGGTCAAAATGTATTGGGCTGGTAAGCAGTTTTTTACGGATTAAAGTCTAAGCCCATATTTGACATTTCTATTTCCAACACCTATATTCTATTTTCCGTAGCTTAAATTTCGCTATATGTGGAATTAAGAGGGAAAAAAGAATAAGCGGGTGAAAATAACTTTACACATTCACGTCCTAGTCTGTTTTTTTTTTTTTATCAAAATAGAAGAGTTTTTCCATCACGATCCAAACCATCAAAGGGGGCTGGG
This sequence comes from Litsea cubeba, assembly GCA_012931725.1. NCBI lineage: Eukaryota > Viridiplantae > Streptophyta > Magnoliopsida > Laurales > Lauraceae > Litsea > Litsea cubeba. The sequence continues at coordinate 4,982,392 of CM022946.1, read as the reverse complement.
GAGGGTCTATATTAACCATCGAAAAAATAGGTTAAAAAAAGTTTTTTTTTTTTTTTTAATAGAAAGGCCGATTTGGTGTGAGGATTACTAAAGTGACCATTTTGGTCAACTATGCATCTAAGGTGTATTTTTTTAAGTAAAATCCTCTACAAATAATACCTAAAAATACAGTTTGAATACATCTAGACCTTCCCCCATAAAAAATCGCATGAGTGTGATGTAGTTGGGCATATTTCTGTCGAATTGTAATGCTTGCTCCAATTTTACTTACCAAAATACCAAAAAACATTAAGATAAACCCAACTTAGATCTAAAAAATAAAAATGCTATAAAGCTTTTGTGTGATTGATGTTCTTCTAGCATTAAGATAAACTCAAGTCAGATCTTAGAAATAAAAAAGCTATAAATAAAAAGTAACATTTGACAAAGCTTTTGAGTGATTGATGTTCGGGTTCATCTTCACCTTCTTCTTCATCAAATTACCCTTACTTTCGGGTTCATCTTCACCTTCTTCTTCATCAAATTACCCTTACTTGTCGGCTTAACAGGATTAGTGAACTTAATGCTAAACCAAGTCTTAAGACATCCAAAGATGGAGATGTGGAGATATTAAAAAGTGATTTGATCCAATGAAAATTGTTCTTATAGTCACTGTAAGAACTTTTTTTGTAGGGTCCGCTGGGGGTCTCATTTTTTATGGGACCGGTGGGGATTGAAAGATGTATATGGGACCACCCCGAATATCAAGTTTGGCTCTAATCTCATGCTCCTAACCCCTTCATCCATGGCCGGCAAGTCCAGTCCATTCGTATAGCTATATAGTCGATCCAACGGTCCAGTTCATACGTATTAGTGTCAAACCTGGCCTGGGGCGTGTGACTATCAAGGAGGTCCCAATTCATTATAAAGTTTGGATTGGGTAATAGGTGGTCACACCCATAGTTCTCACAATTTAAACCATGAGAATAGTTCTCACCTGATTATTTTCTTTTTAAAAATAAAACAGGAGATAAAAAAAAAAAAAAAAAGCTTTGAGAGAGGTACATATCACCAGATGGGTTTTGTTTATTTATTTGCATGTACTTTTTCTTGTTCCCTAATCAGGGAGACAAGAAGCGATGGAGCATATTCTCGCACAAAAAAGGCATCTATTATATACCTCGAGTTATTTGGAATGCAACAGGCTTTTAAGTTCAGTATCATACTTTTTGCTAGAGATGTCAAATGGGTTGTGCTGTGCCACCACTGCAATCAATGGCCACGGCCTGCAGACACGGCATGTATTGGGCCAAAGTCTTAGGCCCATTCGCATGAATGGGACACGGCACAGCACGAGATATTTGATATTCTTAGTGTAAATATAAAAATATAGTCTTTTATTTTTTTATTTTTAGGTCGAGTTTGTCCGAACCACTTAAATCTTTTTTTTTTTTTTTGCAAACCTAGAGAAGAGACTAAACCCATAAATCTGTGTATTGTTCTCTTCTTAGTGTGTATCTTTTAATTTTTTTGTGTAAGCTATCTCAATTTTTTTAGCTTAAACCCTAGGAAATCATAAAAGTCCATGGCACGAAATGGCACGGCCCAGGTCCAGGCACAGCACGAACCATGTTGGGCTGAGCATTCCGGCATGGCATGATTGACATCTCTACTTTTGGCTGGCTTACGCCGAATCAGAGTGTTACAGTGGAGTTCACTTATTAAAAATTTAATTTATTTAATAAATATTTTTTATAATATTATTTTAAAATTTTATTTTAATAAAAAAACACTTATTTTTAGATATCCAAATTTTCTTTTAGTAAATCTATCGGGGGTATGAGCTTCAATCCTTCTTTCAGGGTATCCTTATGAGTCAAACCAAAGGTTTCACAAAACAAATTCTGTCCGGAAGTTACTTGATTCTAATGGAAAACCTACGAAGGGCACTTAGGAGTTCATAGTTCAATCACACAATTAACACGGATATGGCAAACATTGCAATTTAAATATTCATGAATAAAAATTTCATAGCTTTTTTAGAAAGAAAGTAAAAGAAAAAAATTATGAGTATGTATTTATATAATCGAAGAATTGGTATCATAGAATGAAAAAATGAGAATTAGAGTAGAAAGAGAATGATAGAGTTTGGATTGAAACAAAGTCTTTGAGAAATAAAAGAAAAGAAAAGTGGAGAACAGTTATGAGTCGTTATGATAAAGAGATAAAGAAGGTAGTTGATGTAACTTCAGGTCAAAATTATAACTGCCAGTCAAAATCGAATCCAAAACCTCCTAGCTTAAGATATTATAACTAGCCCAATAACCTGTGCTCACACGGTATCTCTCTGCACTGCAAAATAAATAATCACATATTAAAAAAATACCTCTTTCCATAGGACAAGTTGGATAAAATAGAGATAGAAAAATTGGAGCAAAAAGGGTATAGCTACATGGGAACATCTGAAACATGAGTGGTTTGATGGAAAAATGAGTGGGTAGTTGCATGAGTAGTTACATAACCGTCGCTCAAAAAATTATAACCGACCAAAAAGGGTACAGTTACATAGGAACAACTGAAATATGAGTGGTTTGATGAAAAAAATGAGTGGGTAGTTGCATGAGTAGTTACATAACTATCTTTCAAAATCGAAGCCAAGACCTCCTAACTTAATATATTATAATAGATTTCTTCCTCTTTGACAGAATTAGTTGAGTTCAATTTAAACTAAGCTGCAAGAGCAAAACCGGAATGTTGCGAATTACATAAAAATAAAGCATTTGGTGTTTTTTTTTTTGTTTTTTTATTTGATATCCCAGTTAAGGGGAGGTGGGTCCCTAAGAGACTCGCAAGTATGAGGAGAGAACCCGTAAACTCAGGGAGTGAACACGAACAAAACATATGGTGTGGAGGGGAGAATTGTAGACTTTATGGGGCTCATCGGATTCAAAGATTCTAATGAAGTGAAAATATTTGCAATTAAGGAGACTCTTTGGGCAATCTAAAAGGCCGTTTAATGGACATGTAATTACTGAAAGGGCCTCTTAGAATGCAATGGAGACTCTTCAATTGTTGTGGATATAAAGTTTCTTAGGTCACTTGTGGTTTCTTTTGTTCATGAGAGGAAAGTGCCAAAGCCATTGGTGCTAGGTACCTGTTTGATCCGACCCAATCCCAGCCCTTGTCTGACCTGACCCAATGCAAGCCCTAGTTTTTAACTTTGGCTTTCATGCATTCTAGTTCTTACTTGTTATCTGGTCTCCCATTTGCCGTAAATTAACTATTTCTCAATTGATGCCAGTGGCATATTTCTCCCTGTGGAACCATTCAGTCATGGCTGGTCCCTTCAGTGAATTTCAAAGATTTTAGAATGCACTGGACATATAGATGGAGCTTTTCGAAGCCCACTTCGTTTATCTATCGAGCCTATATCAGGCACTAATCCAGCTATAGGCTTGAGAATCAAGTCCAGGCCTAACCCAATTTTACAATCAGATTCAGACCAAAAAGTCAGGCCAGAGTCCAGTCCACAGGCCAAAAAACCAGAGCTCAAATCCTTTGCAATGTGGGTTGGGGTCAGGTTATGAACACCCCTAAAAATGATGGTAACTTGCTGGGAGTTACCAGCCTCTACTACAACTCTCACCTGCTGCTGAGGGAGTACTTGATGTCTCTTTATTCATTACCAGTTACTCCAAGAAGGGGATGCCAATAAATCTGGTTTTTAGGGCAAATTCTCCGCAATGCCACCATCTTTACGGAATTTCTTTCATACAGGACCTAACTATGATCAATTTAATCCCTTCAATTCTCCAAACCCTTTACATAGGCACTCCTAATTTGACACTGATCCTAGCAATAGTCACCATTGGATTTACTTATAGTAAGTTCACACTGTGGATAACTATTAGCTTTGAAGACTTAAAACTAAGTGTTGCGATCATTTGATCAACTCTATTTTTCATGTACCTTATCAGGATCCAACTTTTCTACAATATTGCACCACTTTGTGAAGGGGCTTATAAGATTGAGAACCAGTTTATTTGAGGGTCATAAACATGACAGTAAAGCAAAAAAAAAAAGCATATCTTACAAGTAAGGTCCCTTTTTGATCAATCAAGACCCTCACACACCTGTCTGAGATGAGCTTTCATCCCAATTTGACACTGGTCATTGGATGAATCATGATAAGAATTGCAGTAACAAAACCACTAGGACCTTGATGTCATAAGATCATGAATTGGGTTAGGATGATCTTCTTAGAGTGATATGTTGTCATTGTTAATATGTGGTTTGCTTGCATTCAGCAGTCTAGTACAAAAATAGGTGAACGAGTTGGAACTAATGATCTACCCTGTGTCCTACATGGTAGCGTGAGGGAATCTTTGATCTAGTAGTTGGTTCCATTTTTGATTGGATGGATTGGAGCTAGTGGGTGCCATGAAGGTTGAATGTGGACGGGCAAATGAGTTAATTGGATGAATTTGTAACTTGTAAGTCTTTCATCTGATAAGTCTCACATATACATTTTTGATGGATTAAATATACTGGTTTCTCATGTGGTCCAAGTAGATGTTTATGAGAAATCATCCCATGGAAGTCATTATGGTGCTCTTCTAACCATCGAATTTAGGTCAAGATAGTTACAATGAACCTTGAATACAATCCAATATAAAGCCACAAATGGATGGTCAAAGTAACATTTTGCCTTTTATTTTTGGTGATCTTAGATTGAATATTGATTATCAACATCACTTGTTTAAAGCAGGTCTAGTAGGCCGCAAAACCTCTAGTATATATCATTTCTCAATTAGGGGTGTTCATGAGCAAGGTCAAGCACGGCTGAGGCATATCCAAGCTTGGCCCAGTTTAAGAAAAACAAGCGTGTATGACTGTATCCGGCTCAAGCCCGACATGGACCATAAGTTTCTTGCCCAAGCCCAGCCCTCCTCAATCATCCAGGCCCATGCCCGCCCATTTAGTCAATCAGTCCAGGTTGGGCTGGATGCCTGGATTTCAATCACTTGTTTTGGCGCATTAGTTACTAAACCAAAAGCAATACTTATTTGGGCCAGGCCGAGCTTAGGGTTTTTTTTATCACTTAATTCTAGCCTAGCCTAAATATTAAATGGGCCCAAATTCTAAATCCAAGCACAGCCCAAATACTTAAAACGCAAGGCCAAACCAGGCCCAAAGCGGGCTGGACCAACCATGACACCACTATTTCTCATATAATTAATTTGCCCAAATGGCCTGCACTCCTCAGGTGTAGGGGTGCTCATGGTCCGGTCTTTGATTTGTAATCTTGGCCCATTAATATTTGGGCTGGGCTTAGATTAAGTGATAGAAAACCCAAAACCCCGCCCAACCCCGCCTGAATAAGGATTACTTGCAATAAATGATAAAATGCCCATGTAAATGATAAAAAAAAAAAAAACACAGTTTGATCCAGCCCAACCTAACCCAATTGATTAAATGAGTGGGCTTGGGCTCAACATTTATGGTCCTTGTCGATCGAGCTTAAGCCGGATACCGGCCTATACTTCTAAAGATGGGCCGGGCCTGGATATGCCTCAGTTGGCCCAACCCTAAACCCTGGAGCAAAAGTGGATCCCAATACAGAGCCATGTCACAAGAGTGACATGTATGCATCACATGAACACATTTTCCATTTCTTAGAGACCTCATCCTTGTAAGGAAAATGATTTGAAGAGCTATACATGCAGGGCCGGCTCTGAGATTGTGGGGGCCCTAGGCGAGCTCTTAAATTAGGCCTCTGTAGACACAGAATTTTGTAAAAAAATCATGTGCATATTATTACAAGAGTAATAAATAATTTTATGGCTCTCTTAACTTGAAAGTGTGAGTGATCTACTGGTGATAACCCTACATTTTCTTAATTCCAACCCAAGTTCGACTCCCTGTAATATTGTGAATGCATTTTTATCAAATTGGGCCTAGTGTAGTACTGGTAACACCGAACAGGGGCCTTTTTAGTGGGCTATATTGGGGGGCCCTTGGCGGCTGCCTAGGTTGACTACCCCCTAGAGCCGGCCTTGTATACATGTCAAGTCCTAGTGTTTCAATCAAAAGGTGGGTCTACTTTATCCAATTACTTAAATGAAGTGGAGAAATGAACCTGATTTTGCATCATCAGGTCCAGGGTCTTCCTTCAAAGAAACCAAGCTGAAGAAGAAAACCCAGACAAGGTGGTGAAGATTAAGGGAAAATTTCTGGGTTTGGTATGGGTTGATTAGTTACATTTAAGGTTTGTTAATGAGAAGAGACTTGCAAATGTAGCAAATGAGGTAAGGAAGAAGAAAAAGAAGCACAGAAATCTCTCATTTTAACTCCACATTGACGATTTGAACAGGGTGATGTCAGTGATATGCAGCAGTACAGAAAACAACCAGAGGGAGCATTAGATGGGAGAAACTCATAATATGAACACAACAAATTATCAACTTAGCCCAACCACTCTACCCATATGTCTAATGTAGGATTTTCCAAAATACCCCAGGGTTTACACAATTTGCATAACAAAAACCCCCAAGGCATTGAATTTATGCTCTTGCTTTTCACATTGATCTGCAAAACTGAATTACTTTCTCTGGTGATTTAATTGGGCCTATTTGTTTGCATTAAAATGGATAGAAATTCAATACATGGGATTGATTCTGTTAAAAATGAAGATCAAAGGCTAGGTATTTGTTTCTCATGTTATTTTGATTATGTTTTCATTAAATTAAAGTAAAAGGTTATTTGATTCTCATTTTTGAAAATTCACCTCGTCTTCTTTTGACTTTATTTTCATTGAAGAAAATATCATTTGATGCTCGTTTTTTAAAATTCACCTTTGATCATCATTCTTAACCGCTTAAACTAAAAAAAAAAAAAACAAACTCCTATGTATTGAATTCCCATTTGTTTTATAAATTAGGGATGTTCGTCTTCCGGGTCAGCCTGGGTTAAGCATGTCTGAGTGCAGATTATTATTGGGCCGGTCCAATCTTAGAGCACACACCTTAAAGTTAGGCCTGGGCCCAGCCGATCCGCAATACACACACAATTCTATATCCTAATATGTTGGGCTGGGCCTGTAAGTATATCGGACAAGGCCAAGGCCCATTTAACTATCAAGAAGAAGAAAATGAGAAATTTGAGAAATCTGGGCATTTCAATAGGAAGATGTATATGCAATATGTTGCTCTTAGGAGGCAATAACAAGTAAAATAGCAATTTGAGAAATCTCTGGGAGATTGTAGGAAAAGCATGCAATATTAGAGCTGGAATACTGTCCCCCTCAGCCATGAAGGCAATGATTTAATGCATGGTCGGTGCGGATCTTTCTTCTGCCATTCTCGTTGACTAGTGCCATATCAATGCAAGTAAATTTCATAGGATAATGTCAAAGCTCAAAGGTTGTGAAAGTCGATCCTGGAGGACGAGTGACGCGCGTTTAGGTGGAGCCCACAGCCCACTAGTTCTTCATATCAAATTAAGATGATGATTGAGTAACTATCTATAGAGTATCCATTTTGTTGATATTTTCTAAAGCTTCCAATAAAGGCATTGATTTCAACTCGTTCAGTGTCCATTATGCAGGTATTGTATGTTTTCCTTACATTTGAATGGATTATGTTCCAAGTTCCAACCAAAAAAAAAAAATCAACAAGAATGGACTATGTTTATATATATAAATAAAATATGAGGAATATTCATATGCATTCATCCCTCACCATGGGGAAAGCCAATTATATAAGTGTCCATCACCATATAGATGTACATGAACATTCCTTTTATATATATATATATAATTTATAATTTAAGACAATCTTATTTTTTATAGTGAGCCATTGGTCTGATTCCTTTGATGTCCCATGTTCTCATCATTTTTCTAAATTTGCCCCGCAAGGAATTTGGCTTCATCTTTCATACAAGTGAAGTAGAATATATTAGGGCCAATTTGTTTGCATAGAATATGTAGGGATTGAACGCATAGGAAAATGAATACCAAAGCTACCTTGTCTCCTCATGGCTGGGGCCTTTTGAGGGTACCAGCCCCCTTGACTGTGTACAAAAAAAAAAAAGGATTCCTAGAGATTCTAAGACTTAGTATTTTAATTAGTTAAAAATGAAGAATCATAGGTGAGTATCCAAAAATGACCATCAAATAACCCCCCCCCCCCCCCCCCCCCCCCAAATTAATTTATAGAAAATTGAATTAAGAGAAGACGAAAAATGAATACCAAGCCATCACCTTTATAATTCAAATCTTTGAGAAGTTAAGGTCTCATCTACATTATTACCTTATATCATTCACCCCTCACATCTCTAATAAGTCTTTTGGAGGAGATCATTTGAACATGAATTGCTATTATTCAATTCCTATGCATTAATATATATATGCAAATAAACATGCTCTAGACAACAAAACAAGTCCAACTTGGATCCATATGTTAGATGTTTTGCTATTTGAGCTCAACGGTACAAATCTATTAATGGCCATCACCCTTGAAATCCGAACTGCCAAATCACACGACTTACCTTGCTATCAGTAAGGAAGTTAGTTCCATTTCAGTCAGATTAATTTACATTGAGCATGTATAAAACACATATCAATCTTTTACACACCATCAACCTCATAGTGGTTATAACTTCAGTTAGAGCATGATTTTCTTTAATTAGTGAGGTGGGTCAATCATTTTTAAGTGATTGAATAAGATGGGGTACCGTTCTTGTGTTTTAGCCTTTCCTTGAACTATCATTTCTTCAAAATTACTTCTGAATGGTTAGCATTGTTTGATGGATGTGTGATTATTGATCTATGCCCCACCTAATGTTGGGCCAACTGCATGACGCACATGATGCTTGTATTTCACACAAACAAATCCTGTTAGAAATGATAGGTCCATGCGATAGACCACCAAATGCAGCACGTTCTTCATAAATTTCCAGTGGGGCTCACTTTTTACATATTCTAACTTTTGATCACCCTTCCCTAATAATTCAACATCTCCAATAATTACTATAATCAAAGAGTGATATCACCTTGACCACACCAATGGACCGCCATACCTAATATTTGTTATTGTGAAGGAAGTGGCATCTGCCGACACATCTTATAATTTCTCAAATGGAGTAGCATGAATGCACTTAAAAGTTAAACAATAGAGATCTCCACAATCTCTTGCAGATACCTTGAAAATTTAGTTGCTTTCCTTTCTTGTACGCACTTACTAGTTCCTATTAAGGGCTTGTTTGATTCCATTATAATACATAGGAATTTGGATAATTATTCCATAAGTGATTAAAAGTGAAGACCAAAGGAAACATCTTAAAATGCCCATCAAATAACTTCTCCTTTAATGAAAATTGAATCTAAGTGAAGAAGAAAAATGAGTCATCCATCAACTGTCACTCTAGTAACTCAATTTCTAGAAGAGTGAAGGACTCATTTACATCTCTACACTCATTAGGCCATGAATTCCTATGTAATGTAGTGCAAACAAACAGACCCTAAAAATGTCTTGTTCTTCAATATTAATATGTATCATGTATGACTTTAAAGATTTAATTTTATTCTCTTCAAAAGTAGTGTAGAAAAGTGAGAGGGTAATAATAAACAAGTCGATATGATGTGAGAGTTGAAATAGATTCAGAAGTTGGTTGAGGTTTTATACTATTTTATGTGCATGGTTTCTTTTATTCCATTCCATGTTGAATAGATATTAGAAGATGATCGTCTAACACGACCTGATCAGAAAACCCAGAGCTCACCACGATTGCTGCTGGGGTACTATAGATTTTTATTATTGGTTGGTGAGAGGGGCTGAGCTATCCAATGACAATGCCCCAAAGAGTAATATAACAAAGTAATTAATGAAACTATGAACAAATATGGAATTGAAAAGATCTATGGGTTGGGGATGCAATGATCCCACAAACTGGAAACCATCTAATTAACCATGAGTTATACATGGAGGACGTTTTCACTGTTTTCAAGATTGGGCCCATGAGTTATAATTGAAAACCAAATAAATGAGAACTTTGGCATCTAACCATCTAAAATATGTAGGCACGAGTGGAATTAGGAATTTTTGTGGGTGTATAAAATTGAAAGATTTTATTTTTTTTAACAGTAACGAAAAATTTCATTCAAAGAAAAGAAGGTACCAAATACAAAAAATCAAAGAAAGAGAGGATGGGGGTGTGCAGGAAAAATGCACCACCTCCAACCCTACTTATAGCAAAATCACGCCCACCCAAAAAAGCGCAACCTATCAACTATTTACATAATCACACCACCCAAGGAAGCACAAGGGGGGTCACGAAAGTTTTGATCGGAGATGATTTGACCTCTACAAACACATAATCTTCAGCAACCATTGTAGAGATTAGAGATCGCCTACAAGAGATAACCTTCCCTAGGGGTCAACCTCTCTAGTTCATTCATCATGATGAGGCTAGAATGTACTCCCTGATCATAGAACTAGAAGATGGAGGATTTTGATAGTTTTGATCCAATCCTTCCTCTTCTCTTTCCTCTTTCTCACATTCTCACACAAGCCAAATGGGTTTTAGGGTGTCTTGAAAAAACCATGGTGGTAGAATTTTTTTTTTACGAGGAACCGCCAACCCCCTTGTGGTTGATTATTAGTAAAACTCCATATATACAACAGCCTACTAACACCGTGCATCGAATAAGGTCCCAAACGGTTCGAAGCCAGGACCTCCAAATTAGAGGTCATGGCTAGTAGGTTTGTTTCCTAGAAAGCTCATCTTTTGAGAAATTTTCTCTTAACTAAATAATAAACCTACATGAGAGAAAGAAATAGGATTTAAATCCAATGCCCAAAACAATTGCCATGAGGAGGATACAATTTGGTACTGGGGTCCACCCACGTGTCTATCATAGTTATAAATGTTGCTAATGACTTTGGAGTTACTTGTGGAGTTGTTCGGTAATTTCAGGGGGCATTTAGAATATGAGCACAGTATATTTTTCCATGGCAATTGCGTCTCCCACACACAAACAGTCTTGTTAATTTCAACACAAACGCCCTATAAAACTCATATCACTGGTGCTCTTTTTTCCTATCTAATCTTCTCTTTCCTTCGTCTTAACCCCCTAAACCAAGGTTCGTCTAAACATCAGAAAATGTAGAACAAAACCAAAAAGCCTCTTTGTCCCTGTAATGTTTATACTTGATGAATTTTTTTCTGATCTGTCTATGGGTTTTGTAGGAAAAATGGGGAGGTCTCCTTGTTGTGATGAGGCTAGTGTGAAGAAGGGTCCATGGACTCCTGAAGAAGATCAAAAGCTGATGGATTACATACAAAAGCATGGACATGGGAGCTGGAGAACTCTCCCAAAACAGGCTGGATTGAACAGATGTGGGAAGAGCTGCAGACTCCGATGGATTAATTATCTTAGGCCGGATATAAAGAGAGGGGGATTCTCCAAAGAAGAGGAGCAAATTATCGTCACCCTTCATTCGGTTCTTGGAAATAAGTAATTTTATTCACTTTATTGTTTATATTCATTTGAAAGTTTCATATATATAGTACTTAAGCATGTTTAGATGAAAGTAGCACTGCCATAGCCCAACTTGTAAAGAATGCAATAGTTCACTTCTCATCATTTCTCTAGGGTAACTAGGGAAAGTTAATCTTACGATGGTTGGCATCTAGAAAATTCCATCGAAGTTTAGGGTCATATTTGTTTAATGCCGAGGATTTTTAGATGTAAATTAGTTTTTCTCTATTATATAAAAACACTTTCCTATGAAGGAAGGGGGTTGAAAATATGCTTTTCCACACATGCGAAAATGAATTTCCATGGAGCTCGGAATCATGTACATTACATACACAAATTTTAAAAAAAATGATGAAGTCATTGAATTCTTCTGAAACTACGAGATATAATATGGAATTAGTGATAATCTCAGATATAAGAGAATGATAATACCAAGTAACTGAAAATTAATCCTTTTTTTCCCTGCTGTGTTTGCCCTTGCAGGTGGTCGGCTATAGCAAACCATCTTCCGGGAAGGACAGACAATGAAATCAAGAATTTTTGGAACACTCATATGAAGAAAAAACTCCTTAAAATGGGCATTGATCCGGTGACCCATAGGCCAAGAGCTGATCTTAATCTACTTGAAAGACTTACTCATTTCCTTGGCGGATCAAACTTTGTGAATACAATGAACCCTTTGGATAGTGCTCTTAGAGTACAAAAAGACACTGAAAATGTAATTAGACTCCGACTGTTGCAGAGTCTACTACAGTCAATAGCTAATTATCCTCCAAACATGGAAGCATTAAACTTAATGGGACTGCCTACCTTCTGTGATTTCCAATTAAACGACCTTCGTGGATCAAATTGCCAATTTGATGGACTTGTTGATGGCTTACTTGGTATTGTTCATGACCCCATATCATTCCCTTCCAGTTTTTCTAATTTAGGAGAGCTACAAGTACCCAAAGATTATGAAGCACTAAAGGGACCTTGTGCTAGTGTTGTGGAGCAAGCATCAACAGACTGGTTTGCGACGAAAATGCCTGATTTAGTCTATGATACTGATAACAATTGTAGTACTGATAACTGCATGACTAGTTCTTATATCTTGCCATCTCCAAATCCTACTCCAACATTAATGGTTTCAGCGGCCTCTAGCATCGATCAAATGATGGATCAAATCAATCCAACTGGAATTTCTACCCATTCATCCACCTCAACTACCTTTGAGGATTGGGGAGAACTCAACCTAGATTATCAAGCAAGGGGTCATCAATGGACAGATTTCAGAGTAAGCAAATCTTCTTTTTTTATTTTTTGCATTCTTTTGTACTTATTACACTGCATGTGGGGTTGAACAGCTAAAATGTAATATTATCTTAAATGACTTTCATTTCTTTCCTGCAGTTTTTCCTCTAACTTTTATTTGTTCTTACGTATCAATTGTTTTTATCTACTTTTGCAGCCAAACGGCATTATCGATTGCACTCCATTGCAGAATACTGGATTATAGAGAGAGAGAGAGAGATCAGGACTTATTGTAAACAAAATGTTGTTTATTCATTGGGTTGTTTGAATTTTGAGAAATAGATTGGTTATGTTGGGGAGTTAATAGAAAATAAGTAATGCATAAAAGAGACCCAATTCATGTAATCAGAACTTATTGTACATAAAATGTTGTTTATTTCATGGGTGATTATTTGAATGTGAGAAATGGATTGGTTGCCTTTTTTTTATTTTTGGGTAAGAATGGATTGGTTGTGTTGTGGAGTTATAGGGACCCAGTTCACGTAAGCATTTCCCTTTCCAGTAATTATTGTATTGAGATTTCTCCTACATATTGATTTCCTTCCTTGCATGAACAGCAATTGAATCCAAGAGCTCTATTCCTTTTAAGAGTAGAGCCCACAGGAAAAAAGTATAAAAGAGTAGTTGACACATGAACAACAGTATATCATTTGTATATGAATTAGTTGGAGGCGGCTAATGACTTGAAAGAGAGATGAAAATCACCACTTTCTAGAATTAGAAGGTTTCATGGAAGAAAGAACTGGTTTGACCTTATATAAAAGACAAGTTTCCTGGGTCTTCAAATATAGACAGTTGAAAAAAAAAATTCAACAGCCAATATCTGCCATCTCCAATCGTGTCTGGGACGAATTGCTTCCAGCCCAAGGTGTCCAAGTGTAGCATGAAATAATAAATAAACAATAAAAGGTGATCTTTTGCGATCATCTAATGTCATGTTGTTATTGGTGCTTTTGAGAAAAAGTCAGAATATTTGTTAGTCATTAGGTGAATCCCATTTGTTTTTAATGAAATCCATTGACTGTTTGCTGTTCCATTGCCGACTTGAGAGAGCTCTCTCTCTATATTCATTTTCAGTCTTCTCTTCTTTCAATTTAAGGTAAGGGGGACTTCATTTTTTTTAATCATTTATAGAAATACAAAGTCATAAAATTCATTGGAATCAATTACATGAATGAATAAATAGGCCATTAATATAAATGTTCTCAATCACTACACAAGACATCATTATACTAATAATTGAGTTATAGAGGAGAAAGAGAAATATTAGACTCAGAGAGGATATAAGAAATTAATGGATGGAGGTTAAATGTGTGAGAATATTGTCATAAAATTTTTTTGAATGGAGAAGGAAATCTCAATTATTTACTCCCTTAATTAAAGCAAAAGGAAATAAAATTCAATATTGAAATTTGATAAATCACTAAAAAATTCCTAACTTGAATCTTCACCATAATACCATATCATTATGCATTTTGGCCATAACTGTTCTTCTTTTTTTTTTTTTTACTGAATCATTTGATCTGATGCTCTCTTAAGAAGTAAGACAATAATAAACTTTCAAACGAGATACTCCATTGTGAACGACAAATCTCTAGGGCATGTTTGTGTATATTTGCGGAAGAGGAAAGTGGTGCTTCCTCTTCCGCAGAAATATTGCATTTCCTACCCGCGAAGGTCAGACTCCGATTTCAGCAGAACGAAGTGAAAAGTGGGTATTTTTTTGAGTTTTTATGTGGCAGCTTGCTTGCGCTACTTCACACAAATGTGCCCTTAGTGTACATTATTTTCCTTTGGTTGCAAGGAACTTGTTTTCAATTTTAAGACATATGCACCAAACTCTGAGATCAAATGAAACGCAATAATAATTTACACATTTTCTCACGTGTGTTTGTTTATATGGAAATGAAATTCTATGAATTCTAAGAAATGTATTTTCATCAAAGTGCCTCAAATTGAAGAAATAAAGGTGAAGATCCACTACTAGCTATCAAATGATCCCCTCTTTGATGGAAATAGATACCGAGACACCCTATAAATCAAATCCCATGAAACCCAGAAACACAGATTCTTATTTACAATTGCAAATTATATCCTTCACCTTCACCCCTTTTGATGTTCTTTTGAAATTTATTTACCATGAATTCCTAATATTTCAGTTCTATGTGAACAGAAAGGGCCCATAATAAACTTCTCCAGAACTTTTATGTAACATCTGCCTCCATCTGAAAGCCTAAATCAGTTTGTCCATTGTCTACTGAATCCAACAACAGCAATGAAGAATTTGTATCAGAAACATTATTAAATGACCAAAAATAATTGCTCTTGGGTCATCAGATATGCTTGATTGAAACCTTAGATTTATTTTTCATATGATCTACAACCAATAGGTCATCTACTCTGTTTGATGATCTTCCACACCAAAGTCCTTAGTTGGATGTTCTTCTATCAAAATTTCTTTTGCAAGAACTATGGCAAAGCTTTCTTTTACAGTTCTTCTACGTACAATATTATCTTCTGCAATTTGATCAATAATAGAAACTTTTGGCTCATGAGCCATCGCATGCGCATATCATTAGTTGGGAGATGATTAATCAAAGTCTTATATATGTTGCCAGAGCAATTAGTTACTAACCCAATGTTTTTTTTATATCAATTGAATTGTCTGGTTTTTACTATAAAATGTAAAAGATGTCCGATTTTCTCATTCACTGTTTTCCATCAAACCCCCTTTTAAAAATATTTTTGTAACAATGATATGATATTAGAATTGCTTTGATACCAATCGGTGCAGTTTGGAATGAGTAATAAAGGTAAACAAATATAAAATATAATTTTTTTAAGCTATAGTTGAAACAAAAACTTTGATTGCGGAAGAATTGGCCACTATAACCGTACTCGGCCGGAAATGACCTAGTCTGAGTTACTGAAACTCAACCGAGTTTTAAAACACCGACTCCCGACACCTATAATATGAGTTTTTCAATTTTATTTTATTTTATTTTTTACTTTTTTGGTACACTAAGACACATAGAGTCCCAGCCATGGGAAGATGATGCCAGCCAATGCAAAGAAAGAAACCATCTCACGCAAAGAGAGAACTTAGGGATTCAACCATGGACAGTAAAGTGAGAAACGGGATGTCCAACCAAGTGGGCTATACCAAAGTTCTTAACATGAGTTTGTCATTACAGTATATACTAAGCTTGTGTTTTGGGCGTTAAGTGGCCCGGCTCTTGTTGGAATTTTGGGATCAAAGGGTCACTAGAAAATCCAATAGCCTTTCAAATGGGACCAATACAACATAACATAATTGTCATTTGATTCACCAATTAGGCTCACCTTTCTGATGAAGAAGAGAGAGATGCAGTCAGGTGACTCCTTCACTCATTGGAGCCTTCTTGTTTGTGGTGGCTTTGGTTGCAGTTGACTTCCCAACTCTAAAAGGCTGAGGTAATTAAGGCCTAATAGTTCAATCCAATCCAACGAGGGAATACAAGATATTAGTAGGTGTGATACTAACCTATAAAAAACAACTAACCTACCAACTATTGCCCAATATGTGGGGGTTCCAAGCTAAGGCTCCATCACACTCCATCTCATTGCATCATGTAAAGATGGAAATTAGTGGAGCAATATAACGATTTTGAAATCATTGGTCACTTTCAAGTAGACAGAATTTTCAAAGATGGAACGCAAGGATATGGATACAAAAATGAAAGAAACAGGATAAGTGTTTAAAATGTTATGTTGGTGGGATTAAGTTTAATCATTTGGGGTTGACAGAATGGGATGTTTTACAAATTAAAAGCTTATCCTTTTTTTTTTTTTTTTTTTTTTTTTTTTTTTTTTTGCAAAGGGAGGACTCCAATCCTTCTAAATATTGCAGTTTGTTTGGACTGTTGTATTGTGTGGTTGTGCTTGTAAGGGGAAAAAAAATCCCTGCCAACTATATCAAGGTCTAATGGTTTATAGGGTGGGGGCCGTGGGGCGATGTGTAGGTGTTTCTAATGTGTATTATGCCAATCCTGTGCGAACATCTGTGTGGGGCCCACTATAGTCCATGCAACCCCTCACACATCACTGCCTCAACCCCCTACGTACTCCCCAATGTCACAGGCCATAGGTTTGTTTACATCTGTTCAAATGGGATTGAGCATTGGCTTGAAATCATATAAAATTGATGCCTTCAAAAATTAAAAGGGTATGGCTCAAGGGTTAGAATGACTTGAGATTTTAGGCACAGATATATAAGTCAGAATAAGATCTTTTAATCCCTCACATACTCTATGATTGATAAGGCCTCAGTGGGTGTGTGGACCATCCACACGAGGGCACACGTATTTAAGATGTGATCAGTGTGGCTGTCTCTTGGCCGCTCAACACTACAATGCACAACTCTTTTATATCTAGAGATGTAAATGGATATCCGATTTTCTGATTACCTAGAATTTCCAATTCGTTAAAAACTGGGTTTATGTTCTTATTTAGGCCCTGATAAGTCAATGAGTTTGGATCCGGGTCCTTTTTTGGACCCATGACCTATATAGGCCCGGATCCAATTCCACCTTGGTTCGGACCTGTGGACCCCAAACCAGACATATTACCTCAATTTTCTTGAATCTTTCATAAAAACTAGTTTTTTTTTTTTTTTTCATATCATTCTCTGCCTAGACTTGGACCCGTCCCATATACAGTTATGGTTCAGGTTCCATCTTCTCATTAACAGTTCTAGTTCCGGAACCAAGAAACCTTTTTCGAAGCGGTTCCAGGTCCGGGTTCGGTTCCACCTTCTCATTAACAGCTCCTGGTCCGGGCCCACCATAGACCTGGATCGGAACCGACCCGTTTACATCCCTATTTATATCAGATTGAACCTAACTTTGGAACCAAATCAAAATTCTTATATATATATATAATTAAAAATAATGAACATGTTAAAACAGTGGCTCAAACTTGAGAACTTGGGGTTGCAGACATCTATCATTGTATAAAATAATACTAGTAAGATATTTATATATTTTGTAGATGGCACTTTTATTTCTGCTAAAATACAGTGTAGATTGTGTTGTAGAGCCACTTAAGTTTTAGTAGCATTAATCATCCTTTTAGTTTACTAACAGTAGGCTAAACTCTAGAAGTTATTTGAGATTTTGCTAATATATATTAGCCAATCAAAAACGCCAAAGAAAAACCATTCCCATTATCTTCCAAATGGTACCAGAATTGGTGAACTTTATTATGGTTGTGTATAATGTTTTAGATTTCTTCTTCTTCTTGAGATTCTTCTCTCTTCTTATTCTTCCATTTCACCTTGTGCTTCATCTTCTTTGTGGAACTTTTGGGAGTTGGAACATTCCAACATAATAACGACCAGAATCACTTCATTCTAGGGTTTACTGCGCTTTTCTAGGGTAGTATGACCATATGCTATAAATCTCAGTAAGCAAATCAAAATGGACACTTTGATCCCAGCTCTCACTTCACCTCAACAGAACTGAATATGATTGGTGATCAATAAGGTCAAGGTCCGAGATGTGGGTTACTCATATTTTGATTTTCCGTGTCCAGGATGTGGGCTTTTCTTTTATGGTTTTCCTATGTTTGGATGTGGGCTATTTTTTGTAATCTTGATTGAATGGAGTATGCCCATTGGATACTTTCGATTTGAACCTTGTGTAAATCTACGAAAGGCCAACTTATCTTTCAAAAAAAAAAAAAAAAATCACTTCAGTCTCCAGAAAAGCCCTTCATACAAATAACAAATGCTCTCGTAAAAGAAACAAAAAATAGGAAGGAAAGGAAATTCCATATCTTTTCTAAAAACGAAGGATAAGAAGAAAAGAGACAATGGTGAGGAGTGGGCTTCATCCAAAGGGAAGTATTAAAAAGTATATGCTTGACTCTATTAACACCTCGAGGTTTTAGTAAGAATGGTTAGCCAAGAGTCTTGTGTAGTCCACGCGACAGGCCCTCCACTTGTCCCAATTATGTTTGGGTCAGCTACACGAATCATGTTTCTCCATTTCAATCTATCTTGAGTCAAATCCTCAGATAAGTTACACTTATTCATATTTATTTTTACAACCTTCATTCACGTCCTCTTTGGCCTACCCGTTCCCTTGGTAAGTCATCAACCTTCATGACCAAACTTTTTTTTTCTTATCGACACTGTTATCGGCCTACATTGGACATGTCCAAACTATCTCAAACGAGTTTATCTAATTTTATTCCCTATTATTACTACCCCTAAATGCTCTCGAAAATGCTCATCTCTAATTCTATCTTTCATACTTTTACCACACATCCACCTCAACATTCTCATATCTACATCCATTTTGTACATACTTTGCTTCTTAATCGACCAACATTCTCCTCCATAGATTATAGCCAGAGGGATGATTAACTAAGAAAATTTAATAGTTTTATCTATAGATCTTGAACTTGCAGGAATCAGCCCTTGAGTGCTCATGGGCCAGGCAGCCCGGGATTTGGGCCTAGCCCCAGCCCAACCCTGGGACCAGCTTTGATAGAACTCGGGTTGGGCCTGGATTTAATCCTTTCATTTGTACACCATAGGCCCACTCCTCCATCTGAGTCATTTCTCCGAGTCAAGACAGACTCAAAGTCTCAAACCTGTGAAAGACGCACACAATCCGATCAAAAACCCAAAACCCTAAATTGGCACGTGCCGTCTTCTTCCCTCTAAAACGAACCACAACTCCCAACAAGAGTTGCAGAAACACCCGCCTTTCATTTCAAAAACCTGCAACTCCTCATCTCCTTCAACAAGAAAAAGAACAAATCTTTCATCTCTTTCTATTTCTACAGCCATTAATGGCGTCTTCAAGCTTCAAGAAGAACTACCGCTGCATCCCAGCTCTCCAGCAATTCTACTCCGGCGGACCCTACGCCGTCTCCTCCGACGCCTCCTTTATAGTCTGCGCCTGCGACGAAAAGATCAACATCGTGGATTCCTCCAACGCCTCTATAAAATCCACCCTCGAAGGCGATTCCGAGTCTGTCACCGCACTCGCTCTCAGCCCCGACGACAAGCTCCTCTTTTCCGCCAGCCACAGTAGATTGATTAGGGTTTGGGATCTCTCCTCCTCCAAATGCATCCGATCTTGGAAGGTAACATCGAATGAAAAGAAAATAAATTAGGGTTTTTGTTTTTTTTTTGTTCTTTTTGTAATTGTGGGATTTGAAGTGGGTTTGATGTTGGTTTGGATAGGCGCATGAAGGTCCTGTGATGAGGATGGTGTGCGATTCGTCTGGGGGATTGCTTGCGACTGGTGGATCGGATAGGAAGGTTCTTGTTTGGGATGTTGATGGAGGGTTCTGCACGCATTATTTCAAAGGGCACAAGGGAGTTGTGACGAGTTTAATGTTTCATCCCGATGCGAATCGCCTGTTGGTAAATTGGACTCATGAAAGCATTCTATCTATCTGCTCTTTATTCTTGTTATTAATTTCATATGCACAGCACAGCTTGAATTGGTGTTTTGGATTGCACTCTTTGCTGTCATGGTTAAATATACAACTGTAAATTATCGATTTTTAGATTTACAATGCTTTTTCTACCCTCAATTAGAAGCAGAACCAGTATGGTTTTGCCATCTGTTGTTGTGATCGCGGTCGGGCGGTTCCAGTGGGTCCAAGCTTGTATAAGCTGCTGGGTGCCAATGACAATTCATAGTCACTTGTAGTGAACCAACAAACTGTATGTAGCCACAGTGATTACACTGACTGTTATTTTCTGTGAAACACAGTACACTAGATGTATTAGGTTGGTTCCAAGGATGCCACAATGAATGCAGTGCCATGGTTGGAGTGCAAAGGCACTAACTGACTGAAGTGAGGAAGAACTAATCTTCAACATAGAGGGGATGACACTTTTTGAGCATTTAGTTGTTTTTTTAAGACAGATGGGGATAATTTTGTTACATGAAGAGAATGGGAGAGTCGACTATGGTGAAATAAGCCAATGGCCTGTTTCAGAATTGTAGCCAATGCCCGCATAGAGCGCAAGGTGGTTGCTACTAACTAGCTTTGCCGTAACTTACATATTTGTAGAACTTGAAGTTGCTAAAGCCCCTCAACTTTGAAATATCTTCAACAGTCACAGGGAAACTTTGTGGCCTTTTGAACAATTGCACTTCTTGTTCCTCAGTCTTTTGTCTTTCTCTTCACTGTGAGTTCTCAAATAACTACTTCAGTTTCTTGAGTTAAAAGTTGAGACACCTTTGCTGCCTCCAACAACCTGCTAATATCTTACACTTCGCAAGAACCACTTGAAATCACCATATTGTCAGTACTGGTCCTCCTAGTGCTCCACCAGGAAGTGCTTTAGTGTCTTGCATCAAAGCCATAACGGCACTAAGTCATCACCTTCACCCCATAACTAGATTTTTTTTTGCCTCTCGTGTCATGAAAAAGAGTAACCCTAGAAAATACTGTAGAATGTCACTTGACATTTATTGATGGCCCACTATGACCACCTAGTATGGTAGTTGAAAGATTCTTTCCACCATTTTGTTACATCCAAATATTTTGGAGGAAAATTTCTTGCTTTATGTTTTATCTAGTGTGAATTTGATGTAGGAAAAGATAAGGAATGTACAATGTGGACCGCATGGGACCCATAAATCCATCCGTTGCACTGTAGGGATACCCCTCTTTCTTCTGAGCTATTGTTAAATTCTTTGAGGGTGTATTTTGGGTATTTGGTGGTGAAGGATTTTTTCAAAAGGCTTGAAGCCTCTGCCCTTGGTGTGAAACCTTTTATTGACTACGTGAGGAATATATTTTGGCGATGATTCAGCCAGATGTTTTCCTCTTGTGGTTATGTAATATTCTCATTATTTAAGCACTGCTTTTGGGATTTGATATGATTGATTGCTGAGATTTTGCATGCTATTTGTAGCTTTCTAATTAACTATTGATATAAAATAGAGTAAGTCCTATTATTGCAGTCTATTTGTTATTTTTGTTTTTGTTGTTGTTCTAATTCTTTAGTTTAGTACTCCAGCCTGTTCTATTTGAAAACTGTATAAGTGAATATTGGTGGGACAGCCAAACCACTATCCATTTAATCTTGTGGGTTTGTTTGAAAGTAGAACCACTTGCAGATTATGTTCACTGATCCTAGCTTGCATTTGGTTTATTTTAATTGTCTTTCATTTTTTCCTAGAACTATGAGTTGTTAAAGTGAAAGAGTGGCTTTCTAATTTTCTTGTGTTACAACTTACAACATGATGTTAAAATATGCTCTTCTTTTGCAAGATTTTATATGCTTTAGTTGGAAATGCTTCTATTGGCTATCACCAGATGTTATTCAAGGGAAATTTCATAGATTATGTTTCAAGGAAGATTCACATATTGCTGTGTATGCAGTGGACATAAGAGTAGAATGTGTATTTTCTTGATTATTCTACTGATGTATGCTTTGTTGGATTGACTGCAATGTTTTGGTTGTTGTAGCTGTTCTCTGGAAGTGATGATGCAACTGTTCGAGTGTGGGATCTTGTTAGTAAAAAATGTGTTGCGGTGCTAGAGGAGCATTTCTCGACAGTGACTTCTTTGGCAGTATCTGAGAATGGATGGACTCTACTTAGTTCTGGTAGAGATAAGGTGTGGTTGAACATCTTCTTATTGTTTAAATAATATCAGTTTCGGGCCTGTTTGGATGTGTGGTGAATTGAAGTATGGTGAGGTGAAGCATCAAATCAAAAGAGAATAAAATATAAGGTGTTATGATGATGTTTTGTTTTTAGTTATTTGGTATGGAATCTTTTTGACTTTTTGTATAGAAAAATGAATTTTTTTTGTCTTTTAGTGGAAAAAGGAGTTGCTTTATTGACTTTTTTTGTGGAAAAAGGGGGTTTGATATGACCCATTGTACTTTATTGTCTGGATTCACCTCACTTCACTTTAACAAAGTAAAGTGCCAAACACCCCTTGAGTTTGAACTGGGAGAAAAAGGAAGATGCTCCTGTGGTTGGTTTTTTGTTTTTCTTCTTCTTCTTCGTCTTCTTTTTTTTGTTGTTGGGGGTCTCGCCCTCATGTTGGTTCTTTCTTTTGACATTTGATTGGGGAGTGCAAATCTGCACTTAATGTCTCTTGCTTTTTCCTATATAAGGAGAAGACATATTCTCCCCAAGGAGACAGCCCTGTTTTCCTTGGAGAGAATAAACTTGTTCTTTTCTCCATTTTCTCTTCCTTCTCTTTCTTTAGCGTTGTTCTCTTGGTGGGGATTCTTCTATTTTTCTTTTCCATCGCTTTTCTACTAATTACCCTAGGCCTCCACAAATCTTCTGTTTCTTGGTAGTATATTTGTACCTGCGTTATGCCTCTCATGAGGAATAAGGCACTAACGGGCACTTAATGATATGTTGGCACCGGTCTCATTCCTTTGAGCTTTGGTTTATATGTTGTTTACCGATCAAAATGAATGAACAAAATACATCTCTTGACTTGTTTGGTGGCCATCTCATTACACAGCAGTAGGACCCAAAAGTTTGAGGCATGACAATACTCAGTCCATGCAGTTTTAGTGTAGCAGCGTTATTCCTTCACGGATATTCCTTCCAACCTCATTCCTAACACTGTATCTTTTGATTTTTCTTTTGAACATTCATAGCTAATTTCAGATATTTTTCCATGATAATGGTTTCTTTAAAACTTGTTTCTTTTGTGCTCAGAAATCATGGGAAGTCCATAATTTTAAAAACTCATCAAGAATTTCATAGTAAGATGTCCTTTTGATTTCTGAATACCTCTGTAGTTACAAAACTCTCTCTCCCTCACTTCCTGTGAGGGAGTTTGTGTGACCAATCTAAGCTTCTCCTATTTCCCTCTATAAGTCTTATCACAGTTGTTACATGCTTTATATCAATATGAAAGTGAAAGATGCTATCGATTTTTCTTCTTATCATGCATTGCTAAGTAAATGACACCTTTAGAATGATGGCTATTTCTCAACACATATTTCTATCGATTTTTGTTCTTATCATGCATTGCTAAGTGAATGACACCTTTAGAATTACGACTATTTCTCAACACATATTTCTACTTCGGGCGGTGAATACATAAACTAGCTGAAAGTTTTTTGTGGTTTTGCCCAACCTTTTATGATTATTTGTTGGGAAAGCAATGGTCTTTTAGTCACCACTAATTTGTAGCTGCAGGTTTAATCAATAGCGTCTTATGAATGTATTCATTTTAGAGATGGAACCTCTTTTATTCACTTGATGTATATTGTTCACCATGATGCTTTTCATAATTAGTCCAGTCTAGACCTTCATATCTCTGTTCTTTTCATTGTGACAATGTGGACATTAAATAAATCTTCTGTTTTCTATAATGCATTTGATCTTGCTGTGAGGAGTCGTATTTTGGATCGAAATATTCCAAGGCGTCAAATCAGCCAAAATTTTATGTTTATTCTCCTGTTCTTTTGTTGTTTGTTTTTGCTCTTGTCAATTCTGAAACAATGGAAGTGCGTAAGCTGTCATCATTTTACTTCTTGTTTCATCCATGAGTAATTATGTTTCATTTCTATTTTTATGTATCAGAATTGAGAAGCTTTTGTTAGACATTTTTTAATCAGTTCTTTTATGATACCTCCTTTTGCTTTCTTTGCGTTATTGATAAAAGCTAATTACTAAAATCACCCCAGGTTGTGATTTTATGGGATCTGCGTAACTACAGCTCTATGATGGCAGTACCAGCAAATGAGGTGATTGAAACTGTCTGTGTTATTTGCAGTGGGACGGGTCTGTCTGCTTGTTTGAGCCCATTGGAGCTTCAGAATGTTAAGAAAAAGAGAAGTGGGTCACCACCAATTTGCTTTTTGACAGTTGGCGAACGTGGGATTGTACGGATATGGAACTCTGAAGGGTAAGCCATCAAAAATTCTTTTAGGGCACATTTCCGTGGAAATGTCATGGAAAATCTGGCTGTTTTTCTGCAGTGGAGATTTTCCACGTTTGATGCGGCCTCTTTTCTGCTAGGAAAAGCATAAAAGGAGCTAAGTTTTCTGCACTTCTGCAAAAAAGCGTTTCCAATTTGTTTGTTTTTCTTTTTTTCTTTTTCTTTTTTGTTTTGGGTGGGTGGGTTTGTTTTTTTTTTTTTTTTTTTGGGGGGGGGGGGGGGGGGGGGGGGGGGGGGGGGGGCATGTTTGTGCGACGCTGTGGAAAACCAGTTCCCCAGATAAAATTCCATTTTCCCTGGAAAACCTTTTCTGAGCTTCCCCATCAGAAATGGTTTTCCACGAAATTTGTGGAAAAGTTGGTTCATTTTTTTGGTTTTTCTTGAGGAAAAGTGGCTGCACCAAATGTCGAATTTTAAATGCCATGGAAAAGCTTTTCCACTTTCCATGTTTTTTTTTTTTTGCAGAAAAGTGGCCATACAAATGTGCCCTTAGTGTTTGTTACCGGAATGGTTCCTTTTTTCTAACAACTGTTACTCTGTGAGGCCTCTTTGTTTCTTGTTTGACATGACTGCCTGTGGTCTTGCCAGCCTCATTAAGTATGCGATTAAATAATCCCTCTAAATCTCTTGAAAACCATTATCATTATAGTTGTTTGTTTCATGTTCTATCATCTTAAATTGAAATGATGTGATTTTCTCTTTTTTACCAGCAAAATCTGTGTGTATGAGAAGCAATCTTCAGATGCCACTGTTAGCACAGACGAGGATAATGAGAAACGGGGGTTCACATCGGCTACAATATTACCTTTAGATCAAGGGTTGCTTTGTGTCACTGCTGACCAACAGTTTCTATTTTATCGTCCAACACAATCTGCTGAAGGGTCGTTTCAGTTAAAACTAAGTAAACGGCTAGTTGGTTATAATGAAGAGATTGTGGATTTGAAGTTTTTAGGCGAGGAGGAAAAATTTCTTGCTGTAGCTACAAATGTGGAACAGGTAGATTGCTCATGCTGACTGGTTTTGTCTCCTCATGATGTTTTCATAGTTTAAATACATTTGTCCTTATGTGTTTAGTGGACGACGGTCAACTCTTTGTTTTTATTCACTACTCACATTTTCTCTAGTACAACATAGAAGAAAATTTAAAAGGTGTTTTACTCCTTTATTTGACTTTCGGTATGTATTTTTAGGTAGTCAGGATAGGGCTTCAATGATGATGCTCGTGCATATTTCTCTGGAGAATGGAATAATTAAAAAGTCATCTTAATTAGAGCTATTGTATATAAATGCAGTATAACATTTCAAACAACATTTCTTGTTGCCCCTCTCAAGTTTTTTGCTGAACATATGTGCAGGTGCGAGTATATGAGCTTGCGTCCATGTCCTGTTCCTATGTCTTGGCAGGGCATACAGATATTGTACTATGCCTTGACACATGTGTTTCAACTTCAGGGGGGATGCTTATAGTGACTGGAAGCAAGGACAACAATGTGAGTATCTCTTCTTTGTGCATTAAAAGGTACTGTTTCTTTAGTGGAGTGGCATAAGGCGTGGGTTTGCTCCCCATGTCTTGTGTTTGAAACCCACCATAGATTTGCCCAATGTGCATTTGTGTGGGTTTAGCTGGTGTCACCCGAGGGATTAGTCCTGTTGGGTCAAAGACCTCAGTGGTACCCATGTCATAAAAAAAAGTGGATAGAGATTTCTGAATGCTTCTAATTATAAACCTTGTATACAAAAGTACGAAAATAAGTAGCAGTACGCCAGTCCCCTTGAAAATTTTAGCTTGCTTTTGTCTTTTTGAACAGCTAAAATTGAAAGCACTTTGTTCTATGAGAGTAGGTCCTTGTGCTTTTGTAGAACAAATAGACCTATTAAGGCACTATCAATTTCATCCTAATGAATAGATTAGCTCTCTCTCTCTCTCTCTCTCTCTCTGTCTCTCTCTCTCTCACACACACACGCGCGCGCGCACGCGCGAATTTGTTTCCTTGGAGAACAATTTGACTCACCTTTCTCATTTTCAATGCTTGTTGTCTGTGATCCACTATACTTCAAAATAGGCAATGTATCGTATTGTATCCGATACTTTACTCTCTCTCTCTCTCTCTCTCCTCTCTCTCTCTCTCTCTCTCTCTCTCTCTCTCTCACACACACACACACACACACACACAATTTTTTTTCCTTGGAGAACAATTTGACTCACCTTTCTCATTTTCAATGCTTGTGTCTGTGATGCACTATACTTCAAAATAGGCAACATATCGTATTGTATCCGATACTTTATTTTTTATGTGTAAAATCCGTGTCCCTGTCATATCCATGCCGTATTTGGGCATCGTAGTTTGTAGTATTGTTAAAAATGCAAGCCAGAGTAGCTTTTTGTCTTCCTTATAATCACTTACACTTGCTAATATTATCAATGGTACCATTAAACAAATGTGAAAGAGAAGAGCCCGTAGCACAATTGGGAGGTCCTCATTCTTGTGACCTTGAGGTGCAGGTTCGTGTCATGTTACCATTCAGAGAAAAAAAGAAATGCTAGTGTGCTATGGTACTGTCAAAATGGTAACACACACTTATTGCTTTGCCTTAATGTCATAGTATTATCTTACTCATTTTATACTGATATAAAAGCATATTAACTTCTCATGTTACTACGACTGTCATGTTTTTGGTTTTTGAATGGCTAATTCTTGCTCTCTTGTCTGTAGGTTAGGCTATGGGAAGGTAAAAGTAAATCTTGCATAGGACTTGGTGTAGGCCATATGGGAGCTGTTGGAGCTGTTGCTTTCTCTAAGAAGCGGAAGAATTTTTTCATAAGTGGTAGCAGGTAATATTTCATTGGGACCAAAGTGATTCTTTTGGACCATCCCATAAAATTTGCGTGTTGATTGTGCTGCATGTAGATAATTTGAAATAAACAACGTACTTGTTTCAGAGTCATACCTGACATGACACCAAGACAAAGTCTTCCTTGATTCTTCTAGTACTAGTTTAAACATTATTTTGAAATGTGCTTTACATCTTTTGAAATCGACAGTTGGTCCAGAGCCAAATTCTGGGTATGGAAGAAATATACTAGGAGGAAAGTCATGAGAGAGAGAGAGAGAGAGAGAGAGAGAGAGAGAGAGAGAGAGAGAGAGAAGAGAGGAGAGAGAGGAGAGAGAGAGAGAGAGAGAGAGAGAGAGAGAGAGAGAGGAGAGAGAGAGAGAGAGAAGAGAGAGAGAGAGAGCAGAGAGAGAGAGAGAGAGAGAGAAGAGAGAGAGAAGAGCGAGAGAGAGAGAGAGAGAGAGAGAGGAGAGTAGGAGGAGAGAGAGAGAGAGAGATTTAATTATCTTTATGTGGAGTTTCATTCAGTTTAGCTGGCAGTATTGCTTGAAATGACCCTTTGATTCTGTTGATGCCCTGTGAGTTGATGATGGATGTCATATTTTAGTTTTATATTTCATGACAAGATGAACAATAAATTGTTCTTTTAGCAACTCTACAATTAGATACGCGAGTTCTCCTCTTAACGCTAGTTCCCGTTGTTGTCTTTCTATGTAGTGATTGTACCATCAAGGTTTGGAGTTTGGAAGGGCTCTCTGAGCATTGTAGTGAAGTTGTTAGTTTGAAAACAAAAGCAGTTGTGGCAGCACATGATAAGGATATAAACTCTCTTGCTGTTTCACCTAATGATAATTATGTTTGCAGTGGTTCACAGGTTAGTTTGTTAAACTAGCATTATTATTTTATCTTCTCAAAGATCGAATGAAAAGTTTAAAATATTTTGTTTTTGTTTCTGAGAAAAGTTGAGACTATTTCTTGCTGCAGTTTGAATATTTGTAAACGTGTTTCTGTTGTATAGGACCGCACTGCTTGCATATGGAGGCTTCCTGATCTAGTGTCAGTAACAGTACTTAGAGGGCATAAAAGGGGTATTTGGTCTGTTGAGTTTTCTCCAGTGGACCAATGTGTGATAACTTCATCTGGTGACAAAACAATAAAGATCTGGGCTATATCTGATGGTTCGTGCTTAAAAACATTTGAAGGCCATACATCGAGCGTGTTACGGGCCTCATTCCTTACTCGAGGGGCCCAGTTTGTTTCTTCTGGTAAGTATGCCATTTTTTTAAACCTGAAATCATGCTTTTGGTTATTACATTCAAGACTGACTCAATGAGACTTTTTTTTTTTGTTTTGTTTTTTTTGTAAAGGTTCTGATGGCTTGGTAAAGCTATGGACAGTGAAAACAAATGAATGCATTGCTACGTATGACCAGCATGAGAGTCAGGTTATAAATCTATTTTCTTCCACTGTTTTGACTTTGGATTTCCCATATATGCTCATTTTTCCATGTTTCTATCCGGATGGTGCTGTTTTGTATGAAAAATCAATTTTGTTTCAAAAACTTGGGCCGCCTGCAATCTACGTTTCAGCCTATCAAAATTCAAGGCCTCTAAAACATCTCTCTCTCTCTCTCTCTCTCTCTCTCTCTATTAAGGCCTGCACTTTCTTTCTTTTCTTCTGATTCTTGAAATGATTGTCATATATTGCTACTTTTCAAAGGAATCTTGGCCATGAAATAAATTGTCAGCTTACACCAAATCTTTAGCAGCAACCTGAAAAGAATTTATTGTGCGGATTATGAACATCCATGTCTAAAAACTTGGTTTCCATGGAATATTTTACAACCTATTTTGTTTATGTGATTCGGTGGTTACTGGTCTACATTATGGTTGGCATTTGCTTCCTAGTTTGTAGCTTCCATTAGTTCCATACCTGATCTATAGCCTATGCCAGGCAAGTTATGATCTGGGACAAAATTTTAGAATGTATAAATAACAGCCCGCTCAGCACCCAGCAGTCAGCACTCTTAGCCTATTTATGACTACTATCAGTCTATCTATGACCTTGTTTAGAGGCCCAAGTGATAAATAGAGATGGATCTGGCGTGGTCTACCACCGACTTGACTCAGCCTGTACTTGGATCGATAATAATTATTGTTGTGTCATTGTTCTTATTCTCATTCTATGCAGGTTTGGGCATTAGCTGTTGGTAAGCAGACGGAAATGCTTGCAACCGGTGGTCGTGATGCAGTTGTTAATTTATGGCATGACTGTACTGCTGCAGATAAGGAGGAAGCTTTCCGTAAAGAAGTGAGTTTGTTTGCTTTTCTAACTGTATTGAAAATATACGAAATTCTGGTTCTTTTCTTCATTTCCATGGTGCATTCTGGGGATGCTTCATGTATTTTCAATGAGTTTAATTGATTGATGTTGTTTCTTTCTCCTCTGACTTTTTTTTTTTGGGTCTGAATATTTAAACTGCAAAAAAAAAAAAAGTTAATTTACATTTCCAAAATAAAAAAATGAAAATGAAAATAATCAATTGAATTTGGATTGTCCTGGTATGACCCTACTAATCTCCATTTTTAGCTGTGGTTTTCAAGAAGAGGAGCTGGGGTGGCTAACTGGCTGCATAAATTTCTCCTAGTTTTGAATGTTTTAGGAACATTGTTCATAGGAAGGAAACAAATATATTGTTTATTTGTTCTATTTTCTTGGACCTAGGGACTGCACATTGGGGGCCAACCTTGTGTAGCCCAAACTCCAAACTGTTTATATGATGGATACTGTCATATGATGAGACCCACCACATGAACTTCTTAGAAACTAAAAGGTTGGTGCAACCCTTAACTTTGCCTGTCTAACAAGAAAATGCAATGTTTATCAGTTGAATTATTATTATTATTATTATTATTTTATTTTTTTTTAACATGACTTGAACCCACTACCTCAAGGTTGCAATAATGAGCACTTTTCACTGCGCCACGTGCTCTTGTTCCTCAGTAGATCATCTTGTGATACTTCCTTAGGTGGCATCTGAAATGGTTAATTTTATGGTTTATTCTGTTTCCAATGTAGGAAGAAGGTGTTTTGAAGGGCCAGGAGTTGGAAAATGCTGTATCAGATGCTGATTACAGTAAAGCAATTCAATTAGCTTTCGAACTACGCAGGCCCCATAAACTTTTTGAGTTATTTGCAAAACTTTGCAGGCAAGGAACAATCTCTCTGGACTCCTTTAAAAAATGAATAATCTCTCTTAGTTTTTTTTTTTTTTTTATATTGCATCTTATCTAAGAGTCTTCTTTCAGGAAGAGAGAAGTGGAGGTTCAGATAGAGAGAGCACTTCGTGCCCTTGGAAAGGAAGAAATGCGAATACTTTTTGAATATGTTCGAGAATGGAATACGAAGCCAAAACTATGTCATGTCGCACAATTTGTGCTCTTCCGGGTTTTCAGCATCCTTCCTCCAACTGAAATTATCGAGGTGAATGACCATTACCTATCCAAAATCTGCCTTAAAAAGGCTACTGATCTTGCTATATTGTAGGTTCTCAGAACTTACAGAAATTACAATCAATTCATTAAAGCACAATTCATTTTTGTTCTTTACTGTCTTAGATTATCTGGACTACACAGCTATATATCTGCGAGTACAATGCCTAATGCCCCCCGTTTTTTAGTAGACTAATCACATATATAATACCTGTTCTCGTGGAAGACTAATCACTTGCATACATAAGCATGTGTATGGCTGTGTGTGCATGCAAGTGTGTCCGGGTCTGGCATGGACCTTATCCAAAAGATTACCTGTGTCCCTGAGTATGATATATAAATGAGGCTCTAAAACTCGGCATAATTCTGTGCCTGCATGGACCCGAACCTGTCCAATACCATTTACAGCCTGGTATACTCACCAGCATTTCACAGTATTTCAATAAAAAAATTAGACCAAGAATATCTTGTTATTATATCAAGTTTTTTAGGATAGATCTAGAATGAGGTTCTTGCATTATTTTCATGAGAGTGTACCTAGAACTTCATGTTATTAACATATATTTATAACATATATTTCAAAGCACATTTTAACGTTATTAAAAGATTTTCTGTTCTACTTTGTGTCTTTTGTTATATATCCTTTATGCTAGAAATTACAAAATGGGTTTGTGATAATGGAGAAAAAAGAGTTCTCTTAGCGCCTTTTTTTTTTATTGCTTTATTGATCTATGAGGCATAAACATTATTGAGCTGGTTAATTATCATGGAAGGAAAAGGGGCATGTGTATGCCACCAATACTAAGCTGATGGTTTTATGTGCTCCTGCTTTTCAGATAAAAGGCATAGCGGAGCTCCTTGAAGGCCTCATGCCCTACACCCAGAGGCATTTCAGTCGGATAGACAGGCTTATACGAAGCACGTTTTTATTGGATTACACTCTAACTGGAATGTCTGTAATTGACCCAGAAACTGACACGTCAGTTCCCAAAGATGAATCCATATTGCAGTCAGATGAAAACAGGAAAGCAAATGACTTGCCAATGTCTGAAGAAAATGTCGTTGACAAGCAAATAAGGGATTCTACAGAGATGGAGGATGAGAAGGTATCTTCCAAGAAACGAAAATCAAGCAAATCAAAAGGCACGAAGAAGAAACTCAAAGGGATGAGCTCAGATGCAACCACAATTTTGTTACAAGCATGATTCTGTTTCTATTTATAGTTTTATTAATGTGGATGAAGTTTTGGTTATAGGGGGCTTTTTTTGATCTTTATTTTTTCAGGGTGTTTGAGAAAAAAATGCTTTTGCCGATGGTAAAAGGGGTGTTGTAAAAATGACCCACACTTAAAATCTACTCCACACTTAAAATGTTCGTGTGGTTAGGAAGTTCAATTTTAACCTGGAGGTCCTGCCTTCGAATCCCTTTAAGGCCTTAACCGATACATAGGGCTAGTGAGTGGTTCTATGTATCCGTAGGTTTACCAATGATCCCCCGAAGGGGGGTCAGCAGGTTCCTATGTTATCAAAAAAAAAAAAAAAAAAAAAAAAAATACTATTTGTCTATTTGGCTACATTGTAGTGGAACCAACGAGCTACAAAATCTAGGGCATGGATTATGGTGGTGGGCCTACTGGACCTGTGGAATTCAAGTTAGGGTGGGTGAGAGTGGAACCATGTAGGTCACATTTGTAAAATATTAATCATCTTGCAATGTCCAGTAACAGTCTTATTGTTTGTAAGCACGACCTTTCTTCATTTTGATGTGACCCTTTCTTTATAGAAAAAAAAAGAGAGATTGGAGCTATTTTTCTCAATTCTGCATAAAATCTTTTATGTGAAAGTTCAATACCTCTCCACAAGAAAGTTTTTGGGGTTTTGACCGTACAGTGTATAAAATACCCTGTATTCCTTGAAATGGTGTTGACCAAAAGTATATCCCAAATATGGGTATCGTACAAAGAGCCTCTTTTTTTTTTCACTTTTACCCTTTTTGTGCGATATCGCAAATATTTACGATATCGCATAAACTGAAGAGTCATTATATGAGCTGCTCGTTTTCCCTCCCTTTTTTTCCTCCATTTGCAGCAAAAAGCAAGTCGTTTTCCCTCATTGTTTTCATGTGGCTGACTTCATCTTTAGAGAAGGTTCTCAAAAGGATGAAGCAATCGCTCTTTCATTTCTCCCAAGGCATTCATATGATTCTTCTTACACAATATTTGGACATGTTTGGAATTTTTTGTAGACTCTGTCAAATGTTATGTTAAAAATGGTTGGGCATTGAGACACCAAAAACTTATGGTCATGGAGATACTTTGGAATTTATTCTTAATATTTTTGTGTGATTGTATTAGATGAACAAAAGATATGAAAGATTCTCAAAAGGATGAAGCAATCGCTCTTTCATTTCTCCAAAGGCATTCAGATGATTCTTCTTACACAATATTTGGACATGTTTAGAATTTTTTGTATACTCTGTCAAATGTTATGTTAAAAATGGTTGGGCATTGAGACACCAAAAACTTATAATCATGGAGAGACTTTGGAATTTATTCTTAATTTTTTTGTTTGATTGTATTAGATGAACAAAATATATGAAAGATGAAGACAGCCACATGAAAACAATGAGGGAAAACGACTTGCTTTTTGCTGCAAAAGGAGGAAAATAAGGGAGGGAAAACGAGCAGCTCATATAATGACTCTTCAGTTTATGCGATATCGCAAATATTTGCGATATCGCACAAAAATGATAAAAGTGGAAAAAAAAAGAGGCTCTTTGTATGATACCCATATTTGGGATATACTTTTGGTCAACACCATTTCAAGAAATAAATGGTATTTAATACCCTGTACTGTCAAAACCCCAAAGTTTTTTGATGATTTTACCTAAAAAAGGACCCTAGTTGGCCACTAACCGGAAGAGGTACCCATAATATATATGCAACGGAACCGATATTTCCGCCACAATATATATATTTTTTGCTTTTTCTCTACAAGCGACGATGTCGCCAATTATAAGCGAGAGTTAGTATTGACGTCGTCGCTAATGGTCTATATATATATATTCTGTCACAGCTGTCTTTTCTCCATCCCTTTTCAGACTGAATATCGAATAAACCAGAGCAGAACTCTCCCCCAACTTATGGGCTTCCTTGTGGAGGTTGTTGATTTCCATTAAGTGGTAGGCATAGCACAGTTTTGAGGTTCTTTCATGCATTAGCTACCATAGATTCTGAGTTTCATGTTTACTTTTTTTAGAAAAGTTCATTAAGGCTTTTGATATACAGTTTTTCCATAACATTATCTTTTTTAAAGTTATTTTTGGGTGGCTAAATCATCAAGGTACCAACTTTGGCTGTTCTAAGGTTGTTTATTGTCACAGCCCCTAGTTGAGAGCATATGAAGATGGTAAATACACGTATTTGCATGTTAGGGTTTACCCTTTTAAGTAATATGAAGATGGGTACTCAAATACGTGCAGAAATCTTGGTGAATATGTCGTTATATAAAGGTTGGAGCAAACACACATCAAATGATTTCATTTTCACTCTTCTGTCAGTAACCCTAGAAGGAAAACAGTGTCAGGGGAATTAACTTCTCTTGTGATCTTTTTCCTTTTAAATAGAAATAGAAGTGGACAGTAAAACCCATACAATCATCTCTTTGTTAGCATTATTCAACACGTGACCCTTGTACTACATTTGCTAATACCACCAATTGATATATGATTTATTTGCATCGGCAAAATGACTGAGTATGAGATCTCCATCATATTTCACTATGATGGAGAGTTTATCTTTGACATTATACGTTCGGTCTATAATGGTGGAAGACAGAAGACGAGGTCTCTACTTAAGAGCTTAACATATGGCATGTTGCTGAATGAAGCATTGCATTGTCTAATTGGGATGCAAATATCGAGGATGTAAGCATTAAATACCTTCATCACAATGGACTCGTTTTTTCGTTGATTAGTTTGGAAGATGAAAATGATATTGTGGGAATGTTGATGGCGTCTGGAAGTGAGCAAGATGGGCCACATGTGTATGTCAACAGGAAACTTCACGCTGTAAACAAGAAATGCGAAGGCTCTAGATACGTATCTATGTTCTATTTCTTTAATATTTATATAGTTGCATTTGTCGTGCCTAACTTTAATTCTTGCCCATGTCTTGTAGAGAAAGGGTTAAGGTTGGCGGTTCAAGTGCCTGGAAGAAAATTTGCAAAGGAATTTGCGAGATTATAAATCCCACGCCTAGCCTAGTATATCCCACCGTGGATATTCGTGAGGACGTTGATATGCATTTCTCTTCCGCACTGGATTCTCATACAACAGATCATTCTACAAGAGCTTATTTTGATGTGGATGGCATAGATCTTGATGCTGTTGATGCACATGATGCTGTATATGTTACTATTGATATATCAATGGTTCGTGGAACTCCCTCTTGGATGATGCTGGTAATAAACAAGGCGCCGAAGCTAATCATGCTGTGAATTATTCATTTGCTATGGAAGATGTCAATTTTGTTGGTAATGAACAAGGAGCTGAAACCATTCATGCTGTGAGTCATTCTCTTGCTAATAAAGATGTCGATTTTGTTGGTAATGAACAATGAGCTGAAACCATTCATGATGTGAATCATTCATTTGCTATGAAAGATGTCAATCTTGTTGGTAATGAACAAGGAGCTGAAACCATTCATACTGTGAATCATTCACTTGCTATGGAAGATGTCAATTTTGTTGGTAATGAACAAGGAGCTAAAAACAATTAATGCTGTGAATCATTCACTTGCTGGGGGAGATGTCAATTTTGTTGACACAATAGCCCCTCAAGATGTTATAGTCGAATCTAGTACGGACTCAGCACGAGAAACGTGGATAGGGCGTCAGTTTCCTGATCGTGAAAGCTTCAAAATATCTCTTGCCAAATTTGCAATTTATAACAATTTTACTCTACGACATGTGTCGACCAAGATGAAAAAAATCACAGCACGTTGCAAAGATGATTGTTGTCCCTGGCGTATACATGCTTCCATCGTTGATTCAGGCCCGGAGTTTAAGGTGCGGACTTATAACCGAAGGCATTGTTGCTCAAAACCAATTATGAGAATGACACATCCCCAAAATTGATTGAAAAGTTTATTGAGGACAGAATCCGATGCAATAACCACTTGAAGCCGAAAGAAATTATGAATGAATACCAAAAGGAGTTTGGCACCCATATTACTTACAGAAAAGCACACATTGCAAAAGAGATGGCGTTGCATGTAGTTCGGGGATCATATGAAGAATCTTTTAAGATTCTACCTCTTTATTATAGAGAATTACACTTGACAAATCCAGGTACTGTGACCAATATCGACACGATAATTGAAGACATGTTTAGAAAATTCTTCTGGGCTTTCGGTCCTTGCATCTGATCATTCTGTTCGTCGCTGAGGCCCACGATCGCTGTTGATGGGTCACATCTTCGGGAAAAGTATTCAGGTGTGCTGCTAGTGGCTGTCACCTATGATGGTAATCATAAGCTATTTCCTATAGCTTTCGCCTTGGCCGAGGCCGAGCGTCGTGATAGTTGGGAGTGGTTCCTTGCCAATCTAGCTCTTGCATTGGGAAGTCCAGAGAATTTGACTATTGTGTCTGATCGATAAAAGGGCTTTATCCCGGCATTGTCCAACATCATTCCAAGCGCGAGGCACTGCTACTGTTGTCATCACATTGCAGAAAATATTAAAGCAGTCTTCTATGATCGTGCCATTGTATTGAAATTTTGGTGGGTTGCCAAGGCTTTTAGACCATGCGAGTATGAGGCCTATATGAATGACATCCTGTCTGTAGACCAAGGGGCACACACTTATGCTGCTTCTTCCGCGATTGGCGACCCAGACTGCTACCAGCTCTGCAGCCATTTAGAATTGACTTTTTAGTATAGATCGCGACGAAGTGATAGTTGCACGTCGAAAACTATATACTTACATAAATGCTCGGGTCTGCCAAAAAGGTCGTTTGACACTTCTTCCTCAACACATCAAACCAATAATACAGAATATTGGTGTCGAACCAAATTTCCTCCTCCAAAGCAGATTGCAGGACTTCGCTGGATACCAATGTGCATACAATGTCGAGCTCTTCCTTCCTGCAAAATACACTCTACATATGACCATTTATGGAATGAAACAAACATGAAGGTGTGGTAAAAAAGGTGTACCTCTCATTGAAATATCGTTTGAACCCATTTCGTAGAAACCTGTCCCTTTTGGAGAGAGAATACTCCGATCCACCCATTGAGTGTAAGTAGTCGTCAAACTTTTCTGGAATATTCCTTGTTCGGGGCAATCGTTTTAACCTCCAAACTAGAGAATTAATGGACGCCCTGATTGGTGAAATTATAATTGCTTGCGAGGTTGTTGCCCTTCGAGGGGTGGAAAAGATATCAACTACTAGTGGCTCATTGGAATTCTGGACCGGTGTAGAGGTATGTCTCTCTACTGAATCTGGTTCCATACTAAAATCCCCTTTGGCCACCTCAAGGGCCTATTCAGTGGGGGTGTGTAGCCAAGGTGACTGGAACATCATTATTGTACTTCACACTCTTTTGCTTCTTTCCTATCTTTTTCCCTGGACTTTTGGCTGTAACATTTTTAACCCTCATTCCGTCAGTGGACTTTTTATCCTGTCATTTTTCAAGTTCAACATGTCATACATTTGGTCAAAGCATTCCGACCTTGCTTAGAATGGCAAATGTGTAAGTTAAAGTAAAATTGAATAAGTATAAAAGGATGTAATTGTGGCTTACATCTTTTAATGCTGAGCTGTATAAGTAATCGTCCTTAAATTTGACAAATTTTGTATTAAACCCAGATCTGAATTTGAAGATCTTCCTGATCCAGGAGTCCCGGAAATGCTCAATTGAGGTTTTCTTCTGCACAGCCCGGTCAATTGACATCTCCTTATGAAGTAAGAGTTGATGAACCTGCGGAAATGAAAAGAAAAACAGTCATTAGGCATGTGGTTGGAAAATCCAAATCGTAAGAAACAGGTATCCATCTCTTACGTGCTTCTGTTCACAACAACCGTCATGTTCATCACGTTTGGTCTTTGTTGTATTAATCTCCTCATGTGCCCGGCCCCGACCGATATACATAATCGTGTTGGCCCAATACCAATGCATATACTCGTCAGTATGTGCCGATGAAGTTGCTTTCTTTCCTTTCAGAACGCATTTGCATCTACTGTCCCATAACACATAATTAGGTACCCTGCCACTTGCATTGTAGTCGTACACTATCTTTTCTACTCGCTCCACTCTTGCAAAGGGCATGCTGAACGGTGGGGGAGCTTCCTGATTAAGACCAAACGGTTCATAGCACGACCCGTATTATGTCGCTCCACTACCCAATAAAAAGCTATGACTATTGAAGATGATAATAGATCACGGTCGGCTTTAGAAACATTATGCCGGAATTTCTTTCCGAGCTTGCTATACAGTTGTCATTTGAACTACATAAAAGAAGTAAAAAAATATTATTAACACGTAATAATAATTGCATCAACTCCCAACTGTATACCATTCGATCATGTTGAACTTACATCGTCCTGTGGCAGTTTGTTCAACTGTTGCTAGGTCTTTTTCAGTGTGGTTACAGCTTTGAATGAATTCAACCTAACTGTCTATGTTTTCATCAATGGAAACTAAATATCACTTTATATGAGAATTCTTTTGCGGGGCCCAACTAGCAACCCATCCAAACCTAGCAACAAATAGGGAACCCCCTGATAGTCACTAATCACAAGGATTGACACACATCCGAATGGACTAAACCGTTGGATCGAGGGTCGAATATTTTTTTGAATATGAAGTCATTAAACTTGTGGGCCACGGATGAAGGGGTTAGGGACATGGATTTGGAGTCAAACTTGATACTTGGTGTGGTCTCACATAGATCTTTCCATTCCTCCCGGATCCCATTATCAAATGGGGCCCACAATTGGGCCCCACAAAAAAGTTCTCCGTTCCCACATGAATATTACCCCTATATAAATATGTGACTGAGTGGTGCACTCTATGTTTGGTCCAATGAAACAATATCAGTTAGATAATTCAATCAGAATCCCATGGATGGGTGCAATATTCTCCGACAAAGTGGGCATATAATACAAAACTCTATCCGGTTGACAAGGGATTGACCATTGAAACCCAAACAGATGGGGGAGTAAAAAAATAATAATAAAAAAGGCCGCAGCCGAAGATCACATTGATCAATTGAAAATCTATGATTGAAGTCTAGGGGTGCACGGCGGGCGGCTTGGGCGGTTATTGGGCGGTTTAGGCGGTTTTATTTTATGGCGGTTTGTAAAAAATAAAAACCATAACTGCCCAAAGTATAGGCGGTTTGGGCGGTTTTTTTAGCGGGCGACTTGGGCGGCATGTTGGGCGGTTTGGTATTTGTACCTATCTCTCTCTTTTTTTATTTCTAATAGAATGTAACTAAAGTTTCAAAGTACTTAACATAAATAATAAAAATTAAACATGATTTTTAATAAAAGTCAATAATTAGTAATAAAAAAAAATTTCAACTAATTATATCAATGTAAAACTAAAGTCCAAAGGCATCACCAAAATTAAAAAATACAACCACTTATATAATCAACGTCCAAAAGTAAAAAATCTAACAAAAAAACATCTAAATTCGAAAATTCAATGTCTAAATTTCAATAAATAAACCTCCAAATTTTAAAATTCAATGTCCAAATGCTAAAAGAAATTCAAAATCTAAACTTCAAGTTCGTAAAGATCGATATATAATTTGAAGCAATCCTGCAACAACCAAAAAAAAAAATCATAGTTAGAATAATAATTGATAAAAGATAATAAACATCAATGTTTAGTTTAGTGATAAAATTGTAAGGTCGTCAAACTTTCATACAATAGAATCTAGACTTGTATTGGATTGCACTAGGATTTGGAGTAGAAGTGTTATCCATAAAGAATAGATGAAGAGTTTTTTTTTTTTTTTTAAATAATAAGCGGCTGGGGCGGTTTGAAACCGCCCACTCAAATGTCAAACCATAACCGCCCGCTCATTAGTACGGATTGAAACCGCCATGCCCGCCTAAAGGCGGTTTTGACGTATATCCACTTGTAGCGGGGCGGGGCGGGCGGGTTGGCGAATTACGGTTATTTTTGTACAGCCCTAGATTGAACACAAAATCAAAGATTGAAACGCATGATATTACATATGATGATGGACCCAACTCCAATTTGCAGGTTTGTGTGGTTACAATGATATTTTCTTTTCTATTCCTATATCTTTGCCTCCTCTCCCGCCTCTCCAGGTCAGTGCACAAAACAAATGTCGTGGATTTTACATCTAAAA
Organism: Litsea cubeba; assembly: GCA_012931725.1. Lineage (NCBI taxonomy): Eukaryota > Viridiplantae > Streptophyta > Magnoliopsida > Laurales > Lauraceae > Litsea > Litsea cubeba. Next base: position 4,941,942 of record CM022946.1, on the reverse strand, counting down.
CCGGGCTTGTTTGTTTGCCCTAAAATATATAGGAATTGAATACAAAATGCTTAAAAATAATGACGGATTCAAAATTTTCACATAGATGGTGGGGTATATGGTTAAGTGAAGATGTTAAATAATAAAATCAGATTTTTTAGTATTTTATCTAACGGTTTTCTAGAATCACGCGAATGCGACCGCACTTGCATGGTAACACTTGGGTATTTTTATTCATTTTTAAAAAAAATTGTTATTTGATATTCATTTTTTATGATTCACCTTTACTCTTCATTTTTAACCATCATCTGTATTTTTATTTTATTCTTTTTGTTTAAACCATCCTTAAGCATTTCATTTCTATGTACTTTAATGTAAACAAATGTGGCCTAAATATATTACAATTTATTCACAAACTTCTCTTTGCCTCTAGTGAAATTTGGCCCACTCCATTACACATGAAGATGGCCAATTCATGCACAAGGACGGAGGGGAGGTCGAGTGAGGGCAATTGCCCCCACTCAGTTTCCTTCTCAAGTTTGATAAATAAGAGAAAACATAGGAGTAAATTTAGGTATTTTTATTTTATGCCATTTTGCCCCTACTCAAATTTCTCTCTTTTTTAAGAACTTTAGACAGCAACAAAGGTATTCTTTCCTTAATAAGAGCATTATTGACATTTTCTTCCTAACAGATAGAGTCTTATGGTATTATCCATCTCCCTCTCTCGGTCCCACATCTAATCTTATTCAAAGAGCATTTAATGAATCTGTTCATTTGAGCCCACTTAATAAAATTAAGCAGGCTCTAGATGTGGGTCCTCTAGGGTCAATGTTATTGAGTGGGGTTGAAAAAATATAAATCCCATAAAATAAATGCTCTAGTTCTCTATATGAAACAAATTGAATTTGTTTATAAAAAAATTTAAGGAATATTTTTTTAAAAAAGTTAACAATCTTACGCTGGGTCATTTGAGTGAAATCTTATAAGGTCCATATACTATATGAGGAGACTATTTTTCAACAATTTAGTTATTTTATAAGTGAGTCTAATGTTATTCGTAGAACTCTTCTACCATATTTTCCCTTCTCTTTTCACTATCTTACCGTGTAGATGGCATCTGCAGACATTGAAATCATCATAGTCCTTGATTTAACAACCTTAAAGTCTAATACTATTTTAATAATAATTTCGCTCTTTTTTATGGGATCCAATCCAATATTAGGTAAAGGATCGATAAGCATCAAAATATGGCATGATGCCAAATCAAGGTGGGGGATATAAATGTGGAAGGAGCTAGATTAATCAAATATTTACCCAACTAAGTCCCATAGAATTGGACTTTACATGTAACCTACTTGTAAGAGAAATTTTCTCTTATAAGTGAATCACATATAGATAATAAAAGAAGTGGCCATTTCTTGAATTATTTAGATTTTTCATAAGTGGGGCCCACTAACATCATTGGCCGATCAACTTTTCCCATTGGAAAAAAATCCTCGCTCCGTCCCTGTGCATGCAGATTGAATAATGAGGAGGTGGGCCCACTTGAATATAGGTGTAGATTCTGTAGAAGGAGAAACTATATTCAAAATTGGATTAAGATTGATAAAGTCCACCAAGCATTTTCCTTGAACGTACTTAGTTCCGTACCCCGAAGTTGCTTTTGAAGAAATCGAAGAAAAGGTCTTTTGTGGCGCCCATTTTACGTGGGTCCACCTTCCTTGTCTTCTTGTCCTGGTCCTCTGCAAGTTCTCTGCGGCCAGGTCTACAAATCCAATGTGGGGTCCACTTGTGAAATCCAAATTGCTCAACACCTCTATCCTAATTTCTTGGCATTTGGCCAGTGAATAAAGCCTCAAATAGGAAAAGAATAAAATATAAGTGTGTAATGATGATATTTAGTCCTTAGTTGTTTGGTAGGATGGTTTTTGACTTCTTATTTAAAAAGTTGGTTTTTTTTTGTATTTTAGTGGAGAAAGATGTTGCTTTTTTATTTTTATTATTTTTAAGAAAGATGGGATTTTGAACATATGTACCTTTGATGTGACTCTTTGTCGAAAATGAAAGGCTTTATTATACTTCACTCTACTTTGTATAGTTTCTAAATAGACTTTAAAAGGCTTATATTACCACTTTCCATATTTTACACATTGATCAATCTTATGATTAGTGCATTTATATAATTTATTTGAGATCAATTTCATAGTTCACCCAACTCCGATCGGACGGCTCAATAAAAGGCGGGAATACTGATTTTGAGCTGTTCTTATTTCATAAGTGGGATCGTTGGTTAAGCTTATGTGGCAAAATTTTGTATGCTGTTAATCTGATGATGGCCCCCAATTCTATGCATGGATGTAAAGTACTTGAGCAGTGTGGGCTTAATTAAGTGGGACCCACTTTTGGATTCTAGGCCCTCAGCCTCATAGAGTTCTCGGAGCCTTAACCTGAGAGGATACTGGGTTCCACATTATTGACATCATGGTTTGACCCAACCGTATTCCTTCTAGACTGCTCACTAAAGTCAATGTAACCTCAAACGGTCAACAACCAATTTCCAGATCTTCCTGGCACCTCCAATCATAAAACACCCTCCAACGTCAATAAAATACAATTTAAAAACACAAGCAAGATACACATTGCAGAAGGGCTCAGAATCCATAGAAAAATCAGAATTCCTCACGACAACTCATGGCAGGAAGAGGAGGAAGACACCCAGTGAAAGTGAAAATCATCATGACCCAGTTCGTTCAAACGGATGCCCAGAGCTTCAAATCCGTTGTTCAGAGGCTAACAGGAAGAAACTCCAGTAATATTGCTCCTGCGGCTGCCGCTATGACTGCGCCTCCGCTGCTGGGAGAGAGCTTTGGCAATGGAGAAAAGAAGGTGCTGGTAAGGCCAAAGGAGGAGATTTCTTTTGGTGAAGGAAATGATCAGTTAGAGGAGATGGAGAGGATGTTCTTGGATCTGCCTTCGTTCGATGAGTTTCTTAGCTTTGGAGTTGAATGAATTCTAAGGGCATACCTTCCACTTTTCTTACTGATCTTGTTATATATATATATATATATATTGTGGTTGTATATATTTTTCTGATTTTGATGGATTATTTAGTAGTTGTTTAATTTGTATATGGATGTGGAGATTTCTCTGAGGTTTGATGTTCATGCGGGGAGTCTTGAGTGTCTTTTTCTTGGAAGGTGTCTATAAGTAGGGATATAAATGGGCCCCGATTCTCCAATCACCAGTGATTTTTATCCGTTAAAAATCGGATTTGGGTCTTCATTTAGGCCCCGATAAGTAAATGGGTCCAGGTTCGAGTCCTTTTTTTGGACCCATGACTAGACCTGTCAATGGGATGGGCTAGGCTTGGGCATGGGTTGTCCAATCTCGTCTCGAATATTGGATGGGTCTGACAGGCCGGGGGTTTTCCAATCCCAGCTCTAAATTGAGCGGGCCTATGTCAAGTCTCATCTCGTGCGGGCTCGGGCTTTAGCACGATTTTGAACATAAGATCAAGATTCTCTAATTATTCTTATACTGTAACCAGACTTTAAACCACCCTCCTTTTTTCTGAGCTTGGGATTGGCAAAGCAATGCGACAAGCAACATATCTCATAAGGTGATGATGTTTTAATCAGACGCTAACTGACTGTAATTTGAAAGCCGTAATTGAAGAAAACCTGGAATACTGAAATGGAATACAAAAATATCCAAAACCTTCAAATCAAATCAGATGACACAAAATCGATCCTAACTGTCTCATCAGCACTTGATCAGCAGCTGGCCATCAGATGTAGATAGCTAAAGTCGGACAAATAATCACCACTCCAAACTCAGTAATAGACACATAAATCACAAAAAAAGTCTCGCCATGCAACCACTAGCTATCAAACAAATGGATGAAAAACAATAATCAATCAAACTAAGGTATGGTGAGAAATAAGATAATCCAATCACCTCAAAGCAAGCACAATTTCTTTTTCTCATCAAAAGCCCAACTGATTCAATTTAAAATCATAAATGAATAAATTAGAAAACTAAAACCTCAATCGCAATAACTAAATTTCAAAAAATGGAAGTAATCCAAATAGAGCAACCCCATCAACACAGGAAGCCTAGCCCAATATGAAAGTATATATGGACTTTCCAGTTTCATCTCAAAACACTTCAGACTGCAATTAAACTGTTGGATGCGATTTTGGATTGAAAAGATTCAACTACCAAGATAATATTTTTTCCTTACAGTACTGCGCTCATACTAGTATCTCAAAAGATCTTGTTAAAGTAATTAAATAATCATCATAAACACCCTGTAACATGACAAACAATTCAAATGTTCAAATAACTTATTCCCCTTAGTCATCTAATTTGATGATTTGATTTGGTAGTTTCGGTAAATATATTAAAAAGTTAATAAAATTATTTTATAGCCGAGCTGGGCCTGCTCTGCCCAATCCCACTCCCATTTCGACCAGGCTTTTAAAAAATTGTCCAAGCCCAGCCCGCTGGGCTCAATTTTTTTTAATCCCTATATTTTCGGGATCGGCCGGGCTGGGTATCCATTTCAACGGGCTAAATTGACAGGCTTACCCGTGACCTAAATGGGTGCGGGTCTAATTCCACCTTGGTTCTGATCCGTGGACCCGAGACCCGACATATTACCTCAATTTTCAAGAATCTCTTCTAACAATTAGGTTTTTTCCCATATTATTCTCTACCTAGACCCGGACCCAGACCAAGACCTGTCCCATAAACAATTCCGGTTCCGGTACCATCTTCTTATTAATGATTTTAGGTTAACCCAACAACACTAATCGCCCCGGGTGGTGCCCACTAAACCCACACTGAGGAAACCTAGGGCGGTTTCAAACACAAGACATGGGGAACAAACATACCCCTTATTAATTAAGTTCATACTACATATTAGAGTGTATTTGTATATAATTAATGGTTGTGTGTAATTCGGAAGGGTCCGCCGCCGATGTCAATTAGAAACAATGTGCCAGATTGTTATGATCGGGGTAATCACTTCAAATATCTTAGGGCCTGTTGTTCGCATAGAATACACATGAACTGATTGAAGATCCAAAAAGAGTATGCAAAAATATGATCATTATATATAACTTCCCCTCTATCAAAAAGCAAGTCAAGGAAGGATAAGAAATGAATAGATGGCCAACACCCAGTAATTCAAATCCTACAAAAGTTAAGGCTGCATATCCTTCACCCCTCTTATTAATAGTCAGTTAGGTGGAAACTTCATTCGACCATAAATTCATACGTATTCTAATGCAATAAAACACTAAGACCATTATATCTATTATCTTAAATCTTCATGGGCTTTGAGTAATTTGTCAAAAAAAAAGGGTCCAAAAAATCGCAACCTATGAATCTAATATTTTGCGCATAGTTGGCCCCTAATTCATTACCTAAACCATTCACTTTGCTCTTATTAATGACAAGCATCAAGATGTCTAGTTTCATATGCTATATCTTTAAGGATTCTGAGAAATCTGTAAAACTTGTAAAAAATATCTAAACTCATCTATAACCGTTGGATGTACTCATTTATTCGTGAAAATGATGATTTTGAAAAATACGATAATGTGTTTCATATATGTAATATTGCATATAGTACATTGCCCGTGCCTGAAGGCACGGCGCACCACGTATATACAAAAAAAAAAAGAATATTTATATGTATATTTCAAAATTACATTTTGCTTGATAATGATAGATGAGGGAGGTGCTAGCCTTCAAGTGAGTGCACGGGTGTGGGGTGAGTAGGGAGAGTGCATTGATGGTGGTGTCAATGTGCAGGCAGGGAGGTGAAGTAGTGACAGGGAAGAAGAAATGAGAGGAAGGAGAACAGAAAAGAAAAAAAGAAAGAAAAAGAATGAGGGAGAAAGAAGGAGATGGAAAAGCTGGCATTTGTGCAGGTGAAGGGGTCCGCTAGCTGTTGTGGGTTGCGCAGTCCAGGAGGAGAGAGGGAGAGAGAGATAAGAGAGAAGGAAAGAGAGAGAAGAGAGAAAACAGGGGATAGAAGAGCAGAGGAAGAAGCAAAGAGTAGAGAAAGAGAGCCGAAGGAGAGGCAAGGGAGAGGGAGAGGGAGAGGGATAGAGGAGGGTAACGGAAGGCAGAGAGGTGGATAAGAAGGGAGATAGAGGGAAGAGGGCGGAGAGAGAACAGGTGTAGTGTGTGCAGTGGGACAATAAAAAATAATGACTAAAAATAAATAAGTAATGATAAAAAGTAAATAAATAAGTTTTTTCAGGAATGATACCATTTGGGACATATATCTGCATGTTTAGTCAGCATGCAGAACTCATGTATGTAATACAAAACCAATGTGACCCTAATTTGAGATTTAATATTTTCATAATTTAATATTTTATATCCATGATATCCATTTTGATGGAATGCAGTTTGATTGTAGTTTAAAGTTGTGCGTCATTGACAGCAAGAAACACAATAATCCAGGTTTGCAAGGGTATAATTAGATATTTTTGGAGTTCTATTTTTTAATTTCTATTTCAAGAAAAATTGTTCATTAAGTGTTGGATTAATTGACTGCAACATTATCTTGTTCTTTATCCTCTAAATCAGACACATTCAGAGAGAGAGAGAGAGAGAGAGAGAGAGAGAGAGAGAGAGAGAGAGAGAGAGAGAGAGAGACTAAATGGAGGAATCAATTTTACCTGTCATGCCCTTGGAAGAAAGGTTGCATAACGACAACTGGGAACAGACCCATGGGTTGAGTTTTATTGGCTTGTTTTCCCACTAATCAAATCTGATGGCTTATCGTCTTCACAATCCTCAATTGAGTCCTAAACAAAGACAAAAACTGAAATTACTATGACCCCAAAAAGGAAAAACAATTAACAATTAAGCCCAACAACAAAGAAATCACATATCAACCAACCCCTTTCCAGTCGTATGAAGTTACAATAAGATTTTCATAGCTCTCTCTCAATACCTATTTCTGTGCAAATGTATAACAAAATCTTTAAAAAAATAAAAACAAGAATAATCTCCCTTAGTGTAAATTTTTTTTTTAAAAAAAAAAACAGAGAGAGAGAGATAGATTACCTTCAGTTATTCCAAAGCCTGAGGAATACTATCAGTACCTTTCCAGGAATACAGATTATTCGCCTCCCTTGAAAGCACTTGAAATAATCAAAGTCGCCTTATAAAGAGATGCGAAATAAAGGATCCAACGCTTTCGAGCACATTCACAATATCACAGATCTGTCTTCGCTGATCACCTGAAAAAATTTACAGCAATCCTAAACTCACAAAATAAAAATCAGAAAAACAGAGATTATGAAATGAATTGAAGTGAAGATAGATCAGACGTCCAAATGAGAACCTAATTGGACAGCAGCTTCATCAAGCCCAACAGATTCAATTCCTTCTCGATCATACAACTTCAAAAAATTGCCACAACAATAAGATTTTCATAGCTCTCTCTCAATACCTATTTTTGTGCAAATGTATAACAAAATCTTAAAAAAAAATAATAATAATCTCCCTTAGTGTAAAAATTAAAAAAAAAAAAACAGAGATAGAGAGAGATAGATTACCTTCAGTTATTCCAAAGCCTGAAGAATACTATCAATACCTTTCAAGAAATACCGATTATTAGCCTCCCTCAATAGCACTTGAAACAATCAAAGCCGCCTTATAAAGAGATGTGAAATAAAAGATCCAACGCTTTCGAGCACATTCACTGTTGACACCAAAAATGTCACTTTGCCTTTTCAAGATCCAAAGAGCTACATGAAGTCGCAACCTGCCATAAATAGGCAATGCTGCTTCCAAAAATCAAATCTTGTCAGAATCAAACAAAAACTGCAAGATTCTTCCAGACAGCCAAAAGAGGAGTACACAATAAGTTTCGGGCCATTTCAAAATCATTTGGCCTAACTTCGCTTCTCCGACAGCCGAAAAGGAGCTCTCGGCGACAAAAGCTCTCCGGGACCATGATTTCCAAGACAGAGCCTATGGATCATCTTAAAATGACTCCAATAGGTTCCCTGTCAAATTTCAAGTCAATCGGACATCGGTTGACCGCACATCAAACCGCGACATCTTCATCGCGACAAAAAGCAAGTCTACAGGTGATAGGACCCCAAACGGCTTCAAAACTCAAACAAAAGCCTATGGTTGGTCTTATTTATTGCTCAGGAGGCTTCACACCAAATTTCAGGTCATTCCGACATCGTTTGACCCAGTTTCAGCTTCTGACGGAAAATCGGCAGCTCTGCGCGACAAAGTCTTCGGCTTTCTCAGGAAATTGGAAACTTTGCAAAATAAAATGCAAGGATTCTCATCAGGTTTCCTACAAAGAAATCAGGCCAATAAATGGTCAAAATGTCAAGGAAAAGTACAGAAGAAAAAAGAATAAAAAAAAAGCAAAAACGGACGCAAAACGGGACACGAAAGGGGGAAAACCCCCCCAGGGTCGCAGGCCCCTGCGACCCTGGCCCAAGGTCGCCGGCGACCATGGACCCCGGGGTCGCCGGGAAAGCCCCGGAAACCCCGGTTTTCGCCGTTTTTTCGCGATTCGAGGAGCCCAGCCTCTGGTACTTTCCAAAATTCATGCTTTTGAGACACCAAGTCCTCTGACATCCGTCCAAAACACGGGTAAATCATCAAGAGTATCGAAGACAGTATTGATCGCCACCCGGTCAACCAAAAAAGTGTGCTTTCTACCCGACCGATCGAGAAATCGACAGGACAGATGGCACCGACCCGCTGTTGGCAACAAACACCTGAAATTACATGGTCATCTGATGTCGATCTACATGAAGATCCATCGATGATCATCGACAGAAGAATTCCAAAAGACGTGGCACGGCCCGCGACTCTTCAGCTGCTCGGCGACCACTTAATGCGATTAATTGACTAACTTTATTACAGTCATTAATCCATTTCTTTGGACGGCCCAATCAGAAGCAAGCATTCGGGAGTTACAAGTCAAGAAATTCATGGCATTTAACCCATGAAACTCCTCCCATCATGGCGATTAAAGGCGATTAAATGCCCTCAATCTCCTCCGGCCAATCAGAAGCCAAGAAAAAGGAGTTACAAAATAAACAATTCAATTTTGTAACTCCTCCCATTATGCGGCTTAATGACAATAAAAGCCCATAAACCCACCTAAAAGGCTACCTAAAAGCCTATAAATAGGAGGGCTCTCCAAGAAGAAAGGACATCACAGAAGATCAGAAACATCAGAGAAAAAAGCACAAGCACACAGACAGAAATCCAGAGAAAGGAAAAAGAGAGAAAACTCTGCGGAAGTTCTACACCGGCCACCGCAACAAGGTGACAAAAGTCCCTTGGGGGGTACCCCCCCCCAAGGTCCTTGCCTTCTCCTCCTGCCTCCAATGGCTTAGATGTGGCTTTTTAGCCCGTCTACTCGGCTTTTTATTGGACATAGGACCTTCCTTTGGTCTTTGTCCTCTAAAAACCTGAGGTTATAGCCAAGCCAAGCGAATCAATAGCATCCTCTGTTCTCATCTGCATGGATGATGGCGAAGCCCACATATAGCTTGCGACCGTCAATCTAAACGAGTCCCCCACAATCTCCTGAGAAGTTAGATCCTCCTTTTCTTGCTTTTCATTGTAGTTTGTATTTTTTCAAAAGAGACAAAAATCACAATTCTTGTCTTTCATTGTTGATAAGGATTGTAAATCGGCTATAAATGCCAAAATCGGCTATAAACGCCAAAATCGGCTATAAATGCCAAAAAAATCGCCTTTCACGGCAAATCAAGAAAATGTCTCTTTTCTTAAATATATGTGCAATGGAAAACCTGAAAGAAGTTGATTTCCTTTTTACTTGCGAAGGTTGATCCCCGGATCACCACTTGCAATTCCAAGTAAAATAGAAAATCTGGCACACCCACAAAAAAAGAAATGTTGATGCACGCCCTTGCCCCCCCCGGTTACGAAAGGGTCGGACCCGACGGACTCCCACGTCCGCCGACCTCGGTAGAACCAAGCAGGAGCGCGGTCCATCATTCACAATATCACAGATCCGTCTTCGCTCATCCCCTGAAAATTTTTGCAGCAATCCTAAACTCACAAAATCAAAATCAGAAAAACAGAAATTATGAAATGAATTGAAATGAAGACAGATCAGACGTCCAAATGAGAACCTAATTGGACAGCAGCTTCATCAAGCCCAACAGATTCAATTCCTTCGCGATCAAACAACTTCAAAAAACTGCCACAACAACTCAATCAGATTCAAACCATCCAAACAAACAAAAAAAGGGTGGGTTTGGAGATTGTCTTAAAATAAGGAAGAAGCCAAATTAGATGTCAAAATTTTTTACGAAAAAACCATAAGTGTTTACGAAAAAAGTTATAAGAATATAGATACGTTATTAGTCAGCCATTGTATTAAGCTAGTCGCATTGATCCTTTTAAGCTCCAAAGATTATCGATATCGATCTACGAAAGAAGAAAATGTTAACAGCATGATTTTTCTCTAAGGAGTGATATTGTAATATAAGAAACAAAAATTTAATACTCTGCAACCTACTGTACCTAGTTTGATACGGCATACTACAGTAGAACTTCAGGGTAAACAATATTGGTAGTGGAATCTGTTCCATCTTCAGCGAGAAGGACAATTATACGGTCAAAAGAGGTGCACCTCGACAACGCCACACACATAAAATTGCCCATGACTAAAAACAAGTGTACGCAGATCGACCCCAACAAATTTCACAGATTGTCCTTGAGATTTGTTAATAGTCATGGCATATGCCAATCGAACTGGAAATTGACGCCTTGTCATATGAAAAGGAAAACCTGAAGATGACGGTGTTAAGGATATTCTGGGTATGAATGCCAATTTTTCAAACTTTTCTCTAGTTAGAATCTTAACTTCTATAATACGGGAGCCGCACCTGACAACCATCATCCTTGTGCCATTACAAAGTCCATCCTTTGGGGCAATATTTCTTAATAATATTATAGGACAACCCACCTTCATCTCCAGTTTAAAAGGCGGTAGCCCAGTAGGATCTAATGAGTTCAGATACTCATTGGGATATCGGTTAGTAATGGTTCTATCCATTCCGTCATCATCTGACATCTTGTCTGCAGCCAAATAAGTATAGATATTACTCGGAAAAATATCTAGTGCAGTACGATTTATAGCATTCACGTCATCATTTCGAGCGTAGAGAATCGTGCGTTCAAGTAAATATGTTGGGGTTGACGTATCTGCCACATCCAATTGGGGATATACTGTTGACAATAATTCATTCAGATCTCGACACTTAAGTATAGTCGATGGAAGGCATATCACTTCTTGAGGATTTGTTCCAACGTACAATATTAAATTGAAAATCAATGATCAAACGAAAGCGCTAAGTTTGTTGTTTGATTAAAAAAAATATTAATTAAAAAGAACTATATAACGCAATCTTACCTCCATCAAGAATTTAGCAAAAGCAGCATCTCGAGGATCTGTTATGTTCAATCACATGTTCAAATTCAATGTTAGGACACATATCATCCCACAGATGAGAACGTCTAAGTGATGCGCTGACAATTTCCTCACGAACACCTTTAGGTACAACTAAAATTTGACGAAAATCACCACCAAGAACTACGGTAATGCCCCCAAATGGCTTTGAATTGTCACGAATGTCACGTAATGTACGATCAACTGCTTCGACACAATACCTATGTTGCATGGGTACTTCATCCCATATTATCAGTTTTGCCTCTCTTAATAACTCTGCCTGTAAAGACTGCTTAGTAACCCCCAAACAGAAGTTTCTAAAACATCTAATGGGATGGCAAACATTGAATGTGCAGTACGACCCCCTTCCAATAGCAGCGATGCAATTCCGGATGACGCCACAATAATCACTATATGCCCGAGACTACGACACTTTTTTGCAATTGTGTTGTACAAAAACGTCTTTCCCGTACCGGCACCCCCATTCAAAAAGAAGGTAGTTCCTTTATCTTCAAAGTTAGAATTACTAATGGCATCATAAGCATTGCGCTGCCCACTGTTAAGGCGACTAATATTAGTATCTGTATCTGCCTGTTGCACTTGGATTTGAAATTGTCGATGTTCTAAAATCAATCTATTACCAACAACATTGCTTCAATTTTCAATAGGCTGCGACATAGGTGGAAAATCAAGTAAATTCTTACCTGTTTCTTCAAGCATTTGATTTAGAAGCTATAGACCATAATCTTTGATTTGAGCCTCAGTTGGATTAGGTATGGCAAATAATGTGCGGAGTTTGTGCGCTAGATCATCACATATATTTATAGAAAATCGTTCCCATAATTCTAATGGTTGCAACGGTGAGCATTGTGTTAGAATAATACAGAATAATCTCCTCAGTTGATATCCAGTCTTCATTATTACAGCTTCTTCAAGACAATGAACCCACTCATCGTCATCTTCCAAAAGCCCTCTAACAACACATGCTAAATTGAAAGTATCGTATACAACATTGTCCACTGTGCGTAAGCTTTCGTAGAGTTTGGTCCTTTGATAACCGTCAGCAGCAAATGGAGATAAAATTTCTCACCACAGTTAGGGCTGGCAAAGTACATTCTTCCAATTGCGTGCCCACTCTGCCTTGGTTTCCACACATTATTTTTCTTGACCCAAACAAAGTATTGTTGGAATTCTTGATAAGTGTTAGGAGTAGAATTTGGGTTGGATGCATACCAAGAAAATAACGCAGTCAGTGTTGACCTCTCTAATGCAGCTCTAGTAATAATATCTTCTAAAGGCTCTGTGGGATTGAAATTAACACGATGCATTCCAGGTAAATGGAGAGCAAGTCGTACAATTGCTGGCACCTCTTCATGCATATGATGACCGAATATTCGCCAAACAGCTTTTGGCGGTCCAATATACATTCCATCAAGGTATTGTTTAATTTCATTTACAGATCCCAACACCATCGTTGCCCGATCATAACCCTTGTAGATGTAATTGTGAATGTATTTTACACATCTTATTCCAGCACAAACTTCACATTAATATGGCAATTGAACAGTTTGGACAGATGAAGATTGTACGGCACAACATCCCTATTATCAACTTCTCGCCCCCTGACAATATACAATTTCCCATCATTCCGACGGCGATATATGGGATATCCGTCTTCGTCCATGGTCGTTGATTCTGCAAACTCCCTAGGGTACCTTTTAGTGCATTTTCCATTTTCCATGCAAGCTAACTGGGGATTTCGAGCACCTCATGGTCCATGTACCATACAAACCTTGATCATTTCAAAAAGCTCAGGATCGTCTTCCGGATCTAGAAATTCAGCAAAAATTAATTTGTCAACTTGAGCGCACGTACGAATTTTTTCCTGACCTTTAAGAAAGAAAACGACATGCATATGTGGCAGACCACGTTTTTGAAATTCAATTGTGAACACATGGGCAACTTTGTGACCCAATACTTTGTTTTTTTCTATCTCTTTCATCAAAGCTTTTCTCTTTAACTAAAAACACGGGCAACCAAATCAGGACGATCAACGGCCGTTTGATGCGGCAATAGAGCTGAAGTAATTTCCGGCCATTTAGGATTTCGCGTCATGGTGAGAAAAATATCAGGGTGATGGTTGTATCTCGTGATAGCCATTGAATCTTGAAATATCTCAAACATATGTCTAGGGCTGCCAGTAAACAAAGATGGAAAAATAAACCTCTGACCAATTTGATTAGGGTTTAAGTCATCAGGACCAACATCAGTCAAATCTTGGTATAGAGATGAACGAAGTTTTCCTTGATTAAGCTTATGGTATGTCAATCGATTCTGCTCTGCTGCTGCCCAAGCATCCACCAGGAACTCTTGAAATAATTTTCCCCCTCTCAAAATCGTTGAATACTCCGTTGGCCGCTCAAATAAACAGTAACTATAGAAATCCATCTGAGTTAGTCGTTCAGTCGCAGGCCGACAATCTTTAACATCCCATTGCTTCATATCAGGTTCCCATCCAAGTTCACCATGTGGGAATAATAAAACATAGTGTAAAGGCAAATATGCTGGGTGACATTCGTTAATTTGCATTAACTGATTATCTCCTCTTAAATGTAAGATAATATCTCTCATGCCGCTGGCGATAGATCCATCCCTGGTATAATTATTGCAATTTCATCAGCTGTTGGTAAATTATATCATCGCCGATCTTTTGAAGAACTGTAGTGAAGATGGGTTGGTAAAGTTTGTCCGGACACATCCAGTTGATCAAGAATTGCATATGCCTGACGAAATTTATCCACAAATGGATTGACTTGCAACAAAGTTTCTTGAATTATTTCAAGAACATCCATTCTCAACTGCTTATTTCTACGATTACGAACTTCCAAAGCTGAAGCAGGATCATAAATATACAGCTGAGCATATGATGCATCCTTTTCTTGTTGTGGCAGTAGTGAACCTGCTCGATATCGAAGTTTACCATGGATAGTGAAAGATGTAGGACCCCTTCCAGTAAGCACTCTTGGATCTAATGTGGCACCAAGACTGGTGAAAGCATTGGTTGCATTGTACACTCGAGCATGTGTTCGAAATGACTTTGATTGATCATCATTCCCATCAAACAATGCTCGAAGTGGTGGAGGGGGTTTAATAAGCATATGTAGCCTTATCTTACCTTGTAAACAGCAAGTGCCAAATAAGGGACGACTTCTAGAAGATCTAGTCAATCTCTCATCCATCCATTGTAGGGCTGAACAATGAGGGCATAGAATATCCATCCTGCCAAGATAATGCCTTTCTAAACTTATGTGAGGTCTTTTAGCTCCCTCTGAACTCATAGGCTCTTCCAATTCTTCGTCATAACAAAGTTTCACTTGGTCGTTAAGAGTATGCCTTTCAAAATTAAGAAAGACTTAGTTTTAAAAAATGGGTGTATCTAAAATATAAGAATCTGGGAGATGGAATTATTTTAAAAAAAAAATCTTACCAATTCGTTTGTGGAGGGGAAGTTGTGATTGGCATGAAGGAGAGAGACGTAGAAGTTTGTGCGACCCTTTGTCGCTTTTCTACAGATTGTGTTATCATTGATCCCTGTCCGTAGTAGTTGAGAGGACGACGACTGGGTGTTTCAGAAGTAGAGCTCGCATGTGGTACCGAACTAACACATTTGTTAGTTTGCTCCAATTGCGACCGTTGTCTCAATTGATAAGCACTACTTTCCTTTAGATGTCTCTCTCGGACTCTTCGTTTCTGTTGGGCCAATTTTGCCTTTGATATCATATTACCGTTGGTTACCTAGAACATCAACAAAATTTATTCAACTAAATCTATTTTCTAATAATTTAGATTTGATTGGATAGGGTATCAATGTTTGGTTATTACTTTCATGGTCTATATATAAAGAGTATGAAGTACCTCACATATACGGATGGGAGTCACATTCTGCTCTTCCCGGATTACACTCCAACATTTCTATCTCGGAGTGGCTCAATCTATAAATGGAAAATTTTAAAGTAAATAAAAAAAAAGAGATAGATGGTAAAAGAAGGTAGAAAATTCATAACACTCGTACTTTTTTCAGGTGTAATAAACAGGGTTTGTAGAAAATCCCCAATTGAGATTTGTTAATAAACAAAGTATATTACAATATGATTTTTTTTCCATATCACATGTTATTTTTTTTAATTTATATTGATTGGAAAGGTTATCAATGTTTGTTTATTAATTTCATGGTCTATATATAAAAAGAGTATGAAGTACCTCACAAATACGGATGGGAGTCACATTCTGCCATTCCCGGATTACAACTCCAACATTTCTATCTCGAAGTGGCTCAATCTATAATTGGAGAATTTTAAAGTAAATAAAAAAAAGAGACAGACAATAAAAGAAGGTAGAAAAACCACAAAATTCCTAGTTGTTTCAGGGGTAATAAACAGGGGTTTGTAGAAAATCCATAGAGATTTGGTAATAAACATAGTATATTACCACATTTTTTTTCCATAACACACGTGGCTTTTCCTTTTCCCTTTTCTGTAGAGCTTGACTTCTGCCTTAATTGAGCAATTGTGTTTAATGTTCGTAAGTCTTTCTGAGTAATACATAATCAGAAGTGTATTAGATAAATTAACAAAGCCGATCATTGTACGACTTTATGAAAGTAGATATAAGCACCTCATGCATATGGGTCGTGTTGTCATGGAGAATCCCATTGTTTATTTCTTGTAGCGGTTGTACCTATAAATAGATATCAAACTTTTAAATTTAAATTTTTTTATAATTAAAAGTTGCGCTAGCTACTATTCTTTTTTTTTTTTTTTAAACTCATGGAATTGATTTCTCTCCATATTGCATTTAATTTATTTTTCCTAAAAAAGACTACCATACATAATAAAAGAGTCTTACCCTTGTATCATTTGGCAAGTGTTGTTCTGTTCGAACAGCACTGAGTCTTAAACTTGGATCCCTTAGAAGTCGTTCTCGTTCCCGTCATGCACATTGCGCTAGTGTTACTTTTGAGATCTCTCTGCTAGATTGTGGCTACAGTATGCATAGAAGAAAATCTTATGTCATGATTATGTTTGTAATAGTAGTACTACTAAAGCTCTAAAAGCATATGCATAAAAATAGTGTCATAAAGGTAGTTGACTCGTAGTATCTTTTGTTCAAATGAAAGATAGAATATACCTGTGAGTTTTCTTTTCTATTGCCGATATACGTTGCTTTTCCTTTCCTAGCCATTGCTTATACTACTACTGGCATTACATAGTATATAGATACATAAAACGTATTAGAGGTAGTAAACATGTTTTGTATAAGATTTGTAGTTGTATGGAGAGTTACCTCGTGAACAGGACGTCAATATTGCTTTATCGGAAAGGATGAACCTTTACATAAAAAGCCAAATAAAGATACAAGTTTTAAAAAAACATGGGTTAGAAGATTTAGATATTCGAAAATGATTTTGTTTCATGTGATTTTTACACTTTTTATCTATTGGCAAGTGTTGTTCTGATTGCCGATCAGTGTTTTTCCGATTTCGTTCCAAATCTCGTCATGCACGTTTTGCAATTGCCGCTTTTGATTTCTATTTAACAATTTATGCCTAAAGTGTATGCAGAAGCAAATCTTATGAATTTTAATTATAATCCCAATACTCCTAAAAAACTTGAAACATTAATCTATTGTATACCCAAGATTAATGTGAAAATCTATATAGTTTTTAATAAGTTGAATAGCAATTTTTTTAATTTTTTAAAAAGATAGAAGATACACCAAAGGGTGATACCTGCAATAATCGTCTTCACTGCCTACATTTGTTGCATTTGCCTTTTATTCTCTACACCTGTAATTTATCTCCTAGCCATTGCCTTTTATTATCTATACCTGTTATGGAAATACATTAAGTTTCTCTAAATATTTGAAGCTTGAAAGATGCATAATGCAAGGGTAAAAAAAAAAAAATCAAACATTGGAAAGAAAAAATGGACAAAAGCCTCTTTAAACTACAAAGGGTGAATGGAAAATAATACAAAAAAATCCGATTCCAACTATTAAATAGACGGAAGCTGTATTACCGTGACCAAGTCAAAGGGCTCAGTCACAGCGAAACGATGTTGTTCTAGCCAATACACATATAGAATTCCTAAAAGTCGTCTTCCCTGATCCAATAAGAGGATCTAACTCGAATAATTAAGTCAAAACAAAATTAGAAAAATAAAATGTGTTAACGTTACATCCACATCCAGTTCACTTTAATAAACCATTAAAATTGAAAATTATCCGTTTTCTTAAAATTTTCAAACATCAGGAAAAAAAACACAATTGGACCAATACCATGTAATAAACCTCAAATTCTTTATGAATCTTCCTCCAAATCAATTGATTTGAATTACAGTTCAAGTCATCCCCACATGGGGCTGCAAATAACATATGCCCACCAGGCCTGCATCATTCAAACTCTTATCTCGTAGTTACATTACACATACCCCCAAACAAAGAGCTAAAATTTTTAAATACAAAAAGGAATAGAATTTACAAATAGAGCATATAATTATATTAGATTTACCTTAAATTCCTTATGAATCTTCCTCCAAATCAATTGCTTTGAATTACAGTTCAAGTAATTCCCACATGGGGTTGCAGATAACATATATCCACTAGGCCTGCATCATTCCAACTCTTATATCATATTCTCATTACACATACCCCCAAACAAAAAGCTAAAATTTTTACATACAAAAGGAAGGAGAATTTAAAAACATAGCCCATGCTTAAAATAAATCATAAACAAATGGTTGCCTTTTATTATCTATACCTGTTAAGGAAATAATACCCAAAAATCCTCTTTAAACTACAAAAGGGTTAAAGTGAATGGAAAATAATACACAAAAATCCGATTCCAACTATTAAATAGACGGAAGCTGTGTTACCGTAACAAAGTCAAAGGGCTCAGTCACAGCGAAACGATGTTGTTCTAGCCACTACACATATAGAATTCCTAAAAGTCGTCTTCCCTGATCTAATAAGAGGATCTAACTCGAATAGTTAAGTCAAAACAAAAGTAGAAAAATAAAATGTGTTAACGTTACATCCACATCCAATTCACTTTAATAAACCATTAAAATTGAAAATTATTCGTTTTCTTAAATTTTCCAAACATCAGGAAAAAAAACACAATTGGACCAATACCATGTAATAAACCTCAAATTCCTTATTAATTTTTCTTCAAAATCATACCTGCAATAGTCGTCTTCACTGCCTACATGTGTCGCATTTGCCTTTTATTCTCTATACCTGTAATTTATCTCCTAGCCATTGCCTTTTATTATCTATACCTGTTAAGGAAATACATTAAATTTCTATAAATATTTGAAGCTTGAAAGATGTCTGATGCAAGGGTAAAAAAAAAAAAAAAAAAACCTAAAAGAAGGAGAATTTAAAAACAGATTCCATGCTTAAAATAAATCATAAACAAATGGTTACAGCAATCACCAACTCTATTTATTTATTATATTTTTTTAAATGTATTAAGCCAACATATGAAAAAGATCCACTCTATCTCTTATTCCCATGCACCCCAGACCGCCATACACCTCCCTTATCTCTTTCCTATCTTATCCTTTGCACGATGTCATCACCCTCATCTATTTGCTCTCTTTTCTATCCTCATCAGGCCTGAGAAAAACGTCCATAGAACCTAGATGTTGCCTCACGCATACAACAAATTGGAGACTTGGATAGTGAGTCTAACTGGCCCTGCTCAAGATCATTCGCTACCCTCAAGGTCGCCCAAGGTCTTTCTACACGATATATGGACCGGATTTCCAAAGGTGGCCCACCTAGGCCCCACTGTTTCAAAAAAGGCGGCTGGATCAGTTGTAGAATTGCAGAGATTAGAAGATCTGATAGGTGGGCCAATCCAATTTGCTGAAGATCACCGGAGAAGAGGAGCAAAGCGAAGACAACTGCTCCATATTATATTGATAGCAGAGAGTGAGAGACAGAATCTATCGAGACTTTGGGTATTCCAGAGAAGGTTTATTGATCTCCGGTGGACCACACGGAGTTCGTCATTGACGTTGGCATGGTACCCTGTTGCAGAATATTCGCATAATAGAAGATCAGGTTCTGGTTTGCTTATCCATTGAAAGTTTGTAGAGAGGAAGACTGGAGAAGAGGATCAGATCTCTAGAATTCAATCGCAGAATCTCAGCAATTGAAGAAGAACTGGTGTCTGGGTTTCGTGTTTTGTAGACAGCAACCGTCTATTGATGCTGCCGCCGATTTTCGCCGGAGAAGGAGGTCATTCTACTAATACATTTACTAAATGTCCCCTAAATTTTTGACTGGAAAGCCTAGGTCCCTCTTTCTATATCCAATGTACTTCTATTCATGCAACTACTCTAATCAAACAGAATTTAGAATTCAGATGCAACTAAATTCAACCCAATGTCAACATCAATAAGATCCAAACATCAAACCCCACCAAACCTAAATCAACTACAGGCCAACCAAATATGAAATAAATAGTTGTAGTTTAAATTTCAACGTTAAGGAGCAAACCTGTAGAAGGGCCCGAGACTGCATTTGCAGAGAAGATATCTGGGAGTGGGGCCTTCGGATTCTCTACTCAGGAATATATAGAGCAGAGAGTTGAACCGAGGGTGGCAATGCACAGGTTAGAGAGAGAGAGAGAGAGGTGCTGCTGTGCCTGGGTGGTTCTTCTGCTGGGTTTTCTTGCGATGGAGAGTGAGAGAGAGAGAGAAAGTGGTTTGAGTTTTAGTGGGCGTCTAGTAATTGTATAGCTTTTTGGATAAATCTTAGCCCTTGGATTTATGTACATGCTGAATGGTGGGGGAACTTCCTGATTAAGACCAAACTGTTTCATAACACGACCCGTATTATGTCGCTCCACTACCCAATAAAAAGCTATGACTATTGAAGATGAGAATAGATCACGGTCGGCTTTAGAAACATTATGCCGGAATTTCTTTTCGAGCTTGCTGTATGGTTGCCATTTGAACTACATAAAAGAAGTAAAAAAAAATATTATTAACACGTAATAATAATTGCATCAACTCCCAACTGTATACGATCCGATCATGTTGAACTTACACTGTCCTGTGGCAGTTTGTTCAACTATTGCCGGGTCTTTTTCAGTGTGGTTATAGCTTTGAATGAATTCAACCTAACTGTCTATGTTTTCATCAATGGAAACTTATATCACTTTTCCAGGTATCATTTGGTGGTGGACAACGTCCAATTTGCATTCTTGTGTACGCCCATAATTGGAAAAACAGTCATCAATACTTAACTACTAATGTAAGACTTGTAGAAAAACTCTAATTATGTTCAAATGAAAATGCGTTACCTGGAGAAGTTGAAGAGGTCCACTCAAGGTTCTGAACTTCCTAGAATCATCACCCTTGTTCGAAAACTTGCATTCATCTCCCTCCTGATGTCCATCTTCCATCTTGTCCTTAACGCATTTCACCGCCTTTGCTAATATCCAATAAAGACTGGCAAGACAGGCAGGGGCCCATACATATGGCTTAAATTCCTTGAACAACTCGATAAGATATGCCGCGGCCCCCTTCCACCCGATGTGTTAGATATAATTTGACTAGAAACTAAGAAGAAAAGGTATACCCTAGTGTTGTAGATTTCATCGGCCTTAGAAAGTTTCTTCTTCTTTGCTGGAACCGCTGCGAAATCGGCCTTCAACCATGTGAATTTAATATTTATCCCGTTTACATCGGCACCCTTACTGGGGGCCTTGCCAAGTAGTTCAAGACACACTGCACTCACCAATGAATTCGGGAAAGTTCTCCCGGTAACAATTGGGCAATCGATAGGTAGCCCGTAGATATAGGCAACATCTTCAAGAGTGATAGTCGCCTCACGTGATGGGAAGTGGAAGGTGTTAGTTTCAGGGAGCCATCTTTCTACCAAGGCTGTAATGAGGGTATGATCTCTCCTAATATGTTCCATTTCTGCCAAATGATGCAACCCCGATTGCCTTACGTAGTCCTTTTGGGTTTCATCTAGCACCCATGAATCTTTGTCCGGGTTCATTGGTATGCATCTAAATGTACCGAATTTCTGCCAGACATTTTCAAGTGATTATAGTTAAGAAAACGTAAACTCAATAATATATGTATAGATGAAAGGGTGGCTAAGAATATACATTTCCATGGTTTATGGCTTTTGAAATATGATTGGCTTGATAGTATAGAAGCCTATTTCCTATGATTGGCTTGATCGTATAGAAGCCTATTTCCTACTCCCTTACTTCCAGCCATCTACAAAAACAAATAGAGAGAGGGAGATGTAAACATAACTAGAGAGAGATGTAAAGCTAACTAATAAGGAAATTAAAAGCAGTGAATTGCATAGTATAAGAGAACATAGACTTTTGGTCCTCAAATTCTTGCTTCCCTTTTAGCAGTCTTTGAAATTTAGGCGCCTATTCCACAATAAATAAATTATTTAAGGGATGTTTGGTTGCAAGCATCTGTATGAGACTACTTATTTTGATAGGTACAAACTCCTTATATTCACTTCGCAAAAAAATCACTCCAATAAGTTGACAGGATTCTGTGGGGCTCACACCTTAGCTAGGCCTGTATGTATGTATTAGAATCATAACAATATTTATAAATTTAAATTTAATGGTTGGAAAGATTGAATGCAGCCTTTCCCACTGCTTCCTCTAAATATTTTTTTGTGGCTTGATTCAATTGACATGAATAGGTATTGGAGTTAGTTCAAATACTTTTATCTGAATAACTTTCTTTACAACATGGCTACTACTGCAGTGATTAATGATGAAGCCATTATAATGGAAATATGATGAACAAGAAGAACAATAACAATTATAATGGTCCAAAGAGTATAACTAAATAAAGAAGGGAAAAATAAAGAAAAGGAAACTATGTCTTGGATGCTGGATGCTGAATGTTTCCATCAAACTATGTCTTTAGCTTATGCCAGGTCTACCAACCAACTTGTAGAAAAGCCCAAGAAGTCACAATTCAAAAGAAGGGAAAAGCAGAGAAGCGCTTGTACTCTATAAATGCTGTGGCAGAATTAAGATGATAAGATATTAACCTCACACAAAGTAAAGCTTTAGTTTCATATGACAAGTATGCCAAAAGACAACTATCTTAAAGGTTAACCAATACTTAGTACAGTCCGAGTTACTTCCTTATCCAAGTCTTCCAACATACACATCAGTGGATTTGCAATCAATCTAGGTGTTTGAAATTAAAAATTTAGTTGCAGTTGCATTTGTATCCTATTAAAATCATGTAAAACACATATTTACCTTTACATTAGTTTGCTATTGTGAATTTTTTAGAGGGGATGGGTGTGGCACAAAAAGGGAACAAAGTTACAATGATAATTGATATATTGAGAGGAAGAGGTATAAAAGTTCAAATGATCAACATCACATGACTTTCAGGGTATCGAAAAGATGGCCACCCTTGTGAGGGACCAAAGTTACAGACGCATTTCCAGCATGGTCCACATATTTGCCTGAAGTCTCTGCATGTCCACTAGGGTTGACTACCCAGATGAGAACGAGGAAAATGGAAGGGCTGAGTGATGGGCTGATTCAATGCAAAAATCATGTATAGTGCATGAATATTAACCATTTTAGTATGTGAAGTAAATGGAAAGAATATGAAGAAAACCCAGTAAATCATCATTTTGTAATACAGAAAAAGAAAAATGACTAGAAGAATACCTCTACCTGATAAAGATGCTGGAAATCTTAATGCTACAATCCAATAGGTTGGAAAATGACCTTTGGGACCACCTGCTCTACCTTTTGAGGAAGGAGGAAAGGAAACCGCTAGGGGAAAGGGAGAAAGTGATGGGAGGATGAAGGGGAAAATGGGGAGGTGGGGTTTCGGTGGAGTTTCCTGATAAAGGTGCTGGAAATCTTGATGCTACAATCCAATAGGTTGGAAAACGACCTTTGGGACCACCTGCTCTACCTTTTGAGGAAGGAGGAAAGGAAACCGCCAGGGTTTGAGGGAGAAAGGGATGGGAGGAAGAACGGGAAAATGGGGAAGTGGGGTTTCATGGGAGTTTTATGGGGTTGAATGTGACGATGACGTCGTCACATGTTTCGATCATTAATAATAATAATAATAAAAAGAAAGGTCCGTGCCATATTTACTAGTAGCCCATTTTATGCTTAGTGGCCATCTAGGGTCCTTTTTTAGGTAAAATCCTCAAGTTTTTTCTTTGAAATTTTTTTCCTTCTCAATTCAGAAATGGTGGGAATGCAAAATTGTAGTGTTACACACGCAAGCACTACTAGAAAACAGGCTTTTAGCGGCCGCCATTAGCCGTCGCTAAAAGTCAAATTACGGTCGCTAATACTCTTTAGCGACCGCCTCGCGACCGCCAAATTTCGGCCGCGGAAACCTCGTCGCAAAACGCATTAGCTACCGCACGACTGCTTTTAGCGGCCGCTATACGCCGTCGCTAAAGGTCTAACAGACGGTCGCTAATGTTATTTTCTTATTTTGTAAATACTGATATATAACTATTAACGACCGCCATTGGCGGTCGCAAATGGTTGAAATAGCGGTCGCTAATACTTTTTTGTTTATATTTTTAAATTTATTTTCCTCATTTTTTTGAATATTTGCGGCCGCCCGTTAGGCCTTTAGCGACCGCCATTAGCGGTCGCTAATACTATTTGACCGACATTTGCGACCGCCATGGCGGTCGCTAATGCCTAAAATTTTTTTTAAATAATTTTTTTTTATATTTTTCAATTTTTATCCTGCTGTTTTTACCTGTATTTGTACCTGAACATATTATATATCTACAACTATAACATTCAATTAAAAATACAAATAACAAAACAAAGTCTTATATTAAAAACATTTAAAACATTACAAATGTTTAAACAAATTATAATCGTTACAAATAGACTTTAAAAAAAAAAAGAAAAACAAATATATTTGCTGGGCAGGGTGCCGTGATCGATCCGATGCTCTGAAACCTGAAGACAAAAAAGGAAAACAAATAGTAAAAGTTAATTATAAAAATTATGAATATATAGTAAATATAAATAAAATCAAGTATTAAGAGCAAAATTTTGAAAGTTAAACCTACGTTTCAACTATATAAGCAATTCGAGAGTTGGAATCTAGAGCCGTCAGTTCCGGCAATTCAGGAATGATTATGGGCTCGTGCCCGTCCATTTTCACGGCCACCGGAGCCTGTTTTCTCAGTTTGGGCGCTCAGAGGCTAATTTTCTAAGTTCTAAGTTAAACCTACGATTTTACTATACAAGCAATTTGGGAGTCGAAATCTCGAGCGGTCAGTTCCGGCAAGTCCGGAATGACCATGGGCTCGTGCCCGTCCAGTTTCATAGACACCGGAGCCCATTGTCTCGGTTTGGGCCCTCCAAATCTGATTTTCTAAGTTTTAAGTTAACGTTTTAAGTTAAACCAACATTTCAACTATACGAGTAATCTGGGAGTCAGAATCTCGAGTTGTCAGTTCCTACGGGTCACTCTACCCTCGAGCGAAGTGCTCGTGCCGGTTTCGAATTTTTCTGGGGGCCGTATCACGTTCCGGACCCCCGGCGGGCCGTTTTCGAGCATAAGTGTTGGAAAATCCGATGTTTTCGCTCGTAATTCTCTAACCGGGAGTCCAATTTGCGAGCCGTCAGTTCCTACAGGTCACTCTACCCTCGAGCGAAGTGCTTGTGCCGGTTTCAAATTTTTCCGGGGGCCGTATCACGTTCCGGACCCCCGGCGGGCCGTTTTCGAGCCTAAGTGTTCGAAAATCCGATGTTTTCGCTCGTAATTCTCTAACTGGGAGTCTTATTTGCGAGCCGTCAGTTCCTACAGGTCACTCTACCCTCGAGCGAAGTGCTCGTGCCATTTTCGAAATTTTCCGGGGGCCGTTTCCCGTTCCGGACCCCCGGCGGGCCGTTTTCGAGCCTAAGTGTTGGAAAATCCGATGTTTTCGCTCGTAATTCTCTAACCGGGAGTCGTATTTGCGAGCCGTCAGTTCCTACAGGTCACTCTACCCTCGAGCGAAGCGCTCATGCCATTTTCGAAATTTTCCGGGGGCCGTTTCCCGTTCCGGACCCCCGGCGGGCCGTTTTCGAGCCAAAGTGTTGGAAAATCCGATGTTTTCGCTCGTAATTCTCTAACCGGGAGTCCAATTTGCGAGCTGTCAGTTCCTACAGGTCACTCTACCCTCGAGCGAAGCGCTCGTGCCGGTTTCGAAATTTTCCGGGGGCCGTATCACATTCCGGACCCCCGGCGGGCCGTTTTCAAGCCTAAGTGTTGGAAAATCCGATGTTTTCGCTCGTAATTCTCTAACCGGGAGTCCAATTTGCGAGCCGTCAGTTCCTACAGGTCACTCTACCCTCGAGCGAAGCGTTCGTGCCGGTTTCGAAATTTTCCGGGGGCCATATCACGTTCCGGACCCCCGGCGGGCCGTTTTCGAGCCTAAGTGTTGGAAAATCCGATGTTTTCGCTCGTAATTCTCTAACCGGGAGTCCTATTTGCGAGCCGTCAGTTCCTACAGGTCACTCTACCCTCGAGCGAAGTGCTCGTGCCGGTTTCGAAATTTTTCGGGGGCCGTATCACGTTCCGGACCCCCGGCGGGCCGTTTTCGAGCCTAAGTGTTGGAAAATCCGATGTTTTCGCTCGTAATTCTCTAACCGGGAGTCCTATTTGCGAGCCGTCAGTTCCTACAGGTCACTCTACCCTCGAGCGAAGTGCTCGTGCCGGTTTCGAAATTTTCCGGGGGCCGTATCACGTTCCGTCCCCCCGGCGGGCCGTTTTCGATCCTAAGTGTTGGAGAATCCGATGTTTTCGCTCGTAATTCTCTAACCGGGAGTCCTATTTGCGAGCCGTCAGTTCCTACAGGTCACTCTACCCTCGAACGAAGTGCTCGTGCCGGTTTCGAATTTTTCCGGGGGCCGTGTCACGTTCCGGACCCCCGGCGGGCCGTTTTCGAGCCTAAGTGTTGGAGAATCCGATGTTTTCGCTCGTAATTCTCTAACCGGGAGTCCTATTTGCGAGCCGTCAGTTCCTACAGGTCACTCTACCCTCGAGCGAAGTGTTCGTGCTGGTTTCGAATTTTTCCGGGGGCCGTATCACATTCCGGACCCCCGGCGGGCCGTTTTCGAGCCTAAGTGTTGGAAAATCCGATGTTTTCGCTCGTAATTCTCTAACCGGGAGTCTTATTTGCGAGCCGTCAGTTCCTACAGGTCACTCTACCCTCGAGCGAAGTGCTCGTGCCGATTTCGAATTTTTCCGAGGGCCGTTTCCCGTTCCGGACCCCCGACGGGCCTTTTTCGAGCCTAAGTGTTGGAAAATCCGATGTTTTCACTCGTAATTCTCTAACCGGGAGTCTTATTTGTGAGCCGTCAGTTCCTAGAGGTCACTCTACCCACGAGCGAAGTGCTCGTGCCGGTTTCGAAAAGTCAGTATTCACTACTCATTCATCAATCATAAGTAGCAATAAAGTGATCCAAAAGGCATAAAATATTTAAAAAAATACGTAACTAAAAAAAAAAGGCATCACTGAGATAATCAGCAAAACATAAAAAGAAATTGCAATTAAATATATCCTATTACCTCCTCATAATTTGAAAAACCACATTGCAAAGAATGCTCAAAAACCTGAAATAAGAGAAAAGGTTAGGCTTAGTAGGCCTGGGCCTGATACAGAAAACAAATATAGCTCAATTAACTAAAACTGAAAAAACTCATCACTATGTCTGTGTGTGCATGGATTCACTATTTTGTATTTGTCTCTTGAACTGAATAAATTAATGTGAACATAGCCAATTACTCAAACCCTCTCCAACTGCATCCGTGTTTCAACACCCTGGCCAACCAGGCCACTTAAGAACTTGCTCAGCTGCCTCAGACTATCCTCACCAAAGACCTAGGTGTTGCATCTAACATGAGGAAATTTGCCAAAGTTTCATTTTTTTTTAGGAAAGGGCAACATGGTCCTCCAAACATAAAGATTTTTTTCCTCAAACTTCTATATTATGGACAGAATATTCCAAAAAGGATAACAAAAATCAAGAAGAAATGGCCAGAGTATATATATAAATATATAATCCCCATCCATTGTAGGGAACAACAAGAGAGGACTATTGCAAAACGTAAACCTTCATGTTATTTTATCAATTACAAATCACAAAGTTGCAAATGTAATACGCCTCATTGACAAGGTCACGACTCGGGAAAAAATTTGCCTTCAATCCTGATAAATGAAAAAAAAAAAGCAAAAGTCACTTCCACCTAAAAAAAAAAAGAGTACTACATAATTGTAGCTCTTTACACATTAAACTGCTTTCCTACAATCAAACTAGAACAACTAGCCCAAGACATATGAAGAATCTTTCCACAACTCAAAACATTGAGGATCAAACTCTTTGCAACAAGAATGTCCAAGCTATATCAGATTATCAAAGCAGTCAAACAGCAACCACTACTATGGCCAAGTAACGTGTGCTCTGATTTTCGAGCTAAATCCTTCAACAGTGTGTTCAGAGCAGTTCGGAAGTTTTTTTTTCTTATTTTCTTTTTGGTAAATGACAGAAACGTAAACAGTATAGGCAATTATTACCTTCAATTAACAGGATTTAGAAGAAAAAGAAAAGGTGAGAATCTTACAGCAGAGAACTCTTTCTCTGATGCATGAGCACGCTCCAAGGAAAGTCAGTATCGAATCCAAAGTTCAGCAACCCAGGTACAACTTCTGGTGGCCCTCGAATAGACACTCCTCGCAACATTAGAAACCTAACACAGGAATCGCTATTAAAATTACCAAAATTTAGCTCTAGTGAGACTAACTAGGGGTGAAAAAGTAATACACTCCTTGCAACATTTTTACCTAACATAAAGAGAAATCACTATTGTAAATACGAAAATTTAGCTCTAATGAGACTAATTAGGGGTGAGAAAGTGTCAAGAAAACCTTCAAGGTTTTGTCCAGGTAGCGAGTATAACTAAGCCACAGATCACTTGATACTGGAAATTCCGTGATAGCACGTTCGTAGAGAATTTGAACACGAGCAGGGTCACCATAAGATTCTTCAAATTTTATATAAGTCTGCAACAGAACAATAACCCTCAGTTTGGTGTTTGCAGGACAAACATAGGAAAGCAAATAACACTCTGAAGTCTCTTCAAATTGTGAGAAAATTAAAACCAACAACATGAAATGACCATGGCGTTTTTGTTTTAACCAGAATAATAGAGCGCATTTTGCATAATACATATATATAGAGAGAACAATCATTACATACTGAAAAAAGAAGAAGAAATACTAAGAAAGAACCGATCAAAACCTCTTCATTAGGACTGGTTCTAACATGGCATGAAGCAATCGAGGTCAATCATATGGAATAATATGGCTAACAGGACCACTAGCACCGACATACGGACCAGCATAATGGATAATAGTATACTTGTCATATAACCAACATTAGTTGCTCTCTCTCTCTCTCTCTCTCTCTCTCTCTCTCTCTCTCTCTCTGCATAATGGATAATAGTATACTTGTCATATAACCAACATTAGTTGCTCTCTCTCTCTCTCTCTATATATATATATATATATAAAATTATATATAGGATGCTAAATTGAATTGTTCAAGAACTAAGCAGTACAAAAGAGATGTACTAAAATGCAAAGAAAAAACAAAAAACACCATCCAAAAGGAAAGAAAATAGACCCACTCAGGCCCCAAAAAGGCAGGAGAAACCACCCCCAACAAATTAAGAGGGGACCAGCTCCTTCCAATCAAGCAAAGTGGTCTCTATAGGCACAACCCAAAAGTCTGGAAGAACGGAAACCCACAAAGCCACCTGAAATCTAGAACTTGCAAGAACATTAGCCGGGTTAAGTCCATGATTATTGACAGAGTAAATAGTGTGCCATCACCTGCATATTGACAGAGTAAAAAACTATCACAAAAACATGCTGTTGTTGGAACAAGGCTTGCATCAAAAACATGCAACATGCACATGTCTATGCATATGCTTAAGTAGTAATATGAAATTCTGTGCATTAAATTTGATGAGATATGGCCTGCATGAATATTTTGATGAGACAAGCAGATTATACCACAAATTACAACTTTTTTTTTATTCTTGACTTTCCTAGGATTATCAACATAAATGCCAAATCCATCCATGCCATGCATGTACACTGAAACAGAAAATTGCATCAAGAGTTTAATCAAACCTAGCAGCAGTACCATGCATGCATTTCCTAATCAGCCCATTGAAACAGATAAAAAGTGCATCAACAGGTGAATAGCATGAGAATATGGATAGTAAGAAACTAAGTACAAGGAAACAAAAGCATAAACAAAAAAATAATAGACTAGTTACTTGCTTATATTTCTTGTAGATTCGCTTGGTTACTATGTTCTTGGAGTCATCAAAAAATGTGGGAACTTCTCTTCTTTTAAATCATCTCATCCCTGCCACAGCCCCTGCACGCTGCCAACTACTTCTTCCTCCACTTTACCATTACCATTGCAAAATAAAAATTCATGCTAACATTCTACTACTCATCAACATTCAAATGCTAATGAAAAATTAAATATTCAAATATTCTCACAGCATTAAAAGCACTTTACTATTGCCATTGCAAAATAGATACACATGCTAAAAAAAGACATTGTTATGACATTCCAACACCTACAACATTGCTTAAAAAAACTACATGCATCAGTTTGTAACATATAGCAATCTCCTACTCTGCATCCATTTTTCTTCAATCCTGCATTAAAAAAAAGCAAGATTAACATACAATTAACGGATGATAAAGTGTGGCATCTCTATAATAATGGATGAATGTAACTCACCGGAGCCCGTTTGCTCAGTGATTGTATACAGAGGCTAATTAAAATCTTGAATTAAAAAAATAATTGTACCTAGTCAGGATCAATCTAGCCTGCGGGATCATGACTGCCCTCTCCAACCGAGTCATGTCTCGCTCTATAGCCGCTGCCAGCGTCTGGTGCCTGTAATTATTTAATATATAGTTAAAAACAATTTAAAAAAAAAAGTAACATAAATATTTTGATACATCAATGACATAATTAACAATTTAAATGTACAAATTTATTTGTTACTAACCTGAGTAGTGGGTGGTGGGTCTGAAGTGAGCGGGCCGCGACTCTGTGATAGACGAGCCTCCAGCGCTGCCAACTCCGCCCTCATCTCGGCCCTCATCTCGGCCCTCATCTCTGCCCTCACATCGGCTGTCACCTCATCCCTGATCGCTGCCTTCATGGACTGCAGCATCTCCTCAACCTCCTCATCTGTACGGAAGCGAAATCCCTGGGAGGAGCTAGCACCGGATGACTCCGCCCGTGCGATGTGCGAGCGTGGAATGCCCGACCCATACGTGAGCGTGTATCCGTGCCCGTCCCGGCCAACGACGGAGCGGAATATCTCTTCCCTCCGTGATGGCAAACTACGCTCCTCCTCGGGCAACTCCTCCAGGTGTGACTGATACTGGGCCTGCGTAACAGGACATAGTAATATATTATCATGCATAACAGGACATAGTAATAAACGAATATTTTATGTGGTTTAATATAAAAACTTACGAGGATGGCTGCAACCTCCGGATGACGAGGATCTCGAGAAAGCATCCAAACGGACATCCTGTCGCTCGGATCGCCCTTCGAACGCAGCTGTTTGGTTGAGAGTTAGTTTATTAGTATAATAGCATACAAAATGACAAAAATATAAATTACATATACGATCTAACTTTTTCACCTCGTGGCGGACTTGCGTGATGTGTCGAGTCCCCAACCTGTGTGCGGGACCCTGCATTGCGCGGTTCCGCGCATTTGTATCCGCCACTCTCTGTTTTCAATATTTATCAGTTAATTTTTGTTAGTTACGATAGTCAATAATAAATCGATAAAATGCACGTATGAAAAAAAAAAAATATATATATACAACTTTCTCACCTGTGCCTCCTCGCTCGTCCAGTACCGGACGAGCTGAGTCCACTGATCCGGGAGAATGCCCCTCGAAACTCGATCAAGTATGTCAGGGGCATCCTAGTGCGGCTTCCAATGTTGCATTTTCATCTTATTTTTGTGATCTTTCCACATCTTCCGGCACTTCGACATGCAAACTGGCCGGAAGAGCTCAGGACAAGCCCTCAAATTGTCCTGCAAAGGACAAATAATGCTTCATTTAGTTATGGCTTAAATTGCCTCATATATGCGGAGAAATGTTAAATTATTACCTTGACCTGACTCCAGATACGATCTAGTGCCTCCACAGGGAATGCATCCCAATCAAGTGTGGTCAAAGGAAATGCATGTGGATCCCGGACCATATGTCCTAGCTGGCTGATAAGCTGGCGAGCATGCGGACCCACTGGGTTATACGTCTCATCAAAGGACACGTCAATGGGATGACCGGAATTCCAAGTCCGGATCCCTCTAGCAGGGCCTCTACCCCTGCTGCTAGATGGGCCCGTGCTCACAGAATCTGTTTAAATTACAGATAATATAATTAAATTGAAATAAAATAATTTGTTAGAATTAAAATATTTTAATTAAACAAACTTATACCAGTCTGTGTATCGGCCTCTGCAGTCCGGGATGTAGAAGCTGGCGCAGTAGCTAGCACCGGATGAGAGCTCGATGGCATACTCGATGGGGCCATCGAACTGGACTGGGCAGAACCCGATGTAGGTCTAGGGTCCCCCGATGACGTACTGGCCTGGGCCTGGCGTAGTAGCTCGTCCATCGTCAGCGGACGATCTCTCCTCTTTATTCCTGACATATCTGTTCAAATGTTTTTAACCGTTCAAAGATCAGGTAAGTCAAATGAAATTAACATATCGTTAACGTGATAATTGAAATTAACATTTAAAAATTATTTACACTGAAATTTAACATTGGTGAATTAGTTCCCAACCGTTCAAAGATCATGTAAGTCAACTGTATCTCCGTCAATGGTATCCCGAACCCAATTAACATCTTCATCACGTTGAATGACTGCATTCTGGTCAAGAACTTGTTAGGCGAATGCATCAATATCTGGCTCATCACATTCAATCTGATACACTCCCCTCCTTGACATTTTAACTGCAACCTGCTAGTTAGGATCTTTCGGATCTCTGACATAGTAAACTTGCTCCGCCATTGAAGACATTATGTAGGGTTCGGCGCTTAATTGATCATCACGATGTAATAAATTGTTAAAATTTACCAATGTAAACCGGTAATTATCTAGTTTCACTCCTCGGACGGGATCCACCCAATCACACTTAAACAATATAAATTTTAACCCGTGATTGTAAACAACTTCAACAATATCTTTCAACCGGCCATAGTAGTAACCAGCATTGACGGATGGACAACCGAGCCCACTATTTTGTGTCGCTCGTTTCTCATCTACATCCTTGATGCGAAATCGAAAGCCGTTGACATCACAAGTTGTGTAACGTCGGGCCGTTATAAAGGGACCATCAGCTAACTGGTTCATTTCATCGGTCAAATTAGGATCGTTGGTTCTTCGTAAGTTACACACCTACGCAATGCATGTAATCAAAGAATATCACTACATGAAAGTAATATGACAGTAGCAAGTGACACTACTCATAATGAATGAATACGTACATAGTTCTTGAACCAATCGTGAAATGACCGATAATGGGACTGATGAATTTGATTCTCTGTAGCACGAGGCATGTCCCGTTTAAGGTCATCGATGTGTGCCCTGCGATGCATAACACGTGTTTAATGACGAGTATGATAATTTAAACAATAGAATTGACAAGTTAGTCTTATGGATGAGTGATAACTTACTGAGCTAAAGCCGCAACAGATGGGATGTTGAACAACACCCACCGGTGAGCTTGAATCCACTCAATATTGTTAAGATCAAATGGCGTGCCCTCCCCAACTGGACCATCATTAATCCGCGAGGGCCTAGTTAACTTTGTTTCAATATTATCATTAAGATATGTTGCGCAGAAATTGGTACACTCATCCATCAAATACCCCTTAGCTATTGATGCCTCTGGACGAGCTCTATTACGAACATACCTCTTCAATGTATTCATGTACCTCTCGATCGGATACATCCATCTGAATTGGACAGGGCCTCCAAGTAGGGCTTCACTGGTTAAGTGTATGGTCAAGTGAACCATGACATCGAAAAATGCAGGTGGAAAAATTTTTTCTAGATGACACAATGTCACAGCAATCCTCTCTTGCAGGCTATTCAATTCATCAATCCGTATAACTCTAGAACTCAGTTGTCTGAAGAAGTTACTAACTTCAATCAACGGCGCTACAACATTCTTAGGCAAGCAATTCCGTATGGAGATAGGCAATAACTGCTGAATAAGAATATGATTGTCATGACTCTTCAAACCCTGTAATGTTCTTTCTTTCATGTTCACACGCTTAGCGATATTTGAACAGTACCCGTCAGGAACCTTGACACCCTTCAGAACGGAGAGGAAGACATCTTTCTCATCTTTACTCATCGTGTACTGTGCAGGAGGCATGTATGCCTTGTTGGACTCTCTCAGCTGCAAGTGCAACGGTTTTCTCAAGCCAATTTCTTCCAAGTCACGGCGTGCATTGACACCATCCTTCGACTTCCCTTGGACACCGAGGATGGTCCACAATATATTGTCGCAGACATTCTTCTCGATGTGCATGACATCTAAGTTGTGCCTCAGTAAGTTATCTTTCCAGTACGGTAGCTCGTAGAAAATACTTTTTTTCTTCCAATTGTGACTTCGCCTTCTATTTGCACCGGGAATAGAAGGGAGCGGGGGGGGGGGGGGGGCAGTAAGTCTTGAAAATCGTACACAGTACGTATTTTCTCTTGCTCAAGCTGTGACAACAATTCAACTCCCATCATTGTTCGAGGTGCTGGACCATATTCCCGAGTGCCATCAAATGACACTTTGTCCCTCCTGAACCTATGCAATGGAGGTAGAAAACGTTTATGACCCGTGTATACCCATTTTCTGCCGTGCTTCAACCAAGATGACCTCTTCTCCTTATTGCAGCAAGGACATGCAAACTCTCCTTTTGTGCTCCAACCTGACAAGTTAGCGTACGCAGGGAAGTCGTTGATTGTCCACAATAATGCGGCACGGAGTTTAAACATTTCATTGCTTTCGGCATCAAATGTCATCAGACCATCAGCCCATAATTCATTCAATTCATCGATCAAAGGTTGCATATATACATCAATCTTGTCCCCTGGACCTCTTGGTCCATCAATAAGTGTGGATAGGATCAGAAAAGGTTCTTTCATACACATCCACGGCGGGAGATTATAAGGTAACAAAACAACTGGCCACGTACAATGATTTGCCCCAGTCATGGATCTGAATGGACTAAAACCATCTGCAGCCAAACCAAGTCGAACATTGCGACAATCGCAGGCAAAGTCTGGATTCATCCGATCGAAGTCTTTCCACGCTAGAGAATCTGCTGGATGGGTTAACTTACCATCGTCCCTGCTATTCTCGGCATGCCATCTCATCAGTTTTGACATATTTGATGACAAAAAAAACCTCTTCAGCCTTGGCTTAAGTGAGAAATATCTCGCTTGCTTTGCTGCCACAAGTTTGCCACGATTTGTAACAGTTGTAGAATCATTCTGACGATTGTAACCAACCCCGTCCTCCTTCCATCTCGAAGTCTGACACACAATGCACGTATCAAGATGGGCATTCTCCTTCCTAAACAACATACAATTGTTTGGACATGCATCCAGAGTCTCATATGTGGAGCATAAATTTTCAGTTAACTTGCGAGCCTGATAGTAAGACTCGGCAAGTTTTGCACCAGATGGGAGCACTCGAAGCAACAACTGGACGAGCATATCGAAGGACTTGTCAGACCACTGATTCAATGCCTTCAAATGTAACAACTCAACAATAAAGGACAATTTACTAAAGTCCTTGCATCCAGGATACAATTCTGTCTGTGCATCGTCTAGAATTTCAAAATATCTCTGGGCTTCTTCATCGGCACCGGAGCGAGGATTACTCCCTCTCGCCCCCTCAGTCTCACAGCTTGTGTATTCGGGTGCCAAACCGCACGCAATATCATTTAGCATCGCGATCATCGGATCAGTCTCTGCCATATCATCCACCTGAATCTCATCTCTTTCCTCTATGCGACAGGAAACATACTCTTCTCCATGTCTTATCCAATTCTTGTATTCCTTCAAGAATCCGTTCAGAAACAGATGCTCTCGAACAAACTCTCTTTTGTAATAATACCGATTCGCACATTTTCTACATGGACAACTGATGAACTCATTGTCAAACCCATTGGTAAATTCCATGAACTGGTTAATCCCCTCCATATATTCCCTTGACATCCTATTCGGTAAATCAATCCATCTCTTGTCCATCTCGGTAACTATTTCTGTGGAAATCTAAAATGAGCAAGCACAATTAGCTCAAGGTATCGTGCATCATGCATGTCGCTTATTCATAAACTGCAAACTCCTTACTACGGGGTGGATGGTCCTACCCCATTCGAGAATGCACGATCCAACTTGCACTCAATAACTCGAATGCTTCGTCCCCTAGTCAGACGAAATTTCGGCAGCATGTCCGCGTGGTTCTCCAAGTACACGACACAGATACAACACTAATCGTACCTATGTATGTACCCAGAGAACAATGGGACATCAACCGAAACTCTATCTTACATCGGACTTGCATGAGCTATTGAGTATAAAATGGATAATTGCATTCCCAAACTGTCCGAACTGGACAATTCAAGAATCGCATATGACAAAGTTGTTCGGTACATCACAAGAATAACGAATGAAGTCAAAGACCTAATCCGTTGCGTCAAGGATTACCGAACAGATGTCTTACACAATTCTCGAACGGGTCTACGTTTCAATAATGCATGCAAATGAATAAAAGTTTCCAATTTCATTGCTACCATCATAAAAGAATAAGAAGAAAGAAGAATAGTGTAGACCACATATATATGTAAACTAACACAATATTTGTCATTAAAACATTAAAGCACTACTATCAGTAAGCAATTCAACATTAAAACCTAATCAATCCTTTGATACTTGGTTCAAACAATAGTCATTGCATGCAATAAATCTACATAATGTATAGCCATTAACTTCCGGTCCCTAAATTTGAGGCCAAAGATCATTTGATGAGACAAACTGGGCACACCCCTAATCCCCATATAAATTCATCAGTCCACCAATTTATTGTGATGCACGAGAGAGAGAGAGAGAGAGAGAGAGAGAGAGAGAGAGCACATAATTTGAGATTGTCGGTAGGACAAATTTCATGGACAAGACCAAATATCTTAAAACGTGGAACAAAGGACCACATAAATTTGTCTAGTAAAAGGAAACATCTTTTGCGCATATAATTTGGAAATGCACACAACATAAACAGATGGTATGATTGACCCAAGAAATGTTTCTCGTAATTGCAAATTTCTTCATATACATCCACCTATTTACACTGTAAATGCTACTTCCCATGTTAGAGAATGAGTACCTGTTGACCGTTGACATGTATCAATTAGTTTCAGTGAATTCTGATCAGATCAGTATCCTTGATCCTCCTCAATATTTTTTTTATCCGGATCCAAAGCCATTGAAGATAGAAAGATGCCCGCGTCAAAGTTGATTTTATTCTAAACTTGTCCATATACATAGAATAGATAAATATTTTGAACAGTTCCTGTTGTTTCATAGAAGAATACTAAGCTGACCACATATTGATGGGATGTGATTAAGATGAAGAAGAAGAAGTAGAAGTTGTTGATGATGATCTTAATTTTGTTTATGTTAAAATTTTGATGGGTATCTATGTTTGCTATTTTTAGTCAATAATTTCATAAGAAAACTAATAAAAAAGAAAAGAGCTTAAAGCCCAGATGCAGACTGATCTTAGAGAACCAAAACGACGTTCAGGTCCAACATTAACATGGGCTGGATCCAAGTCCATCCAAAGCTCAAATTTTAAGTGACCCAAGGAATGGAGATTATGGGGTGACTGTCGTTTCCTTTTCATTCATGGATGTTTGGTTTTTGGTTAGGTACAGGGGCCAGGGTGATATTTGCTTGGATAATTACAAGCAATATACAACTTTGTAGGATGGACATTGGCACTTTTGATAGGGCAGTTAGAAAGTAGTGATAAGCATGTGTACTGCTCACGGGAAAGGCTTTTTTTAGTCTACTTTTCTCCTGTGGTCCCCTATCATTCTCTCATTATCTATCCCCCTAATTAAAAAGACAAATCAAATGCTTAGTGCTAAGCCGCCCAAACCCATATAGCCAAGTATTATATTCTTCTGGTTTAATATTTCTTCCTCTTTTTTTTTTTTTAATCTTCTTCTTCCTTCAGTCATCTTAATTTCTTTCATGATAGAAAAGAGACATGGACATGTTGACATCCTTAACTATTAAGAAATGTCTTTATACTATATTATCATTAATGGGAGGTGCGTGCCATTTTCATGTGAAGACAGGAGACTAGGACCGAGTCATATCCATTTATTGTTCATTAATTTATTTATTTTTACAAGGTCTTGGCCCACACAACAAATCATCATGTTCGCACAAGAGGCCTGTTTGTTTCATGCATGTAATTGAATACCTGGGGCTAAGATTAATATATTTTTATAGGTGATTAAAAATGAATGACTAAAGGTGCATATTAAAAAATGACCTCAACTTCAATAGAAGTTAAATACCGAGAGGATGAGAAATAAATACCAATCCATCACACTAATAATTGAATATGTAGGAAAGTCAAAGATTTATCTACGTCTCTACCTTATATTCTCCCCCACTCACCTCATATATATCTTTCTCCGGCACTTGTTTAATAATCCTTCCATGGAGCTCATTTTACCATGAATTTCTACGTATTCATTTCATAAATATTTAATCAAACACACACACCATGTGGGTCTATTGAACAAAAGTTTTTATCTCCGGAACTCAAGAAGTCATGATAAAAAAAAAAAAAAAACATAGTTTGGGTGTGGAGAACACAAGATAAAGTAGTGAAAACTGTCCACAAGCGAATTTTGAACTAAAAGACATTTTTTCTCAACCTTTGTTTTCTCTACCTTTTATTCTAATCTGGACAGAGCATATGTTTCCCTTTTTGTGTTTATCTTAATCAATGGAATACATCAATAGAATTATTCAACTCAAATGCAATAAGAAGCAGTTCCGTATACATGTTGTACAAACCAAAATTCTAATAATGTAAGAAGTTCTAGGGTGAAGACTTGGGCAACCAACCAAAATCAAATCAACAGTTTCATCATCAAGAACAAACAACAATAGATACTTTGAATATTCACATAAAGAAATGGAAAAAGAGAAGAGGGAGGAAGAAGGGAAGAAGAGAAGAAGAGAAAAGAGAGGAAAGAGGGAATGTGCAGTGAAGTGTAATGCAGTGGGAGAGACACTCAACTGTGAAGTGTTTCTTCCTTGCGTGGATGGCCTTCTTCTCAGCCTGATGATTCTGTGACTGGATGATTCTCGTGGGGAACTTCTACGCAGGGTGATGGCTTGCGTGGGGTTCTGATGGAGGACGAGTGGGTGTGAGGGCTGGAAAGGGCGATGGAGAGGGGATGAAGATCTACGCCTGTGTGGTCGGTGTGTGCAGAGATGGCGATGGGGGAGGATTCTGTGCTGAGAGTGAGATGGTGATCGCTGGGAGATGGGATCTAGGGACGATGGGCTGAGAGTGAGATGTGAAGAGATCGAAAGGGAGAGATGTTGGCTGGTGTCAGAGAGGAATGGTGATGAAGAGGGGATGAAGATCTACGCCTGTGTGAAGAGATAGAGAGGGCTGGAAAGGGCGATGGAGAGGGGATGAAGATCTGGAGTGGGCGCTGTTGCACAGAGATGGCGATGGGGGTACCAAATCCGAGAGGGAGACGCTGCGA
Source organism: Litsea cubeba (assembly GCA_012931725.1). Lineage (NCBI taxonomy): Eukaryota > Viridiplantae > Streptophyta > Magnoliopsida > Laurales > Lauraceae > Litsea > Litsea cubeba. Next base: position 4,902,484 of record CM022946.1, on the reverse strand, counting down.
CGGGGAGGGATCCGAGCGCGAGAGAGAGGGAGAGGGAGATGGAGGGAGAGAGAGAACGACAGTGGCGTCTCCGGCGCAACAGATCGTCCGGCGGTGGCCTGTCTGGTGCGGGACGAGGGCAGAGCGCGGGAGTAAGGGAAAAAACGGTGGTGGCGCAAATCGATTTCTGCGACAGAGAGGGTGAGGGAGAGGAAGGGAGAGGGAGAATCGACGCAAGAGATCGGGAGAGAGAGAGGGAGAGGGAGAGGGAGAGGGAGAGGGAGAGTGTGAAGGGCGGGAGCAGGGGAAAAAAACGTGGGAAAGGGAAAATGTGAAGAAAAAGGGCTTCGCTGGGGTTTTTAAGAAAGGGCTTTTGCGACCGCCTATGGCGGTCGCTAATGAGACTATTTGCGACCGCCACAGGCGGCCGCCCGCGTTTTGGTGAGCCAATACTCAAATTTCTAGTAGTGAAGTCAACGGTGTGACAATGAAAGGTTGAGTGTTACATAGGCAAAATCTGAGCCTAAAATCTGGCCAATGACAATGCAAATTTTTTTCTTTCTCCCTGTGCTATCATTGGCCAGATTTTAGGCTCTGATGATGCATGTAAAACCAGGGATTTAAAATTTTAGTCTTTTTTTCCCCTTTTTTTAGTTAGATGGAGAACTTGAACTCATACTCTCACAAAACACTCTTGTATGTAAATAGACTTTTAGAGGGCTTGTTTCTTTAGTAGAATTCAGGGAATTCATGTCTGAAAGTCCTATAAATTCTCCTAAAGGTTGGAATTCTTATATTATCTTTTTGGGCCTATTTTTTTTTATAAGACTTTATTACAAAAATTTGGAATGTTAGGATATTTGTTTGGACATGATATGAAATCTTTTATCCTTGCATCTTCAAATGCCATGATTCTTCACAATCATTTATAAAAAAAATTTGCAAATGCCAAAAGCTTGAAATCTTGGTTATTTCAAAAGATATATGAGATTTTGAAATTTAGAATCCTAACAAGAATACAGAATATGTAGCAAAGAATTCAGAGTAACTAGCCAGCAAATCATGTATTTGAATATTCAAAATCATAAATTTCTGTCAGAAATTGTGTGAAAGCCAGATAGATGCCCTGGTTTTAGTCTTCCTTGTTCCATCAAGGTCCAATCACAATCAGAGGGTGGCCCTAAACCATTAATGATCCACCGTGACATTCATGCCAAGGGCCGCCCCTCTCCATTGCTTGGCGTGTGGTCATGGCCTTGGAAAAATGTGTAATTCACAATATTGTAACTTAGAAAGTCCACACGGCTCGAAACCAGCTCGGCCGTGTAGCACGGCTGACTTTGAAACTCTACAAAAGAGGGAGAACTCTCTCCCACGAGGGGACTGCATGCGTATAGAGTGAAGTATGGAGCCCAATTCAGCTCATCGTTGATCATTGTAAATCTTTTCACACTCTTATCCCCCAATGAGTAATAATACTATGCCCGACGTTTTGCTCATCAAATCTTTACCAACCAATGGATTGACTCTTGAAAAAAAAAATGATTACAATATCATTGAAGTTTAAGATTGTTAAATCAAGGGCTACCCTAATCAAATGGGGTCGACTTTTTAAACAAATTTGATAAGCATCCAATGGGCCCCATGAGCTTGTAGGTGAAAACCCTCCCCCACCAAAGAGAGTACCTTTGATAATATAATTATCCTTTTATTTTAGGAAGGTACATAACAGGGAGAGTTTTGAAAATTTATTGGAATCCATAATTGCCATCTCTTTGCAAATGAACTTTCAAGACAGGTCACGAAGAATTCCTCCAAACAAATGGGCCGTTGATAAAACGATATATACCAAATTTATGTGATCGGCAAAAGGGCTATAAATTTAGATGAGTGCTATTAAGTTTATGTTGTCCAGTACTTAAGGTTGCAAACATATATTCAATTCTCCAATCCTTTATTGGTTTTAGTTGAGCAGAATTTTTTTTTTTTTTCGAAATCTAAGTTTGATTCTTGTAGAGATCGGATTTGAATCTGGAATCTCTCTTTGAATTCAACAAGAAATTGAGTCCCAATTTCAGTTTCATGTATGTCCAACTTGAGGACCGTAACAGGATCTGTTTGCAATCCTACCAGTGGTTGAGTAAAGAGGGTACAGTTTAAAACTGATCATAATATAGTGGCCAAGTAGGCCCTGCAGGCCTGTAGTTTAAGAGTTCAGATTCTTTTTAGCAACCATAGGAGGAAAACGGAACACTTTTTTATAACTCCATTGTGGGGCCCCACATATAAAATATTTGGCGTGTTCGGATTTCATCCCCTCCCAATATATATCCTCAAGTTTAAGCTTAAAGGTAGTGGATTCCACTATATATTTGAGCACCACTATATAAACATGCATGATTAACGCCACGACTCATTTGGAGGAGATGAAATTCACCTTGAACGGCCTAGATGACCTCTCTGTGGAGGCCATGATTTTCCAGAAAAAGTGCTACAAGGCTCCCCCCGTGTAATAGCAGAGGATCCGGGCTCTTCAGTTTGAAGTTTAAAAATAGGCCATAGATTGACACAAAGCACGTGTTGTTGAATTCTTCTAATCAGCACTTCCTTATCTACCAATCACATCACATATTCACATGTCTTATGCAAATAAAGATTTTTTCTTCCCATCTATAGGTGCTTTTACAATGAGATTCATACACGCAACATGTGATGAGTGCTGTCCCAATCCCAACAAATCAGTGGAATGGTTTACAAAATCAGCGGTTGAGATCTGAGAAGAGAATGAACATCACCCTGTAGCTATATCCTAAATCGATGGTCCCAATGAAAACAATCTGACCCCAAGGGATTGGCCGAGTGGTCAGGACCATGGGTCCCCCCTCTTTCAAAGCTAGAGGTCTTGGTATCGGCCCTGATTTCCTCCTTCAAAATCAAAAGTTGGGCCACATAAGTGTTTATCCGTCTTCCTTTTGGAACCAAAAATATTAGTCCAGATTGGAAACCCTCCCATAAAAAGAAAAAAAAATTCAAAAAAAACTGCAGGGGAAGAAAGATGCATTAAAATAAAGCTGAGAAAAACTGCATGTGATTTGTGTCTGTAGGTTAGGGAGAGATACTATTCGCCGCAAGTGGATGATGCCCTGGCTCTTGGCTGTCAAAGAAGCAACAGCACCGACCACGCTATCAGTCCTCTAGAACATGACCAGAACAACCCTGAAGCTATATGCTAATTTCTTTTAGACTACTCAAGATTTTAAATCTTGTATCCGAACAATAAGAATTCATAAAAATAGCTTCATAAAATCTTATTTTCGACTTAAAATCATTCAAACTTCAATCCCAAAAATCCCCTATTATACTTAAAAGAGTATTTCTAAAACAAGATTAAGTACAACATTTGAAGAGTGGATCCGGATCCGGATCCTCTGTTTCATCCAAACGGGAGAGCTCTGTTTGAACGAATCAGGAGGCGACACGTGCAGGGTAGAGCTTTTCTCTTTCCTCTGCTCCCGCAGGTCACGATCCCTCATTCGTCCAAACAGGGGATCCATTTCCTTATAAAATTCATAGAAATCACCACAAAATCCCCACAAACAAATCCAGTGGAAAGTGAAACTTTCTTCCTGAAAAATGAAAGTATATGTAAAAATAGAGATTGAAAAAAAAAGGCGAGGGTAATTTCGTAATTCAGTGTATTCTGGCGGGGATATTTGAACTGCGAAGAGAGAATTGGCGACCATGGATTTGAAAAGCAAGCAGGAGTCAAAATCGAATTACTCTTCTTCTCCCTCCGAATATTCTCAACTTCCATCACAATCCCACCAACCAAACAACATCCCAAACAAGTTTCCGGGAATCTGTAGCAAGGATTAGGGTTTTCTCTCGCTTCTCTTCTCTGAAATGCTCCTCCTGAAAACCCTATTCCTCTCCTTCGTTGGAAGGAGAAGCGAGAAGATGGAGAAGGCGACGGAGATCGACTGCAGAAGCGGAAGCAGAAGCGAAGAATCTAAATTTCCCTTGGCAGCTTGGGAAATCGCAGCGGCTTCGACCGTCGTTTTAGGGTTTGGTTTGGGGCTTTTCTGCGTTTACCTCACGATGCCGGATTCAGATTACAGCTTCCTCAAGTTGCCTCGCAGCCTCGAAGATCTGCATGTTCTTCGGTGGGTTTTGTGATTTCTCTTCATTGTCTACTTTTTTTAAATTCCATTCAATGATGGCTCGGTGGGCTTTGGTCCTTTGAGATTAAGCCCTTTTTCTTCTGTGTGAATTGATTATTTATTGTGTTTCTGGGTGCATTTGTAGGTTTGACATGTTCTGTTGATGACATTGTGGAGTTTTGGTTTTCATTGTTAGTGATATTTCTTATTGTGGAAGCAGATATGTCTCAGTTGGAAGTGTCTGATATGAATTGAAGAGTTTATTGGCTAACATTTGTAGATGGGTAGGAGTGTGGGGAACTGGGGATTGCAGAATTTTGTAGAGCAGTATGAAAACATGAAGATTTAGAACTCCATACCATGGGTGTGCTTAATTTTATTTACGCCCAAATCACCAAGGATTTACACTTGCGAAACGCGGCCTTTTCACGGGCGGAAAGTAGAAATCTTGGGAGAAATCTTTTCCCCAAGATTTGGTTGCCAAAGGTGACATCAATTAATACAAAACTATTTTCTTTGCTCATTTAAAACTTCTTTCAAGGTTGATAATCTAATTTTTTGGTAAATACAGAAATGTAATTATTAGAAATCATGTTCAAGTAGATGGATTAAATTTTACTTTGTTGATATGAAAATAGATTTTGTGGGGGGAGTTTAACCTTGTCTTGGTAAATATTGTTTGTTCATTATCATCATCTTATCTTTTATTTCTTCATGTACGCATGTATAGTAGAACTTTTTTGGCTTAGAGTGTTCATGGGTCTATATTTTTTTTTTTTGCTTATCTAAGTTATCTCTTTGTAGGGGACACCTTGAGGACTACACAAGTGACTATACCATACAAGTTCTGGTTGGTTATTGTGTAGTATACATATTTATGCAGACATTCATGATTCCTGGAACTGTTTTCTTGTCTCTGCTTGCTGGATCCCTTTTTGGAGTATTTAAAGGTGTGGCTTTGGTGGTCTTTACTGCTACTGCTGGCGCATCTTCCTGCTATTTCCTGTCAAAATTTATAGGCAAGCCTCTTGTTTTCAGCTTGTGGCCGGACAAGCTAAGTTTCTTCCAAGCCCAGGTGAATGAATAACAACCCACTCTAGTGCACTGTTATGGTATTTTGATAAGAACTGTTATGCATTCATACATTTGATGCTAGGCAAGTCCAGGCCATGTTTGGGGAACTTAACAGATAGAAATGTTAATTGTCATCATTAGTAACATGAAAATGTCAGGAAAATTATTGTTAGAATGGCCTAGTTGTTCAGGAAAATTATGGATACATTGGCCTTTAGAATGAGTCTGCTGCAAGAACAATAGGCAGTAAATAGTATAAAACACTTGGAATGTGCTTGTAAAAATTCTTAAATTGTAATGATCAAATATTATTCTGAAATTTGTGCATAAGACAAATAAGATAAATCAAGTTTGTACTGTATATCAGACTGTTCGATAGAGAGAATGATATGATCTTTCTCTTTTGAAGAAAGGATGATCATTGTCATCTGAACTCCTTCAACTATTCTATTATAGCACACTTAATTTTCAGGGAAAGTTAGTGATTTACTAGGAAGGGGCTTCGATTGAAGGATGAAAAGGGTTTAGGGTCAAGAATTACCAGTTTCCATCAATATCTTCCTCTTTTGGTTGGATTTGTTTTCATTGGTGTGGAGAGAACCATTTTCCTCAGAAAATTTCCTAGCACGGAAGAGGATTTGGTTATGCTCTAACCAATTGCAGGTTTATTTCTCATGCCATGGTTATCCGCATCCTTTCAAAAATATCCCCTTCATTGGAAGACCTCGTTTCTTGTCTCTAATCTCCTGTAATTGGTTGTGGCATTAATGACCTGCACGTACGTTTTGCAAAGATCCTGCCATTCTTTGTTCATAGATGACTTTATGCTGCTTTTGAGAGTCCTTCTAGACGAAAAAGATAAAGACCATGCAGGTTAAAAAAAACCTTTTCCGAGACTATGAAAGGAACTTAGAGTAGCCTTAGCTACTAAACAATATTTGAATATCACTCAATGCAACAGCAATGATCAGCTGACCACTATAACAGTTGTTTCGAATACAGTAGTAAAGGGAAAATCGCCTTGATCGCCCAATCTACTGTTTAATATATATTTTGCAGATATTACATGTTGTGCAGCCATGCTTCTAATTTTTAGTTTTGACATTGAATGAGTAATGAACAATACTGATAGTGTTGTGATTGCATTAAATTATGACGCTAGCTTGTTGCTTAATTTGTCAAAATTCATGTTGCTTATAGCTACTGACACTGTTCTTTGTGCATTCTCTGTTTCTTCCTTGAAGGTGGCTAAAAGAAGAAAGAAACTATTGAACTACATGCTCTTTTTGAGAGTAACGCCTACTTTGCCAAACACATTCATTAATGTAGCCTCACCAATAGTAGATGTGCCTTACCCTATTTTCTTCCTAGCAACCTTCATTGGACTCATTCCAGCAGCTTTTGTCACTGTCAGGGTATATACACCTCAAAACTTTCTTCATGCTATCTGATTTGCATTCTGGATTTCATGTGAAAGCCTCTTTTTTTATTTTGAAGTGAGAGTAATGGTTTTTTTTTTTTTTTCCAATTCATTCCACAGGCTGGAATAGCTCTTGGAGAACTGAGGTCAGTGGGTGACCTTTATGATTTCCAGTCAATTGCGGCAATGTTCCTCATTGGGGTTGTTTCAGTTACCCCTACTCTGATCAGCAAGGGCAAGTCATAGGAACATGATTGTTGTAACACTGTATGTAGACCATTCATTGTAAGCAATGGGATCTTGCCACATCTTTGTACAGATCAGTTTAAAATAAAATCAACATGGGTTCAACAGGGTCTGAATACCTCACCACTGTATCAAGTTTCTAGCATGCTGCTGGTCCTGCAGTTCATCTGCAAAGCCGCCACCATCACATTGAATGTGTGACCATTGGCTAGCAAACTCACAATTTCACATCAGCATAGTCAGTCCCCTTCAGATGCATTGTCACATTTCAGAGCCAGTAGCTAGACTACCTTCTGTGGCCTCTCTACAATCAAGTCATTCATATCATTGATTTGCTAGAGTGTGGGCCAGCATGGACAAGCAATTTTTAAAAAAAATAAGGCGAAAGAAATAGATCTTAGTACTACACACTACATGATAGTTTTGATTTTAAATATAGGTCTGCTTTGCTTTTTTAATGATTCGTTTGCAACAAAATAATCAAACGGGTTGCAATAGATATTTGCTGCATTTCATTTATCATGATCCAAAGGATACTACTGAAATAGGGGCTTCAGAACAAAAACATGTGAACTAGGTACCAATTGTAACAAGATCTAAAGCATGATGAATATGATTAGAGCAAAATAACAAATAGAATTAAATTGCCATGCATATCATGCACCATAGTCAAAATTGATGAATAAGAGAAGAACAAATCTGGTAGAACTTTTGGCCCAAAATTTATAGTTCTAACCCTCTTAGTGCAGGAGTGATAGTCTCTTAGATATAATATTGAGTGTCGATTAATTGTGCAAAACACAATTACATACAGATCTTGGATACAATGTAGAAGAAGGCCATCCGATTTGGCCTCATGAAGAGTCAAGTCTACTTCCACTAAAGCTACGAGTCATAGAAGCACTAGCTTATGGGCATGCTTGTTTCGTGCAATTGAATATCAAGAATTAAAAGTAAACATCTAAAAATGACCATTAAATAACTTCACCTGATGTATCAAATAACTTTATTGTTAGAACCCATTTATTTGCATGGAATTCTTAGAACCCACCTTGCTGTGAATGTGTCATTCCAAACATATCTGATGGAATTCTTCATGGTGCTCGAGAATAAGCTCGTGCATGGCCAGAGAGTTGGTTCTTCCCCTCTTTTTCACAGGACCAATTAAGAGGGACAGGCACGGCTTGAAAAGAAGCCCGACACAATCACACATGACCCACACATGACCCATGTCAGTGAAGTTACCCACCATGTGTTAGAATAGATATAAGTTACCCACCATGTGTTAGAAGATATATCTATTCTATTAAGTTAATTTCTAAACAAACAAGAGATAAATTCGAGAAATGATCTGTGTGTACAAACCAATTTTCTGATTATAATAGTCTTTCTTCAAGTGACATTTCTTTTTCTTTATATACAAAAGAAGCGTTTTGGAGTTTTGGCTTCTTTAATTAGTTTGGAATATTTCAACTTTATTTTTTATTTTTTATTTTTTTGTAGTTCGGTAGCTGGGCCCGTTTGGCATCATGCTTATGCTGAGAAGTTATAATTCCAAGAATGAGTTGGGATAAACTTGTTTGGCAATATTCTTTTATAATTGGTGACCGTGACGGACCTAAGGGCCTGTTTCTTTCCAAGCATTTCTGACAGGAATTCAGGCTGTCTGTGAATTCCTGAATTCCAGTCAGAAATTCTATGTTCATTTATTAGAATTCACAGCATTTGAGGCAAACAGTATTTTGGAATTCCAAAAAAGTGGAATTCCCAAATGCTAGCCCTTGCTCCAGCATTTATAAATTCTGGCATTCCGGGAGGCTTCCTTAGAACTCCAGCTCTCTCTGATGGTGGAAGGTCATCTTCTTCGCTGCACCTCTAAAAAAAAAATCAGATGTGGTTATCTTCTTTCTTTCCATTCCTTTCATATATCTGGTTCCATGAAACCCAAAACCTCCCAAATCCACACCTTTCTTTTGATCTAATCTCAATTTTATTTTCATCTGACATCTTTCAAAACCATACCATCCTCCTCAATGCTTGTACAAGAAATCCATCTCCTCCTACATTGAGACCGAATAAACCCCAGAATTCATGTATCCAACCTCTTTGGACAGAACTGAGATGAAGATCATTGCAATGTGCAGAGATTCTCAGGCAGGAATTCTAGGTACAAAAGAAACGGAGAATTTAGGAATGCTAGAATTTGTAGCATTTCAAAATTCCAGCTTCTCAAATTCTACAAAATCCAATAGACATGAATTCCAAGAATTCTTACAAAGAAACAGGCCCTAAGTGTCTGCACGTGGGTGTGGTCGCACCCATGAGATTTGAGAACCTCTTTAGATAATGCCTTAAAAGTTTTTATATTATTGTTTAACATTTTTAATACATCATTGTCCACACCACCCAAATGAAAATCTTGGATCCACCATTGATTGGTGACAAGACATTCGATCAGTGAAATCATGTTTAATAATGATAGAAAGATCATCATGTGTTCAATATCCCTAGAGTTCTCGGCAACTGAGTTCCTGTGTCAAAAGTTCCATAATCCAAATAGACCCTAGATAGCTATAAGGGGTGTTTATTCTCCATATGAAATGTCATGTAATGGAAAGGATACTGATATCTATGTCCTTGGAATTCATAAAATGAAATCTTGTATCCCCAGGATAAATCTGAGAATTGATTAATTCTTATATCAATATGATGAGTTAGAGATGCTATTTATATATAATTCTACAATGGCTGTTGTAGATAGGATCCAGTAAGATAAGGCATATTAAATCCCATATAATATGGAGTTGCAGTTTTAACTTGACTTGGTATTTCCTAACACTCCCCCTCAAGTGGGCATGTGAACATTGAGAACACCCAACTTGCGAATAAGGTAGTTAAAGTGAGATGCACCAACAGGTTTAGTAAATGCATCTGCAAGCTGTTGGGAAGTGGAAACATGGGCGGTACGAATCAAACCAGTGGCAATCTTTTCGTGAACAAAATGGCAGTCGATTTCGATATGCTTTGTTCTTTCATGAAAGACTTGATTAACGGCAATGTGAATGGCAGCCTTGTTATCACAGAATAGTAAAACAGGTTGCGGATATTTGACACCAAGATTGTGCAGCAGAGATAAAAGCCAAATAATTTTGCAACATGTAGTAGCCATGGCTCGATATTCTGATTCCACAGATGAGCGAGAAACAGTGGATTGCTTCTTGGACTTCCATGAAATGGGAGAAGCACCTAACATGGTGCAATAGCCTGTAATTGATCGTCGTGTTTCTATGCAGCCTGCCCAATCCGAATCACAAAAAACTTGTAGAGTTTGGATACTAGAAGAAGATAGCAATATACACTGACCAAGTGTTTGTTTGAGATAACGAAGAACTCGATGAGCCGCATCAAGGTGTGGTTGAAGCGGTGCATGCATGAACTGACTCAATATATGTACTGGATATACGATGTCCAGCTGTGTGATTGTAAGGTAGATGAGACGGCCAATAAGTCGACGATAGCTTGATGGATCTGAGAGGGCTGGTCCATCAGAATAAGTGAGCTTTAGATTCTGTTCCATTGGAAAAGTGAGCTTTAGATGCTTGTTAGGAAATACCAAGTCAAGTCAAAACTGCAACTCCATATTATATGGGATTGGATATGCCTTATCTTACTGGATCCTATCTACAATAGCCATTGTAGAATTGTATATAAATATCATTTGTAACTCATCAAATTGATATAAGAATTAATCAATTCTTAGATTTATCATGGTATCAGAGCGAATCCAAGTGGGCCTGATCATAGAACAACTCTACTCTTCATATTAGAGTACATGTTCGTTCTCTTCAAGCCACTTGAATTTCATAAGCGTGAAAGACGATCACTCCATCATCCCTTTCTTCAAGACAACTTCTTGATCTTCTTGTTATCATTTCCAGCTTTCGTAACTACATTTTGGCATCACACTTTTAAATGAAATATATGACCTCACTGTATCTAAAGGAAGACATCTTTTAGATGTTACCTGCAATGAAAGAGAATGATAGAAACATAGATGGTTGAGAGTGAAAGAACTAGCAGGTCCCAAATGGGTGTCGGAACCGAACTTGCCGAGAACCTTGTGCGTTCCGCTGTAGGGTGGACTTGGGAACTCGCTGCGAATGTTCTCAGATCTACTGGATAATCAAGCTAATCCCTAGGAGTCACGATTACTACGGACTGTACCCCTCCTGGAATCCCACATCTCCTGACCAGTGTGAGAATTCTGTCAACCGAGAGTCTAAACTTGATCCAAATTCTACCACCAAGAGTTTGATCATTATCTGACTCAACTAGATCAAGACTTGTTGAGAGTTCATCTGTGGCACACCGTCGAACTCGATCTTACGAGGGTCCAATGGCAGTGGGGCCAAACAATTTTCCTAACGGAGAGTGGGTGGGGGGGGGGGGGGGTGGGGGGGGGGGTGGGGGGGGGGGTTTACATGCCAGCACTTGCTGGGTGGGGGGAGACATACGGCATGAGGAGTGCGGAGAGAGCGACTGGAGAGAGAGACCTGCGACCCAAGGTCCGATTTTACGAAAATGAGAACTTGCTGGTAGGGGTTGGGTGAGTATCAGGCCACGAGAAAGAGGCTGCCCGTGAGAGGAAAAGGAACAAAGGGAGTGATGGTGCGAGGTTTTGAAGCTGCTGAGGTGGTTGAGAGTTTCTTGGAGAGGTTGGAGACCTTCCACCACCTAGGGATTTTCTACTAAAATGGGGACAGAGGTGTTTCAGAGTTCCCGGATGAAAAATGATTTTTTTATTGCGCCGAGATTTCTGTGATCATAGATCCTCAACACTGGAGGAATGAATAAAACTAGCGTCGACATGAGATGGACAAATTAGTCACATGTGAGTAATCTATCTCTCTCTCTCTCCTCAAATGAGGCCCTTTTACATGCGTGACTGCTTCTTTTATTATTTTTCAAAAAAAAAATGTGAAAAATACTCTAATCATATTAATGAAGAAGATTTACTTATTATTATCATGACAATTCACAGGGATATTTATCTTTTTTTTTTATTCCTTCGTCTCTATCGCCTCCAATTAGAATTAGAGTAGAAAAAACAAACCAAAAGTGAGCCCTCGGTCAATAGGTCAACAATCAATGTTAGCTTTGGAGTCGACAGGGTGACAAGAGAAGGTAAGAAGGTCCATCAATGTAATGCAAGGTTTTTCGTCACGGCCTCTCCTCCTCCTCCTCCTTCCTCCTCATCTTCCTCCGCATCCCACAGGAAATGAGCGTAGGATGCAAGCACGTAGCTGCATACACATTCCATTTACAAATATAAGCATAAACTTAAAAAAGAAACCTGAGGTCCTATCAAACATTCAAGACCAACTCAAATCAAATCTAATATGTATCTATTCCTTCCTAATTTACCAAAACTAAATTCCATTCCTAGCTCCCGAGCTACGTAAAAATGGACAACATTTTTTGCTTACCAGTCGTCTGGGCATGCTTTGATGGCCTGATCGAAACAGCCTTGTGCTCTTCTTTGGTCCCTTTGAGTCTCCCAAATAAGCTTTCCATACAGAGACAAAACCTCACCATCTCCAGGACTCGCCAAAATCGCTCTCCCGTAGTACTCTTCTGCTCCAACATAATCCTTCTCCACCTAATATCACAAAAAAATCAAAGCAAAACCACATTCAAATCTATACTGATGAGGAACCACATCAACTCAAAGCAATTCAAGGCGGAAGGAATCGAAATTCAAGCAAGACATACAAGTACGGGAAAAATACATCTAAGAATAGTGAAATCGAGTGAATCCGATTAGAAAACAAGGAAACTAAAAGTGAAATCAAGTGAATCCAGTTAGGAAACAAGGAAACTAACCGAATGATAGGGGAAATACATCTAGAAGCGTGAAATCAAGTGAAGAAAACTACCTCATGCAAGAATTTCCCGTAATTCCTCAGAAGAAGCGGATTCCCGGGATTCGATTTCAACATCTGCTGATAATAAGCTCCGATCTTGTTCTGATCGGCATCTCCATCGCCAAAAGATCCGCCTCCACCGTCTCCGCCATTTCCGCCGCCAGATTTCTTCCCTTTCCCGATTCCACCGCCGGAAAACTCCAATTCCTCCACCAAAACCTCATCTTCTCGAAAAACACGATCCGAAAAACAGAGATCCAAACCGTTCCACTTCAGGATCAAAGATCCTGCCTTCTCGTCCTCTTCTCTCTGCAAATCGATTCTCTGTTCTGGAAGATCTTCTTCCTCGTCCATTCTCGCCGGAGAAGATCGAATTGAAGTCCTCCTCGTAAAACTTGCGACCTCCGATCGGATCAGCTCAGGATTCGACGCCGATGGTCGGAAGTTGGTCGGAATCTTGGTTTTGGATTTCAAGTGGAAATGCAGGGAAGACTTAGGAGAAGGCGTGGAATTCTTACCGGAAAAAGAGATTCCGGCGCCGGGATCTTGATAGATCGTCGGAGGTCCGTGCAAGAGAGAGGTTTGGATGGTTGCAGAGCCAGTTCGAAGGAGAAGAACTGCTTTCATGTCGTATTCCAGTGGAAGATCCTCGATCGAGGAAGAGGAAGCTCTCACTCACCTTTCTAAAGAAGCTCAGTGCTCCGTCATTTATAAACTCGCTGTGCCGTTAGTTATATGCACGGCGTCAGTACGGGGTTAAGAAGTAGGACACGTGTTCTCTTTCACAATCACGTGACTGTGGATTGTAGAGAGAGAGAGCGGAAGCAGTAGTACGGATGTTAGAAGCCACGTGTGCGTCGTTTACTTTCGCACGTGTTAAGGGATGACTTGAAGATGACGTGGTCTTAATTTTTAGCAGCATTTGTGAACTTCACTGGCTAATTTGACAATAGGGTTTTGTGATTTAGTCTTTTAAAATAATTAGGTTAGTTGGTTGTTGTAAAAGCAATATAATAACTTTGTTTAGAGTTCATTTCAAAGATTTTGATTGGATAAATAATAATATCTTAATTAGATTAAATCTGTTTAGATAGTTTGAATTTAAAACGTTATTGGCCATGTTTTATTTGTCATTAAGCTTGAAATTCATCTTATTTAGTTTATAGTTAAATTCTGTGTGGTAACTCAGTTGGCCTAGGACCATCATTTGCTTTCGGAGTTTGAAGGTTCAAAACTGCACTATCACACAAGGCCACATGGGATTTACCCGGCTCTCCTTGGCCCGTGGTGATTAATCGAGCCCAAAGGAGCTGAACTCCCTTCGTTACAAAAAAAAAGAAAAATAAAAAAAAATAATAGTTACTTTTAGAAGAAATAATATATAGTTAACATCAATAACCTTGTAGGGCTGAGCTTTTTCGCATACAAACAAATACATACTTCTTCAAATGATCTTTTCTATTATAGGCTAATTTCTTATGCCTGAAAGCTATATGACAATTCAAATGGGTGTGCAGTTGACCAACGTTCCAATCCATTTAGATAGATGCGAACCCCATGGGATGTGTGAAATTCAAGGGGATGTGGTCTAGTCGGACAGACCATCAAGTAGGTCCCTATTACGCACCAAGCGTACCTTATAACCATTCATTTCTAGATATTCACCTTTGATTTTTCATATTTAACCACTTACAAAAATACATGCAATCCTAAAAATTCATTTACATGAAACAAACAACCACTAATGAAAAAGGGGCTGGCACCTCCTAAAGTATTAGAAAATTTTATACTTTCTTATATAAGTCGCCCCCAAAGTTTTCAAAAAAGCTTTTATATATTTTGAATATCACATGAATTTTTTTTTTCTGCATAGATCTCCCAAAGAAGAATTCTTGAGTCTGCCCCTCCAAACAACACGAGAATTCTGATTCATCACCACAATATTTAACTTGAACCATCAGAATGTGGATTGCAAAAGTTGGAAGAGAAGAGAATCTAGGTATAAGGATGAGGGAAACTTGCATCTTGAGAGAAACCATGTCCCCAACCAGATCCGCGATCAGAGCAATGGTCTCCTCATTTCCCTTCACGGCCACAGGCAAACTGAAACTAAATCAAGTAAAACCAATTGGATGGTCAGTTTCCAAGGTATTCGCTACAAATGAGGAGCCTTTGACCCAAGTGTGTACCAATAACTCGCCAAGTCAAATCAGCTACCAGCAGAGACAATTGGAACAGTCATGCTTATTCTAGCTTTTATTTACAAGTTGTTTATGATTGATCATAAAGTGGTCGATCTTGTCTACTTTTAACGTGGACCATCTTAGGAGCAGTTTCAGGTTTTATAGTTGTGAACTTCATTAAAATCCTATTATTATTATTATTAGTTTTTCTTTTCTTTTATGTTTTTAATCGAAGGGTCCCAATCATTTGGGCTGCACTAATTCCTTCGGGCCAAAAGGAAAGTCGGGTAAACTCCCATGTAGTTCCAGTGTGGTAGTGCAGTTTTGAACCTATAACCTCCAGGTATAAACCGTGGTTTTAGGCCAACTGTGCTACCACTTGGGATTAATCTTATATTATTTAAAATTGCATACTTATGAAAGCATACTTCTTTTACATGTTAAAACGTGTACTCCTTTGTTTTTATTGTGAAAATGGAAATGATTTTTTTTTTTTGCTATCTAGCTAGCATTAGTGGAAACCGAAAAAAAGATAATAGTGTTTACTTAGTTAGTGACCTAAAATACTAGGATTAGGGTTTGCTTGAAAAGTGCCAAAGTATAAGAAAGGTCTATGCAAAAACTAAAATGAGGACATACGTAAAAGGGGACAAAACCCACCTCAGAATTCTATTAATCTTCAAGTCTGAATTCTAATCCCTACAATATTATATAAATAGGAAAAGCAAATTTATGTACCAAGGTTCGTAACCAAATTAGAAACTGCCCTAATTAAACCTTATAATAATTGAAAATAATGACAACTAATTTGTGAAATGAAAATAAGAAAAAAAATCTCTGAATTTTCTTTGAGCACACACGTGAGGCCATGGGTCTAACCTGCATCACTTAGCACTTTAATTTTTTTTTGTTGCTTAATAAAGTTCTCACTAATGAATTAAAAAAAAAAGTAAAACTAGTTCAATAACTTATCATAAGGGCCATTTTGTTTAGAGAATAAATGAAAAACCTATTGGAGGGATGATTGAGAATTTCAAGTGTTGTCCCTAAATCTTAGTTCCCAAATGCACAAAGACCCCGAGCATTTTAAAAGGTGGATATATGAGAACTTAAAGAATCTTGTAAGTTAAATAACTCTAATTTACAAGGCTATATTTTTAGAACCTCACAAGCCAAGTAGGATATCCAAATGCTAGAGGATAGCCATTGACATTTTGTCAGAAATTTTCAAGATCAAGAAATTCTTTCAAATATTCTTAAAAAAAAAAACACATATAAATATAGATTCTATAATTTTAGAAGTGCCTGAATGAACCTCTGGGAGCTAGGTGTTTGCTTTGAGGGATTTCTAACACCATTGTCACATGGTTGTCTCCCAGAATTTGGATATGCTGTTTGGTTTATAAGTTTTCAAAATTACAGCCTTATGAACCGACTTCCTTGCTTGTAAAATCTTTCACATTCTAATTAGATTTCCAGGTTCCAAAATGCTTATAAATTCACAAGCATTTTTCAGCTGCGGAACCACATTTGGAATTCTCAAAGATTCCCCCCAGAAATTCTCATTATCTTATAAACAAACAGGCCCATTTGGCTGTGTGAATCATCCAAATTTGGTCTTACAGTGTGATTCAATGGTGCATAGTTTAGGGTCTAGTTCTATGTCTCACTACTCAGTAGAGACATGAGCCCTCATAAAAGTTCAATTTCAGGTTGCACGTGCCAACACGCTCATGGTTGAGGGGGATTGGCAACTCAGTGGCATACAAATGCCCTGGATAGATCCCTGGGTTAATATCACCCCTGAGTACTAGTGACTAGTCAAACTCAGCCTATAAAAAAAATTGCAGGTAGCACTTTTCCTACGGGCAGTTGAGTTTGTCCTAATACCTAGGGCACATGTAGGGCACTTGTAGAGATGTGCTAAAAAAGAATATGATTGAAAACAATAATACTATGGTGAGCCCCAATCCCGTGTGGCAACAATTTCACGAGAATCGTGTAACACATGCCATAAACTCCATCATAGGCCCCTCATAGACCATTTAAGATGAATCTAATCCCCTCCAATGACATATCCATATATTTCACTTTAATAAGAGTATGCCACATCATATAATTGAACATATGATTGAAAATGCAATCGGCTGCTAACACGGTGTTAATCACGTTTTCATCACGTGCTCAATCAGAAGGTGGATCCATTCCTATTAAATAATTTATATTATTACTATGTCGTCCCAGGAGTACTTCCCTGTATGTGTTACACTATTCTTCCATGTAATAGGTGGGACAGGTGACTTGGGACTCTAATATGGCAGAGCACAGCATTCATGATGCCTACATTAGCAATCCTACCCACTGTGCTGGAAACACATCTAATCTATGGAAAGAATAGACCAGTCTACAGGAGTCCATAAAATGTCAGGGCGATCGAAATGGGTCGAAGGATCGATGGGTCATAAAAGCAATAGCTGCAGGAAAGTGTTAAAAGAGGCCATGCTTTGGTGACACCAAAAGGTTTGCAAGAGGGCATCGAACACAACAGAACATAGAGCACGAAGCCGTTCCCATCAGGATCATGATAAACTTATATTGAATGGCACTGTACTATAGGACAGTGGGGGCATTCACTCCAAACTGCAATGTTTATTGCAAGAGGCCAAGAAGATAAGAGGAGCTAATGCTGACACTTTCCATGGTTTTGTCCCTTTGCAATTTCCAGACTGCAATAATTTATCTTGAGTGGGACCCACTTCATGCTTGATAGGCTGGTGAGTAAAGATGCTCTGAGTCTGTTACTGATGGGTGCCTTTTTGGCATGGGATAGAAAATGGCTCAAATTATGAATTGGGGGCTCGCAAAGTTACAAAAAAAATAATGTAATCTGAAGGGGTTTGAACCAGTAACCTTTTCGAGCAGACGCCCCTATTGCAACCTGTACCACGCTTTTCCTCACTTACGTTTGTAACTATTCACCACATAGGTTTGTAAATGAGAGTCTGAAAATGAATTTTTTTGCACCATTTTCATATAAATGAGCACAAACAAACGTGGTCACGCGTAGCTTTTACTAAAATATATAAATGAGTGCAAACATACGACTCCTAAGACATCATAAATTTTAAAAATTGTAAAAATTGTTCAAGAAATTCAAATCCATCTAAACTCGTTGAATGTTTATGTAGCCGCTTACTCATGTGAAAATGATACCTCTTAGTAAAATATTTCTAATTATCTATAACATTTGCATATGAGAATTGACATAAGTAAAAGCTCATTGTCATACCCCCATACTAGAGACTCCTAAGTCCAAATATAATTCGCTGAAAAGTGAAAAGGGTATGATATACACATCATTTTCACACCCCATGCATGCATTTGATGCATAAACGAGCACAAATAAATATGATCATCGCATCATTTACATATATAAATAAGCAAAAACAGAAGACACCTGAAGTTTTTGCAAGTGGCTGATGGCACAGCCCCCATGAAACCGACTGATGATACAGCTCTTAATGATTTGAGTTGATACCTCATTGAGAATACAGTTCTCATGATGTGGTGTTTAGCAACATTCCTTGATCAAGTGGCATCATTTTCATTAACGAAAAGGAAAGAAAGTATAAGCAAGAGAAATATCAAGAGAATGCTTTGTCATTGGTAGTGGGTGCCACCCACCTTCAGTTTGTATGCTATGTATTTTCTGTTTGAGAGATGAAGATGGAGCTCATCATCTAGTCCAGTGATTAAAAAAAAATCCCTTATCTTATCCCTGCAACTCTATCAATCTCTATCCATCTCCCTTTAAGAACTATGATTTATTGGCAATTTGATTAAAATATTCATTAAGCTTAATCCAAACTCAAGGCCATCGCCCATTTATAACTTGTTATCTTATCTAACTTTCCATATGAAATTATATATAGCATTTAATTACCTCCAACTTTGCCCACTTGTGTGATGTGAGAGTGTGCAGTTCAGGTCTGGAGCACACTTGGCCTACTTTTGATCATTACAAGAATTTTCACAATTCATCCTCTATTATCAGGCTACAGGCCCAATTTTACATGTATCAAGCCTTTACCCACCTTTGAATCGAATGTCAAAGAAATCCGCAATTGAAAGACCACAAAAACGTATGGATATGGTTGTTAAATGAAGGTTAGGATGATCTCCCGGAGTAAAACTTTTTTCTTATCCTTGATGCCTTTCCATCTAACTCACCCCCACTTATAAATAGGCATTTAAGTGGGCCCCATTGATTTGGATTGTAGAAGAGAATGTCTAGTCGGAGTAGACCATTTGGACGTGCCTGTTTCTTTACTAGAATTTTTTACAGGAATTTATCATGCTAGGGTTTTTTCAGACATGCTGGGAAGTAGAACTCCAAAGTGGAGCCGCCTCTCAAAATAAATGCCCTCATCATTATGGAGTTTCTTCAAATTTCACTAAAGCAAAAGTTGGTCCCACAATAAGATTAACCATTGTTCTAGAAGATATGTTCCGACTAATCTAAAATGCAAAACATTAATCCAACAGCACCAATGCACCGATTAAAATACCAATACATTAGCCCATCCTTAAGTACTGCCTCTAAAACTAACTTCACAACATAGAAACTACTTGACGTTGTGGCACAACACAACCCCTTTGAAACTGTCTCAAACAGCTCTTTCTTAGTTCAGTTGACATTTCCTCATTGAGAATACAGTTCCTGAAAGTGACTTCTTCCTTCATCAAGTGTCATCATTCTCATTAACGAAAACGAAAGGAAGTGTAAAATGTAAGGAAGAAAAATATCGAGGAATGCTTTGTCGTTTGTATTGGGTGTGACCATTCACCAACCTTCAGTTTGTATATTTATTGCACTCTTCTTTTTTTTTATAATATAACCCTTGAGAGATGAAGATGGAGCTCAAGATTCATAATCTTGTCCAATGATAAAAATAGATCCCTTATCTTATCCCTGCAACTCTATCCTTTTCCCATTAAGAAATAGGAATTATTGGCATTTGATTAAAATACCCATTAAGCTTAATCCATACTTATGACTATTGCTCCTTTATAAATTGTTATCTACTCTAACTTTCCATATGATTTTATTCATCTAGCATTAATTCCCTCCGCTTGTGGGATGTGTGTGTGGGAGGAGAGAGAGAGAGAGAGAGAGAGAGAGAGAGAGAGAGAGAGAGAGAGAGAGAGAGAGAGAGAGAGAGAGAGATCAGGGTGGGTTTGTCCATGCATAATTTGTCTTGTCATGCAGTATCCTATTTAGCATGAGTCATATCTTCTAGAATAAACAAACCATTCGGATTACATCGTTAGAATCTTCATATATCTCAAAGTTGATAAATGTGATGACATAGAATTAAATATTTTGACATTTAATGGGTCAACAAAAAATTTCAACGGCTTAGATTAACAATTTGAAGCTCATAGGGATTCACAAAAAATAAAAAGGCGCTGAAAGGATTTGAACCTGAGACTTAGGCATCCTTTGCACCGTTGCCTTCTTAACTAAAGATCTGTGTAAACATAATTTTTTTTTTTACATAAAATGACCTCATTTACACATCTTTTTCCGGCGCCTGCTTAATGTTACATACCATTTTCCAAATAAATGTGACTATATTTAAATGTTACATGCATGTGTAACATGTGCAACATTTAGGTATGTAATGAGGGCAAACGACCCTTTAGTTCGACTCCAAAAGAGAGAGAAAATACAAAGTATTTCGTTGTCTCCCAAAGAAAAGAGAATAAACATCTATTGTCCTGCATACCTTTTTGAGAACAAATAACAAAGAATCCATTCAACTGTTTTATCTCTCCTCTCTTCCACTTTGATTCCCCTTCCTAAATCTAGATAACAATTAAATAAAAAAGGACTTTCTTGTATTGGACCCTAATCACTAAGGTTCATCATAAGCTAAGATTCTTTTAATACAACCCCAGATTACCACAAACTGTAAACAAAGTAAATCCCTACTGATTTACCAAGAAAAGACTAAAAAATCTCTACTAAATTTACAAACATGTTATTCATATAGTAAAAAGACTGATAAAAACAGTTAAAGAAGCAAAATTTCTATAGATTTACAAAGACAACACTCATAGTAAATCTCTTCAAAGTTATCCTCTCATCAGAGAGGTGGTTTGTGCATTGTCCTCCTTTGGGTTACGACTGAGGCCTTTGGTCGGCCCAAGCACTGATTTGTTTAGTTGAAGTTAAGTTAGCCGTTTGTAATGAGCAGATCAAGAAGCATTTCAAGATGAGATTAGAGACAAGTGATTACAATTACACTTATTAGAACATTCAACAACACTACAACCTTATTAAGCAGATATTCTCTCATATCATACCACTAATCAAGCCATACATATCTGGCTAGAGACGAGCGGGTTGCGAGGGCAACACCCTCTCCTTTTCTATACCTCTGATCGCCCGCCCACGCCAGGATCCCCACTTTTAACAGCACCTTGCAGCACCCCTCCTTGCCTGTAGCAAGGCAACGCTTGAACTCCTCGACGCTGGAGTCTACACTGCCCTGCCTAGACTGGCTTTCGTCCTCACCATTGATGGTGGTGACTGGTAATGATGGTCCTGTAGATGGAGGCCTCCACCATGGTCACCAGGACTAGGAGGACAGTGACCTTGGCCACGAGTGATGCCATATTTGTTGTAAAGATAAAGGAGTGGTTTTTTATTTTTTTATTTTTTTTATAGGGGGAGTTGAGAATTGCATGGGAGGAAATGTGGAGGAGGGAGGTGAGCACGTGTGGTGAGGTTGGGTTAGATCCTTCTGAGGCAAATGCAATGCATGCAGAAATTTTATGATTGCACTGATTCTTTTTTCTGTTCTTCTTCTAGTTTGTTGGCTTTGTTAACATTTCAAACACCTTTTAACCAATCTGTATAGTAACTGGAAACTTATGCTTTCTTGTCATATATATTATTATAACCCAGGTATCTCCCGTCCATTCCAGCGGAGGAGCCTTTCTCCCTGAGCCTAAGGGACACTCGATTCTGGGTGTGGCACAGCTCCCATGAAATTGACTGAAAACAGCTCTTAACAGCTCAGTTGATACATCCTCAATATTTGGGAATACAGTTCAAGGTGACGTCTTCCTTCATGTGTTGTTTACTGACGTGTTTATCAAGTGGCATCATATATTCATTAAACGAAAAGGAAAGGAAGTGTGGTCAAGAAAAATATCGAGAGAATGCTTTGTCATTTGTTGTTGGTGTCACCAACCTTCAGTTTGTATGCTTATGTAGTTAATGTAATAACCCCCAAGAGATGAAGATGGAGCTCATCTACTCCAGTGATTAAAGAAATCCCTCATCTTATCCCTGAAAGTCCACCAGTCTCAATCCATCTCCCATTAAAAAATATGATTCATCTGCATTTGATTAAAATCTTAATCCATACTTATGACTACCGCCCCTTAATAAGTCTCCATATGGTATTATCTATATAGCATTTAATTTCCTCTAATTTTGTCCTCCTGTGGGGAGAGAGAGAGAGAGAGAGAGAGAGAGAGGGTTGATTTGTTTGCACTTGATTTGAATTGTCATACTGTGTCCTAAATTACCATGAGTTTATCTTCTAGGACATTCTTTACATGCATAAGTGGCCAATGAAGAGTCCCACAGGGAGAGATGAACTGTAAGGGGGTCAGTAGGTGAAGATCCACCCCCTAGGTAGGATATTCCCTGCCGAAAACAGGGGAAGACTTCTTAAGGAATTGCTCATTTGCTATAATGAAAATTCAAATACTAGATGTTGGTTGGATGGTGTGAAGTGAATTTGTATAGATCAAACCTAATAGATTGATATTCATCTAAATATTGGTAGTATAAGATGGTGCCTTTCTAGGAAAAATTATATTAGTGAACGGGGCATCAAACTTCATCCACCTATCCTACAAAATCCTATTATTCTCCTGCTCAATTGAGCCTTCAGGCGTCCCACTTTATCCATAAAGCAAAATCTATGACCATGGTGGGGGTCATTATTTTGTGATCCAGAGTGAGTACACCTGGTGGACCTCACTGACTCACTGTAAATGGATGGTTAAGAGCTAGGCATCTCCTTCACTTCGAATCTCCATTGCTGTATCCTTTTAATAAACGTTTCTGATCAGATCATGGCCCGTTAGATGGTTGCTCAGAATTCTTCTCATATCAAGTGCCCCGGGGCCTATAAATTGGCCAGGAAAACAAGTTACATCATGAATTCATGATTACTGTGATCTTTAGAGCAAACCATTTTTCTGATTTTTGCTTCTGAATACTTTGAGAATTCTGATTTCTAATAGGCAGAGAAGTCAATAAATATCAGATGTATATTTGACCAAACAGCCAAGAAATGTACTTAGGTTTGAGCTATGACCCCCTCCCAGGTCCAAATCCAGCTGACTTTGCCATCAAAACCACCTAGGCTTAACTTAACAAGAACCTAAAAATAACAATGGGGATGGTGCACTCCAACTCGGTCAATATTTTTAAAACCGATTTAGTAGATCTGGTTCAACCTGGTTCGACGACAAAGATGGTCCATGGCGCTGGATGGCTCGGTCCAAACCATGTTTTGAAACTAGGCAGAAACCAAGTTGTTTCACTTGATATGGATAGGTTCTCACCATTACTAATAAGTGATCATAATTTTCTACAAATTCAGTCTGAAACCCAAAATTATTTTATTTGCGTATCTCTAAAAGCCATCAAAGTGTAAATATTTTCGGTTTTTATTCTATGAACAATTTCTGGCTTTTTTATGGGCAGGAAATAAACAGCCAAGACCAATAAACCAGCTGAAACAAATAAGGCTTTTGGCCTTGGCTGATACAGCCCTGAAACATGTTCTAAAACAATGTCCCAAACCGAACCATCCTACAACCCAAAAACAATTCAACCCATAAAATTGCAATGAAATAAAAGGTACCAAACTGGCCATATATTTCAAAATGAACCATCAAATTCCAGAAACACTGATATTAGTGGGTAGGCAGCCTGTGTAACTCTACTTGTTCATCAAATGGGGTCATTTATGGAGCCTCATTCTAAATCGCCATGGTGAATACACCTAAAGTTCTCTACAGTCTGGCAATACAACTATGCTTATCAAATGGATGTCTACTGTCATCTTTAGCCAAGCGCGTTTGCAAAAAGGTAGCTTGTACAAATCTCTATTATCAGGATATGAGAAGACAACTAATGCTGCAAGAGAAAGAACACTAGAAAAGTCACAGTTTATTCTCCAAGCCTAAGCTAAAGAATCAAACACAGGGACACAAATATGTTTCTGCACAAACACACTTAGTTCAACTTACAAAACAGAAAGAGAATACAAATTATTTCCTTGAGTCCAAACAGAAAAGAGAATTCGACAGTTAATTTTCATTCAGCCCTTTGGAGAATAGATAACACAGAATCCAGCCAATCTCTTCTCTCTTCCACTTTTAATAAAGTTGTAGTTTATTCTCCAAGCCTAGGCTAAAGAATCAAACAAAGTGACGCATCTATGTTTCTGCACAGACTTAGTTCAACTTACAAAACAGAAAGAGTACAAATTACTTCCTTGAGTCCAAATGGAGAAGAGAATTTGACATTTAATTATCATGCAGCCCTTTGGAGAATAGATAACACAGAATTTGATTTTAATTCCCCTTCCTAAACCTAGATAGCAATTTTTTTTACGGACTTCTACTATTTGATCCTAATATCACAAAGATTTCATCAATAAACTAAGACTTTTTTAATACAACTCCAAGATTATCACAGACTAAAGAAACTAAATCCCTAATAATTTACCAGGATAAAGTTCAAAATAAATATCCACTGATTTACGAAGATATAAGTCATCTAGTAAGAGACGACAATATTATCCTAAACTGTGAAAAAGTAAATTTCTATTGATTTACTAAGAAACGATTCATAGTAAATTCAGAGTTATCCTTTCAACAGGTGGGTTGTGCATTAGACCAGGTTAGGAGTATGTTTGAGGCCTTTTGGTTAGCACATGCGCTGAGGCATGGCCTACATCAATGACCTGTGTTTAGTATAACTTTAGTTAGCATTTTGTAATGAGAGGATCAAGAAGCATTTCAAAATGAGAATATGAAAGTGCTAACAACACAGGCCCACAACGACACCGGTGAGGAAAAGATTTTCTATGTGAGTTGATAGCACACCAAAGGGAAGGGATAGGCCAAAGAGGATGAGAATAGAAGTAGTAAGAATAGATCTAAAGAAGTGCAACCTATGCGAGAATTTGGCTCAAGAGAGATAGGAATGGAGAAACAGATTCATGCAGCCAACCCCAACATAGTTGGGACAAGGCTTTGATGATTATGATGATGATGATAAGGGTGCTATCTATAACACAACTCTATAAAACAAGTGTTTTGGTTTCTTATTTCATACAACACAGCCCCCAATGATTAATCTAAACCTTTGCACACACCTAACTAATGAATCAGGGCCCACCAATGACACTCATCGATATCTGGCATTCATCCAACAATTATCCACCGAAGGTCCTAAAATCACACATCAGGATGATCTGATCAGAGTGACCAACCCATAAAACAAATCATTATTAATTCATCCCCCCACCTCTCTGATTGGCATGCACCCAAATTGGCTCTGCAAAAAGAAAATTTGTCTATTTTTATAGCACCCCTTGTGGGTTCTGTTGGTCTTGAAGCAAAGAAGCCTACAGAGGCAATCATAGAGGCAGTCATCCAATCTGCATTTACCTCGTGAATATGGATTACTGGCAATTAAGACTTGGAGAAATTTTGTATGGGAAGAAATATCTACTTGTTATAACAGGAATGAGAACCATGAAAAATTGGTACGACTTAGAAATTCATTAAAAAGTGGAAAATAATTAAAAAGTATGGTCAGAAAAGTGACTCCAGTATTAAAGACAAAGAAGAAATCAAAGCCATTGTAGAATAAGAATGGCTAGGTGGATTGTTTCATCCATTATTATTTGTACAAGCCAACTGTTCAACTTGGCAGACCTGTGACTTGTGAGAATGATCTTTGTAATTGTCAGTTGCAGAACATGGATGAAAAACAAGAGTTAAAGGGGTTGTTAAGAAGGAAATTTAATGAACTTTAGTAATTCAATGACCAGAATGGCATGGTATTAATTCATTCAGTAATGCCTGAAATAAAATC
Source organism: Litsea cubeba (assembly GCA_012931725.1). Classification (NCBI taxonomy): domain Eukaryota; kingdom Viridiplantae; phylum Streptophyta; class Magnoliopsida; order Laurales; family Lauraceae; genus Litsea; species Litsea cubeba. The sequence continues at coordinate 4,876,298 of CM022946.1, read as the reverse complement.
TATCATTTCACTCCAAAAGTTGAATGACCCACTCATTAACAGATTACATAAACAAGAAAGATAAGAGAATTTACCAATTACTTTGTTAGTTTCATTACCAATGAAAGTAGTTTTTCACTACTCTGTGCTACAAGAAGAAATGCCGGAAGAAATCTCCAGTGAGACTACTGTTGTTTCTTCAATTTTGATGTGGAAGATGAAGCAGCAGTACTACTGTCAGAGGTTCTAATAATGAAAAGTACAGTTTCAAGGAGCATGCAACATACCAACCCAAGAATGCCACCGGCAGCACTCTGTCAAAAGTATTAACAAAACAGCAACTTTACCTTAGAAAAACCTGAAGATAGATAAAAATCGAAAGTAGTACCTATCTAAGCCACTGCTGAGATTATAAACCAAAAGAGCTGTCTGATGGAAAGAAGAAACAGTGGTTATGGAAGGTACCATGACAGGATTGTGATTAAATAAAGCCCTGAATGCAGCATATCCAACCAAGAACCCAGTAAACATTGTCACAACAACATGAAGACCTGTAAAAGCACAAGGTTTTAGTGTCTCCAAGTAAAGTGAAGAGCTTCTTACAGTGCAGCAACCTCAAATGTTGTAGTGAAAAACTACAGATTGGATAACTAACTTATCGCAGCTACGTACATAATGCAATGCAAATGTAGAAGCAAACCGAAGATATAGATAGAATAAATAAAATGTTTATGTCTAAATTAATAGTCTTCAGAAAAACAAAAGAGAAAATGCATGGCAAAGCTTGAACTGGAAACTTAGAACTGGAAACTTAGAAATTACAGTGGTGGACATTATGACAACCCAATCCATGCCAGCCCTACAAGTCAAACACAACTCGATGCGCCTCAACCAAAATTTTTTTTTCCTTTTCCTTTCTGTACAGTGTATAAAACTCATTGAAGTTGACTAGATTTTGGGTCGGCAAGGCCATAATCAGAGTTCAATGTCCAGCTTTATCAACAACAAAACCGAGGCGACTTAACTGATCAAATCATTTTTTAATATATAAGTACATCCTCAGTTTTAAGAGTGAATATATAAGGAAAAGAAAGAAACAAGATTAGATAATTTATTCGAGAACACAAAAGACGCAATCGAAAATCAGCATTTGATCTACCTGCAATTGATTGCGCATACCCCACCGAAAATTTGCACATTTTTTTCATTCCTTTTCTTTTTGAAGGGTGAACATGTGCATGAATTAATGAAGTGGTTCAAGTAAAAGTAAGCTCAAAATACTTGTTATTGATAAGATGGATTCATGGTCGAAGTTTTAAAAAGAATGCCACAAAAACAGAATCAAGAACAACATTCATCAAAATGCCAAACAGATTACAGCATTAGAAGGAAAATGCAAGAAATCCTAAAACACACCCCATCTAATTTCAAATCAAGAGTGCTAAACTCAAATATCCAAAAACAAACAAAACAAGAAAAAGATTCAACATGGCCAAGCACAAAAGGCAGAAATCAGAATCCTTACCAAACCCAATCTGATCTTTATATGACGAAAAAGAATCCTCTGGTGTTCTCCTCATTGGGGTGATATCTCTAACAAGCTCCTTGTATGCATTCCTCTCTGCCAAATCCGCAAGCTTCCTCAGTCTCTCCTTCAGCTCGTCACTCTAAATCCAAATAAAGAAAGGAAAATCAAGTCAAACGTCCCAAGCACCACAAGAAACAGAGAATAACAAATTTAGAAACTAAATTGGTTAAACTTTATGTCACCCCTTTGTGTGTATCGATTACCTTCTCTCTTTGTTTTGGGCTGGTAAGAACAAAATCGGAACCAGAGAAGAGATGCAGGAGTTTTGGTCGGGAGGCAGAGGGATATGCAGACCAGAGGTTTCTGAGGCCTTTGTAGGGAATGGAGCTCTGAGAAGAGAGATTGGAAGCAATTTGTTGAAGCTCGTAGCTGAGATCTGGATTCTGTGATGCAGAGGAGAGGAAGGAGCGGATGGTGTCATTGTTGGAGATGATCAATCCGCTCGTATGTGAGCCAACCTCGTCGTTGGTCATGTTTAAGGAGTGGTTAGGGTTCTTCGTTAAACGAATAACTCCTGAAAAGTTAACTTGTTTAAGTTATTGTTGTATATTCGCCTGAATTTATGTTTCATTTGATATGAATGAACATCATCATGTACACTAGTGATATTAACTAATTAGCTAATGGAATTTATACGCCTCATTTTCATCTTCTTGTAATTTTTTTTCCTTCAAAAGAGATTTCATTTATACGCAATTGATATCAATACCGTATCGATTTTAAAGTACGCATCTAAATCCGCGATTTTAGACCACAAGTTAAATGCAAAAAAGAATGGGTCATATTCACGACTACAACAACCTGTTGACAAGATAAGATAAACCGATCCCTTTTGACCCGACCCATGGGCCACCCGAACCAGCTATTCAATTTGGACTTTGTTGGCCATCCTAAGCTGCCTCTCTCACGGCTCTTTCATGTACCCCCAAGTCCGCAACTAAAAGTCCTCAGGGGGTTGCCTGAGTGGTTAGCACATGGGTTCTTTTCTCTTTCGGAACTAGAGGTCTTGGTATCGACTTCCAATTCTCCCCTCTTTAGAAACCGAATGTTGAATCCACTTATACTATTACTTAAAAGATTGGTATTTCTATTTGTAAAGTCAAGTAGAGTAATGTCAAAAAGTCATTTATATTTTATTCATACTCTTTCCAACTTTTCCAACAAAAAGTCAAAAAGCAACAATAAGTACTCACTAAAAGAAAAAAAAATCTGTTTCTCATACCAAAAGTCAACAATATTCTATCCCCAACAACTAAAAATAAAATACCATCATAACCCACTATATTTTTTATTCATACTTTTTATTTTACTCCACTCCACTTGATTTTAAAAGTAAGGTGTCAAACTGGCCTTAAGGGTTTTATCCGACTTCTCTCCAGGCCACAGGAAATATTCTAATCCAAAAAGATGAAAAACCCCCCCCTTAACAAAAAAACAAAAAAAGTCCCCACCCACTGGCAATCAAGTAAGCTTGGTCTGCTCGTCGTTTTCGAAACCAGTGAGAGAACGCACGTTCCTACCAAATCAATCCTTCAATAAATTTCAACATCTAAATCCTTCTACTTAATGCCCTACAGAATCCCTATAAGGCAACTGTTTAAATCATTATTTGTCCCACTTCTCTATAATCCAAATCGTTTAAAATCACCATCGTATCTTGCTTTCTCTCAGTTCTTAATTTAAGTTCAATCGAAGTTGGATTTCCCAACAGATCAGTCGAGTTTAAAACAACTAAATCAACTTTATTCGATTCTCATTTGAATAATGTGTTCTAGACAATAACATGATGGATCTAACGGTGGTAATGACTATGATAAAAATGAAACTTGGCCCACAGCTAATGCAAGGCATGACTATGGGTTTGAGCAGTTTTGATTACTTAGGCAAGCAATTTATGGGGTTGTAGAGTACTGTCTGTGGTTGGCCCTGAGATGAGTTGTTAGTGTGTGGATTTTTACAGAGTCCTATCTTTCCTTCTCATTTCTACCAACCACCTCCCACCCTTCCTCCCATGCTCTTTGAATGCTAGCTCTCTCTACTCGCTTTCCCATTCCTTTTAAATACAACTTTACTTTCCTTCTACCTTTGCCTGCTAAAAGTCTCCCATAGTTCCATTTCCATTTTCTACTCTCACAAGGTCATCTCCCTGTGTCTTTCTCACTCAGGTATGATGGCACCAGCTGCTGCTGCTCCTGACCAGAGTGCAAAGACCGTGTGCGTGATGGACGCATCAGGCTACCTGGGCACACACCTTGTCCAGAGCCTGCTCCAAAGGGGTTACACAGTTCATGCGGCAGTTCAGAACCATGGTTAGATATGCCACATCTCAGAGTCCGGACCCTCTAAGGCTCGGACTCAGAAAATTCCTGAGGTTTCTTCTTTCTTTTTTCTTTTTTTAAGAAAAATTTGAATTGAAAGAGTAGAAATCCATGGTAGAGCTCGGTCTGCTGGTATCGAGATTCAAACTCTCAAATTTAATGGCAATCGTAGTTGGTCCCAACGTAAAATTGACCATTTGATTACAACATGATTTACATAATCATATAAATATATATATATATATTTATTAATCACTTTGTTCATCAAACGGACAATATTATGCGGGGCCTACTTTTATCGGAGTGAAATTTTGTGGAGATCTAATGCATAGACAGGATGTTCATTTTGAGTGGCTTGGATTCTTAATATGTGGGTCCCACTCTTTTATTTACTCATGTATTTTAGTATTTATATGTGCTGATGGTGTTGTGATTTATAATATTTTCTTAACTGTGGATGTTGTGCAGGGGATTATTCATTTGAGAACAAGAACCTGAGGGTTTTTTATTCGGATCCCCTTGACTACCCTAGTATTTTGGATGCTGTGAAGGGATGTTCATGTCTCTTCTACACGTTCGAGCCTCCAAAAGAGCAATCTACCTATGATGTGAGTATTGATTCTATAGTTAAATTTCATTGTCCTCTCTTTACTGATTGATGGTCAAGATGGTTGATCGACGTATAAGTTTAATGGAGATGATGGTTCTTTGCAATTGTCACAATTTTTTGGAGGTAGTTTATCATGGCATGAACTTGGCTTTGCTTATCATCTCCTGCAGGAATTCATGGTAGAAGCAGAGGTTAGAGCTTCTCATAATGTTTTAGAAGCTTGTGCACAAACAGACACAATTGAAAAGGTGGTTTTCACTTCATCCATCACAGCAGTCATATGGAGGGAGAACCGCATGTCCGTGCCTGATCTTGATGAACGAAATTGGAGTGATCCCATTTTTTGTAAAAATTTCAAGGTAGGTACCATTTTTATCATATTGCAATTGCATAAGCTACTATATATATACTGAACTTTTATTTTAGACAGTAATCTAATTAGCTCTTATTAGATTCTACTAGAGTTTCCAAACGGCCCCTAACTCTGATTTTTATTGACACATATTCTTGCTTGACTGTGGCAGCTGTGGCATGCCCTGTCAAAGACTCTTGCAGAGAAAACAGCTTGGGCATTAGCTATGGACAGAGGAGTGAACATGGTGTCGATTAATGCAGGCCTGTTGATGGGTCAGGAGCTCTTCATCTCCAACCCGTATCTGAAAGGAGCGGCGGAGATGTATGAGGAGGGGGTGATGGTAATGGTGGATGTGAAGATGGTGGTGGATTCTCATATCTGTGCCTTTGAGAATCCATCAACTTATGGACGTTATCTGTGCTTCAACCATGTCATCAACAAGCATGAAGATGCTGTTAAGCTTGCCCAGTTATTGACTCCTGACTCCCCCTATCCTCCTCCAAGGTAATGATCTCACTTCTCATTGTATCAGTAATATTCATATAATCATATAGTGATTTTGTCATCTGAATCTGCTTTGGCTCTGATCCAAAGCTTATAAATCCATCAGTAGAAGTGTAGAACCCCACTTCCCATATAAAGAGAGGGTTTGGATATTATGTATATTTTGAAACATTGTGCATAATTTCAAACTCGATTTTCATTTTTTTTATTATAAGGACACTGTTCTTATGTGTAAGAACCATTTGGTGCCTATGCAATACTTCTATGGCTCTATCCCTATGTGCTTAGACACACAGATATAGGTATGGGCAAAATGTGAGGACCAGAAATATTACTCTTATCACTTTTGAAAATATGGGGCACATATGTAGATACTGTTGAAGTAATTTTTTTTCTCTAGAACCTCTTTGAATTAGTGCAAATAGTCTCTAACAGTTTCTTATGTTAAAAAGTAGAAGGTGTCTATATGAGATAATAGAGTTGGTAAGTAAGATGTACTAAATTTATACCTGAGAAGTATTGGTGTAGTATAGAATACCAATGTGAGTGTCATATTGATTGAACATGAATACATTGGATATGTACAAAGTACAGGGTGTCATAGCTTCATCCATATATAGCTAAGTCACAATTGTGGTAGGCCTTGATGCAATCGATTTGTTTTCTTTTGGAACTTTTACTTGATGGTTGTTTTCTTTTTCACTTTTATTTCAGCTGGGAGGGTTCTCGGATTCTAGAAAAAAGAATCAGCAACAAGAAATTGAACAAACTGATCGTGGATTTTGAAAAGGAGATCCAACTGGAGGAATAAGAGCCATCAGATCATGAAGATGTTGATGACTGCATCAATGGTGCGAGAAGTGTCAATGCCGTCAAGAAGTTACTTCAATTTTATGTTTACGTAGGTGGTTTGACATGAATTACATGGTGGTTGTGATATTGATGTATGTGGATACTAATAAGAAGTCATGCTTGTGGCCGGAATGTCATCCTCAACTACAGAAGTTCTAATTATGGTCTAGATTATACACATGACATGTTCAAGGATTTTTTCTAATCTAATGACATGTTCATGCAATGATGTTTTAATAAAGAAAGTTTGAATATTTTCATGAATAAATGAGTATTTGTGCACAATGCAGATAAGGTGCAAATTTTTTAGTTTAACTGTCCATTAATTCTCTGTCATTGTCCAATGAATATGATATTGCTTAGATGGCATGGATACTATAGTTTCTTATGTTTGATAGGAGAATTGACTTCACAAACTAATTACTTCATTACAAGAGAATTAATGTTCGCCTGCATGCCATATTTGAGCCCCTGCACACCCGGACCCTCAGGAGGCACAGCCTACCTCTGAATTTTATGACGCACGGTCTAGATAATCGGGAGTGCAGAGTGCAGAGTGCAGGTGAATATTTTCCATTTATGCATCCTAAATCCTAATAAATAGATTTAGAGGATGACAGCTGAGTTTTAATTTTACCCTAAATCCTAGTAGAGTCGAACCAACCTTTTAGCGAGTTTGTAAAGGGTTAACATCCTAAGCCTAGAGTTCTTAGATTAACCCAATGTTTGATGATCAAGGCTGTTGCCCTGATGGGACCCTACAGTGGATAGACCATGAACAAAGTATCTTCTTCTTTCTTTTTTTGGGTAAAATAACAAAGTATCTTCTTTAAGAAATAAATATAGCAACCATCTGCTCAAAGTATTAACCGAGTGTCGATTCATTAGCATAAGGCGTGAGTTTGCATCCCACATTGTGTGTTCACATTTTCAGATTTACTTGGTGCAAGTGTGCTGTGAGTCTTGTGGAAAAAAAAAAAAAAAAAGAGAGAACAGAATTAATAGCCGTCCAACAATCATCTTCCCATCCAACATTTCTAATACAGTTAGTTACACACTGAGAGGCCCACCACATAAAAAGTATGGATAGAAAAACATGGGTCTAGCGATGTCCATGGGTCTGGTTGGGTTTGGGTTTAGGCCATCCCATGCCTGACACTATCGACACATGAAGTGTGCCATACCTGATCCAACTTGTGACAGGTCTAGGCCTGTGACAAATTTGGGTTGGGTCAGGTTTCATTATGTTTGTACTTTATCTTATTTTAAAATTAAAAAATAATTCAAGTCCTAGGATTTTATTTTATGGAATGTTTTGCCTAAAATCCAAAATCCAAACACTAGGTAGGGAGCGCTAGTAACAACCAAAATCCAAACCCACCCCAAACCTGACTTGGTTTAGAACCTTGAAACCCATGCAGGCATTCAACCCAACCAACCCGACTCCAATGGGAGTGGGGTGGGCCTAATCCCGTTTAAACCCGATCAATTGCCATCCCTATGTCAAGCATATCCGATCCGAATCCACAATGTTCCACGGTGATCAGACCCATTTAAATGCTAATTTTTAACCGATAGTTGGCCAATTCATAATCACCATGCTAACATAACCCTTGTCATTGTCATGCTCAAAAATGACTGGACAAGAATAAAGGCAAACGTGCATGAAACTTTAAAAACTCGTACTAAATCCAAGGCGGGAATGCACAGAGGAGGAAAGACCGGGGCTTCTTCCTCTCTCTCTCTCTCTCTCTCTCTCTCTCTCTCTCTCTCGTTAAAAGCGCTCCAAATACGTTCAAAGGCAGTTTCAAGTCCGACCACCAAACCAAAACCGACACACACATTCCCTCCCCTATGCACCCACTCCTTATCTCCACCCACTTTTATAACAAACAACAAAACCAAAACTCTCCTCTCCCTCTCTCTGTTTCCTCATAAAATTCAAAACAGAGAGATTTATATTATTTGATTGTTTTTCTTCACACGCATTCGGCGTCTTCTTCTTTCTCGATCAAGCGAGTAGAAAGAATTGCAGGTGAGTCTCGTGCTAGCTTCTATTTTCATCTTCTCTTGATTCAATCTTCATTAAAGATGCGGTTATTTGATGGTTATTTTTGGATACCCAGTTTGGGTTCTTATTTTTTAACCACTTATACAAACACAATCATAGGAATTCCATTACATGAAACAAATATTCACTTCCAACCAAATTGTGATAAATTCTTTTCGAGCAACGTTTAATGGTCTATTTCTTATATAGACTAATGTTTTGTTTCCTTGTTACTTGTGGCAATCTGGCCATGCTGCCTCTGTATATTATAAAAAAAAAAAGAAGAAGAAGAAAGAAAAAAAAGACTAGTTTGGCAGCCTGCAGGATGCCATTGTGAGATTGGGAGAATTTGGTTATTACAAAAAGATGGACTATTGTTCTTCAATTGGGAACCTTGTATTACATGGGCATGTTCCCCTGTTTCTGCAATGGGTTCCATATTATGCATGGGCATAATTTGGAGGCCCAAGGATTGGAAGAAAAGTGATAACATTCAGATGAATTAAATATTGTATCTCCTCTTGGAAGAAAAAACAAATAAATATGTCCATTATTGATAATTACAAAGTGAGTTTAATGTCTGGATAAATCATCTTAACTATCTTTAGATTTTTTTTTAGTTAGAACTAGCACAATAACCCGTGCTAAGCACGGGCATGACCCATGTGGCTGGGGAGTAGAGTCCTCATTCTATCTACCTACTTTTGATAAAAAAAAAAATCATATATAAGTACTGTGTGGTGTATTAGTTAGGTTGGTTTTGTTTAAAAGGCTAGAAGTCATGAGTTCAAATCTATTAACCTATACATTTTTTTTTTGCTTTATATAATTGCCCAATAAAAAAAATCAAAATTGAAAGAAGTCTCGTCAAAATTGAATCCAAAACCCTCAAATTTAAGATATTATAATTGTAGGAGATATTTGCAGTGGATGTGAATATTTATTTGTTGGGAGTCTTAAAAAAAAAAAAATATGGCCATGAAATGGAGCACCAACAAGCCAACAAAATGGGTATAGGATGAGATATTGGAGTGCTTGATAAATTTTCTAGTGAGCTGAAAAACGAGGTCGGATTGAAAGGTTGCCACCAATAAAAAAACAGGAAATATCAGACGAACACTGAAAAGAGTTGTACCATTAACAGTCTTAAACTGAACTCTACCAGGTTTGGTTAGATGATTCTGGATGATTGGAATTCACTGGCTCTGAATGTTGTCTATAAAGATTATGTGGGTTTCAGGTTAGGTTGTTTACATTCTGGGACCAAGAGCTTTTGAATGTGTGAAATGAATGTATGGAGAGGTTAACCATATTTATCAGTAAAATCTATCTCCCACTCTTCCTGTCCAAAATAATAATACAATATGTTTCAAAAATATAAACTAAACAGCACAACTTGAACCAAAACACCTTCTAAACTGGGACTACTATTTTTAAACAACAAAGCAATCAAAGTTCGAAAATTATCTTCTTAAGGAATTGGAGGGAGGCGGTCCATCCTTTCACGAGCTAATTGTAGCTTTGCCTTGTGCTCTTTCCTCTCGGTGGGTTGTGTTTTCCCTTCTCTTTTCATTTTGGCTTTTCAGTATACCTCTCTTGTACTATTAAGTCTTTTCATTTATTGAAAGTTAATATTAAAAAAAAATTTCAAAAATTATTAATCCTACACCTTAAGACATGTGGAACATGTGAACCTCTGGATATTGTTTTTACTAATGCCATCATCTTTTTTTTTTTTTTGAAGGTCCATATGGGGCTGAGAGAGTGGTCCAACTTGTAAGACCTCATCTTTGATGCATAATGTGGACCCTTGGCACAGTAAAACCTCCCTATTTAGGATCTCTGTTCCGTACTGGTTCCTTGCATTAGCGAGTAGGGAAACCTCCAATAATGCTTGCTAAACTTGTTTGGGTGAAATACCCTAGAAGATCCATCTTGTGGACAAACTATCAGTGGGCACAACCTAAACAGATGCTGGTTGGACAATCCTAATTTCCAACCCGCCATCTTGATGTTTTTCAGTAAGAAAGCTGGTCAACTGTTACAGGACTTCAATTGATAGTTTCCTTGACCATCTAATTCCTATCCTCATAAGACAATAAGTCATCAAAATGAATGATTAGGAATTTAGGATTGCCCATTCTATGTGAATTTTAGGCTTAGGCACATTTAACGGGGCCTTCCATTACTGTTTTAGAGACTTGGTGAACTCCATTTTGATAAAACTTGAGATCATATTGTCAATATGAGAAAACATCATTATAAAAAAGAAAATTAATTTAATTCAAACCTATTTAAATCCTTTCAAACTTATTTAAAATTCAATTTCAAAACTTTGCAATCGCATGGCAAATCCATTCAAGAAAAGATCTTAAAAAATGTAAAATCCTTGATTCTTGAATTAAATGGTTGATATTTTGTGAAAACAACCATGGTACTTTGCTGGTGATCACTGTCTACAAATGCTAACTTTGAGGAGTTGCCATTGAGTATGCATTTCTACAAAATATTGTCATTGTTAGAATAGAATAGTTATATATGCAATTGTGATTTTATAGTACTGCCATATACTTTATCAAAATAGTTTCATTTCCAGTCACCATTCTGCTGAAGGTGTTCCCTTCTGTGGCAATCTTCATGGCTGTATGTCAGCATTCTGCTAAAGGTGTTCTCTTCTGTGGCAGTCTTCATGGCTGTATATGTTTTCAATAAGATGATTTCTAAATCTTCTGTATGTTGTCTTTAGCACCCAGTAAGTTCCTATAATGGTATTAGATGCAAAAAAAGTTTGGTTAACTGCAAAGTCGCATCTGAACTTTGATTCTAATATAACATAGCAACACTATTTCAGATGTGCTTAGTATGAGCATGGTAGAGGTTCTATGGATGCAGAGGTTCGACGTCTTAAGAACAGAGTCAGACAACAGCGGTATAGAGCTCGTAAACGTGAAGAAAAGGCTAAAAAGGACTCCAATGTTAGTGAAGGAGACCAAAATGCATGTCATGGAGCACTTCCTCAGTGCCTGCCTTTGTTGGGTATGCATAATGTGGTGAATGGACTCCCTGCATTGAAACATGATATGGGCTCCAAATATGCAAAACCTACTCAGAAAAAGAACAAGACTGGGCATCGAGGAGACAGTGATAATTGTGGAAATGAGATCGGAGGATATGCAGATAATGGATATGGGACTGCTGAAAAATACAGTGAAGGTAAGACCCATGAATATGCTCTGTCCTAGATATATTAGGAATTATGTGATGGTTGACCAAGAGAAACAGTCATTTTTCAATCAGAAGAGATACAGGTAGGATCAACATCAGTGATTTACATCATACATCTGGCTATCTTATTAAGAGATGGATGTCTCCATGAACCATCTTCACTGTGAGATGGTCCAATCTATTCAATTATTGGTTTGCAGTAGACATACTGAAATTCAATTAATGGTCCACAATATATGAGAGCTAAATTAAATGGTTAGAACCATCAATTGGTGTATATTTTTTGGTGCATCTCCCATCCATAATGGATCACCAGAAAGATGGCCCCTCAACTGTACAATTTGTAGAACTGTACAATTGATTCAATATGATGAACGGTAAATAGTTTTACAGGATCTGATTCCCACCCCATAGAAAACAGACCACAGCAACAGACAGTTCATATTATCAAAATGTTTGTTCAAGGACATGGAGATACAAGTCATGCCAGTTGCCACCCCTCTTTTCAAGCACCAAAGGTAAGTAGTTTTCTCCCTGACATGGATTCCCTTACATAGATCTCCTTCCAATGTATCAAAATCATTAAGGTGTTTCAGCCTTCAACCAAAATGGAAGATGGTCACCATGTAAACACTCTCATTAAACATGGACGTTCTAAAAGCCATTCTGATATTATGGACCGTCGCCTAAAGAACAGAGAGCGGCAACGCAGATATAGGGCTCGGAAGCGTCTTGAAGCAGACACAAAAATTACTGATCCGGGAAATCAATCCACTTCTTTACAATCACACAAATATGGAGTTGTGAAACTAAAGTCTCAAGTGCGTCGCTGTCGAGATTGGAAGAAAGATGCAAGGCAGGTCCTTATACTGAAAGTCCCAAAAATTGAGACTCCAGTTCTTGCTCTCAGTTTAGCAATTGAACCTGCATCTCATGACTTAAATGTCCAAGCAAAGGTGCCCTTGCTAGAAGGTGGTGAGTTTCATGTAGAGCCTTTAGTAAGTTCAAGTGGTTATGAAGCTAATGATTCAACACATGGGCGAAGACACTGGAAAGCAGCGGCTAGGAATAAAGTTGATTGAAGGTTACAAAAGACTCTATCACTGTTGAATTGCTTTGCCTTGAAACGGTGCAAGACATATCTAAGGGGTTCTGTTAAATGCCTCAGCCTGTGTATACTTTAGGTTCACCACATGCAGTCATCAAAAAACATCAAAGAGGTTATATGAAGAATTGAAGATCTGGCGAGTCTTTTACACTGTAACCTTTTTGTTTTTGTTTTTTTAAAACTCCGTCTCACTTTGCTAGCTGGATTTGCATATGTACCATGGGTACATCCACTAATATAGAACTTCCAATGAGCAGGACCAGGAGCATGAGAGCCTAATGGAATCGGTGATCGTATCAGGTGAAGTTTTGGTATCAGATGCAGGCTGAGAAGGAACCCCAGTAAATATAACTAAGAAAGGCACTCTTGATGCAATGAAACTGCAAGCCTAATCTGGCTATGTAGGAAATGGGAACTTGGTTTTGTCTTTGCATGATAAAGAGACAAACAACTAACCTCACTGATTTTTATGATGATATAAGATGTATCAACAGAATAGGAAAACTTTGTAGTCTTCATTCTGAAGGTAACATCTCCAAATATTGGATTACATGCATCTGCTCCAGTTTGTAAACTTAGCTATGTTATTTTGGATTACATGTATATTTTAGAGAACTCATGGCATTCCCTTGACTGTATTATTAATTGAACTACATATTCAATCCATTTGTAAGAAGTTTACCTAAATCGCTTCATTACCTTGAGAGCTATGATCTGGGCTACAGCAAGAACCGGCTCATGGATTGGATTGCAGTTTCAGATGATTACTTTATTTTGGTTCAAACCAAATCTTAATCTATTACCCAAATTACAAATAATTTTCAACCCTTAGATTAAAGTATGTGAATCCTTTCTTTCCTCTCTTTTCTGTATCAATCTCTTGCAAGTCACATGATTGATCCTTCCCCCTGTAATGTGGAAAAAGATGCATGATTATGCTGTATGGTTCTTTTATGGGATGGCTCAGGCCAGCTTGTTTTCATCCATCCGAACCACCATCGTCATCATTAAAGCCTTATCTTACAATTATGTTGTAATCTCATAATTCATTTTTAGTTTTTTCTTAAACTAATTGTCAACCTACCTAATGCAACCCTCTTTTTTTATTTGAGGCCGACAGTAAAAACTAATAAAGTTTTTCATCCATGCATTCAAGCTAATTCAAGCCTAGTAATACTCTAAAGAACTAAGAAACCCATCCCAACCCTCTAAAAATCCATGTACTTTCAACTTCATACATCAATCCTGCTGCTGCATAATTCACCATGGCCATGATATTGTGTAACAAGGCATTTTTTCCAAGATGATGATTACCCACTAAATAGTCATCATCACCTCCTAATAACTGGAAACCCAGGTCTTGGGAAGGCTGTCTAATTGCTCAATCCAAGTTTTCCAGGTCCATGTGATCTAATTTTTAAAAGAGTTGGATCCTCAAAGTACAGAACTCAGGCAAACCCTTAAGTTACTTCAATCAAAAGCACAACCACCATCAAATTGAACATGCCTAAAATATGGCACTAAAAGTAAGGAAGAATAAAAGGGCAAATCACTTGTTTTAAAGATAATAACATCCTTACAAACCAGAAAAAAAATCAAGAAGGATATGAATGGGTTTGGGTATGAATAGTAATCTACACCTGTGGTTTTATAACATGAAGTGATCATGATCGTCAAGGATCCGGACTCAGTCCAGACCCATGCCTGAGGGCCCTCTCGGGTTGCCACTACCGGCTCATAATGGGGGCGTTCATGGGCCGGGCTGAGGCATATCCTAATCGAAGGAACAATTTTTTAAAACAATCGTTCTACATGGCCTGAACATGCCCTGGACCCTAGAATCTCATGTTCAGACCATGAACATCAGGCCATTTAGACTTTTGTTTTTAAAAACATATGCTCATTCACAGGCTATGATTAACCTGTAAGTGCCCGGACAAAGCTCAGGTCACCTTAAACATGTCTGGCCGGAGACCGGGCCATGTAGTCCGTTAAGCCTGAGCCTGTTTAACGGTCGATTAATACTAACAATATAACATGAAAAAGGCATCTTAAAATCAAATCTCCAGTGAGACTGTATTGCTACTGTTGTTTCTTCAATTTTGATGTGGAAGATGAAGCAGCAGTACTACTGTCAGAGGTTCTAATAATGAAAAGTACTGTTTCAAGGAGCATGCAACATACCAACCCAAGGATGCCACCGGCAGCACTCTGTCAAAAGTATAAACAAAACAGCAACTTTACCTTAGAAAAACCTAAAGATAGATAAAAATCGAAAGTAGTACCTATCTAAGCCACTGCTGAGATTATAAACCAAAAGAACCGTCTGATGGAAACAAAAAACAGTGGTTATGGAAGGTACCATGACAGGATTGTGATTAAATAAAGCCCTGAATGCAGCATATCCAACCAAGAACCCAGTAAACATTGTCACAACAACATGAAGACCTGTAAAAGCACAAGGTTTTAGTGTGTCCGAGTAAAGTGAAGAGCTTCTTACAGTGCAGCAACCTCAAATGTTGTGAAATAAAATGTTTGTCTAAATTAATATTCTTCAGAAAAACAAAAGAGAAAATGCATGGCAAAGCTTGAACTGGAAATTTAGAGATTACAGTGGAGGACATTATGACAACCCAATCCATGCCAGCCCTACAAGTCAAACACAACTCGATGCGCCTCAACCAATTTTGTTTTTCCTTTTCTTTTCTGTACAGTGTATAAAACTCATTGAAGTTGACTAGATTTTGGGTCGGCAAGGCCATAATCAGAGTTTCAATGTCCAGCTTTATCAACAACAAAACCGAGGTGACTTAACTGATCAAATCATTTTTTAATATATAAGTACATCCTCAGTTTTAAGAGTGAATATATAAGGAAAAGAAAGAAACAAGATTAGAGAATTTATTCGAGAACACAAAAGACGCAATCGAAAATCAGCATTTGATCTACCTGCAATTGATTGCGCATACCCCACCGAAAATTTGCACATTTTTTTCATTCCTTTTCTTTTTGAAAGGGTGAACATGAGCATGAATTAATGAAGTGGTTCAAGTAAAAGTAAGCTCAAAATACTTGTTATTCATAAGATGGATTCATGGTCGAAGTTTAAAAAAGAATGCCACAAAAACAGAATCAAGAACAACATTCATTTACAGCATTAGAAGGAAAATGCAAGAAATCCTAAAACACACCCCATCTAATTTCAAATCAAGAGTGCTAAACTCAAATATCCAAAAACAAACAAAACAAGAAAAAGATTCAACATGGCCAAGCACAAAAGGCAGAAATCAGAATCCTTACCAAACCCAATCTGATCTTTATATGACGAAAAAGAATCCTCTGGTGTTCTCCTCATTGGGGTGATATCTCTAACAAGCTCCTTGTATGCATTCCTCTCTGCCAAATCCGCAAGCTTCCTCAGTCTCTCCTTCAGCTCCTCACTCTAAATCCAAATAAAAAAAGGAAAATCAAGTCAAACGTCCCAAGCATCACAAGAAACAGAGAATAACAAATTTAGAAACTAAATTGGTTAAACTTTATGTCACCCCTTTGTGTGTATCGATTACCTTCTCTCTTTGTTTTGGGCTGGTAAGAACAAAATCGGAACCAGAGAAGAGATGCAGGAGTTTTGGTCGGGAGGCAGAGGGATATGCAGACCAGAGGTTTCTGAGGCCTTTGTAGGGAATGGAGCTCTGAGAAGAGAGATTGGAAGCAATTTGTTGAAGCTCGTAGCTGAGATCTGGATTCTGTGATGCAGAGGAGAGGAAGGAGCGGATGGTGTCATTGTTGGTGATGATCAATCCGCTCATATGTGAGCCAACCTCGTCGTTGGTCATGTTTAGGAGTGGTTAGGATTCTTCGTTAAACGAATAACTCCTGAAAAGTTAACTTGTTTAATTTATGCTTGTCTTAATTAGGCAAAATAATGCCCCTCTGACTGTGACAGTGTGAGATTTAGAGGGACTGCAATCTATCTTTATGTGAAAGAACTGCAACAATAACTAAATGATTTGCAGCGAAATAAACTTTGAACCGATTGTTATTCTAATAAGAAGTTTAGAATAGGACATCGCATGTCACATACAAATGCACACAATCCGTTACTATCCCAGAGAAAACTAGTGGCATGTCTCTGACGCTGTGGTTTTGTTTTATATGGAATAAAGACCTCCATTTACCATCGAATAAGGAAAACATTAAGAGGAGATACGATCAACACATCAACAGGCTAAAAAGTTTGAATACAACTGCAAAAGAAACAGGAAATAATTAGGACATAGGATCAATACTTTCACATGTTAGTTGCTTGACTTGTTTTGACATAGTAAAAGGTATATACCATTATGTGCTTGATTTTATTATTATTATTTTTTGTTTAATAACAGTATGTGCTTGATTTTTCTTAGATTGAAGGAAAGTGAACACTAACAATGGTGTGTTGCGTCGGTTCGACATTTCTCTTTTATACTTACCAAGTTAGAGCTCTACTCCAATAATAACCTTTTATATGCTCTTCCCAGCTAGTGTGGCCACCGGCCACCAACACAATATAGGGACTAAGGGCTAGTTTGGAGTCTGGCACTTGTAAAGGTCATGAAGACTAAGGCCTTTCATTGGTTTTACATTGAGGAACCATTTGCCTACTTCCCATTGAATTTCTAGGAATTCATAAAAAGGGCACATTTGTGTATGTTATGCAAATGGAAAAGCTAAAAAATTTCTACCAACTGCCATTTGAAGCATTCAAGGAACTGGAAAAGCAAAAGAATCTTGCTGACGTTGCATGTAAGTTTAACACCATTGAGTAAAATTCTAATTTCCAAGGGAAACGAGCAAAACGAGGATTCCACCCTCTTCACCAAAAAAAAAAAAAAAAGGAAAAGATAAACGTTGAGGTGACACCTTTGGTATCCACATTCCACGGACATTCCTAAATGAACCATAAAGGGTTCTAAAAAAGTATTAAATGAGGAGTGAAGGTTAAGATGGAGATCTAGATCGAAATATAACTTTTCTAGGATCGAGTTTAATATCATGATGAGTGGAAAATTTTTCCCTATCAAAAAGGGTGATTATTTGATGGCTCCTTGTTGATCTTCAACTTTAATCATTCTCTTTTAGTCCCTTTTCTTTATAGAAAGACATTACTTCAAAATTCTAGGAATTCAACATCGATTGCATTAAAAGGCCCTCAGGGACAGCTGTTCTGCTTTGGGTTTGGGAATTTTTATGGTTTTCACAGTGAAACTTGATAATTTTCAATGACACATGGGGCTTAGAAGAACACAACTGTTATCATTATGTTTGATTGAATGGCCAAAGTGGAAGAAATTAATTTAATTCTTTGAAAAATTAGAGTTTTTTTCCTTTCCAGTAGGAACACATTAGCATTTTTTCTCCTTCGAAAAGTTAGCTTTTGGATGGAGGTAAAAACAGCAGTTAAACGGTTTTTTACGTTTTCTTTTTTTGTGTGTGTGGGTGTGGGTGTTTGGGGGGGGGGGACTAAAGTAGATTTTTCTGTACCTTTGTGATGCATTTGTGTGGCAAGGTACATTATGATTTTCAGAATGAATTGACACATTTCCACCAAAAACAAGACTTTCTAGCGTTCTGTTCAAAATTGAACATAAAAAATCACATTCTTTTCAAATTAAGTACAAGTTGTAACTTTTCCCCATATGATCCAAACAAGTGAGGTCCTTCCCTAATTTCCCAATGATACATCCATCTCATACATTAATCAGAGCAAAATATATAATCTAAAAGAAAGTAAACTGATAGGTAAATGTTATATCAAAATACCCATTTGTCAAAGATCAATATAAACACAAGCTATCACCAAAAATCACCTAAAAGGCAATCAATCCTAGAACAACAAAAATAAGAAATCACTTCCTCAATTCAATATGTGCTGGTAACCTCAGATAAAACAGTGCAGAAAAATAAAATCTAAAGGTTATCCAACTGAGAAAAAAAAAACTTAGAAAAACCCACTTCTCCAAACATGAATCTAAGCAAGACCCACCACTAGAAACATGAAAAATTGGCGAAATCGTATAACAACTTCAGAAACCCACTTCTCCAAACATGAATCTAAGCAAGACTCACCACTAGAAACATGAGAAATTGGCGAAATCGTATCACAATTTCAGAAACCCACTTCTCCAAACATGAATCTAAGCAAGACCCACCACTAGAAACATAGAAAAATTGGCGAAATCGTATCACAACTAGGTTCCTGACTGAGGGGTATTAGGAATAGAAGGGAGAGAAAAGGATGCACCTGTCGTCTTCGTCTTTGTCGGCGTCGTCTTCTTCTTCTTCTTCTGATTTGGGGCAAATGAAAAGGGGGCAAGTTTTTACCGGAAGGCAAAGACCAAACGAAACGGGATGGGGTACAGGTGCTAACGGACCGGGTCCGACCCGGACTCAGAAAGATTAGGATCGGGCTAGATTAGTGTGTGACCGGGACAAATACATCAACTCAGCTTGGCCGAGTGGTCCGGACTACGGTTCCTCTCTCTTTTGGAGCTAAAGGTCTTAGTATCAATCCATAGTTTCTCCTTTTCAGAAACCGAAGGTTGAGTCCACTAGTACTACTGCCTGGTGGCTACATGAGTTTTACCTGGCTTCTCTCTAGATTCTAAGGAATTAGTTCAGCCCGAACGGTTGAAAACCCTCATTAGCTAAAAATAAAAATAAAAATTTCAGCTTGATTTGAGATTGATTAAAGCCTCAAGTATTGTTGTATATTCACCTGAATTTATGTTTCATTTGATATGAATGAACATCATCATGTACGCCAGTGATACTAACTAATTAGCTAATGGAATTTAGACGCCTCATTTTCATCTTCTTGTTTTTTTTTTTTTTCCTTCAAAAGAGATTTCATTTATACGCAATTGATATCAATACCGTATCGATTTTTGAAGTCCGCATCTAAAACCGTGATTTTAAACTACAATTTAAATGCAAAAAAGAATGGATCAAATTCAAGACTACAACAACCTGTTGACAAGATAGGATAAACCGATCCCTTTTGACCCGACCCATGGGCCACCCAAACCAGCTATTCAGTTTGGACTTTGTTGGCCATCTTAAGCTGCCTCTCTCACGGCTCTTTCATGTACCCTAAGTTCGCAACTAAAAGTCCCCAAAGGGTTACTCGAGTGGTTAGCACATCGGTTCCTCCTTCTTTTGAAATTAGAAGTCTTGGTATCGACTCTCAATTCTTTCCTTTTTAGGAATCGAATGTTGAGTCCTCTTATACTATCATTTAAAGATCAAAGGATTTTATCCGACTTCTCTTTAGGCTAGAGGAAAGAGTCCAACCCAAAAGGATTTAAACCCTCCGTTAAGTCCCCAACTAAAAGTAAAATGTGGAATTTACGAAGGACAAAAAGGAACGGCTAAGTATCCCTATAGCTTCCACGTGGCCAATCCAGATAGAAAGATAGTGGTCCCCACCCACTGGCAATCACGTAAGCTTGGGCTGCTCGTCGTTTTCGAAACCAGTGAGAGAACGCACGTTCCTACCAATCCAATCCTTCAATAAATTTCAACACCTAAATCCTCTACTGCATGCCCTACAGAATCCCTATAAGGCAACTGTTTAAATCATCATTTGTCCCAATTCTCTATAATCCAAATCGTTCAAAATCACCGTCTCATCTTGTTTTCTCTTAGATCTTAATTTAAGTTCAATCGAAGTTGGATTTCCCATCAGATCAATCGAGTTTAAAACAACTATATCAACTTTATTCCATTCTCATTTGAATAATGTGTTCTAGACAATAACATGATGGATCTAATGGTGCTAATGACCACGATACAAATGAGATTTGGCCCACAGCTAATGCAAGGCATAACTATGGGTTTGAGCAGTTTGGATTACTTAGGCAAGCAATTTACGGGGTTGTAGAGTATTGTCTGTGGTTGGCCCTGAGATGAGTTGTTAGTGTGTGGATTTTTACACAGTCCTATCTTTCCTTCTCATTTCTACCAACCACCTCCCACCCTTCCTCCCATGCTCTTTGAATGCTAGCTCTCTCTACTCACTTTCCCATTCCTTTTAAATACAACTTTACTTTCCTTCTACCTTTGCCTGCTAAAAGCCTCTCATAGTTCCATTTCCATTTTCTACTCTCACAAGGTCATCTCCCTGTGTCTTTCTCACTCAGGTATGATGGCACCAGCTGCTGCTGCTCCTGACCAGAGTGCAAAGACCGTGTGCGTGATGGACGCATCAGGCTACCTGGGCACACACCTTGTCCAGAGCCTGCTCCAAAGGGGCTACACAGTTCATGCGGCAGTTCAGAACCACGGTTAGATATGCCACATCTCAGAGTCCTGACCCTCTAAGGCTCGGACTCAGAAAATTCCTGAGGTTTCTTCTTTTGTTTTAAGAAAAATTTGAATTGAAAGAGTAGAATTCCATGGTAGAGCTCGGTCTATAGTATCGAGATTCGAACTCTCAAATTTAATGACAATCGTAGTTGGTCATATCATAAGATTGATCATTTGATTAGAACATGATTTACATAATCATATATATATATATATATATTTATTAATCTCCTTGTTCTTCAAACGGACAATATATGCTGGGCCTATTTTTATCAAAGTGAAATTTGTGGAGATCTAATGAATAGACGGGACGTTCATTTTGAGCGGCTTGGATTGTTAATATATGTGTCCCACTCTTTTATTTACTCATATGTATTTATATGTGCTGATGGTGTTGTGATTTATAATATTTTCTCATATGTGGATGTTGTGCAGGGGATTATTCATTTGAGAACAAGAACCTGAGGGTTTTTTATTCGGATCCCGTTGACTGCCCTAGTATTTTGGATGCTGAGAAGGGATGTTCGTGTCTCTTCTACACGTTCGAGCCTCCAAAAGAGCAGTCTACCTATGATGTGAGTATTGATTCTGTAGTTAAATTTCATTGTCCTCTCTTTACTGATTGATGGTCAAGATGGTTGATCGACATATAAGTTTAATGGAGTGTTGAAATTAAGATTAAATCTACCTTGTTGTTGATTTGTGGTAGGTGTTGAATTTGTGGTAGGTGTGGTAGGTGTTGAATGTGTTAAATTGTTGAATGTTGAATTTTGATGTTTGAGTGGGTAGGTGAAAGATGTTAGGTGGAGTTGCCAAACTTGCCTAATTTCTTGTTGGTTTCACACTCTTGATTCATCCTATAAATAGGCAAGAGTTATATGTTTGTAATCAATCCAATCCAAGAGTAGAGAAGTAGAAATAAAATCTTCTCTTATACTTATTTTCTCTCCTTGATTCAATTCTCCTTTATTCCCATTTAATTCTTGTTCCTACATTTGATATCAGAGCTTGGTTGATTGGTGGCTTGTGTTTTGAGCCTGTTTGAATTTTTCCGGCGCATTCCGGCGAAAATTCCGGCGAACCAGTATTTTGAAGTTCTAAGGTATTCATTTTGATCCAATGGCTTCAAATACGATCCAGTTGCAGCTGCTAAAGTTAAATGGGAAGAATTATGACAATTGGTCAGCCCAATTGAAGGTATTCTTTAAATCTCAAGATTTATGGAACTTAGTGGAGAATGGTTACACCGAAGTAACTGATCAGAGTTCGACGCACTAAAAAAAGAGGAGAAGGATTCATTGGTGGAGATCCGGAAAAAGGATCAAAAGGCGTTATATGCGATTTTTCAAGCAGTCGAAGAATCGATATTTCCAAAAATATCGATAGCAGAAACGGCGAAAGAATCGTGGGAGATTTTGCAAAAATCCTACCAAGGCGACGAACGGGTAAAACGTGTTCGGCTCCAAACTCTCCGTGGTGATTTCGAATCTCTAGCCATGAAGGATTCGGAAACCATATCGGGTTATTTTGATCGAGTTCAATCCGTGGTTAACCATACCGAGGCACTGGATTACAATCCTATCGCCAATCTGACATAAGAGATGGGAAAGAAATGCCCAGATGAGCAGATCTATGATACTCCTATCTAAATTTACCATTGGAAAGAAAAAGGAGACAACCCAAGAATATAGATCTAATCCTAATAATTTGAGGAGAGGGTTACCTGAGATAAGAAGGTCGAACCAAGAATGATTGTATCTTCAGATCTTGATTCCGATGGTTGGATCCTAAAGTTGCAGAGGCTTGGGAAATTGAAAAGAGGAAGAAGACGAAGAATGATCGGGAGACGTTGCAGAGATAAGTGGGGAAGGAATAAGTTCAGCGTTCGAAATAAAAGGATTAGGTTAAGAGAGTATTGGGCTTAAGTCATTGGGTCGGGTCAAACTGCAGATCAAGTCATCTTCCCACTAATCGAACTCACCAATCCACACCTCTAATCTATCGTGTGCCCTACTTAATCCTACCCACTTAAATAACTAAAATACATTTAATTAAAATAATAATAATATTCTAATAAAAATATAATTAAAAATTATAAATGGGACCCGGATCTTACACATTGTGCATAATTTCAAACTCGATTTTCATTTTTTTTATTATAAGGACACTGTTCTTATGTGTTAGAACCATTTGGTGCCTATGCAATACTTCTATGGCTCTATCCCTATGATGCTTACACAGATATAGGTATGGGCAAAATGTGAGGACCAGAAATATTACTCTTATCACTTTTGAAAATATGGGGCACATATGTAGATACTGTTGTAATTTTTTTTTTTTTTTTCTCGAGAACCTCTTTGAATTAGTGCAAATAGTATCTAACAGTTTCTTATGTTAAAAAGTAGAAGGTGTCTATATGAGATAATAGAGTTGGTAAGTAAGATGTACTAAATTTATAACTGAGAAGTATTGGTGTAGTATAGAACTAGTCATGCCCTGCACGTGCAAGGCACTTGGGAAATGCGGTAAGGAGGAGGGTTTGGATGGAGGACAAGGAAAAATTAATATTGGAGATGAAATTGAGGCAAAGTGGAAAGCCCCAAAGATCCTTATTTTTATTTTTTTAATCTAGATGACTCAAATCATTCCAACATTTTGAATAGGAGGTTACATATATCTTCTAATAAAAAATGTGTTGAAGAGATCCCGGATGAGTTTCCTTTTGGGAATTACTAACCATGCTTTCAACAGATTTGGCAGAATTGAGCATCGTCTCTATTCTAATTTCCCTGCCAGTAATAAATATAACACAGCCATACACTAAGTTAACAACAAAGAAGTTAATGCATATAAAAAAAGGAAATACACACATGCAGCCATAAGACAAATAAATGGATTTTGAGAAAAAAAAAAAGCAAATGAAAATCCTTTGAAAAAAAAAAAAAAACGCATCTCATCTATGATGCCTACTACATGGTGATTGGTAATTCATATGTTGGCTATATATAGACCTGGTGATGGTCCACTGTGGCCCAGCAATATCTATCCCTGACCAACCAGAGATGAAGCCCTGTCCTGATTTGAGGCTGATAAGATACACACAACTATACACTAAGTTAACAACAAAGAAGTTGATGTATATGAAAAAGGAAATACACACATGCATCCACAAGACAAATAAATGGATTTTGTTATTATAATTGTAATAGTCTATCAGGTCAACCCAATAAACAAACTGCTTTTTTATGACTTTATGTATTACTTAGGTTTAAAAAACGTATAGATTTCGAGCAGAAATGACGCTTTTCTTGTCAATTGAAAAAACAACACAGAACGCCCGCACCTTGGTTTTCGTCTTAGGAGAGAAAACTCCTAGTCATAGATTTTGTTCCAGCTTTCTTGTTTTTTTTTTTTTTTGTTTTTTTTTTTCTTACCTGTTTCTTTTGAGTAAGAGACGTTTAAATCAAAGAAAGAGGGATAATAAAAAATACCTTGAAGTTAGATATGGAGAAGAGAAACAATTGGAATCGCTACAGAGGGAGAGGAGGAAACTAAGTGCAAAAAAATACCCAACAACCAAAAAAAAACAGAGAATATGAAATGCCTTTGATGTGAGACGTGGAGGAGAGAATCAATTAGAAGCTTGTGAAGAGCATCTTCAGAAATCAGCGGTGTGAAAAGAGAGTTTCTTTGACGCATATACCCCTTCTAAATTTCCTCCATTCTCCAATCTCAATCCGCATTATATTTTCAACCATATTTTCATATTTCTCTGTTGTAGGATAAGCTGGAAGTTATTATTGTCGTTGTGTTTGTTGATTAACTATAAATGATTCAGAGGTTGCCAACCATTCATTATGTGTGCAAGCTTTCTTCCCATGTGGGCTATGTCAGGGTCCTGGCCTCCTTGGTTGTGGTGAAGAAAAAAAAAAAAAAAACTCTAAAAAACTTTAGTACAAATGGCCAAAATACATTTAAATTCTAAACCAAGCTCTTAAATAATCCACAAGCTCTCATGTATTTTGTTTCCTTTTCTTTTCATCAATGAAACTTACTTTATTGTTATAAAAATAAAAATAAAAAGACAACAAAAGGAAAAGGAGTTCTAGGGTGCAATGTATCATTTCTCTCTATTTCTCACATGGGAGTAAACTTCATCCAGCTCTGAATTGGTTCTAACCCACCCCTGTATTTTTTCCTTCTACATTCAGCTAAATAATCCCTAGGTCCTATTACTTTCCACTCCCTAGAGTGGAATAATATTCTGACAATTTCTAATATATATCTCTAGAAACTGGTTGTAGCTTTACCAAGATGAGATAGTAAATAGGCACTTAGGCAAAACATAACAAAATTGATGAGGCATTTGCGTTTGGTAAAAAATTAAGTTGATACATGCAAGGAATTGATAAGGAAAATAATATATACATGGTACCTAGATTGCAGAAAAACACAAACCAAAGGCATCATAAGAAAAAAATTCAATCAGAAAGCTGAAACCAAGCAGCTGGAGATGAAGAGATGAAGAAAGACCTAGTTATAGCAGAGCTCGAGGCCCATGCTTGTCTAGGGATTGATGCAAATCTCCCTTGGTATCAATGCAAGCTATCATACACACAGAAGTTGATAAGACCCTCCACAACAATAACTGCTATGAGAAAACATAATAATAAAATAGACAAATCAACCAACTTTATACACATTTTGACTGTCAACATGCATTTTTTCCTCCACAAATAACTGATTTCCAACCTGATGGAGAATGGAATAACCAAATCAAATCAAATTATGGGAAGAAGCTTATCTCTTTATCATTTTAATAATTCAACAAATGAAGGATAGAACATGTGGTGGATGGATAGTTAATTGTTCTAGTTTCTATGGCAGCTCTTTGGTGGCAACTGATGGGATCGTCAGGTTTGATTATATAACCTTGGTAAAGGCATGGCTATGGAACTAATAATATCATTACAATACAAGCATATAGTGCATGCTTATCAAAAGAGGATATATCTCCCTTCATGATAGGTTTGAGCAGAAAAATGGACCACAGTGTGCTCCAACCCAATGAGCTAGGGCAATAAGACCTTTTTTTAAATCTCTGTGCTGGGATTTTAATGGTACATAATGCTTTTCTGAGGAGAACTTTTAACACATCTCTATTTTCATTTCCAATTTGAGGTGCAAGAGAGTTTGTTATAAATAAAATTGGCTCCCATGTGCATGAATTTGACCCAACCTTATCATAAGGTTGATGCATGATCTTATCATTTATGTTGAAGTTGACAGAGAGTAGATTCGTGAGGGCGCCCCTTGTTATTAGAGGTAAAGTGATCATGGTTTATCATATTAGCATATGGATATGTCAGGTTTTTATAAGTAGGTGAATAGCCATATTCCTAACTTTTGGGGCTAACTTCATTAGTCATCAATAAGTAGACCGTGCCATAATGTATCATATTGTGGTTGTTTCTGTTCTGATGGGATTTGTTGTTGTTTCTCTTAATTCATTGTATAGCATCCAATGCATCAATGTCAAAAATCGAAGACTACATCTTGACAAACACGTCTATGGAGATTAATTTTATTAATAATAACAATGGCTAGTTTATATTACACTTGAATACATGAGAAATCAGAAGTGAAGAAATATTACACTTATCAAAGGTGTCGGATCATCCTCCATTAGTAGCTTTGCAAGTTCAGAATCACGTCTACATATAACATCTCAAGATTGTTAGAAATTATAAAATAAGGAAGTAGCAGAAAATATACTTGAAAGAGTCAAAGATGAAAGCAAAGGGGAAAAAATACAGTATAGCACTCATATTAACTAATTGAATGTGTTGATTTAAAGGACCAAGTTTTTGCTAAAATAAAGAAAATAGCGCCTATTTATATTACAAGATTTAATTCTTTAAAATAATATAACAACTTACCAAGCCAGATGTCCTGATCCTCACTAAGGAATATGCTGGATTAGAGTTCATTTTCAATTAAAGAAAACCACCCAAGCTCCTTATATTAAACCCTTGAACCTCCCAGCAATTTAAAACAAAAATAATTAAAATATGTAAAAGACCAACAATTCAAACTCTCAAGAGAAAGAATCAAACAACCCACACAACATTACATTCTCAAACTCTCACTGGCATTTAATCAAACAGTTACCGTGCACTACATGAATGTAGCTGGGAAATTTTTAAATCTCTTTCAAGATATTATGAATAAGTTAGTTAGTCAAACTTCAATGTCATAAAGATAATTCAAAGATTTTCACACAAGAAAACAGAGCATTGCAGAGAATTCACCAATGCCATTTACTCAGAAAATGGTAAAGTTCTCAAAAGAAGATTTTTTTTCTCTGTCATGGAAAATTTCAGAATTCTATTCATAAGAAAATAATGTTTTTATTGGCTTATTTATTCCTAAATACTCCACCAGCCCATTTCACTAAATAGCATGCACACTATTGGGAATTTCAAAGAGAACTCTTGAATACAAAGTAGGGCATGACAATGAATTAACTACAACATTACATTCTCAATCTCTCACTGGTATTTAATCAAGCAGTTACTGTGCACTACGTTAATGTAGCTGGGAAAATTTTAAATCTCTTTCAAGAAATTATGAATAATTTAGTTAGTCAAACTTCAATTTGATAAAGACAATTCAAAGATTTTCACACAAGAAAACAGAGCATTGCATAGAATCCACTAATGCCATTTACTCAAAAAAATGGTAAAGTTCTCAGTCATGGAAAATTTCAAAATTCTATTCATAAGAAAATAATGTTTTTATTGGCCTATTTATTCATAAAAACTCAACCAGCGGAATTTCAAAGAGAACTCTTAAATACAAAGCAGAGGATGACAATGAATTAACTGATCCTCGCGGTAGCCATTCCATAAAAGAAAACCAACTGCAAGTGTTTTTCAATCATTTATGTAATATTTCAACCATATTATCAAAGGATCAACTAAAACCCTTTTCTTTCCCATTGCATAGCACATAGGAAAAATGGAAAACAGAATAAAAAAAACCCAATTTACCGATTCCATCACAGAGTATAAAAAAATAAAAAGAAGAAATGAAATCACTATTCCGATGTGAGAAGAAAGGAAAACTTGAGCCACAGGTTGGGGTTGGGGTTGGGGTTGGGGTTGGAGAAGATCCGAAGATACAGGGTATATTTATCCTCTTTAGAAGAGAAAAAAAAAAACTCTTTGGCGATGGCGAGATGAACGATCAATTGAAAGAGAGACAAATCATAACAAAAAAAATTAAGAAAATGAAAAAAGAAGCAAATCAAGACGGAGTAACGAAGAAAAGAAGGGATTTCCACAGAAGAAATTTACCTTTGAGCATTGGTTCCGATGGAGAGACAGTAAACACATATCTGATTTTTAGATCGTTTGTTAGAGCTTCTTTTCACTTTGTCTGGATTTTGGATTAAATATTTAGTGGCCCTTCACATGTCGCTTACCAGATGAGCCACTGGCCAGAGGATCATGCAAGTGGGGCCTACTTTAAGTGTGTAGAGAAAGGAAAAAAGCAGGACACTTCTTCCCTTTTATAATAAGGGTATAAATATAAGGGTATAAATATAGATATCAAAAACAGGTCAACTGTCTATGTGTTTGAAGCACGCCACTACCTCAGTCAGGACGCATGAGGGGAGGAGGATCCAACCCCACCGGACCACTTATCCCAAATCCCAGCGGGAACCATGTTGGGCTCACCAACTTGCAAAGATCAAGCAAAAGGGTTATTATTATTGATATTGAGCAAAGTATATAATGTACATTGGCTATCCCCAGCGTATCATACAAGCTGTCATATCTTCTATCTTTAGGAAACAACTAGCAAAAAAGACCCTGCTAAGCCCGGGTCTAAAAATATTACTAAAACTTAACTAAAAATTATAATAATTTTAATAAAGAGAACTCATCTAGCTATATTTTAGTTGGGAAAAGAAGAAACACATGGGTATTAAATGTTCTTAAATGTGAGAAGTGGGTATTAAATATTTAAAGAAAGTACTGCCACATGTCAAAATAATACGGTCAAGTGTCAAAATATGAAAATTTTAGATTGGTGACACATGGCAGGACCTTCTATCCATGGTTTTTATCTTATAATGGTTTTTATCTTGTAATATAGATAGAAATCTTGTATCTTTTGGAAACAATTCTAAAGATACATCATATCTTGGTATTCCATAGGAAACAATCCTAATATACATATATCTTGGTATTCCATAAATCACTCCTAATATATCATCACACAACTTCACCTTCCTTTGACTTCTAGAGTGGGTTATCCTCATCCCCAGCCCAATATTTAAATGGGCCATGACGCGTCAGCGTGGCGCATTGAGGGATTTTCTGCGCGTTGCACTATTGGCTTGGCAACATCCACCAGTGACTTGGTAGCACGCGCGGGTGATGCCGCAGCCTCGCGCCTCACTTTTTTGAACTATTTGAGGTCTTTCTTTTCCGACACTTTCTGCGGAATCAAAACAAAATCATTGAAAGAAAAAACCAGGGGCGGAGCCATATGAGGGCCTGGGGGGCCCTTTGGAAAAAACCGTTTAAGATGATGAAAATGCCCCCCCCCCCCCCCCCCCCCCCCCCCCCAATCCAACATCATTTCCAGGAAAAACCCATTTTCCAAAAACCTCTTCAGCCCCTTTTCCAAAACCCTATTCCCATTTGGCCTTTCTTCCCATGACTTCAATTCGCATTCTCATCCCATTTGAATGACTGTTCAGCCCAGAAATAAAAAATCTTCCGTGAAGAACTTTTCTTCGTCGGAACGATTGAGAACAAACAAATCTGGTCCGATTTCGTTCGGAAGAGGCAGAAAATCGCTGCAATCGATAGATCGTATCTTGGAAACACCTGGTCTCGATTTCTTCTCATTTGAATTGGTGTTGTGTTTCATTTCTAACGGAAGATCAAGGGTTTCGGTATAGAAATCGAAGTTAAGGTGGGGAAACACCGTGGGTTGTTAGATCCTGCCTTTTTGTTGTTGAAAGATTCGAAGCTAGAGTTTTCTTTTGACTTCGAGAGGGGAGAATCCAAAGTCTCTATCCATTTGGCCATTTCTCCCTTTTTCCAAAACTCAGTCTGGCAGTCCCTAAACGAAGAAGAGGTGCCCGGCTGCGATTAACGAAGAACAAGAAGAAGGAAGAAGAAGAAGAAGAATGAGCAGCTGGGCCACGCTGCCTTCCCCCTCTGGCCCTCTCCCAGCCGCAGCAGCGCCACGCCGCCACTTTCCCACTTTCCCAGCCACAGGCAGCAGCCAGCAGTGCCTCCCGCCCGTCCGCCGCAGGCCCCCCACGAGATGAACTCCTGGCTCTGCCCCGGGGGGATAGTGTTGAGAAGTGAGTTCTACCCGAGAGAGATTATTAAAAAGTATTTATACTGCTGCTTTTACTAACGTCTCAAAATTTTAGTAGGAATTGTTAGCTAAAAAAATTTAATACCACCTTTCGTGACTGCTCGGATGCGCACTCCGGTAGAGCAACAGCACATGAGAAAATTTTCCTTATTGTATTTACCCAATTAGCCTTTGGCAAAACAAAGCAATGTATCCATATTATGTAAGTTTTTTTATTATTTCATTAGTAGTTTGGGTGTCCATGCTAACTTTTGTGTCATGGTTGAAAAAACGGGTATGGTGAATGTACTATATTCAAGTGTGGCTTTTGGTCGCTTACATGACAAGTAATGAAGTCTTTTGGTCATGTTTGTAGCATTGTCTTAATACGAACCCAACATCAATCTCAGTCAACGGACTAAAATTTGCTTAGATCAAAGACTTTTCCAAACATTGAATATAATGTTGACAAACTGTTCAAAATATAGCCTTTATAGCGTCTAATACATGAAGTATATTCTTTTTAACCTTCATCATTTATAACCATTTCTTAATAGCACTATTCTCTAACAATGCAACGGGTAATATCCCTAACATCATACAGGGTCCCATCTGATCAAGAACAAGACATTTCACAAAATCCAATGGTTGAGTTTAAGATAAATCAAAAGGTTGTTAGTTGCAAATTTCTTGATCTTTATCACCATCTAGAATCAATTAGATCGTATACGTCTGTGAATTACAACTCTTTCAAGTCTACACTACATTTATTCACGATTGAATATTATAGATAGAATACAAGTAATTTATGAGTGTGAAGTCATTTAGCTTTTAGGAATTACAATAATGGAATTCAATATTCAATATATGAAGCAAGCACGTCCAAATCTTGTACCTACTAGTTTTATCTTAGACGTACTTCAAAATCTCTTTGTTGAAGACGTCCACTTAAGGATGTTAATAATATTTGCGTTTTTTACTCTTTGGGTAAATACTCGAGAAAGACTCACTAAGTTCCTCACCATTAGTTTCGAGGGCAGCTCATTGATCAAGGACCATAGTTTACACTCGGAGGTTAAGGGTTGGAAACTACACTACCACACTGGAGCCGCAGGGGATTTACCCGGCTCTCCCTAGGCTGGTAGAGATTATTTTGACCCAAAGGGCTGGGACACCCTCCGTTATAAAAAAAAAAAAAAAGTTCCACACCATCATGCTACAATCAAAGACTGGTCTTGGCTGTTGCACTGATGGTTAAGGGACTTGGCAATTAAGGGGGTGTGTGGGTATTTACCAAATTGTTAAAATGAAAAATCACAACAAGTTAGTTATTGGAGCCCGAAACTTTTTGCAGTGGGGTGGGTGATGTTGTGGCCACCAGCCTAGCCCCATTAACTAAAGATTTGCCATAGCAATGTGTTTTTAGGGCACTTTTAGCAACAAGTGAGAAGTTGTAAGGATTTGCAGATTTAAGAGTTTCTTGTTAAGACGTATAGTCGAGGATCTCAAGTGTGTATATTTTGAGAAATATTTCTGCAGCCTCTACTAAAGCCTCGAGGTTTAGTAGAAATAGTTAGCTGTGAGAATTTAATAATATTATTGTATTTACCTAAACAAATTAGTATCGGATCATAAATTTACAAAAATGAGAATCTTCTAATCAATGGGAGATTTGGACTTGAGAATACTAGCCCAGATCATCGAAATTTATTGATGATGCCAAAATAGGGTTTCGGACACCACCGGTCAAGTAAGAAATGCAGTAAATGCAATAATTAAAGAAGAGATAGAAGGGATTATAGTGGTTCGGTCAAAATGACCTACGTCCACTGCTGAAAGGCAGAGATTGCCTGTGGTGTTTTACTTCCTCAATGATTTCGGGTTATAAACTAGAGGAATACAAGAGCCGTAGTGAATGGGAAGATCTTAGTTGCCCCCAAGTGCTGGTGGGGCTCTTGATTTATAGTCTACCCTACCAGACGGGGACGCTCCTCTGCAACGTTCGCCCGTGGAACCCTCGAACTGCCCTCGCGCTGGACGAAGCAGGTGAGGAACTGCCCTCGCGCTGGACGAGGCAGGTGAGATATTTCTCCGTAGGACCTGGTAGGAGCGGGACTGCTTCCGAAGCAACGTGGCTGCCCTGACTTGGTCTCTTCGTGGGCTTGGATCTGAGCTTCAGTGGATGGATTTGGACCTGGACTTCTCACGGACTGGGTTACTTGGCCTGACCCATCATCCAGTACTGGGTCATTTGGGCCTGACTCATCATTTAACCCTCAATGCCTCGTGCCCAAATAATTTTTTGAAAGGGGGGCGTTGGTAGATTCAGGTCTCTTCTCCCTCCAAAATCTTTTCCTTTTTTTTTTTTTTTAATCCTGGTTTGGGCGAGCTTCGGAACCCGGAGAAGCCAGATAGGCGCCCGGGGGAGATAGTGAGGGCCTGGGCGCCCGGGGAGAGTGGCTTGGGCACCGAGGGACTTGGGCGCCCGGGGGAGTGATGTGCTGGGCACCTTGGGCGCCCGAGGGAAAGATGTTTTGGGCGCCCGAGGGACTTGGGCGCCCGGGGAGTGGAGAGGCCCCTGGGCGCCCGAGGGATTTGATCTGGGCGCCCGGGGAAGTCCGAGGAGTGGAGAGGCCCCTGGGCGCCCGAGGGACTTGGGCGCCCGGGGAGTGGAGAGGCCCCTGGGCGCCCGGGGGAGTCTGGGCACCCGGGGGTTTTTGTCTGGGCGCCCGGGGAAGTCCGGGGTGCCCGAGGGACTTGGGCGCCCGGGGAGTGGAGAGGCCCTGGGCGCCCGGGGGAATAGTCCTGGGCGCCTGGGGGATTTGTCCTGGGGAAAAGGCCTGGGCGCCCGAGGGAGTAGTCCTGGGCGCCTGGGGGACTTTTGGGCACCCGGGGAGAAGTCCTGGGCGCCCGGGGGATTTTTCCTCGAGGAGAAAACCTCGACCCCCGCCGGGGGACACCCCCGAACCCCCTCTGCGAAGCGCATGATATATCCCTTAGCACATGTAAATTCCAAGACTCCGCCCCTCGGTAACTTCTGATGGGTCATCCCAGAAGAAGAAGATGAGCCCGCAACTTGCTAGAAAGACTGCTCCAGATCCTAGGCTGCAGCAGCCGGCGCGGGCGTAGTTGCTGCAGCGCGGAAAATGAGAGAGCTTCTCAGGCTAAGGAGAGGGCTGCACTAGCCAGAAGGCATCTGAGGCTGATCTTTTCACGGAGGGCGACCAGGCTTGAGACCGAACTCTTAGCAGCCTAAGAGAGGGCGGCCAAGGTAGAGGCTGAGCTTGTGAAGGACCTTGAGAGGGCTTCGCTCAGTGAGGCTGAGCTTCTGAAGACCCGCGAGAGGATTTCGTTCAGTGAGGTGAGCTTCTGAAGACCTGCGAGAGGGCTTCGCTCAAATGATGTGAGCTTCTGAAGACCCGCAAGAGGGCTTCGCTCAATGAGGCTGAGCTTCTGAAGACCCGCGAGAGGGCTTCGCTCAGAGAGGTGAGCTTCTGAAGACCCGCGAGAGGGCTTCGCTCAAATGAGGCTGAGCTTTTACAGACCCGTGAGAGGGTGATGCTCAGAGAGACCATTGTGGAGACAGTGATTGGGGCGATACATGAGAGAACTGCTTTCCCAGATATTGCCCTCTTAGGCTTCGCGCCGACTGAGGCGCTTGGTGATTGTAGTGGCAGCTCTGATGATGTCGACGGTGATGCCGAGGACAACTTTGAGAGTGATTAGAGGGCAGGGGATTTTTTTTTTTTTTTAACAATTTGTAGCACTGATAACATTTATTAAACCATTGTTTAGTGCTAAACAACATTAATCTAAATAAAGTTGAAAAAATCAAGCCCCCAAACCCTCACTACTTTGACTCTCTCACGGTATTACTGGTAATTCCCTTTCAATAATTCCGCGTTCCCTGGCAATGTGTTCAACCGCTGCATCGCGAGGAGTGAATGCTTGTCTGTCTCTCTGCGGAGCAGAACCGAGTTGGTCTCTGACAAGTAGCCTCTCTGTCCTGCTTCGCTTGTTGCTTATATCCTTCCTTTCCTCTCTGTCTCGCCCCTTCCCGTTGTCGACTGCTCTGGAGGACTCCCCTCGCCTGGCCCTTGTGGTATCTTCAGCATTTATATACTTCAGAACCTTTGTTAGTAGCTCCGGCATGCTTTTTGGCGGGCGTTTCATCACTGAGAAATGGAATCTCGATGAACGGAGACCTCCGAGGAAGGCTGTCATGGACACCTTGTCGTCAGGCTCTTCAATTTGAAGTACCTCCTCTTTAAAACGAGTGAGGTAACTCCTGAGGCTTTCATTCGTATCATGCTTTATGCTGAACAGGTGTGTGGCAGGCTTCTGGTGGCGGCGTCTTCCGATGAAATGTGACACGAAGGACTTGCTCAATTCCACAAAGGTGGCGATGGAGGTAGGGGCGAGATTGGCAAACCACTGCCGGGCGGAACCCTTCAGTGTGGTTGGGAATGCCCTACACATAATCTCGTCAGGGATATTTACAGCTGCATTTTGGTTTTGTACGTCTCCAGGTGGTCCAATGGATCTTTTCTTCTATCAAAGGTCTCCATGGACGGCATCTTGAACTTCCGGGAAAGCGGGTAGTTCACCACATCAGGCATGAACGGTGTGTCCGTTCGCCCGACTAGGTGATCTACTGTCTCCGGTGCCTTCGCCTTCATGGCGATGTAGACTTCTCCCTGCTGGTTCTGCATCTCCTTGATCTTTTCGTCCCAGGGATTGGGAGCTTCCCTGGATGGGTCACGAAAATAACTTCCCTCCTTCATTCTTTGGTTTTCACTCTCCCTTTCTTGGAAATGAGGATCCTCTCCATTAGAAGAAGAGGGAGGAGGTGGAAGTCCTCCATGATTCGCTCCCCCAGGAGGTAGGGGTCCTCTAAGCTGGGCTCCACCGGGAGGTGGAGGAACTCCGTAATGGGTGCGACCTTGAGGATCGACCAAGAGTATCCCGTGCGGGGCGACTTGGGGAGCTCCAGCAGAGGGATCCTGGGCGCCAAGGGGATGGACGCCCAAGTGTGCTCGCCGGCCCTGGGCGCCATGGGGATGGGCGTCCAAGTGGTGTGCTCCTCTACCCTGGGTGCCATGGAGATGGGCACCCGGGGGAGGTGCTCCTTTACGGACGCCATGGGGATGGGCGCCCGAGGGAGGTGCTCCTCTACGGGCACCATGGTGATGGACGCCCGGGTGAGGTGCTTCCCGTCGTGGAGCAGCTGGATGCCCCGGGAGATGTTCTTCCTGCGGTACTCCACCAAACTGTGCTCCTCCTTGCCCCGTAAGCATGAGTTGTAAGATCTGCTGGTTTTGGGCTACCAGCTGTTGCACGGTCTCCAACATCTGCTGAGGAGTGGGAGCAGGAGCATTCGGGGTGGGAGTGATTGGTGGAAGGTTACCCTCGCCCTCTGCTCGTCTTGTCGATCTAGTGGTGATCACCATAATTTTGAAAAAAGGATGAGAACTTTTGTTCGGTTCCCACAGACGGCGCCAAACTGATGATGCCAAAATAGGGTTTCGGACACCACCGATCAAGTAATAAAAGCAGTAAATGCAATAATTAAAGAAGAGATAGAATGGATTATAGTGGTTCGGTCAAAATGACCTACATCCACTGCTGAAAGGCAGAGATTGCCTGTGATGTTTTACTTCCTCAATGATTTCGGGTTACAAACTAGAGGAATACAAGAGTCGAAGTGAATGGGAAGATCTTAGTTGCCCTCAAGTGCTGGTGGGGCTCTTGATTTATAGCCTACCCTAACAGACGGGGACGCTCCTCTGTAACGTTCGTCCTTATAACCCTCAAACTGCCCTCGCGCTGGACGAAGCAGGTGAGGAACAGCCCACGCGCTGGACGAGGCAGGTAAGATATTTCTCCGCAGGACCTGGTAGGAGCGGGACTGCTTCCGAAGCAACGTGGCTGCCCTGACTTGGTCTCTTCATGGGCTTGGACCTGAGCTTCAGTGGATGGATTTGGACCTGGACTTCTCACGGACTGGGTTACTTGGCCTGACCCATCATCCAGTACTGGGTCATTTGGGCCTGACTCATCATTTATAATTAACAAACATAAATTTTCCATGACTTGATGAAATCCCAAAAAATGTAATTGCCAAACGTTCAGAGGTCATGTAATTTTCTAAGAAGTATAAGTGGATTGATTGACTCGGTCACCTAGTATTAAGCAACTCAAGGGACTCCCATGTCAGACCCATGTGGTGGAACGCCCTAGGTAGGTGCCCAATAGCAAATAGGGAGTTAGGGGGTGGGCACAGGAACCAGGCTTAGAATGTTGCTAGGATTAAATTTATTCATTCATAAAGAAAGTGGGCAAATCAGGTGGTGCCTGGATAAAGTGATTTTGGACGGTGAGCGCTTTCTAAGAAGGTCAAATTGGGTGTCATGGGCACGTGAACTTTTATTACACGTCCAGCTAGCATGTTTCCAATAAAAGAAACAACTTGCACCAACTACTCGAAGTTGGCCCCCTAAGCAAAGCTATATTTAGCCAAATGGTGAGCCAACTCATTAAACCTAATAGGAATATAGTTAAAGTTGATGGTAAAACAAAATACGCTTGAAAAAAGCAGACGCGGCCTCATCGCTAAGAATAAAGAATGCCATCACCCAATTCGGGTTGGACATGGGAAAATGGGCCCTCCGCTTTCACTCCCCTTTTCATCTATAAAACCCCTGCCCGCACCCATCTCGGATTTCAAGGTCCAAACCAAAATCAAAGAAAAAACAAAGAAAACAAAGCTTACAAAAATCAATCAAAGTAAGTCGCCACATCCACCTTCGCGGCAAAAAGCTCACTCTTCCCAGATATCATCCAACATGGTGGCTCCTTCTCAACCTGGTCAAGGCGGGATCTCGAACGTCAATCGCCTTTCAAGTGAACCGTTCGGAGTTTTCCCTGTCCCCAAGGTCGGCATCTATGCTTGCGACCGCGCTGGACTTTAACCGTCGCTCCGGCGAGCTGGCCAAGGTCTATGCGCCCCCGGAACATCCCGGATGCTCCAGGGCGGCACGTCAGCAAGCCGACATAGAGAGCTACATGGCGATGGAAGGCCAATTCAATGCAGATTTCGAAACCGATCTCGGCGTTTTTGTGGCATCCTGCCAGTGGGTCTTCGTGGCCTCCGACACCGGCGGGCATCAAGCCGTCATCGAAAGCCTGATGCCCTACAAGGCGCAGTTGGACGGCACGATCTTCGTTTGGATCACCGGCAACGGCACCAGAGTGGTCGCCCACCAGCAATTGGAACCCCTCAACACGTTTGAGACGTCCCGGTTGCAATACACGTGCAGGGTGGAGCAGTGGAACGATGAGGTGAAGCTTCGCATGAACGGCTTCAAGAAGCGAGTGGTCGCCGTAAGCTATCACAAGCCTGACGATCAAACCCTCGCCGCCCTCAATGCCATCTTGGGCATGCCCGTCGATCTTGAAAGTTCTCCAAGTTTCCTCGACATCTTGTTCGTCGGAAACCACGGATACGTCCACCCTCCGACCATGCTCCGCAATCGTCAGGCCATTGAAAACGGCTGGCCGCTGCTTTTCTATGGTCACCTGATGACCCGTGAGGTTTGCCAGGAAATGCTTGATGCCTGGGCACAATTGTGCGAGCTTGCACGTGCTTTAGATCTCTCCGAGCCGTAACACCCTGTCCAGGTCTTCAACAAGGATTATGGCACAAACTATGATCTGACCCTTGATGGCCTCAAGGAAATCGTTACCCAATGCGATGCCCTCAACAGGAAACCTGGCCTTCCCGGCAGCATGCGGGCGCGCCAACTTTACCAGGAGATAACGTTCATCTGTCCGCTTTGGGTTTTAATTGGCCAGAGCCGTGGGCGTAAACCTCTCCGTGGTCGATTACCACTATCTATCATGCGCGCACGAAGCATCTTGAGGTCGATTACCACTATATCCGAGAAAAAGTGGTTAACAAAGAACTAGCGGTCCAGTATGTCTCAACCAACGATCAAATAGCTGATATTTTCACAAAAGGGTTGTCTTCGCAGAAAGTACGGGATCTTCATTCCAAGCTTTGTGTGTTCCCTAGACCCCACAGCTTGAGGGGGCTAATAACATCATTCAACAAATCAGCTGAGATCATGCAATTGATCTACTGAAATCATGCAAGCTACAAGTGGTGGAGGAAATCATGTAGTCCATGATTTGTGGTGATTCACCACAATTCAAATCTCCTGCAATCACTCTCTTCATTTACTGGTTGTTTCCTTGTATATATGATACAGTGTTGTTAAATATAAGTCAAAATTGTAAATCAAATACAACATAAAATTATTCAAATCATTCTGATTTATCTCCGATCACCCAAGTCGGGTTGGACATGGGAAAATGGGCCCTCCGCTTTCGCTCCCCTTTTCATCTATAAAACCCCTGCCCGCACCCATCTCGGATTTCAAGGTTCAAACCAAAATCAAAGAAAAAACAAAGAAAACAAAGCTTACAAAAATCAATCAAAGTAAGTAGCCCCATCCACCTTCGCGGCAAAAAGCTCACTGTTCCCAGATATCATCCAACATGGTGGCTCCTTCTCAACCTGGTCAAGGCGGGATCTCGAACGTCAATCGCCTTTCAAGCGAACCGTTCGGAGTTTTCCCTGTCCCCAAGGTCGGCATCTATGCTTGCGACCGCGCTGGACTTTAACCGTCGCTCCGGCGAGCTGGCCAAGGTCTATGCGCCCTGGGAACATCCCGGATGCTCCAGGGCGGCACGTCAGCAAGCCGACAAAGAGAGCTACATGGAGATGGAAGGCCACTTCAACGCGGATTTCGAAACCGATCTCGGCGTTTTTGTGGCATCTTGCCAGTGGGTCTTCGTGGCCTCCGACACCGGCGGGCATCAAGCCGTCATCGAAAGCCAGATGCCCTACAAGGCGCAGTTGGACGGCACGATCTTCGTTTGGATCATCGGCAACGGCACCGGAGTGGTCGCCCACTAGCAATTGGAACCCCTCAACACGTTTGAGACGTCCCAGTTGCAATACACGTGCAGGGTAGAGCAGTCGAACGATGAGGTGAAGCTTCGCATGAACGGCTTCAAGAAGCGGGTGGTCGCCGTAAGCTATCACAAGCCTGACGATCAAGCCCTCGCCGCCCTCAATGCCATCTTGGGCATGCCCGTCGATCTTGAAAGTTCTCCAAGTTTCCTCGACATCTTGTTCGTCGGAAACCACGGATACGTCCACCCTCCGACCATGCTCCGCAATCGTCAGGCCATTGAAAACGGCTGGCCGCTGCTTTTCTATGGTCACCTGATGACCCGTGAGGTTTGCCAGGAAATGCTTGATGCCTGGGCACAATTGTGCGAGCTTGCACGTGCTTTGCATCTCTCCGAGCCGGAACACCCTGTCGAGGTCTTCACTAAGGATTATGGCACAAACTATGATCTGACCCTTGATGGCCTCAAGGAAATCGTTACCCAATGCGATACCCTCAACAGGAAACCTGGCCTTCCCGGCAGCATGCGGGCGCGCCAACTTTACCAGGAGATAACGTTCATCTGTCCGCTTTGGGTTTTAATTGGCCAGAGCCGTGGGCGTAAACCTCTTCGTGGTCGATTACCACTATCTATCATGCGCGCACGAAGCATCTTGAGGTCGATTACCACTATATCCGAGAAAAAGTGGTTAACAAAGAACTAGCGGTCCAGTATGTCTCAACCAATGATCAAATAGCTGATATTTTCACAAAAGGGTTGTCTTCGCAGAAAGTACGGGATCTTCAATCCAAGCATTGTGTGTTCCCTAGACCCCACAGCTTGAGGGGGCTAATAACATCATTCAACAAATCAGCTGAGATCATGCAATTGATCTACTGAAATCATGCAAGCTACAAGTGGTGGAGGAAATCATGTAGTCCATGATTTGTGGTGATTCACCACAATTCAAATCTCCTGCAATCACTCTCTTCATTTACTGGTTGTTTCCTTGTATATATGATACAGTGTTGTTAAATATAAGTCAAAATTGTAAATCAAATACAACATAAAATTATTCAAATCATTCTGATTTATCTCCGATCACCCAAGTCGGGTTGGACATGGGAAAATGGGCCCTCCGCTTTCGCTCCCCTTTTCATCTATAAAACCCCTGCCCGCACCCATCTCGGATTTCAAGGTTCAAACCAAAATCAAAGAAAAAACATAGAAACCAAAGCTTACAAAAATCAATCAAAGTAAGTAGCCCCATCCACCTTCGCGGCAAAAAGCTCACTGTTCCCAGATATCATCCAACATGGTGGCTCCTTCTCAACCTGGTCAAGGCGGGATCTCGAACGTCAATCGCCTTTCAAGCGAACCGTTCGGAGTTTTCCCTGTCCCCAAGGTCGGCATCTATGCTTGCGACCGCGCTGGACTTTAACCGTCGCTCCGGCGAGCTGGCCAAGGTCTATGCGCCCCCGGAACATCCCGGATGCTCCAGGGCGGCACGTCAGTAGGCAGACATAGAGAGCTACATGGCGATGGAAGGCCGCTTCAACGCGGATTTCGAAACCGATCTCGGCGTTTTTGTGGCATCCTTCCAGTGGGTCTTCGTGGCCTCCGACACCGGCGGGCATCAAGCCGTCATCGAAAGCCTGATGCCCTACAAGGCGCAGTTGGACGGCACGATCTTCGTTTGGATCACCGGCAACGGCACCGGAGTGGTCGCCCACCAGCAATTGGAACCCCTCAACACGTTTGAGACGTCCCGGTTGCAATACACGTGCAGGGTGGAGCAGTGGAACGATGAGGTGAAGCTTCGCATGAACGGCTTCAAGAAGCGCGTGGTCGCCATAAGCTATCACAAGCCTGACGATCAAACCCTCGCCGCCCTCAATGCCATCTTGGGCATGCCCGTCGATCTTGAAAGTTCTCCAAGTTTCCTCGACATCTTGTTCGTCGGAAACCACGGATACGTCCACCCTCCGACCATGCTCCGCAATCGTCAGGCCATTGAAAACGGCTAGCCGCTGCTTTTCTATGGTCACCTGATGACCCGTGAGGTTTGCCAGGAAATGCTTGATGCCTGGGCACAATTGTGCGAGCTTGCACGTGCTTTGCATCTCTCCGAGCCGGAACACCCTGTCGAGGTCTTCAACAAGGATTATGGCACAAACTATGATCTGACCTTGATGGCCTCAAGGAAATCGTTACCCAATGGGATGCCCTCAACAGGAAACCTGGCCTTCCCGGCAGCATGCGGGCGCGCCAACTTTACCAGGAGATAACGTTCATCTGTCCGCTTTGGGTTTTAATTGGCCAGAGCCGTGGGCGTAAACCTCTCCGTGGTCGATTACCACTATCTATCATGCGCGCACGAAGCATCTTGAGGTCGACTACCACTATATCCGGGAAAAAGTGGTTAACAAAGAACTAGCGGTCCAGTATGTCTCAACCAATGATCAAATAGCTGATATTTTCACAAAAGGGTTGTCTTCGTAGAAAGTACGGGATCTTCAATCCAAGCTTTGTGTGTTCCCCAAACCCCACCGCTTGAGGGGGCTAATAACATCATTCAACAAATCAGCTGAGATCATGCAATTGATCTGCTGAAATCATGCAAGCTACAAGTGGTGGAGGAAATCATGTAGTCCTTGATTTGTGGTGATTCACCACAATTCAAATCTCCTTCAATCACTCTCTTCATTTACTGGTTGTTTCCTTGTATATAGGATACAGTGTT
Source organism: Litsea cubeba (assembly GCA_012931725.1). Classification (NCBI taxonomy): domain Eukaryota; kingdom Viridiplantae; phylum Streptophyta; class Magnoliopsida; order Laurales; family Lauraceae; genus Litsea; species Litsea cubeba. The sequence goes on along the minus strand of CM022946.1, from coordinate 4,834,278 downwards.
GTTAAATATAAGTCAAAATTGTAAATCAAATACAACACAAAATTATTCAAATCATTCTAATTTATCTCCGATCACCCAATTCGGGTTGGACATGAGAAAATGGGCCCTCCGCTTTCGCTCCCCTTTTCATCTATAAAACCCCTGCCCGCACCCATCTCGGATTTCAAGGTTCAAACCAAAATCAAAGAAAAAACAAAGAAAACAAAGCTTACAAAAATCAATCAAAGTAAGTAGCCCCATCCACCTTCGCGGCAAAAAGCTCACTGTTCCCAGATATCATCCAACATGGTGGCTCCTTCTCAACCTGGTCAAGGCGGGATCTCGAACGTCAATCGCCTTTCAAGCGAACCGTTCGGAGTTTTCCCTGTCCCCAAGGTCGACATCTATGCTTGCGACCGCGCTGGACTTTAACCGTCGCTCCGGCGAGCTGGCCAAGGTCTATGCGCCCTGGGAACATCCCGGATACTCCAGGGCGGCACGTCAGCAAGCCGACATAGAGAGCTACATGGCGATGGAAGGCCGCTTCAACGCGGATTTCGAAACCGATCTCGGCGTTTTTGTGGCATCCTGCCAGTGGGTCTTCGTGGCCTCTGACACCGGCGGGCATCAAGCCATCATCGAAAGCCTGATGCCCTACAAGGCGCAGTTGGACGGCACGATCTTCGTTTGGATCATTGGCAACGGCACCGGAGTGGTCGCCCACCAGCAATTGGAACCCCTCAACACGTTTGAGACGTTCCGGTTGCAATACACGTGCAGGGTGGAGCAGTCGAACGATGAGGTGAAGCTTCGCATGAACCGCTTCAAGAAGCGGGTGGTCGCCGTAAGCTATCACAAGCCTGACGATCAAACCCTCGCCGCCCTCAATGCCATCTTGGGCATGCCCGTCGATCTTGAAAGTTCTCCAAGTTTCCTCGACATCTTGTTCGTCGGAAACCACGGATACGTCAAGCCTCCGACCATGCTCCGCGATCGTCAGGCGATTGAAAACGGCTGGCCGCTGCTTTTCTATGGTCACCTGATGACCCGTGAGGTCTGCCAGGAAATGCTCGATGCCTGGGCACAATTGTGCGAGCTTGCACGTGCTTTGCATCTCTCCGAGCCGGAACACCCTGTCGAGATCTTCAACAAGGATTATGGCACAAACTATGACCTGACCCTTGATGGCCTCAAGGAATTCGTTACCCAATGCGATGCCCTCAACAGGAAACATGGCCTTCCCGGCAGCATGCGGGCGCGCCAACTTTACCAGGAGATAACGTTCATCTGTCTGCTTTGGGTTTCGTTGGCCAGAGCTGTGGGCGTAAACCTCTCCGTGGTCGAAGGTTGGATCAACGACGCTAACACAATCAACAAAAAAAATTACTGGGAGACTGCCCGCACCTTGGCCTATTACGGGCTTCCGGAGGATGCCACTGTCGACGCGATACGAGACAGGTTCCGTGCTTCGCACTTCCTCACAAAAGGGCCGCTTGCGTTGATCTAGGCATTTTTTTTCCGGTGTTCGGTGCTAGCAGCAATGTTTTCTGATGACCTTGGCAGATAGCGGCATTCTAGTGTTGTGTTTGGTTGCCTTGCATGGGTTCCGTCAGGGTTATTGCGAATAGGTTTACCGGTCACACTCTCCACTCCATAAAATAAAATAAAAAAAATTCGTTTCTATGGGATCCACTTGATCCAACTTATCTACATGGAAACCACCAGATGAAAGACCCACATACCCACCCATATGTGATGTAATCTTGGATATATTCTTTTAGAAAACCCATCTTAAAAAAGTGGAAAACTCCATTCAACCATTAAAGTTTACCATGTTTAGAGGTGATTTTAATTTATTTTTTTGGTTGATTCTAGGTCTACAAATCTTGATTCATGGAATCCAGAGCAGTTGAGGATGATGAGTTTTGGGGGAAACAACCGTGCACAGGTTTTCTTTAAGCAGCATGGATGGACAGATGGGGGTAAAATTGAGGCGAAGTACACTTCAAGAGCTGCTGAATTATACAGGCAATTACTTTCAAAAGAAGTTGCTAAGAGCATGGCAGAAGAGATTGGTTTGCCCTCATCACTCATTGCTTCTCAGACAGCACCTGCGGCTAATGGGCTTTCAAATCTAAAGATGGCTGACGTGCCTCAGGAAAACACAATTGAAAAGCATGAAACTCTTGAAACTGCTCCTTTGCCTAAATCTACTTCTCATTCTGTTGTTACCAGTTCCTTTAAAAAGCCTCTTGGTTCAAGAAGACTGGAAGCAAGACAGGAGGGCTTGGTGCTCGAAAGCTTACTACTAAGGTAGATACATCTTTTCCTTGCAAAACTCTTACTATTGTTACCATGTTTTCTGCACTTTCATAAAGCAGCAAATAATTATGAAGTAGATACATGCGGAGCATGCTTAAATGTCATACTTGATCTGTATAGTTGAATGTGAAAATTACCCAACGTAGTAACGACCACAATAAATGCAGCCAAATGAAAGTCTCTATGATCAAAAGCCTTTAGAACCAGCTCCTGCTGTCACGTCTACAGCCAGTGCCACCACCACATTGAGCTCATCTTATCCTTCACGCTTTGAATATGTAGAGAACGTCCGATCTGCTGAAACTGATGTGGGAAGTGTGCCAGCAATTGGTCATGTTCTGCCGCCAAAGTCTTCAAGCTTCTTTTCAGAGTTCGGAATGGATAGTGGATTTCAAAAGAAAATAAACTCCAGTTCTTCTAATACGCAGGTAATTGCAAAGGCTTATGCATTGGTTCTTGGGTTTTGCCTTTAACCAATGACCTAGAGATTGAGATGAACAGTTGGTTTTACCGTTGGTCTAATCGAATTATAAATTGGAAACCTTTGATTCAGTGTTGAAAACCTGCTCTAACCCTATAGTAAGTGTAACTGACAAAACTGTATATTTTAACCAATCAATTTTTTTTTCTCCATCATAGAATCTGCTTGTGCGCTTTTTTGTTTCTTTTGAACATGTGGACTTCGATGCAAACAAACATATATTATTGACCTAGAAATTGCTTATACCTTGAGAGTTTTTTTTTTTTTTTTTTGTGTATCGATGCATATAGCTAAGAAAAATTGATATTGGTGTGTAAATCCGCAAAAAATGAGGATTTCCAGGAAGGGTGTGAGGATTTCTAGGGGGGGGGGGGGGGGGGTTTGGGGTTCAAGACCTGAAAATCTTTAAAAATGAGGATTTGTACTGGCCCAGAGCCTTACGGATTTACAGTTTCCAAATGTGGGTTTCCATGACTGAGAAACCGATTTTTTTTTTTTTTTGTGTGTATCGATGCATATAGCTCAGAAAAATTGATATTGGTGTGTAAATCCGCAAAAAAATGAGGATTCCAGGAAGGGAAGGGGTGGGGGGGGGTTGGTTGGTTGGTTTGGGGTTCAAGACCTGAAAATCTTTAAAAATGAGGATTTGCACTGGCCCAGAGCCTTACAGATTTACAGTTTCCAAATGTGGGTTTCCATGACTGAGAAACCGGTTTTTTTTTTTTTTGTGTATCGATGCATATAGCTAAGAAAAATTGATATTGGTGTGTAAATCCGCAAAAAAATGAGGATTTCCAGGAAGGGAAGGGGGGGGAGGGGTGGTTGGTTTGGGGTTCAAGACCTGAAAATCTTTAAAAATGAGGATTTGCACTGGCCCAGAGCCTTACGGATTTACAGTTTCCAAATGTGGGTTTCCATGACTGAGAAACCGGTTTGGAATCTCCGAGATTTGATTGTCAAATGTGATCGTAGTGATGTTTAGCATTTTTTTTCCCCTTTTTTTCTTCTTATTTTAAGTTGACATGATGCTGATGCTTCATGTATCCAATGAAATATGACATGCATTCCTTTTTTATTTATGATTCAACACCTGAAAATGTAGCCATTGGAAAAGCCCCATTTCCTTCTTTGAGAACTTAAGTTGCTCAAACCTTTGATCTCAAATATAACTCTTCCTATCTTGTTTAATGGAAGAAAACCCTCAAGATTAGGTGCATATTAGGCCCTAGAAGCCATTAATAGAAGACAAGAAGATAGGAATAAATGCAAAAAAGAGAAGAACCAAGAACAAACCAAAGCCTTTAGATTTAGATGATCTTGATGTCTTGCACTTGAGAACAAATTTTTGCAAGACCTAGTCTCTAAAAAAATTAATGGACGCTGGGAAAAAGGAGAGAATCAACCGAATGACGACAAAATTAAGGGAAATAAATGGTTTGCACATTTATAATTAACGAGTTTGAGGATTTGGATTTGGGCATCATACTACTCTTATACTTTAAAGTTCCCTGGTGAAATGAAATGAATTCAGTCATCCTTTCAAAAAAAGGATCTGGATTTGGGCATCGTACTTAATACTTATCAAGCAAACCAACCAATTATAAAAGCTTTCCGAATCAAGTTAGTCTACTTCTATTTAGAGATATTAGTACTACTTTATTGGGATTTGTTATCAGAAAATGATGACGACTGCCTTGACCCTTAAACTCAAAGACTGAAAGTGAAAAACATTAGAGTTCCTATGTACGTTATTGGTCGAGTGACTGTTTAAGTCAGTCTGTACAGGTACCGTCCCAATGCGTGCTAATCTGTGCTGGTCTCGTGCTGTCCTGACTCAAACAAGTCAACGATCGTTCAACTTGTATTGTTCTCACCTGTGTCTACTCGGTGCCAGGTGAAGTTTAATGCCATGAAACTACCATCTTAGGATGCCAGTAATGTTACGGAAAGTGGGAGGTGCTTGCAATTTTCTTAGCCATACAAAGATTATCCTTCCCAAAGTTTCAGCTTGCAGTTTCAATGCTTTTTTAAGTGAGAATATTGATATAGTTTTGGTTTTTCTCTTAAATGTTTCTTCACCCAATTGAACTTGGTTTATACTTGGCCTAGGTTTATGACATGGGATTTAGACTATCATATACTTTTTTATCAATTAATTTTTGCCATATCATATACTTTTTTATCAATTAATTTTTGCCATATCATATACTTTTTTATCAATTAATTTTTGCCATATCATATACTTTTTTATCAATTAATTTTTGCCATATCATATACAGAAACTTTTGAATATCACTACTGCATCTTGTGATGTCATTGTATCGTGACAGTATGTTACTGAATTAGCCTTTTAACACCTTTGAATGAATGATATGCGGGTCTCAGATGAACCTTCTTTCCTATTCACCAGGTTCAGGAAAGTAATGAAGCAAGACAAAAATTTTCAAATGCAAAGTCCATTTCATCAGCCCAGTTTTTCGGTGATCAAGCCAAACCCAGGGATATGGAAGCTCAAGGCTCACTGCAGAAATTTTCGGTATGTATGCAAGGGTTAGTTGCTCTAAAAGTAAGTTTCTGCCGGACACATACTGGTTTCAATATTAGTGAGGTGTCAGCACTCAGGAAAACCCTATATATCCACAATATTATGTTTTATAAATATTCCATAAAATGAATAACACAAAATCTATCCGGATAAAAGATTTGAATTAAACTATTTAAAGAAGGGGGATATTCCTGTGCATCCTTCCCTCACCATATGGTGAGGGACAAACTTAATGGGGCCTACCTAGGGAACCACTGATCATGGGACTTGTGGGGGATGGGAAGAGACATCTTGGATGGGACCATATATCAAATTTGGTGTCAATCCCATGCCTCTAACCCCTTCATCCGTGGCCCACAAATTTAATGACTTTATATTAAAAGAAAAAATTTGACCCTCGATCCAACGGTCCAATCCATTTGGTTTGGTGAAAATTCAATGAGTCTAGTGTACTTAACGGGGCTCCATGTGTGTGGATGGTTCGGATGTGTTATAAATTCAATCCTACCATGTTGTCCCTCACCATAACATGATGAGGGATGGATGCAAATGAATATTTCTCTTTAAAGAATACAAAGTGTACATATACATATACTACTAAACTATTTGAAGAATACACCCATTTAAAAAAAGGATACATATTCCATATTTTTATTGGTGACAATATGATATGACTTGAACCCACGACCTCAAGGTTGTAGAAGTGAGCACCTTCCACTGTGCCACAAGAACTTATTAAATAAATAGTGTATGATTGATACTATGATGGAGCAAGACATCTTAGATTTTCACTAAGAAGCATGTTGGTGCATATCTGATGTGATCTAAACATACATTTCAATAAAGGGAGAGTCTTTGTTACTATGGAGCAAGGATGAATATAGCGGTAGCAGCGGGCGTAGCGGCCCGCCGCTAAATTGATACGAAGCGGGCGATACGTAGCGTATCGGGGATACATAGCGGCGTAGCGGTGCGTTTTGAAAAAATCGCCCAAAAAATATGAAAACATTATAGAAAATTCAAAAAATTATAAAATGAAAGAATATGTGGTTCTTTTGCAAAAGTAAGTAAGAAAAGGGGGCGTAGCGGTGCCCTCAATATATGAAGTACTATATCGCTGTATAAATAGAAAATAATAGTAATTATTAGTTTTTTCACATGTATTCATGTTTCTTAGTCATACTAACTTAGAAAGTAATGGAAAACTCATTAAAAAAAATAGAACATGAAAAAAAGGCATAAGACTTAGGAGTTAGTTCATTACTCATTAATGAACATTGAACAATTAAATATCAATACTTCAACATTCAAGGTTCAAATTCAATTTTTTTGGGGAGGAATGCTGATTGCACAGGACTAAGCTACTTGTAGAGTATACGAGATCTGGGTGGTTATCCAGCAATTCTGCTTTAAAAATCATGGTGATGGGATAACCCTAGTGTGTTTTCCCCCTTTTATGATGAGATGATAATCCTTACCAAATGCAGTCACAAGCCTACTGGGACTGCCATGAAAGATGAAGTCAGCCACATGAAAACAATGAGGGAAAACGACTTGCTTTTTGCTGCAAATGGAGGAAAAAAAGGGAGGGAAAACGAGCAGCTCATATAATGACTCTTCAGTTTATGCGATATCGCAAATATTTGCGATATCGCACAAAAATGGTAAAAGTGGAAAAAAAAAGAGGCTCTTTGTACGATACCCATATTTGGGATATACTTTTGGTCAACACCATTTCAAGGAATACAGGGTATTTTATACCCTGTACGGTCAAAACCCCTTTATTTTAAGATCAATATACCATAGGGTGAAATTATCAAAATGTGCATAATTCATCGTTTCATATCTTACCCATTTTTCCCTTACACTCACCCATGTGACCCACCGCCACCCCTTCTGGAAGCACCGCCAGAGGGGGAGAGGGACAGGGACGGGGAGAGGGAGAGAGGGACTGAGAGGGTGGGAGAGGGAGAGGGAGAGAGAGAGAGAGGGACTGAGAGGGTGGGAGAGGGAGAGGGAGAGAGAGAGAGGGAGAGGGAGAATGGGCTGAGGCGAGCAAGAGGGAGAGGGAGAGAGAGAGAGAGAGAGAATGGGCTGAGGCGAGCAGGAATAGGGACAGAAACGGGGAGGAGAGGGATCGAGGGATGGGGAGAGTGAGGGGGGGAGAAGGGGAGTGTAGAGAGAAATTGAGGGTGGAGGAGGGGTTTGGGTTATTTGGAAAAAAAAAGTGGCGTGTAAAGAGAAACTTTAAAATTTTTTAACTTAAGCGGTGTGTGTAGAGAGAAGGGATGTAGAAAAAGAAGTTTTGGATGTGGCATTAGCACCTCTCTTTTGTGTCTTTACTAAAATAGTTTTGTGACAAAAATGCTCCTATGCTTTCAGACAACCTCAACCTCAAATAAGCCCCTACATTTTGTATTTTTTTTTATTATTAAAAACTTCCTGGACTACGGGATATACATTGCTCATGTTTTGACCCCAAAGTTAAAATTGATGCTTTGCCTAATGATGGGAAATGAAAAAAGAGATTCGTCGGATTAAATCCTAAATTTGAAAGGATCTCAAAACCCTAATTCTAAGAATTTGAGTAGAGAAGGAGATGTACTGCCTGTGTTTTGGCACCGAAACTAGGTTTTGAAGATGCTTGGGTTGTGATTGTTGTTCCTCATTCGATCCGAACAGTGGATGCATCCAGTAAATCAAATTTAGTGCTTTTTTTTTCTTTACATTAAAATACATAAGAATTGAATACATATAATTCATATTTTTACGAGTTAAAAATGAAGATCAAAAGTGAATTCCCAAAAACGAGCATCAAACAATCTTTTCTTTTAGGGAAGTAGAATAAGAAGAAGATGTGAAATAAACTATCAACCATCACCTTAGTAGTTCATTTTTTATCTTATTTTCATTCATTTCCATAAAAAAATATATTTGATGCTCATTTTTAAAATCTGCATTTAATCTTCATTTTTAACCACTTTTATTATTAATTATATGTATTCAATTCCTTAGTTAAGCAGTTGCCCACTAGTGCCATTGAGAAATGAAGATGAGAGTCAAAATTAAATAGTGATGGTTAAAATTAAATTGAATATGTAATAATATCTCAGATGTCTTTATCCTGTAATTTTGAAATCCTCCTTTAACCTAGAGCATTGAGTCTTCTCTGGTTTTTTTTTCTCCTGGTTGGATTGGTTTGAGAGAGGCCATGGTTATCGGTTAGGGTTTGCAGGTCTTTTTTATGGGTGTGGTTGGAGTTTTGGTGGTTCTAATTTCGTGGGTGTGGTTGAAATTTTGGGATTTTCACTATTATGTGGTTGAAGTTATTGGTGAGGATTTGCAGATTTTTCATGTGTTTGGTTTGGGCAATTTTTTCATGGTATTTTTCTGGGTGGGGATTTGCAGATTTTTAATGGATTTGTAGTCATGGTTTTGGATTTTCAAATTTAGTTTTTAGTTTTCATCTCTGCAATGAAGTCCCAACTTGGTGTTGGTTCATTGGCATTAGGCGAGGTTTTGCTCCCCCAATTAGTGTCTTCGACACCCCAAATTTAAATGGTGTGTGAGCGCGCCCAAGGATTAGTCATGTTGGGTCAAATACCACGGGAATACCCCTTGTCAGCCAAAAAGAAAATGTCCTCAACAAAGTGATAAATGTAATGGGTTTGCTTCTCAATTCTGTTTCCACTGTTGCCTCTCTTTTTAGAGAGGTAGAGAAGCAACATATATTTTCTCCTTTGATGTAAACATGTTCTCATGGAGTTTTTAGAAGGTTTCTTGGGTTGAAAATTGGGTAAAATCAAAGTGAATTTGGGCATATTAACAAGTTGGCATAGATCAAATTAATGAGGAAGATGGGATATGAAAAAAGCAGCAGTTTCTACAGTTCAAAAATTGACTAAGATCAAATGGTGCAGATCAGTTTCCTCCCATGCGCAGATCAATTTCTGCCATTCATGTCCAGGGGCAAGTCATTTGACATGTCTTGGGTTGAAATCAGAGTGTGGTTCACTCGTAATTGAAATGTTGTTCATGTCCATTAGTATGGATATCAAATGCATTTGACAAGCGTAAAGTCCAATCTAGTTCACACTGATTTCAAATGGCAGGCATTATTTGAAATGCAGAAATCAGTGTGAATTATTTGAAATCATTGTTGATTCACACTCTCAGTTTCTGCAAATCATTTCTGATTATATGAAATGCTTGTCATTTGAAATCAATGCATGAAAAAGTGACGACAGTACTTTGACCCTGGGCAAGTCATTTAAATATGTGAAACATAGGTTACTTGGATCAAGGGCTGTAAGCAAATGGTTACTTGAATCTGTAAATAAATAAAAAAAAATACATGCACAAGTGTACATAAGAGAGGAATGATAGACCAGCAGAATATAAACTCTTCTAAAGAGATCAACCAGAAGAAAATAAGGTTTCTCTCAAGAAAAGTTTTTATCCTCACTTGTCTCTTCACCCCTCAATAGGAAACATGACTGCAGGCACCAACAGCTTGGTGATTTGCATAGGCAAGTGAAAAAAAAAAAAATAGGGATGTTTGTGCCATAAATATATATTTTTTTGTGGAAAACGGAAATAATGTCCAAAGAGAAGCAATTTTATTTTGCCCCTACAGACTTTTTCCATGGTTTTCATTTCACAATGTGATTTGTTTTTCACAACTTTTTGCAGGAAACAACTTGTAATGAAAGTGCTAGAGAAGTGATTTCCTTCGAATTAGATTAAAAAAATGTTTTACCACATCAGATAATGAAAATTAAGATTGTAGAAAGCCAATTCTCACTTTCCACACAAAACAAAATCATTGTGGAAAGCAAAACCACAGAAAATGGTTGTGCATATACATGACCTTACTGCAGTAATAGTTACTAAAATGATTGAAAGATGAAATTTATACGAAATGATTTTTTTATTAATACCAGTATTAAAATTGAATTGAATTGGACAACAAAGTAAGTTGGAATGTGAGAGGTCTGAGAGGTATTCAAATGAGTTTGAGAAGCAAATTTGAAGAAAAAAAGAGCGGGAAATTGAACCATCAAAAGAATATGCAATATATGAAGCACATTATTGGCTTTCTTGAGAAAATGAATTAAGAAAGGAACTATGAAATGCGGCATTTGATAGGCAGTCGAGAAGCAGATGAAATGCAGTGAGAAGAAAGAAGACATTCTCCGTTGTCAATTTTTCTGCTGCTTTGCTTTTCCATCCTCTCTGGACATCACCAGTGTTAGCAGGCTACTTTCCGTTCCCCATTATTCAAATGGGCATGTGTGATTCGATTACATACTTCTCCTGATTCCCTAATATTAGTTATTTAAAGACTTGTCAACTTCTCTGGGAAAAAAAGGTGGGGAAAAAAGACCATCAAATGCACACAAGTTACTACTGCTTCCAAGAATCAAATTTAATTTACAAAGGAAGCAGTTGCAAAATAAGTTGGAATAGCTGGTGGGTTAAAGAATCTTTACCATGTTTGGCAGGATTAAGAGAACCGGGGAAATGTTGAAGGGACATCCTTAGGCTCATCAAATTCACCATCGGTAGTTACCAGACTATCCAAATCAAAGAGGAAGTGGATGATGTATTCATCAAGCCCAAACTTGTCTAAAATTCCAAGCTCGAAAACCAGAGAGTCCCTTTCCTTTTGTAGAAGAGGATGTAGGCAACCTGAGTAAGCGCCACGTAATTGGTAACTGGTGTCACCTATACAATGAATTTTAAGACACCATTACACAAGTACTTGAACAAAAACCCAAAAGATATTATTACCACTGAGCCAACCTTGACAGCCTCATAGACATTGCTAAAGCTTGACTTAAGCTTCAGGAGTCGAGCTCAAGTTCAAATATAGAGGAGCCAGGATCAAGCTGGGGCTTGGGATCGGCTTATCTTACCTGTAGATATGTTTATGTAAAGAGTGAAGCTTCAGCTCATGTTAAGTTATTGAGCTAGACAGGCTATAACTCATGCTCGGCTCAACCAGTTTACAAGTTGAGTTCAAGCCAAGCCCGAGCTGGCCGGGCTTGTTGACAGTCCTAGATTTTGATATGTGCCTTGTGATTATAGTAACATAGCAGTCAGGACTCAGGAGTCAAGACCATCTGCTGATATTGGCAACTCATAGTAAATCAATGTTCACCACATTTCGTGATGATTATAGGTTGATTCGGATATTGCATGGTGGGATGTTTTCTATCCAAATTAATTTTCTGTCGTGATTTATATGGCTGGACAGAACTGCATTAATCTGAAACATAACAAGTATTGTTACGGATAAAGTCACATAATCTTCATATAACATGTAAATTGGAAGGGGGGAAATCTAATTCATTAATTGCAACTGATTACCTTTGCATCATCTATATTGTACCATGAATCTGGGGAGGGACGAACGTAGCAAACGTAATGTCCTGAACTTGATGAACTCCCATGATGCACCAAGACAGCATATAGGTCATATTCCGTCTCCCCCTGTTGAAAGAAAAAAATCTTAAAGGAAAAAAAGAAGCGAGAGAGATTTTTTGGAACAAAGACAAACAAATAGTCTTATTCCATTGGATGATTGAAATAGTACTATACTTACATTGTCGTCGCTATTTGGGTTACTGAGGAAAGGTTTCAGGTCCAGCTCAGAAGGATAGTTCACAAAATCAATGATCTTCTCAGCATTGTTATTAAATCTCATGAGGTGCAGCACTAAAACTTCAGGAGCCTGCTCTATTTTAAGCCCTTTTTCCATTGGTACCTTCTCCTTACATTTTTCACAGGGTGTCGATCCCGGTATCTGTTCTAGCCGAGTGAATAACTCTAAGGCATCGGAGAGATTACGAACACCTTGAATTGCCAAGCTAAGATCTAATAGATACTCAGGAGTGTCTGAAACATGATGACAGTGGGTGCATTGCAGCTGAAATTCATGACAAACAAATAAAGAAAACAAGTCATGTTTAGACGGGCAAACACACAAATCAACTCATGAATATAGAACAACTCTACTAGGTTTGGTTCCGTAGACTCTCGAACCTTATCCAGCATGCAACGGAGGAACTCATGAGCATCTTGTTGCTGGTTCGCTTTGAATAAATGGTTTATATCTGAGCAATTACTCAGTCAAGGACCAACAAAAACTTCAACAGGATGGTCTAACTCTAATCATTAAATCACCAACCAACTGCAATTACTAAGGGCCTGTTTTGTTTTCATGGAATTGAATTCCTAATTTCCTATGAACTCTAAGAAATGTATTTCTTAAAGTGGCTCAAACTGAATAAACAAAGTTGAATATCCACAAGTGACTATCAAATAATCTCACATTCAAGGGAATTTAGAAAACAATTACCCTGCCATGATCCCAATAACTCAAATCCCTAGAAAATGAGGACCCATCTACATCTCCGCCCTATATCCTACATCCCTCACCTCTTTAGTAATCCTTTGTTGGAACCCATATTATCATAAATTCCTAGGAATCCAATATCATGGAAATTACTGAATTCGTGGTATGTCTTTGATATAATGGAACCAATAATTAAATAGAATATCTATTTCTCTTGCATTGAACAAAGATACTATCAATAACTAGTATCACTTTCAAAAAATCTCATGAGGATACCACTCAAATTATCCACCAATTTACATGGCGAGAAATCTTCTCCCGAAAAAAAGAAAGCATCTGCCACATGTTCATTCAGGCAACAAAGAAAGCAAAAACCTCCAGCATTCACTGCAAAACTCCCAAATCATTACTTAAAACTGCTCATATTCTCAAAAAATAAAATAACAATAAGGGCCCATTTCTTTGCATGGTATTGAATTGCTTGCATTCACAAAAGGAAAAATAATAATCACCGCCCGTTTGTTTGCAAGGAATTGAATCCTTAGAAATTCAAGGTAAAATGCATTTTAACAAAGGGTTATTCATTTTCCAATAAAGAGCTAATCATTTGATGACCATTTATGAATCTTTGCCTTTGTTTCTTCAATTTTAACCTCTTCCAGAGTTACATTCCTGCAAACAAAAGGGTCTTAAGCAACCGAAGAAATTGGGTCCCTAGGAATTCAAGGTAAAATGGGTTTTAACGATATATATTCATGCATGATATGATCATGCATTAACCACTTTTTAAAAGTACATTTCTGAAAAATCATAGGAATTCAGTTCTTGAAAACAAATGGGCCTTAATCCATCAAATTATAAACACACACATATATATGGAGAGAGAGAGAGAGAGAGAGAGAGAGAGAGAGAGAGAGAGAGAGAGAGAGAGAGAGAGAGAGAGAGAGAGGAATTACTAGAACATATCAGGGCGTGTTCGCATGTTTTGAGGCCCTCAATGAACGGACCCGTGTGAGTTAAGCACTGAAGAACTGCATTGAGGAAACATGTATTTCCAAGATTCGCCAGGCCTGCAGCCTACCAAGGAAGAGAGAGAGAGGAGAGAGGGGGGGGGGGGGGGGGGGGGGATTGGAATCTGTAGAAAAAACCCATGTAGAGCAATCAAAGAAGCAGATTTGAGATTTCAGAGAAATGGGGTGACTGCAAACGTACCACTGGTAGATTACTGTTGTCGTCAGGGAAAGTAGGAGAATATTGCGTGTTGCTTACATTTATGGTGAAGTTGTACTCCACTGGTTTCATTCTTTTAATTTTCAGCTTCTTTGCTTTCACAATTGTAGAAGACACCTTCAAGCTCGTAAACCAGGGAGTCCCTTTCCTTTTGTAGAAGAGGATGTAGGCATCCTGACTAGGCACATCGTATTTGGGAACTGGTGTCACCTATACAATGGATTTTGAGACACCATTACAAAAGTACTTGAAAAAAAAAACCCAAAAGATATTATTACCATCTCTAATTGTCGAGTTGGTTAAGCGTCACTCAGCCGACGTTGACAGCCTCATACACATTGCTATAGCGTGAGTTAAGCTTCAGGAGTCGAGATCAAGTTCAATTATACAGGAGCCAAGATCAAGCTGGGGCTTGGAGCAGCTTATCTTACCTGTAGATATGTTTATTTAAAGAGTGAAGCTTTGGTTCATGTTAAGTTATTGAGCTAGCTTGAAATTAAGCTGGACAGGCCCTAACTCATGCTCTGCTCAACCAGTTTACAAGTTGAGTTCAAGCCAAGTCCGAGCTGGCAGGGCTTGTTGACAGTCCAAGATTGTGATATGTTCCTTGTGATTATAGCAACAAAGTAATATGGATCATGGATGTAAATCCTCATCACCAAATATCCTCTGGATCAGTTAGGACTCGGGACTCGGGAGTCAGGACCATCTGCTGATATTGGTAACTCAGAGAAAATCAATGTTAACCATGTTTCATGATGATTATAGGTTGATTTGGATATTGCAGGGTGGGATGTTTTCTATCAAATTAATTTTCTGTCGTGTTTATATGGCTGGACAGAACTGTTTTAATCTGAAACATAACAAATATTGTTCCGGATAAAGTCACATAATCTTCATATAACATGTAAATTGGAAGGGGGGAAAACTAATTTATTGATTGCAACTGATTACCTTTTCATCATCTAAATTGTACCATGAATCCGGGGAGGGACGAACGTAGCAAAAGTAATGTCCTGAACTAGATGAATTCCCATGATGCACCAAGACAGCATATAGGTCATATTTTGTCTCCCCCTGTTGCAAGAAAAAAAGATTTTAAGAAAAAAAAGAAGTGAGAGAGATTTTATGGAATAAAGACAAACAGATAGTCTTATTCTGTTGGATGATTGAAATAGGACTATCTACTTACATTGTCGTCGCCATTTGGGTTACTAAGAAAAGGTTTCAGGTCCAGCTCAAAAGGGTAGTATACAAAACCAATGATCTTCTCAGCATTGCTATTAAATTTCTTGAGGTGCAGCACTAAAACTTCAGGAGCCTGCTCTATTTTAAGCCCTTTTTCCCTTGGTACCTCCTCCTTACATTTTTCACAGGGTGTCGATCCCTGTATCTGTTCTAGCCGAGTGAATAACTCTAAGGCATCGGAGAGATAAAGAACACCTTGAATTGCCAAGCTAAGATCTAACATAGACTCAGAAGTGTCTGAAACATGATGACAGTGGGTGCATTGCAGCTGAAATTCATGACAAACAAAGAAAGAAACCAAGTCATGTTTAGACAGGCAAACACACAAAACAACTCATGAATATAGAACAATTATAGAAATACCCGGCTTCTAGAATGGCCCCCGAAAATCTGCTCTACAAAGTTTGGTTCCGTAGACTGTCGAACCTTTTCCAGCATGCAACGGAGGAACTCATGAGCATCTTGTTGCTGGTTCGCTTTGAATAAATGGTTTATATCTGAGCAATTACTCAGTCAAGGACCAACAAAAACTTCAACATGATGCTGCTAATGGAAGGTCTAACTCTAATCATTATAGCATCAACCAACTGCAATTACTAAGGGTTTGTTTTGTTTGCATGGAATTGAATTCCTATGAATTCTAGGAAATGTACTTCTTAAAGTGGCTCAAACTGAATAAACAAAGTTGAAGATCCATAAATGACTATCAAATAATCTCACATTCAAAAGAATTTAGAAAAAAATTACCCTGCCATGATCCCAATAACTCAAAGCCCTGGAAAGTAATGATCCCCATCTACATCTCCGCCCTATTTCCTACATCCCTCACCTCTTTAGTAATCCTTTGTTGGAACCCATTGTAGAAAATATGATCTAATACCACTCGAAAGAAAATGCCTAGGAAATTTACCTTTAATCAGCATATATGATCTAATTCCAACACCCATATTATCATAAATTCCTAGGAATCCAATTTCATGCAAACTACTGAATTCCTGGTATGTCTTTGATATAATGGGACCAATAATCAAATAGACTATCTATTTCTCCTGCATTGAGCCAAGAAACTATCAATAAAAAGCATCTCTTTAAAAAAATCTCAAGAGGATACCACTCAAATTGTCCACCAATTGATATGGCGAGAAAGAATCTCCCGAAAATTTGAAAGCATCCGCCATAAATTCTTTCAGCAAACAAACAAAGCAGAAATCTCCTGCATGCACTGCAAAACTCCTAAATCATTACTTAAAACTGCTCATATTCTTAAAAAAGAAAATAACAATAAGGGCCCATTTGTTTGCATGGTATGAATTGCTTGCATTCACAAAAGGAAAAATAACATCACTGCCCGTTTGTTTGAATGGAATTGAATCCTTAGAAATTCAAGGTAAAATGCACTTTAACAAAGGGTTATTCATTTTCCACTAAAGAGGTGATCATTTGATGACCATCTATAAATTCTTGCCTTTGTTTCTTCACTTTTAACCTCTTTCCGTGTTACATTCCTGCATAGAAACGGGTCTTAAGCAATCAAAGTAATTGGGTCTGTAGAAATTCAAGGCAAAATATGTTTTAACAAAATATATATATATATATTCATGCATGATATGATCATGCTTGAATCTTTTCCTTTATTTCTTTAGTTTTAACCACTTTTTTATATACACAACATATATATATATATATATGGAGAGAGAGAGAGAGAGAGAGGAATTACTAGAAGAACATATGTGATCGCATGTTTTGACGCCCTCAACGAATGGAGCCGTGTGAGTTAAGCACTGAAGAACTGCATTGAAGAAACACGTATTTCCAAGATTGAAGAGGCCTGCAGCCTGCCAAAGAAGAGACGCACAGGGATTGGAATCTGTAGAAGAAACCCATGTAAAGCAATCAAAGAAGAAGATTTCAGATTTCTGAGAAATGGGGTGACTGCAAACGTACCACTGGTGTGTTACTGTAGTGGTCAGGGAGAGAAGGAGAATATTGCGCGTTGCTTACGTTTACTGTGAAGTCCTGCTCCACTGATTCCCTTTTTTAATTTTCAGCTTCTTTGCTTTCACAGTAGTAGAAGACGCCGTCAAGCTCGTAAACCATGGAGTCCCTATCCTTTTGTAGAAGAGGATGTAGGCAGCCTGACGAAGCACCTCGGATTTGGCAACTGGTGTCACCTATTCAATGGATTTTAAGACGCCATTACACAAGTACTTGAACAAAAACCCAAAAGATACTATTACCATCTCTAATTGTTGAGTTAGTTGAGCTGCACTGAGCCGACGT
Source organism: Litsea cubeba (assembly GCA_012931725.1). Classification (NCBI taxonomy): domain Eukaryota; kingdom Viridiplantae; phylum Streptophyta; class Magnoliopsida; order Laurales; family Lauraceae; genus Litsea; species Litsea cubeba. Next base: position 4,816,833 of record CM022946.1, on the reverse strand, counting down.
TGACAGCCTCATACACATTGTTAAAGCGTGAGTTAAGCTTCAAGAGTCGAGCTCAAGTTCAATTATAGAGGAGCCAAGATCAAGCTGGGGCTTGGGATAAGCTTATCTTATATGTAGATATGTTTATGTAAAGAGTGGAGCTTCGCCTCATGTTAAGTTATTGAGCTAGCTTGAGATTAAGCTGGACATGCCCTAAGTCCCTAACTCATGGTCAGCTCAACCAGTTTACAAGTTGAATTCAAGCCAAGTCCGAGCTGGCCGGGCTTGTTGACACTCCTAGATTGTGATATGTTCCTTGTGATTACAGTAACATGGTTATATTGATGTAAATCCTCATCACCAAATATCATCTGGATCAGTTAGGACTCGGGAGTCAGGACCATCTGCTGATATTAGTAACTCAGAGAAAATCAATGTTAACCATGTTTCATGATGATTATAGGTTGATTTGGATATTGCACGGTGGGATGTTTTCTATCAAATTAATTTTCTGTCATGTTTTATATGGCTGGACAGAACTGTTTTAATCTGAAACATAACAAATATTGTTCCGGATATAGTTACATAATCTTCATATAACATGTAAATTGGAAGGGGGGAAAACTAATTTATTGATTGCAACTGATTACCTTTGCATCATCTAAATTGTACCATGAATCCGGGGAGGGACGAATGTAGCAAAAGTAATGTCCTGAACTAGATGAATTCCCATGATGCTCCAAGACAGCATATAGGTCATATTTTGTCTCCCCCTGTTGCAAAAAAAAAAAAGATTTTAAGAAAAAAAAGAAGTGAGAGAGATTTTATGGAATAAAGACAAACAGATAGTCTTATTCTGTTGGATGATTGAAATAGGACTATCTAGTTACATTGTCGTCGCCATTTGGGTTACTAAGAAAAGGTTTCAGGTCCAGCTCAAAAGGGTAGTATACAAAATCAATGATCTTCTCAGCATTGCTATTAAATCTCTTGAGGTGCAGCACTAAAACTTCAGGAGCCTGCTCTATTTTAAGCCCTTTTTCCCTTGGTACCTCCTCCTTACATTTTTCACAGGGTGTCGATCCCTGTATCTGTTCTAGCCGAGTGAATAACTCTAAGGCATCGGAGAGATAAAGAACACCTTGAATTGCCAAGCTAAGATCTAACATAGACTCAGAAGTGTCTGAAACATGATGACAGTGGGTGCATTGCAGCTGAAATTCATGACAAACAAAGAAAGAAACCAAGTCATGTTTAGACAGGCAAACACACAAAACAACTCATGAATATACAACAATTATAGAAATACCCGGCTTCTAGAATGGCCCCCGAAAATCTGCTCTACAAAGTTTGGTTCCGTAGACTGTCGAACCTTTTCCAGCATGCAACGGAGGAACTCATGAGCATCTTGTTGCTGGTTCGCTTTGAATAAATGGTTTATCTCTGAGCAATTACTCAGTCAAGGACCAACAAAAACTTCAACATGATGCTGCTAATGGAAGGTCTAACTCTAATCATTATAGCATCAACCAACTGCAATTACTAAGGGTTTGTTTTGTTTGCATGGAATTGAATTCCTATGAATTCTAGGAAATGTACTTCTTAAAGTGGCTCAAACTGAATAAACAAAGTTGAAGATCCATAAATGACTATCAAATAATCTCACATTCAAGGGAATTTAGAAAAAAATTACCCTGCGAGGATCCCCATCTACATCTCCACTCTGTATCCTACATCCCTCACCTCTTTAGTAATCCTTTGTTGGAACCCATATTATCATAAATTCCTAGGAATCCAATTTCATAAAAACTACTGAATTCCTGGTATGTCTTTGATATAATGGAACCAATAATCAAATAGAATATCTATTTCTCCTGCATTGAGCCAAGAAACTATCAATAAAAAGCATCTCTTTAAAAAAATCTCAAGAGGATACCACTCAAATTGTCCACCAATTGATATGGCGAGAAAGATTCTCCCGAAAAATTGAACATATCCGCCATAAATTCTTTCAGATAACAAAGAAGGCAGAAATCTGCATCATCATCCCCTGCAAAACTCCCAAATTATTACTTATAACTGCTCATATTCTCAAAAAAGAAAATAACAATAAGGGTCCATTTGTTTGCGTGGAATTGAATCCTTAGAAATTCAAGGTGAAATGCATTTTAACAAAGGGCTATTCATTTTCCATTAAAGAGGTGATCATTTGATGGCCATTTATAAAATTTTGCCGTCGTTTCTTCGTTTGAGAGTTACATTCCTTCAAACAAACGGGCCTTAAGCAATCAAAGTAATTGAGTCCATAGGAATTCAAGGTAAAATGAGAGACTAATAGATGTTGCCTTTATTTCTTTAATATTAACCAGAGAGAGAGAGAGAGAGAGAGAGAGAGAGAGAGAGAGAGAGAGAGAGAGAGAGAGAGAGAGAGAGAGAGGAATTACTAGTAGCGCATATGTGTTCGCATGTTTTGACGCCCTCAACGAATGGAGCGGTGTGAGTTAAGCACTGAAGAACTGCATTGAAGAAACACGTATTTCCAAGATTGAAGAGGCCCGCAGCCTGCCAAAGAAGAGACGCACAGGGATTGGAATCTGTAGAAGAAACCCATGTAAAGCAATCAAAGAAGAAGATTTCAGATTTCTGAGAAATGGGGTGACTGCAAACGTACCACTGGTGTGTTTATGTAGCGGTCAGGGAGAGAAGGAGAATATTGCGCGTTGCTTACGTTTACTGTGAAGTCCTGCTCCACTGATTCCGGCTTCTTTTCTTTCTGCTTCACTGATTCCGGCTTCTTTTTTTTCTTCTTCACTGATTCCGGCTTCTTTTGTTTCTGCTCCACTGATTCCGGCTTCTTTTCTTTCTGCTTCACTGATTCCGGCTTCTTTTGTTTCTGCTCCACTGATTCCGGCTTCTTTTCTTTCTGCTTCACTGATTCCAGTTTCTTTTCTTTCACAGTAGTAGAACTAATACAAGACTCCTTCAAGCTCGTAAACCAGGGAGTCCCTTTCCTTTTGTAGAAGAGGATGTAGGCATCCTGATAACGCACGTCGTATAATCTGACTTCCTTCACCTGTAAATGTAATATGGTTTTCAGTGGTGGGTGCTTGAATTGAACACCCTCGAGACATATTATTAAACAATCAGTGGTGGACCGACGTTTTTCCTTTCACTGGGCAGACCCAAACAGGTTTTTGGGTCCGACTCAGAAATTTTCATATGAGTTTTGAAAGTGACCTAAATCCATTTGGGTGGCGCGGGGCGGAGCGGCCGGCTTGGGGGTTTTGGAATTGGAAGCAGACCTAGATCCATCGGGACCAACCGCCCCCAAAACCATATATTTGTATTACGGGGAAAAGCATTCATGGTGTTTGAATTGTGATAAAAGTTTTACACAATCCTCATCTTTATTCGAGCTTGAGATTGGCAGTAAAAGCTGGCAAAGTTTACACCAAAAAATATATGACAGAGAAAATCTTAAAATAAAAGGTATAGAATGAAAGGGGTGATCTTGTACTTCTTATATGTGAAAATGAGTGGTTAGGTGCTCCATTTTTCCATTTGAGGCCTCCCAAGCTTGAGCTTGGATCACTTATAAACTCAAGGCCGACTCTTGAAGCAAGACTCAAGCTTTAGCAATGTGTTTTAACTAGACAGCCGAGCTCGAGTTGAAAAGGCCCTAATTGAGCTCGCCCAAGTTTGGAATATGTGCACCATGTTTGTTTGCATTAAATTAGATGGAAATTAAATGTAAGTGTAGTTAAAAATGAAGATTAAAAGTGAATTTCCAAAACTGAATATAAAATAACATTTTCTTTCATAGAAATAGAATCAAGAGAAAATGCTATTTTATGCTCAATTTTGGAAATCACTTTGATCTTCATTGTCAACCCACTCTATATAGTCATTTCCTATCTATTTTAATGCAAACAAATGTCATCTGGATCAGTTGAGACGTCTGCAGTTATCCATGGCAAATCAATATTTAACCAAGTTTCAAGATGTTTCTTGGGTAATTTGGATATTACAGGGTGGGATGTTTTCTATCCATATTTATTGCCTGTTGCGTTTCAGACTGTACCAATCTGACGAAATTAGAGTAAAAACAGTTTCATATGATACAATTCTGATTTCCTGCATTTATTTTTTTCCTCAAATTATTTGTTCTAGATAAAATCACGAAACGAGGGGAAAACTATTTATTAATTGCAACTGATTACCTTATCATCATCTAAAATGTGGCATGAATCCATGGAGGGAAGAATGTAGCAATAATAATGTCCTGATTTATGTTGATACCCAGCATGCACCAAGACAACATATAGATCATATTTTGTCTCCTGTTGAAAGGAATTGGAAAATAATAAAATGAAGTGAGAGATTTTATGGAACAAAGACGAACATATAGTCCAATTCTTTTGGATGATTGAAATAGGACCATCTACTTACATTGTCGTCGCCATTTGGGTTACTGAGGAAAGGTTTCAAGTCCAGCTCAAAAGGATAGTTCACAATATCAATGATCTTAGTACCATCGTTGTTAAATCTCTTGAGGTGCAGCACTAAGACTTCAGGAGCCTGCTCTATTTTAAGCTCTTTTTCCCATGATACCTTCTCCTTACATTTTTCACAGGGTGTCGATCCTTGTATCCGTTCTAGCCGAGTGAATAACTCTAAGGCATTGGATAGAGTAGTACAAGGACCTTCAATTGCCAAGCTAAGATCCAAAATAGGGTCAAAAGTTTCTGAAACATGAAGACAGTGGGTGCATTGCAGCTGAAATTCATGACAAACAAAGAAACAGAACAAATCATATTGAGATGGGCTAAACACACAACACAAAGTCATAAATTCAGAAGAATCATAGAGATACCCGGCTTCTGAGACGGCCCCCGAAAATCTGCTCTACAAAGTCTGGTTCCGCCAATGATCGAAGCCTATTCAACAAGCTAGAGAGGCACTCATGGGCATCTTGCTGCTGGAACATTCGGAACTCAGGGTTTATATCTGAGCAATTATTCAGTTAAGGAGCAGCAAAAACTTCAACAGGATGCTCTCTAGTAAATAAAGCATCATTCACCTGCAATTACTAAGGGCCTGTTCTGTTTGCATGGGATTGAATTCCTACAAATTCTAAGAAATCCATTCTAAAATTGCAGCAGCAAAAGTGGAGATTCATAAGTGGCTACTAAAATCATCTCCCCTACAATGGAAAATGAAACCAGCAATAAATCAAAATCCTAAGAAAGTTAAAAAGAATCTCGCCTACATCTCCACCTTATATTCTTCACCCCTCACCTCTTTAATAATCCTTTGTTGGAACCCATATGATCATATAAATCCCTACGAGTTCAATTCAATGGAAAATACTAAACTCCTGATATTTCGTATCAATATAGATGCAATAATTAAACAGAATATATATTTCTCTTTCATTGAGCCAAGAACTACAAATAAAAAGATCTCTTAAAAACAAATCCCTAGAGGAGGGGGAGGATACAATTCATATTACCAACCAAAATATAGGGTGAGAAACTCGTTCCTGATGACACCAAAGCTCGACCCACATGTCCTCGAAGCACACAAAGAAGGCAAAAACGAGGAAAATCCTCATCATCCCCTGCAAAACTCCCAATTATGACTTAAACTGCTTGTATTCTTTAAAAGGAAAATAGCGGTAAGGGCATGTTTGTTTAAATAATATTGAATTGTTTGTATTCTAAGAAGGGTAAATAACAGTAAGGGCCCATTTGTTTGCATGGAATTGAATTTCTAAAAAATTCAAGGTAAAATGGGTACTAACCCAGAATTATTCATTTTCCATCAAATGAGAGATCATTGGGTCATCATCTATAGATCTCTGGCTTTGTTTCTTCAATTTTATTCACTTTCAGAACTACATTTCTTAGAAGTCGTAGGAACTCAACTCCTGCAATCAAAGAACTGAATCCATAGGAATTTAAAGGAAAAATGGGTTTTAACAAAGGATTGTTCAATTTCCATTAAAGGGGCAATCGTTTGATGCTCATGCACCAAACTTTGCCTTTGTTTCTTCAATTTCAACCACTTTTAAAACAACATTTCTTAGAATTCCTACGAATTCAATTCCTGCAAACAAGCCAAGCCACACAGAGAGAGAGAGAGAAGAAGAAGAAGAAGAAGGGAATTACAATAACATGGATCGATATGACTGCAATTACGAAGCTTCAAAACGAATGGAACCGTATGCGTCAAGCACTGAAGAACCACATTGAAAAAACAGGTATTTCCAAGATTCACAAGACCAGCACCCTGCGAAACAAGAGGGAGAAAAGGGAATTGGAATCTGGAGAAGAAACCCCTGTGGAGAAATCAAAGAAACATACCACTTGGCGTCCTGTGGCTGTTTTCAGGGAAACGTAAATGGGTTTAGGGTCTGTTGGAACGTTTATCCTCCTCGGCAATCTTCCCGCCATTGATTGCGTTGAGATGAATCAACAACAGGAGTTTCTGGTTTTGGGGTTTTGCAGAGAGTTCTTGTGTTTGGTTTGGGTCTGTGGACGAGGGAATCGAATTCTTGGGTTTTGGTCTTTCCTTCTTGAAGAAGAAGCAGAGGAAGAATAAAAAGACGAAGAAGAAGGAGGAGGAGGAGGAGGAGGAGGAGAAGAGGAGAGAGAGAGAGAGAGAGAGAGAGAGAGAGAGAGAGAGAGAGAGAGAGAGAGAGAGAGAGAGATTTTTAAAAAGAGGAGGGAAGCGCTTTCACTCGAGCTTCTGTCCCAAAACACGAGCTGGAAAGGAGTTTTGATAGAATTACGGATATGCCACTTCCGGTTGTCAACCAGTCAACCATGGAGAAGACACCGGTGGTCAACGAGTCAAAGATGGAGACAAGCAAGAGTTCAAGATTTGGATGCATGGGGCCCAGCAGTATGTCACATTTGGGAATCCGGATCCTCTTGAGGCATAGTGGGGGTCCATCCATTGAAATCCGACTCCTTATACATAAACGCCCTCCAGATACGTGGGTTTTTTTTTTTAATTTTACGCCAATATAAAATTTGAAGATATTCATATACATAAAGAGTATTTATTTTGAACGATTCGGATTTTATTGTCCGACCCCACTATGAAGCTTCACTCATTTAACTCACGATTTTCTCTAGGTTAAAGCCTCAGAGGATTCAGACTCTTTGCTTGGGGATCCTTTGGTGGGGAAGGAGTGGAGCTCGATGATGGGACTCGTCTATTGAAAATCCAAGTCGAACAAAATGAAGGCCATCTATTTATATGATTGTCTCCAAATTTCACTTCAATAAGAATTTCCCACTTAAAAAGTCTACTCTAAGGCCTAACTCCAGTCCAAAGTGGCACCAACAGCCTGGCCGACAAGCAACCCTAGTTTCTGAACTAAAGATCCATCATTTGGTATGGTGCTATAGGAGCAATGGTTGAAAGTAACAACCACAGTTTCTGAGCAGATCAAAGAGGAATCCACAATTTGGTCTGATGCTAGCAATGGTTGAAAATAACCGGGAACTTTTACTTCTGTTAGATCTAAATAGTTGTATCAACATGTCGAGAGGCCAACTTTAATCCAATGATTAGTTTGAGTTTGATTTAAGGATGAAGTTTTGATGAGTGGTCTAGTCTTATCAATCACATGGGTAGTAGATCTAATTGCACTACGAAATACAGTATATTGCTAATCGATAGGGCTAGCACAGTACAGCCCAGGTTGGACCCATTTGAAGCCCACATGGGTTTTACTTATAAATACCCATGTGAGGGTCATTTGAACAGCAGCCACATTTCAGCTGTTGGAGATACTTTTTCTGAAAATTCATGAAAATTACACTACTTTAAATGTTTTTCATTGCACAAAAGTGTTGCATAAAATGATGAAAAAGGTTTTCAATAGAAAAACACTCCACTTCTTCTTTCCATTTCAACAGAAAAATGTTGCAGCAATGAAAATGACGCCACACGAGCCCTAAACAGCCTTTTGTTTTCACAATGGATGTAACTGAGTTCAAAACAAGAAAAATAAAATAAAAGAAAATTCACCCCAAACAAAGTCAGGAACAAAATATCAATGTGGGGGACTTGATGAAAATGAGATGGACATCTTCGTAAAGAAAAACTGTTAAGTGGCAAATCTGCGGCCTTTTTTATATTTTCACTTCAAAACTACAATTCAAAAAACATCAGCCTGTACAAAGGTCACTTAGTGCATTAAGAGGAAATCCTTGGAAACAAACAGCCACTAAATGGTCCCCAAAGAATAGCACAATTAATTGTAGATTTACAGACCAAACAGAACACATTACAATCTATAAAACAAACCATTTTAATTCTTTTTTCTTTTCTTTTCCCTGGAAAAAAAGAGCTGTTTGATAACCTATTCTTAGTGCCCATTATCAGCTGCAAAATGCCCTTCCCGGATATCTGAAGCTCTGATTAGGGTTGGTTCTCCAACACATGACTCGTTTTCAGGCAGGGTGATCCCATCTGAAAAGATAAAATGGTTGGTTGCATCAAAGATGTTGGCTAGTCGTAGGATTGCTTGTTGTGAGGTTGCACTAGTAGGAATGACGGATTCTGGGAGATGAGGTACGCATTCAGGAAGAAACTCTTTCTTGTTGAATGTCGGTGCAAAACAAGCAATGACAGCCCGGCAGAATAGAAATCTGAATTAGTTGAAACATTAACATGAATCAATTTACAAAAGTCATAACATTGCTTACAACTGCATCATTTAGATATACCATATAGTGTTTTTTTTTTTATCATGTGATCCACAAAATTCATGCACTACGTTTCTGAAAGCTCATTTGGCTCTCAAACTACAGAGTGCAAAACAGCAACCTAAAGAACTTGCTTAAATCAGCACATTTTGCACATCTCAACTTTTTTTTTTTTTTGAAGGAAGCAGGGTTGCATTCAGTTTTTTCAAAAACAAAATCCAAAAAAATAAAAAATAAAAAATAGTGATCTAGTTTTCATTTCTACAGTCTAGTCTGTATGTTGTTTTCTTCTAGTTTAGTTTAGTTTAGTTTTTTTTTTTTTTAAATGATGACGATTGCACATCTCCACTTAATTTACAATTCATATATTCTTGCTTTGTACGACTTACTTGAACCCCCTGGATTGGAAAGCCAAACGTCATCTCTCAAGTTTCGCTTACCCTATCTCTTGATTAATCAACCAAGAAACAACATACACCAAAGTACCTCTTGCATATGAATGGTTAACTCATCTATAATCAATGCAAAGAGATCTTAAAGCTGGCCCCTTAAAGCTGGCCCCTCATGCAAACATATGGTCACTTAAAACTCACCTATCTCTCACTAGATAATTCTCACATTCATTAGTGCTCACTCATACATGTCTTGAATGATCTAAATATAATCTCTCGGGACACTCCTTTTGTCTAAAACCCACTAAATCAAATATCTGGATACACTATTATAGGCTTTCTTTAGATCCACAAAAACTATATGAAGAATTGTCCTCCTCTCAATTTTTCCATTAATTGTCTAAGCGAAGATAACTTCCATGCTTAAACCTTCTTAGTATAAAACCAAATTGATTTTTAAATATTTTCGTCCTTTATAAAAGTCTCTGCTCTCTTACTCTCTCCAAGATTTCCAGCAAAACAAAAAAAAAAAAAATGTGACTCGTAAGTTAAATTTGACAATAATTTGTATATAAGACACTACAAAACTTCTACATTCAAAACTTCTACATTCATCTGGGATTTTCTTTGTCTTTAATATCTTATTAAAGAGCTTAGTTAACAAAAAATAATCTCACATCAGCATTTTCAAGCCTTCTTCAGAATGCCATCTGCCCCCTTGGCCTTTCTTGCCTTCATAAGAGTCAATGCCTTTTCCACTTCTTCCACCCTATTTTGCAGGAAAAGATATGTCCTTCTAACGAAGTATCATCTCTCTCGTTCCTAAGCCTCTTATAGAATCTTCATTTAAAGGTTTGTTAAAATATTCCCCCTATCTTTCTTTAATATCATGGTCCTTCACTAAAACCTTTTGGAAATCGCTATTTATAAATCTAACATGATCTAAGTAACTACTTTTCCTTCCCCTCATTCTTGAGGCCTAGAAAATATACTCCTCTATTTCTCTTATTCCTAAATTATTATATAGGTCAACATTCACTTTACACTATGTATCATTTACTACTTTCTCAACTTCTTTCTCTGCCTTCTTATATAGCTGAGATAATGAATGAAATATATTGCCATGCATATACCTCTTATCTCCTTAGCTAAATTTCTTTGGTTATGCTGTAAGGGTTCTACATTTGTGGGTTAACTGGGCTCCTTACCTTCTTTTAATATATTTCTCTTAGCACTCTGTAGTTTTTTTTAATGATTTAACACTGTAGTTTTTCTCTTATTTAACAAAGGTACCCTTCAAAATATATATTTACACACACATATGCCCACAGTTTAATACCATAAAACTTAAAAGTCGACAATAAATAATAATAATAAATAAGCGATCACCTGAGGAGAAGTCGCCTAAGGAAAGGGTCACATAAGACTTGGGCCCAAACTGGATCCAGCGAGTCTGAAGTTGCCAAAATCATCCCCCACTCATTTAACACTGAGGAAAGCAATTTATCTGCCTTGTGATACATACCCTGAGACATTTGCCCAGACCATATTTATCAGAACATTAAAGCTAAATAGAAAGCATACTAAACAATACGTGAATAGTAATATGAGCTCTTAACAAGCTCACCATATTCACATTGGAGCCAGAATAACCAAGCAAGTAACAGAATGCCTGCAATGGAGCTGTGAGAAACATGGTGAATTGGCTTCCACCTGGCACACGAGCAGAATCAATATCCATGGTAGCAGCCGGAGATGGAGAGCTTGGAGAAAGAAGCATTACCGCTGTCTCCCCCTTTTCTGCTCCATGAATTGCCTGCAGAATAATAGTAATAAACAGAGAGAATTTCAGATTCTAAGAAACAGAAACTACTCAAAATGACTAATAAGTTGCAAAAGCATCGACACAATCAAAACAACTACTTTGTTGTGTAGCATAGATAAAATGGCTACTAAGCAAGAAAACTCAAGACCCAATTTCTTGAGGATATAACCCAGTATACTGTTACTAAAATTTACTGTTGTTGTAACTGTATTTGTTAATGGTGGCAATTTGGAATATAAACTTGACATATTTGGAAAGTTTGATCCAGTCAATGCTTTCATTTTTAAGTTCACAAATGTATGTAGATCAATGCTAATACTGAATTATTTACTTGAGCAAGTTCATTCTGGAATATGCTACTTTCGAAAACTCAAAAAGTAACTGGTCAGCGAGAAATCAGAGTCGACAAACCTGCCTTGAATAAATAGCTGCTGTCACTGTCAATAATCAGCACAAGAGGCCTTCTTGTGAATGGAATCAAGTCACAAGGGTAAAGACAGTCAAAACCTGAATAACAGGAAATAGTGACGTCAAAAAAAGCATGCTGGTACTAATTTCTTCTTTTTCTTTTTTTAGAAAAAGAAGTTTGCTGGTATGAAGATGACATGACATGGTTCAATTTTTTTGAGCACTAGGGAAGTTAATTAAGAAATGGGATGCAGTAAAGAAAAGTATTTTACTCCATAGTTACCTGGTTCGCATTTTGACTAATTCACATTCAAGTTCACAATTTATAATTCAAGACTTTAACATGGTCTGGAAAATCAATGACGAGTTCTTTTGATTTGCCTTTTGATCTGTCTGATTTGGAGCTCAAGCTCGATGAACTAATTCATCTATAAGCCCACACAACAAATCCATCACTGCAGCCCACTTATAAAATCCAAACTAGTAAAAATAACCGTCAGGCCTTCTATTAAGTATTAACTTTGGGTGAAATTTCACTCCAATCCAAGTTGAGCCAACGATTGATCACATGTAAAACACATGATTAACATAAAAATCAAAGTAAAATGCTATATTTTACGGGTGATGAATCTTAAGGTGGGGCTGGAGTTGGATATGGATCAATGTTAATAAAAGCGGGATGCAGTGCTTTTTAGTGCCTTGGACTTCCTACTTGGGCCTCCATGATGGATTTCCAGGACTCAGTTTAGAGAAATTTATGAGAATAGTTCATGAATCAAATTGTGAATTGTTCATAACAAGCAGTATTCAGTTTGAGGGCTTCATTAACAAATTAGGTAACTCAGTTGTGGGCTTCCATGTTAGCTCATCAACATCTTAAGTGATGATTTTACCAAAAAAAAAAAAAAAAAATCATCTTAAGTGATGTATAGGAGTGCTCCTGTGCAAGACAATCACATGTGACATCATGGGAGAGGAGGGAATCGAAAGAACAAAGTAGGACAACCCCAGGTATGAAATTTCAAGTCAATCTAATGATCCCAAGTCCTAACCCCCTTTATCTGTGTGGCCCACAAGTTCAATGGTTTAAAAAAAATTACAAAAAAATTATACTAGATCCAAGAGTCCTGTCCATCCATATCAGTGCAAACTGCATGGGATCCGTTACCTTTTTTATTCTGGGTTGGTGTGCAATTAGATGGTCCATTGAGATTGCTCACATGGTGGGCCATAGGAGCAAATGCTGATATATATTAAGCATTTATTGGTGGTAAAAATGAGTTGTTGTTGAAGAAGTAGCTCGTGAAAATGTCATCTTAGGTGAGGAATACAATGGCAAACTAGGAAGTACGGACACTTCTCCGGAGCAAGAGTGTCGGTGTCTGACACGTGTCGGACACGGACACGCTCCGACACGTGTCGGACACGCCCAAAAGAGTGTCCTGATTATTTTTTTTATCTTTAATATTTCGGACACGCTGGGGACACGTTGCGGACACGCTGGCCTCTTTTAATTGGGAAAAAAATAATAAAATTAGAGTAAAAAATGAAAAGAAAAGGGGGCTGTTTGTAAAAGGTCATAACTTAAAAGCAAAGGGGTCATCCTTCCGCTGCCCTAATAACATTCGTCCGTCTAGCGAAAGAAACAAGGGAAGAAGAAAAGAGAAAAAATTTGATATTTTGATAGTTGGTACAGTGGTACTTGAATTGTTATTTATTTGATTGCGAAATTGATTACAAAGTTAAAATGATAGTATCTTTTAGTATATGATTAGATAAATTATTATTATTATTAATTATTAACGTGTCCCAACGTGTCCGTGTTCTACTTTTTTGAGAAATGCTGTATCGGCGTGTCCGTGTCGTGTCCGTGCTTCTTAGATGGCAGACGAAACAGCAGCAGCAATAATAATTATAATAATAATAATATAGGGATTTTCTATAATAAAAAAAAAAAAAACTCAGCTTCAATTGTAAAACCCCCACCTTTAAAAAAAAGACCTTGAAACTATTTTAAGAAAACCCTTGACTAGCTGGTGTAGCCCAGCAATGATCAACGAAAGATAAGCACCTCCGATGGTGCGATCGAGCCCTCAGACTCAAGAACTAAGATCTCTCAGTGAAAACACCCAAGAACACTCACGAGAATACTCTGGAATTTTATTATCAATAGCATGCATTACAATCAAACGTTCCTCTCTCTATATATAATAGAGGAATGGCCCAATAAGGAAAATACAATTACTATGGGATTGCTAAAATCCCTCTACATGATTGCTAAAATTACTCTTAACAGACCAAATCAATTATTCTCTAGCTGAATCAAATCAATTATGAATTTAATTAATAAGAAAATCAAATCAGTAGAAGGTTCCCTGAATGGGCCCTCTTCTTCTTGGACCGTATTGCGTCAATAGCTCTATTAGAATTTATATTTCATCCTAAACCAACAAAACCCATTATTTTTTGGATTGGGCCCTCTTCTTCTTGGACCGTATTGCATCACTATCTCTATTAGAATTTATATTTCATCCTAAACCAACAAAACCCATTATTTTTTGGATTGGGCCCTCTTCTTCTTGGACCGTATTGCATCACTATCTCTATTAGAATTTATATTTCATCCTAAACCAACAAAACCCATTATTTTTTGGATTGGGCCCTCTTCTTCTTGGACCGTATTGCATCACTATCTCTATTAGAATTTATATTTCATCCTAAACCAACAAAACCCATTATTTAAGATCCAAAATTGTCCTAGCCCAAATAACTTAAACCTAATACAATAATCTTTGCCGCACCATACTATACCCTAAGGCATGTAATTGCTTTTGAAGATGAACAACTAAGGAAGATAAATTTTAAGTTAGGATTAATTTATTTGGGTTAAAACAGGGTTTTAGGTCTGAAACAAGGGGTATTTTTGGCTTGTGATTGCTTAAAAATAGTTTTAGGGTGTTTTTGTTTGTGTAACACACGAGGATCTGTAATAAAGAGGAAAAGCCTCCAATTTCTGCGTGGCTGAATTTTCCGATGTTTGGCTGGACACATTTCCACATGGAAAAGGCACCTTTTTAACATCATTTTCCACAATAGAGCAGAAACAGGAAGGTGATGAGAGGAATATGAGACTTGGATTCTGTGGAGCATATAATTCTTGTGGTACATGCATGTGCCCTTAAAAGGAAGCTTTTTAGAATTTGTTTAGAAGTCCAGATTTTTTTTTTTTTTTAGAATTAGTGCAAACCTCAAGAGGGTTTCTGAAAAAATCCTTAATATTAAAATCCCACTCAAAAAATATAATGTTATCCTTGGGTTTTAAGCACGTAGAGCTGACAAAATCCAACTTAAGTGAAGCAATAACATCAAATCAAAAACACATTTGTAAATGGGTCAAGATAAAAGACATACCTCCATTGCGACGAGAACCTAACCATAGACCAACCCCATAATTGCCTTGGCTGTGACTTTTATCTTGAATGGAAGAATGGGATGGGCTACCACAAGGAGAGTGTACTGGAGAAGAAAGGTGTGCATCGGTGGTCATATTGAGAGAATGAAAGTTCCCAACAATTTTTTCAGTAGTAGTCGTGAAACTTCCGAGACCTGTTTGTAATGGAACAGAGTGTCCACTTTTTCCTGCCAAAGTTGCATTGATAAAAAAAGAAAATAAAAATAAGGTTGGGCCTCAGAGTCCTAAATGGTAAAAATAAAAAAAATAAATATTGGAGTTTAGCAAAGAAAATGCTCAACCTTCTGCAGACAGATATATCAACAAAACTCCATCACTAGGAAGTTCCTCACATATTGTGGCCAGAACCTACCATAGAAATGAAGAGCAAGTCAAGTGCACATGCACAAATTTGTAGGAAAATGAACTAGAGAAAGGAAGTAGCAAAAACTGGGATAAAGATGTTGTCATCGCTCTAGCAAAATATTAGGCAACTCATTTTTCGCTCAGCGAATGACTAAAAGAACCTATTAAAATGGGAACTATCAGAGAAATAAATACATTCATTTTGTTTATCGGTAACATGACTTCAACTGCAACCTTGTGGTTGCAATACAGAGCACCTTCCAACTATGCAATGGGGTCCTGTTCAATTGAACACGTGCATTTGTTTAAAACTTACTTTCCATTTTTCACAGATAAAAAGAAATGCGTTCAAAACCCATGGAGAATCATCTTAAATCAGTGTTGCATAGAAGCAAAGCAAACTTGTCTTATTTTTAGAATTTAGACTTGTAGCTAATAGAGCTTTGACAAACCTGAGTCATTTGGTTAGATGAGCAAAATTAAGAACACATGAATTCATGAAATAAGAAGGTATCAGCAGAGAGTAGAAAAAACTGAGAATACGGATGTTCTTGTCACTTCAGTGGGAAGATAGGCAACTCCATTTTCCTCCTGATAGATGACTAAAAGAACCATTTAAAATTTGGGAACCATAATAAAATCAACTAATCAATAATATTCTTGTCTAAGATTTCTGGGAGAATCAGCTTCAAGTATTGTTGCAGGGCAGCAAAACAAGCTCTTCTAATTTATTTATTTTTTTAAACAGAGCTCTCTTTTACCCGGTCCCAAAAGGAAAGAAAAAAAAAACCTTCAAGAATTGTTTCCTTCTCACTTTCACTATCACTTAATCAATTTTTGTTTTACAATATTGCATTTTTTACCTGTTTTTATACACCAACTTATTGTTGTTTTAACCTTGTAAATTTGTTTTTTAAGTACAACTTATCTGAGTATTTGGCTCAGAATAGACTGGAATGGAGAAACAAAATTCATATAGCTGACCCCAACTATAGTTGGGACAAGGCTTTGATGAATGATGCATCATATCCGTTTCCTTTTATTTGGCTCGAATGGAGAAACAGAATTCATATAGCTGACCCCAACTATAGTTGGGACAAGGCTTTGATGAATGATGTATCATATCAATTTCTTTTTCTATTCCTTTCATGCTTTTGTATTTTTCATATTTACATAATATTTTGAGTTTTTTTATTTTAATTTTTATCCAATTTGATTTTTCTTTTGGAATAACAAAGTGATCAGCCTGCTTTTTCCTTTCATTGTCAGGCCCATGCATTGTTGTGCCAGTCCCCATGTTTTCTCATTGTTCTTTATTGTCAATATTATGTATAAATTAATGGGCATTTTTTATCCACAGAGTTAAAACTGAATAAACTCAAAAACTCTGTAGTTCAAAAGAATTTCACAATCGAATATCAACAAGTTATACTCACTGATATAAAATGTGTCACAGCTGGTCGATATAGGATGGCTTTACGTGGATTTGGTGGCAAAGTAGGATCTGTAATTTCCTGCAAGAATGTGGCATGATTAGGACCAGCACCCCCATTCTGAACGAGGTTAGAACCGCTTCCACTGATGTCAGTGCCTCTTGTCTGGTAAAAGGAGCCACTTGGTTCCCATTCCAAACATTGAAGCATCCTAAAAGCATCCAGAGTGAGCTCTGTAAACTTGACCTGAAAGAAAAGAGATATCACTTCGAATCAACTTGGATGCAACAGTCCAATGAGAGAATGCTAAATTAGGATGACGAATCTGTATATTGCAAATACTGAAAACTCTTGATTAGAAGAAAAATGAGAGTCAAATATAGAGATTATTTGAGGTAGGAAAACAGTTACCTCATTATGATGGTAGCTGCTCAAAATTGCATCTCGTAACCGAAGACCTCTCTTTGCTTCAACAGAAGCAACATAAGGAAGGGAATCAGGATGAGAGTCAATGACATAACTGTATCTTAAAGGCCTGATATTCATAAAGGCTGTATCTACTTTTAGAAATCTAACAATTTCCTGAACCACCTGCTTCCACTCTTTGAAGTTTGTCTCCTACAAATAACACCCAAATTCAATCATTAGTTTAAGTGTATAAAAAGAATATGTAGTATACACCAAATACTGTAGTCAAAAGATTAAAAAAAAAAAAAAAACAACACTATGTTGGAGACTTGGAGTAATAATTTTCACTTGGGTGTAGTTTTCTTCAGTTTTACATTTTCTTGGATGGTGGGGCTTGGTATTTAGCTCTTATACTAAGCCTTCCCTTTGCAACTTTCCAATTTAATGAAAATCATTACTGCTACCAATGAAAGGAAAAAAAAAACAAAAGCAGAAAATGAAGATAATAAAAGAGACCAAGTAGGAATTTTGTCTTCTGAAGAACCACACTAAATTATTCACATAACTCTATGTAAAAAAAAAAAAGCTAGTAATCATCTGAATCCAAGGAGAAGCACAAAGATGCAAACCTTCTAATAATTTCTCAAAAAAGACCATCCAAATACAAATTCTCAAAAAACAAAATAAACATGATGAAATCATAGATATTATTCATTTAAAGTGATATGCTGGGAGCATATTTAATGAGGAAGTGATCAAAACGTGCAATCACATTCATTTATGGTTTGTTGATCGATTCAAACTGCATTCATACTGTGTGGGGATATTTCCGAACCCACCGGAATACTGGCTTGGTGCTCCATCTCGTGCTCCAGCTAGTCCATCTCGGTAAGGCTCGTCTCAACCTCCACCAGCTCGGCCAAGTGCTCCCACTTCGGTCAAAGCCTCACCTCGGCCACGCGCACTCAACACCGGGGCGCCAACCGAACTCTGTCACCCTGGACCTCGGCAACGGGGCCAAGGCATTAACCGAGACCCCCTGCCTCACTAGTCACCTTGGTCTCGGCCAGGAGCTCCATCTCGGCCCCTTGCACAACTCCTCCCATCTCGGCAGAGCTCCACCTCGGCTAGGGCGCCCCCAGCCCGGCTAGGGACTTCATCCCGGTCCTCCACTTCGGCGTCCCTGCGAGGTCTCGGCAAATCAAGGTCGCTCACCGACCTCAGCTCCCCGACCTCGGCAACACACCCTGACTTCGGTCAAGATGCCAGAGCTAGCCAAGGCAGGGGCTGATAGCTGTCCTCCCATGGACGATCAAGCACGCTACAGCACGTGCGACAAGACAAGGGCACCGCCCATACTCTCTGACAGAGCCTCCCATACCGCCCATGCTTCCTGACAGATAGGCGTCCACAGACGCCAGGGAAGGCTACGATGGGACTGTAGTCACTGTACCTCCCTAGTGCCTGACAGAGTGGGCTATGATGGGATGACTAACCACCTCATTGTCTCATCTCTTCCTCTATATAAACACAGCAACAGCTTCAAAACAACGATGGCCAACACTTACACCACCTGCTGGTACGCCACCTTCTCCCCCAAAATCTCCATCCTACTGTCCAGTTCTCATACTGACTTAGGCATTGGAGAGCCCTGCGCTGCCCAAGCCAGGGTCCTCTGACCTACTGTTCTTCCTCCCCTTCTTAGGTTTCAGGCAGGCATCGGTGTTCAACCAAAGAGCTCCGGCTACACCCCCTATCTTTGTGAGTGACATTTTATGCGCTTACACATACAATTTCCTACAAAATGGGATTCTATCAAAGGGGCTAAGAATAAATCTAGGAATAAAAAGTGCCAAGGGTGATGGATCAATGGTGGAAGTCTACAAGGGACCATCAATATATCCGTAATCTGATGGGAAATTACTATCCATTCTTCATATCAAACAAGCCATGAATTTGATGGTGCCTAGTCAATCAGCTTCCTTGGCCCTTCACTCTTCATCCCTTTAATACCTCTAAAAACTCATTTCTTGAAAATTCCTAGGAATGCAGGATGAAATTGCAAAGCACATACTTAATGCCCTAACTGAAATGAATGTATTTGTAATGTTGGAGTATTGTCCTCTACTCCTCGGTATTGAACTAGTTATTAAATTTTGAATCAGATAGTTCACCCAAATATGAATACGAAGAAAGTAATGCGATTCCATCACTTTCAAATTTCTGAAATTAACTTCTTAATCACGAAATTCAATCTCACTCCATCCAAAAACAGCATTAGATCGTCCAAATGGCTTTAGATTCCCAGCAATAACAATAATAAATATAATAATAATAACTGTTCACAATTCTTCACTAATATGATCACCAATGAGTGTTTTGCTATCACAAAAATCATCCAACTGCAAGAAGTTATTGCATACTCAGTGACAAATAATCCGAAAGAGCTGCTCTGGATTAGTCATTTTGTCGTTTTTAAGTAATAGACTGTCATCCTGTTTTTCATTTTGCCGGTTTCTTGCTCGTATAATCTCTGTTTTCCAATCTTTAGTTAATTTTGCTTCTTCTAGCAAAAATAATCACCATCATTGTCATCAGCAACATCAAAGCCTTGTCTTAGTTATGTAGGGTCAGCTACATGAATTTTGATTTGCTACTCTCCTATCCTATGCCTAGTCCTTGGTAGGTTGCACTTCCTCGAATCTATCCTTACTACTTCCATTCCATATACTCTTTGGGCTATCCATTTTCCTTGAGGGACAAGAGACGCCAACACCCATTGTTGGAATATGTTTTCTATGTCCAAACCGTCTCAAATGAGTCTCTTTTAATTTATCATCTATTGACAAATAATAATAACACTAAATCAAGATAGTAATAACAACAACAACAACAACAATTAATCTGCAAGAACTGCAGCTACCCAATGCAAACCCAAAGCAACAAATCACCAATTCTTGAAAGGAACGCAAAGATCACCTGAAAACTCCTCCTGCATTCATCCAGCAACATTCTCAACTGATTCACCAGCTGATGCACCATTTCCCTCCGATTCAGCACCAAGCAGACAATCAGAAACCTAGCGAGGCACCGCAACTGCTTGCTTGCCAATTGCAGATCCTGCGCCGATCCTTCCTTAAAATACTCCCTGCTCAAGATCGCCTCGTAGAATATGTACGACTCCGACAGATAGTTCGCCTCGCTCGTCCTCAAGTACTGCCCGTAGTAAAGCTGCGCGATCCGCGATGCGATCTCTCCAATCTCCCATCGCTTCAATCCCGCTTCCACGAGCTTCTGCCGATTCTCCTGCTGGAATTTCCAAAGCTGCGTGTAGATCCTGAAAACCTTGGGGAAATACGAATCGTACCTAGAAAACGGAAATTTGCAATTGGAATTGGAATTTTCATGAAAACCGAGAACAGATTCAAAGAAATGGAGAGATTTGGGGAAATCTGCAAACCTGTTCTTTCCATAGCATGGCAAATCCCTAACCCTAGAGAACTTGCGATCGGCCTTTTCGGAGAGCGACCAGTAGGTTTCGATCACGGGAATGTTGTTTTGTGCCATTTGAGACAGATTACGTGATCATTCGCACGAGATTTGATCTGATTTAGGAAGAGTTTTAGGGTTTAGTAGAGCGATTTGGGAGGAGAAATGTATGAGAGAAACGAACGATCGATCGATCGATAGATGTTTTGGTTATTGGGTGATAAACCCCAAAGATTTTGAAAGGCTCTCCCCGAGTCTTTAGCGAACAGAGACTTCTTGTTAATTAGGATAAAGGGTTTTCTGCTGAGGTTTAGCAGTCGAATCTCCGTGTGAATCAATTCTCCCTTTATCCGAAGATTCTGATTCTGATCAGTAAAAAATTGGGTGGAGTCTTTATTTAGGCTTCAATAAATAAATGGGTCCAGGTTTAGTTCCACTTTTAGTTCAAACCTATGAATCCGAGACCCAATATATTATTTTAATTTTCAAAAATTTCTCATAAAAATTATATTTTTTTAATATCATTCTCTACTTAAATCCGGATCCAGATTTGGACATGTCCCATATATAGTTTTGATTCCGATTCCAGAGTCAAGAAACCGGTTCTGAAATTATTTTGGGTCCGGATCTGGTTCTACATTTTCCTTAACATTTTCGGTTCTGGGTCCACCATGGACCTGGACTAGAACCGACCCGTTTACAACCTTAAATTCAGATGAATGGTTTTGCCTTGGGATTTTATAGGCCAGTCCAGCCTATTTTGGGTTAGGGTTGGGCCTTAGGTTTTAGAAATCGAGTTGGATTTGGATCTAAGATTTAGGAATTTTACTATAAAAACCAAAAGTTATTTGATTTTAAGATGCCTTTGTCATGTTATATTGTTAGTATTAATTGACCGTTAAACAGGCTCAGGCTTAACGGACTACATGGCCCGGTCTCAGGCCGAACATGTTTAAGGTGACCTGAGCTTCGTCCGGGCACTTATAGGTTAATCACAGCCTGTGAATGAGCATATGTTTTTAGAAACAAAAAGTCTAAATGGCCTGATGTTCAAGGCCTGAAAAATGGTATGAACATGCCATGGAGGGTCCCGGGCATGTTCAGGCCATTTTTCAGGCCATGAACACCAGGTCATGTAGAACGATTGTTTTAAAAAACTGTTCATTCGATTTTGATATGCCTCAGCCCGGCCCATGAATGCCCCTGTTATGAGCCGGTGGTGGCAAGAAACCCGAGAGAGCCCACAGGCATGGGTCTGGACTGAGTCCGGATCCTGGACGATCATGATCACTTCATGTTATAAAACCACAGGTGTAGATTACTATTCATACCCAAACCCATTCATATCCTTCTTGATTTTTTTTCTGTTTTGTGAGGATGTTATTATCTTTAAAACAAGTGATTTGCCCTTTTATTCTTCCTTACTTTTAGTGCCATATTTTAGGCATGTTCAATTTGATGGTGGTTGTGCTTTTGATTGAAGTAAATTAAGGGTTTGCCTTAGTTCTGTACTTTGAGGATCCAACTCTTTTAAAAATTAGATCACATGGACCTGGACAACTTGGATTGAGTAATTAGACAGCCTTCCCAAGACCTGGGTTTCCAGTTATTAGGAGGTGATGGTGATTGGTGACTATTTAGTGGGTAATCATCATCTTGGAAAAAATGCCTTGTAACACAATATCATGGCCATGGTGAATTATGCAGCAGCAGGATTGATGTATGAAGTTGAAAGTGCATGGATTTTTAGAGGGTTGGGATGGGCTTCTTAGTTCTTTACTAGGCTTGAATTAGCTTGAATGCATGGATGAAAAGCTCCATTAGTTTTTACTGTTGGCCTCAAATAAAAAAAGAGGATTGCATTAGGTAGGTTGACAACTAGCTTAAGAAAAATCTAAAAATGAATTCTTAGATTACAACATGGCTGTAAGATAAGGCTTTAATGATGACGATGGTGGTTCTGATGGATGAAAACAAGCTGGCCTGAGCCATCCCATAAAAGAACCATACAGCGTAAGCATGCATCTTTTTCCACATTACAGGGGGAAGGATCAATCATGACTTGGAAGAGATTGATACAGAAAAGAGAGGAGAGAAAGGATTCACATACTGTACTTTTCCCTGTAAATATCCGGACATTAGAACACAGCATCTATGTAGTCATGGCTTGAGCAATGTGCATCAGACCCTTAGATTAAAGTCCAATGAGAGTGCCAAATGCTGGAGATTGGCAGTTATATACATAAATTTTACATTATTTTAAAGTAATTATTTTTTTTTTTAGAATTTCGAATTGCACCATTTGCAATTTAATTAACTAAAACATACAATGAAAATGACTTTCATAGTTATAGCTCATCACCATCATTATCTTATCCTGATCTTATGGGCTGAGATAATGGGCCAATGCCTTGCATTTTGTGACCAATAAGGATGAAAAAAGTCTACAGGGACCGAAAATCGGTCCCTGTAGCAGGGCTCAGTAAGGATATATGTTCTCTATGGAAGTTGCACATAATTTCCAGCCCATGGCATTTACATGAGGATAACCCAGTTATCATTGTGGAAGAGTAACATCAAAGTTACCAGGACTATTGATTCATGGTTCATGAGTCGCTCTCAGCTTTGGGTAGATGATCCCAGTTCTCTGGGTGTAGGATGAGATAATTCACATTTGTGATTTGCTCAATGAAGAAGGTTTTAAATCTAACATTTCAAGCCACTGTTACGATGGCCTAGGTCCCAATTATGATCCAATATACAATTTGGGTAATAGAATAAGATTTGGTTTGAACCAAAATAAAGTAGATCATCTGGAACTGCAATCCAATCCATGAGCCGGTTCTTGCTGTAGCCCAGATCATAGCTCTCAAGGTAATGAAGCGATTTAGGTAAACTTCTTACAAATGGATTGAATATGTAGTTCGATTAATAATACAGTCAAGGGAATGCCATGAGTTCTCTAAAATATACATGTAATCCAAAATAACATAGCTAAGTTTACAAACTGGAGCAGATGCATGTAATCCAATATTTGGAGATGTTTCCTTCAGAATGAAGACTACAAAGTTTTCCTACTCTGTTGATACATCTTATATCATCATAAAAATCAGTGAGGTTAGTTGTTTGTCTCTTTATCATGCAAAGACAAAACTAAGTTCCCATTTCCTACATAGCCACTAGCCAGATTAGGCTTGCAGTTTCATTGCATTAAGAGTGCCTTTCTTAGTTATATTTACTGGGGTTCCTTCTCAGCCTGCATCTGATACCAAAACTTCACCTGATACAATCACCGTTTCCATTAGGCTCTCATGCTCCTGGTCCTGCTCATTGGAAGTTCTATATTAGTGGATGTACCCATGGTACATATGCAAATCCAGCTAGCAAAGTGAGACGGAGTTTTAAAAAAACAAAAACAAAAAGGTTACAGTGTAAAAGACTCACCAGATCTTCAATTCTTCATATAACCTTTTGGATGTTTTTTGATGACTGTGGTGAACCTAAAGTATACACAGGCTGAGGCATTTAACAGAACCCCTTAGATATGTCTTGCACCATTTCAAGGCAAAGCAATTCAACAGTGAAAGAGTCTTTTGTAACCTTCAATCAACTTTATTCCTAGCCGCTGCTTTCCAGTGTCTTCACCCATGTGTTGAATCATTAGCTTCATAACCACTTGAACTTACTAAAGGCTCTACATGAAACTCACCACCTTCTAGCAAGGGCACCTTTGCTTGGACATTTAAGTCATGAGATGCAGGTTCAATTGCTAAACTGAGAGCAAGAACTGGAGTCTCAATTTTTGGGACTTTCAGTATAAGGGCCTGCCTTGCATCTTTCTTCCAATCTTGACAGCGACGCACTTGAGACTTTAGTTTCACAACTCCATATTTGTGTGATTGTAAAGAAGTGGATTGATTTCCCGGATCAGTAATTTTTGTGTCTGCTTCAAGACGCTTCCGATCCCTATATCTGCGTTGCCGCTCTCTGTTCTTTAGGCGATGGTCCATAATATCAGAATGGCTTTTAGAACGTCCATGTTTAATGAGAGTGTTTACATGGTGACCATCTTCCATTTTGGTTGAAGGCTGAAACACCTTAATGATTTTGATACATTGGAAGGAGATCTATGTAAGGGAATCCATATCAGGGAGAAAACTACTTACCGTTGGTGCTTGAAAAGAGGGGTGGCAACTGGCATGACTTGTATCTCCATGTCCTTGAACAAACATTTTGATAATATGAACTGTCTATTGCTGTGGTCTGCTTTCTATGGGGTGGGAATCAGATCCTGTAAAACAATTGACCGTTCATCATATTGAATCAATTGTACAGTTCTACAAATTGTACAGTTGAGGGGCCATCTTTCTGGTGATCCATTATGGATGGGAGATGCACCAAAAAATATACACCAATAGATGGTTCTAACCATTTAATTTAGCTCTCATATATTGTGGACCATTAATTGAATTTCAGTATGTCTACTGCAAACCAATAATTGAATAGATTGGACCATCTCACAGTGAAGATGGTTCATGGAGACATCCATCTCTTAATAAGATAGCCAGATGAATGATGTAAATCACTGATGTTGATCCGACCTGTATCTCTTCTGATTGAAAAAAGACTGTTTCTCTTGGTCAACCATCACATAATTCCTAATATATCTAGGACAGAGCATATTCATGGGTCTTACCTTCACTGTATTTTTCAGCAGTCCCATATCCATTATCTGCATATCCTCCGATCTCATTTCCACAATTATCACTGTCTCCTCGATGCCCAGTCTTGTTCTTTTTCTGAGTAGGTTTTGCATATTTGGAGCCCATATCATGTTTCAATGCAGGGAGTCCATTCACCACATTATGCATACCCAACAAAGGCAGGCACTGAGGAAGTGCTCCATGACATGCATTTTGGTCTCCTTCACTAACATTGGAGTCCTTTTTAGCCTTTTCTTCACGTTTACGAGCTCTATACCGCTGTTGTCTGACTCTGTTCTTAAGACGTCGAACCTCTGCATCCATAGAACCTCTACCATGCTCATACTAAGCACATCTGAAATAGTGTTGCTATGTTATATTAGAATCAAAGTTCATATGTGACTTTGCAGTTAACCAAACTTTTTTTGCATCTAATACCATTATAGGAACTTACTGGGTGCTAAAGACAACATACAGAAGATTTAGAAATCATCTTATTGAAAACATATACAGCCATGAAGACTGCCACAGAAGAGAGCACCTTCAGCAGAATGCTGACATACAGCCATGAAGATTGCCACAGAAGGGAACACCTTCAGCAGAATGGTGACTGGTAATGAAACTATTTTGATAAAGTTTATGGCAGTATTATAAAATCACAATTGCATATATAACTATTCTATTCTAACAATGACAGTATTTTGTAGAAATGCATACTCAATGGAAGCTCCTCAAAGTTTTTTTTTTTTTTTTTTTGAATGTTAACTATCATTGATCAAACTTAACAGTATAAGAGAAAAATACTGAAAAGCCAAAAAGGAAAGAAATACAACATACAAACCAGCACCACCAAAAATAAACCCACAACCAGAAGAGGCAGATAGTGAAAGAGAGGAGAAGAAACAACTAAAGCAACAAGAAACATTAAATGAATACCACCTCCCTCCAATTTCTAACTATGATATCAATAGAAATCCCATGAAACTGAGGAAGGAAGGACACCCATGAAGCGATGGTGAATTTGATCTTATACGCAAGATCTTCCGCCGAGGTGTTGGAGTCCTCAAAGCATCGAGAATTCCTCTCCTTCCAAATGATCCATAAAAGTGCTGGGAAGGCATTTCTCCACATAATCCTACCTTTGATTGATCCCACCTCCACCGACCATGCCTCAAACAATCCACAGATGGATCTTGGAAGAACCCAGCTACAATGAAACCAGCTTAGGATTTGAGACCAAAGTCCTCGTGCTACTTTACAATTCAAAAAGAGATGATCAATTGATTCCTCATCTGCTAAGCACATAGGACATGCATTGACTATGAGTTTTCTACGCCGGCGCAGGCTATCCATAGTCAAAATACTACCTCGCAATGCCAACCAATTGAACACCATGACCCTTGGCGGAATCTTCAACTTCCAAATTCTATACAGAGGGTTTATTGAAGAATAACCCCCTGACATAGCCGCGAAGAAAGAAGATACCGAGAAGATACCTTCTTTGGAGGCTGTCCAAATATTGCAATCTTCCAAATTTTGGTTAATGTAAACTTGGCTAAGAATTTCGCGGAGGAAGGAGGAATTGTTCTCCTCTGTCTCCGTGAGAATTCTACTAAATACAGGGCTCCAACTTACCTCCTCATCGATGCTGCTAATATAGGAAGAGACTGTCGCTTTACGATCTGTAGCAACTGCAAACAAGTTAGGGAAAGCTTCAGCCAAGGGTTTATCACCAACCCAATTATCTAGCCAAAACGACACTTTCTCCCCTGAGCCCACTCTAAATTTGATGTTGGCAACAAAAGCATCTCTAGACGAGACAATCCCTCTCCATAACCTAGAAGCACGATAATTAGGATGATGGATATCCCAACCATCTCTCAAAATTCCATATTTCGCTACCAAGACCCGCTTCCACAACGAATCCTCGTCTTCCCCAAGCCTCCACAACCACTTCCCTAGGAGAGCGCAGTTCATCTAACGTATAGGTCTGAATCCTAGACCCCCTTCCTTCTTCGACCTACATACATTAGCCCACTTTACCAAATGATAATTCTTTGACTTGTCCTTACCATGCCACAGAAAGTCTCGCTGCAACCTCTCAATACGATCTGCAATTGATGCTGGGCACTTGAAGAGGGAGAGGAAATAGATCGGAAGATTGGAGAGAGCAGATAAGATTAGAGTCACTCTACCTCCCATGGACAGATAGTTCGCTTTCCAAGTAGACAACTTCTTTTCAATCCTCTCTAACACTATGACCCAGATAGATTTCGGAGAGTTTCCCCTACACAAAGGGAGGCCGAGGTAGGTAGCCGGAAAAGAGCCAACCATACATCCCAAGATACCCGCCAAATAAGAAATGGTAGGATCATCGACCCTTACTCCAAGCAATTGGCTTTTGTGAAAATTCACCTTTAAACCCGACACAGCTTCAAAATACAAAAGAATGGCCTTGACATTCTTTACCTGGTCTTCATTGGCATCGCAAAAAATGATTGTGTCATCTGCAAATTGAAGATGAGAGATCACTGGGGAATTTGGAGCAGGAGCAAAGCCTTGAATAAGTCTCCTCACCGCTGCTGCTGCAAGCATCCGACTAAAAGCTTCCCCCACGATGAGAAATAGGAACGGAGAGAGTGGATCCCCTTGTCTTAAGCCTCTTTGAGCACGAAAGAACCCTTTAGGAGACCCATTGATAATAATGGAGAACCAAGAAGAAGAAATACACTCCATAATCCAACCTCTCCATCTCTGACCAAACCCCATTCTACGAAGCACATATTGAAGGAAGCCCCAGTCCACCCTGTCATAGGCTTTCTCAAGGTCCAACTTGCATAGCAGACCTGGCTTACCTTGTTTGAATCGAGAGTGCACACACTCATTTGCAATCAGAACACCATCCAGGATTTGTCTGCCACAAACAAAGGCGCCTTGAGTAGGCGAAATGATAGAAGGAAGGACTTTTGCAATTCTGCCAGCCAACACTTTAGCTAGGATTTTATAGGCACTTCCTATCAGACTGATAGGTCTAAAATCATAAATGTTGTCAGCACCCGGCTTCTTAGGAACAAGAGTTATGAAGGAGGCCCCTAAATTATTTGAGAGCTTTCCTCTAGAGTGGAACTCAACTAGGAAAGCCATGATATCATCTTTGACCTCGTTCCAGAAAGTTTGGAAAAAAGCCATTGGAAAGCCATCGGGGCCCGGAGCTTTATCTTTCCCTAGGGAAAAGATAGCAGCATGGACTTCTTCTTCTCCAAAAGGCCTCTCTAACCAAGAAGTGTCTTCATCCCCTAAAGTGGCAAACTCCAAGTTATTCAATAATGGTCGAACCATGTCTTCTTTAGAGTAAAGTGAGGAGAAGAAATCCAGAATGTGCCTGATGATTTCTTCCTTACTTTCTAGCCTCTCTTCCCCATTCATCAAGGCGCTGATTCTATTGGTTCTCGATCGTACCGAAGCCATACCATGAAAGAATTTTGAATTTCTATCTCCATCCTTCAACCATTGACAACGAGATCTCTGTTTCCACTTGATTTCTTCCTCTCTCACCTTCTTGAGATAATCCTCTTTGAGATGTAGTCTTCTCCCAAATTCATTTTCGGAAAGAGCACCCAGTTCTTCTATCTTGTCAATGGACTGGATTTCATCAAGGATTCTAGCTTTAGCCTTCCCCACCTCCTCTATGTTATTGGCAACCCAAGATTTAATTTTGACTTTCAACAACTTTAACTTGGCGCCCAACTGATAACCAGCCCACCCTGCCACCCTTAATTCTGCCCACCATCCCTTGACCAAAGATGAAAAACCTTTATTCTCAAGCCAGACCAGCTCGAAGCGAAAAGGTGATGCGCCCCACCTTTCTGGTCTAGAGTCAAGAAGAATCGGACAATGATCTGATCCCGGCTTCGGAAGGGCCAATTGACAAACCGCCGGGTACCAATCAAGCCAATCTGCTGAGACAAGGAATCTATCCAATCTTGACATTGAAGGTGGAGTCTGATGGTTGGACCAGGTAAAAGAAGCTCCACCTAGCTGAAGATCGATAAGAGAATGAGAACTAATCCAATCTGAGAATAGGCTCATCGCAGTAGAAATATGCCCTCCACCAAGCTTTTCGCTTGGGAAACGAACAATATTCCAGTCACCTCCCACACACCAAGCTCCATTCCAGCTTCCTCTAATTGAGTTCAACTCCCTCCAAAGATCAGGTCTTTTAGAATTAGAGTTGGGCCCGTACACCGAAGTTATCAACCACCTCTTGTTGGTAGCTAGATCTTCAACTTCTGCAGAAACAGAGAATTCCCCTTTAGAAGTATTGGAGACTGCCACATATCTTGAGTCCCAGAGCAAGAGGATACCTCTCGCCGAGCCAACTGCATCAATAACAGAAGCTCCTCAAAGTTAGCATTTGTAGACAGTGATCACCAGCAAAGTACCATGGTTGTTTTCACAAAATATCAACCATTTAATTCAAGAATCAAGGATTTTACATTTTTTAAGATCTTTTCTTGAAATGGCCATGCGATTGCAAAAGTTTGAAATTGAATTTTAAATAAGTTTAGGATTTAAATAGGTTTGAATTAAATTAATTTTCTTTTTTATAATGATGTTTTCTCATAATGACAATATGATCAAGTTTTATCAAAATGGAGTTCACCAAGTCTCTAGAAAAGTAATGGAAGACCCCGTTAAATGTGCCTAAGCCTAAAATTCACATAGAATGGGCAATCCTAAATTCCTAATCATTCATTTTGATGACTTATTGACTTATGAGGATAGGAATCAGATGGTCAAGGAAACGGTCAATTGAAGTCCTGTAACAGTTGACCAGCTTTCTTACTGAAAAACATCAAGATGGCGGGTTGGAAATTAGGAACATTATGCATCAAAGATGAGGTCTTACAAGTTGGACCACTCTCTCAACCCCATTATGGACCTTCAAAAAAAAAGATGATGGCATTAGTAAAAAGTAAAAACAATATCCAGAGGTTCACATGTTCCACATGTCTTAAGGTGTAGGATTAATAATTTTTGAACTTTTTTTTTTAATATTAACTTTCAATAGATGAAAAGACTTAACAGTACAAGAGAGGTATACCGAAAAGCCAAAAAGAAAAGAGAAGGGAAAACACAACCCACCGAGAGGAAAGAGCACAAGACAAAGCTACAATTAGCCCGTGAAAGGATGGACCACCTCCCTCCAATTCCTTAGGAACATAATTTTTGAACTTTGATTGCTTTGTTGTTTAAAAATAGTAGTCCCAGTTTAGAAGGTGTTTTGGTTCAAGTTGTGCTGTTTAGTTTATATTTCTGAAACGTATTATATTATTATTTTGGACAGGAAGAGTGGGAGATAGATTTTACTGATAAATATGGTTAACCTCTCCATACATTCATTTCACACATTCAAAAGCTCTTGGTCCCAGAATGTAAACAACCTATCCTGAAACCCACATAATCTGTATAGACAACATTTAGAGCCAGTGAATTCCAATCATCCAGAATCATCTAACCAAACCTGGTAGAGTTCAGTTTAAGACTGTTAATGGTACAACTCTTTTCAGTATTCATCTGATATTTCCTGTTTTTTATTGGTAGCAACCTTTCAATCAGACCTCGTTTTATAGCTCACTATAAGATTTATCAAGCACTCCAATATCTCATCCTATACCCATTTTGTTGATGAATGCAGAAAATTAGAACTGTATTGTACTAAACTCTTTTTACTCTAATTTCCCGATATCAATATTTGTCGTGTTTCAGATTAATGCAGTTCTGTCCAAGCCATATGAAACATGACAGACAATAATTAGGATAGAAAACCTCCCACCCAGTATATTCAAATGACCCTAGAATCATAATGAAATGTAGTAAATATTGATTTTCTATGAGCTATCAATTAACAGCAGATGGTCCTGACTCCTGACTGATCTAGATGATGTTTAGTGATGAGGACTTGACATCTATTGACTATGTTACTGAAATCATGGGGCACACATACGAAACTAGGGCTGTCAACAAGCCGAGGCAGCCTGGGCTTGACTTAGCTCAACTCATAAACTAATTGAACAAAGCACGAGTTAGGGCCTGTTCAGCTCGAACTCAAGCTCAGCTCAATTAACTTCACATTTATATGAGCCCAAGCTTCGCTCGTTGCATAGACATACCTACAGGTAAGGTAAGCTGATGCCAAGCCCAAGCTTGATCTTGGTTTATTTGTCATTGAACTCAAGCTCGACTCTTGACTCGAGCTGTAGCAATATGTATTAGGCAGTCGAGCTTGAGCTCAAGCCTGGCCTAGATCGGCTCGTTGCAGCTCATAACCCCAACCCCCTACACCCTCCAAACAACTATACTTCAATTTCATTATTTATGCAATTGTTCGTGGCCAGTGACAAATACAGATGGTAACATCCTTTGGGTGTTTGTTCAAGTACATTGGTAATGGTGTTTTAAAATCCGTTGTATTGGTGATGCCAGGTTTTTTTTTTGTTTTTTTTTTGGGTATAGGTGATGCCAGTTGCTGAATACGAAGTGCTTAATCAGGGAGGCCTACATCCTCTTCTACAGAAGGCAAGAGTCACCCTGGTTTTCAAGCTTGGTAGAAGCAGAGACAGTAAGCCCGGGCTCGATGTGGATGAATTCATCATCCACTTCCTCTGTATCAGATTCAGATGATCTGGTCACTGTCCCTGTTCAATTCCAGAGCTCTCTCAATGGTGATTTTGATGAGCATACAGATACCGCTTCAGCATACACCCCCAAACCTCCTATAAGTCCTGGCAAACATGGTAAAAGATTCTTTAACCCACCAGCTATTCCAACTCCTTTGTGCAACTGCTTCCTTTGTTAATTAAATTTGATTATTTGTAGTAGTAACTAGTATAGATTTAATGCTCCTTTTTTTTTCAGCATTAGCAGTTAATCAGTCTCCTATATAACTAACACAGTGGAATCAGGCCAAGTATGTAAGCGAATCCCACACGCCCATTCGAGTAATGGAGAAGAGAGGAAGAAGCCTGCTACCAACAATGATGATGGTGATGATGTCCAGGAGGATGGAAAAGCAAAAAAGCAGAAGAAAAATAAAGTACAGATGTCTTGTTTCTACTCACTCTTTTCATGTGCTTCTGAAGTGCCTAACCAATGCCTAGTGCATACACACTTTTGGCAGCACACATTTTTTTTTAACGGTGAGTCATTTCTGTTAGTATTCGTGACCAATTGACTCTGATGCCATATTAAATCTTTTTAGCTAATCATTCCTACAAAAATCTCGAAGCGTTAGTAGAGGTAGTATAAATAATTTTCAATACTGGCCAGATCGAGATGGTGGCTGTGAGAAAATACATTAGGCTCATTTCAGCAAGAAGCTACTGATGAGAATATATGTTTGGGTGACAATATAGAAATGGTTTAAAAGACTCATACAATAGTTCAAAACAAAATCGTAAGTGATACAATTCAATATTATGAAGTTAGAGCATGAAATCAGAAGTCCATGTTAAATAAAAAATAGGTGATAGTTGATGGCATGATAGGATACTACTATCTTCAATAGATATAAGAATGGAAAATCTATACTTGGTATTATTCTTAAGTTGGAATCGAGGTGAAGATAAAGGAGGAATGCAAGAGAGAGGTTTGAATAAAACTGTGGTGATTGCTAAAGAAGACAAGTGTGTTTGAATATGTAACGCTGACAGAAAGATGATATGCTTTGATTAGCGAAAAAAGTCTGAGAAAAGGTAGCTTCTTTTAGTACTATATCAAAAACAGGTCAACTGCATATGTGTTTGAAGCACGCCACTACGCCAGTCATGACGCATGAGGGGAGGAGGATC
The DNA here is from genome assembly GCA_012931725.1 of Litsea cubeba. Classification (NCBI taxonomy): domain Eukaryota; kingdom Viridiplantae; phylum Streptophyta; class Magnoliopsida; order Laurales; family Lauraceae; genus Litsea; species Litsea cubeba. The sequence continues at coordinate 4,783,806 of CM022946.1, read as the reverse complement.
CCAACCCCACCGGACCACTCATCCCAAATCCCAGCGGCAACCATGTTGGGCTCACCAACTTGTAAAGATCACGCAAAAGGGTTACTCTTATTGATATTGAGCAAAGTATATATAGTACATTGGCTATCCATAGCGTATCATACAAGCTGTCATATCTTCTATTTTTAGGAAACAATATCTTCTATCTTTAGGAAACAATATCTTCTATCTTTAGGAAACAATCCTAAACAATCCGAATATACATCATATCTTGGTATTCCATAAATCACTCCTAATATATGGTAACACAACTTCACCTTCATATGGTAACACAACTTCACCTTCTTTTGGCTTCTAGAGTGGGTTATCCTCATCCCCAGCACAATAGTTAAATGGGCCATGACGCGTCAGCGTGGCGCATTGAGGTCTTTCTTTTCCGACACTTTCTGCAAAATCAAAACAAAATCATTCAAAGAAAAAAACTACTCGATCCAAATTCAAAGCATGACGACCCTTTTCAGTATTCATCTGATATTTCCTGTTTTTTATTGGTAGCAACCTTTCAATCAGACCTCGTTTTATAGCTCACTATAAGATTTATCAAGCACTCCAATATCTCATCCTATACCCATTTTGTTGGCTTGTTGGTGTTCCATTTCATGGCCACATTTTTTTTTCAGACTCCCAACAAATAAATATTCACATCCACTGCAAATATCTCCTACAATTATAATATATTTAATATGAGGGTTTTGGATTCAATTTCGACCAGATTTCTTTCAATTTTGATTTTTTTATTGAGAAATTATAGAAAGCAAAAAAAAAGTATAGGTTAATAGATTTGAACTCATGATTTCTAGCTTTTTAAACAAAACCAGCCAAACTAATACATCACACAATACTTATATATGATATTTAATGAAAAAAACATCAAAAGTAAGTAGATAGAATGAGGACTTTACTCTCCAGCCACATGGGTCATGCCCGTGCTTAACACGGGTTATTGTGCTAGTTCTAACTAAAAAAAATCTAGAGATAGTTAAGATGATTTATCCAGACATTAAACTCACTTTGTAATTAGAAATAATGGACATATTTATTTGTTTTTTCTTCCAAGAGGCGGTACAATATTTAATTCAACTGAATGTTATCACTTTTCTTCCAATCCTTGGGCCTCCAAATTATGCCCATGCATAATATGGAACCCATTGCAGAAACAGGGGAACATGCCCATCTAATACAAGGTTCCCAATTGAAGAACAATAGTCCATCTTTTTGTAATAACCAAATTCTCCCAATCTCACAATGGCATCCTGCAGGCTCCCAAACTAGTCTTTTTTTCTTTCTTTTTTTATTTTTTATAATATACAGAGGCAGCATGGCCAGATTGCCACAAGTAACAAGGAAACAAAACATTAGTCTATATAAGAAATAGACCATTAAACGTTGCTCGAAAAGAATTTATCACAATTTGGTTGGAAGTGAAATTTTATTTCATGTAATGGAATTCCGATGATTGTGTTTCTATAAGTGGTTAAAAAATAAGAACCCAATCTGAGTATCCAAAAATGATCATCAAATAGCATCTTTAATGAAGATTGAAAAAAGGAAAGATGAGAATAGAAGCTACCGGGAGACTCACCTGCAATTCTTTCTACTCGCGGCCGAATGCGTGTGAAGAAGAATCAAAAAATAGAAATCTCTCTGTTTTGAATTTTATGAAGAAACAGAGAAAGGGGAAAGGAAAGTTCTGGTTTTGTTGTTTGCTATAAAAGTGGGTGGAGATAAGGAGTGAGTGCATGGGGGACTCAAAAAACTACTCGATCCAAATTCAAAGCATGACGACCCAGAAGCGCCACGAGCCCATTCAGGCAGGCAGAGGCTGGCTTTACACGCCTGTCTTCCGAAAGGTGATGTGGTGCCTGGGCGGATCGCATTCGTATTTCTTTGTCGAAACCGATCCGGGGCAGGAGTGGGATTGCACTCAAGCTTTCCAAGCAACTGCTGACCCGAACCGCAGAAGGGAGGTTTTGCAGCCATTGCTACCCGAAAACCTTCCGGCGGCGCTGGAAGCGCTGCAGCGGGCTTTTCCGCCCGACAATGATGACGACCGCAACAAGCTGATCGACAAGGTCATGGCCACCCGGACCGCATATCGTGGTTCAGACGATGAGTTTGAGGCGGAATTGCAAAAGCGCCTGAAAGTGTTCGACTGGATCCGCATTCTCAAAGCGGTCCCGGCCGATGCGAAGGACACGCTGGCCGCCTGGAATCGCCTGGAGCGTGATGCGGTGTATCGCGAGATTGAGATTGGTGAGGTTATTGAACTACTTCCCGCCACGGCTCGCTGGTATATCAATCAAAACGTCAGGGCGATCGCGCGACAGGAGGACCGTTGGCGCAACGGTGTTTCCATGGGCTGGTGCGAACGGCTTCTGTTCTGGCTCTGGAACGTCTTGATGTTGCTCGGGGTGATCATCCCGGACATGATCAATTTCGCTCTTGGGGCGTTGTTGGCCGTGGTCCGCTCGCTACCGACGCGACCGCAAGCCCTGGTCATGGCAGTCGCCATCTACGACTTTCGTTTCGCGGATGAAAGGCTTGCGCACCTTACGCTGTTTCAACGGTTCCTCGGTGCGCTGGTCACTATCATCTTCGGTATCAAGGCTACTTTCGACCCGGAATTCCACAGCACTGCTTTTCGTGCGTTTGGAAATCTGTGGTGGAAGGGGCTGCTTGCCGTCTCATGGCAGATCGCCATGCAAAACTGGAAGAACGTTGTCGATATTTATATTTTTTCGTGGATGTTAATCGGGCGCAGGCGCCTGTCTGACGCGCAAGTCAACCTGATCAAGGAAAAAATCGAGAAGCTGGATATCTGCAATGCTTATGACTTTGCCTGGTTTGATACCTATGATCAAGGCAATCGCTTCCGGGCTCAGGTCAGCTATCACAAGCAAGATCAAGGAGACGTGGTGAGTGCTTTGGCGTGGGCCGCCAGGTTGAAGCGCCATAGCATTGCGAGCGACGATTTTTTCAGCAAATTCTCCACATGGGTTGCCACAACCGCGATAGGTATTCTCATCTGTGCGTCGACCTTCCCTGTTGATGCCTATGCGGGTCTCATTGCGTTGGCCTACTATGGCAACATCATCCTCAAAATGGGTTTGGACGTTTGGGAGCCTCCTCAGAGCTACGACGATCTTCTTCGCTTTTTTACAGCAACTGTTGGCCCTACCTTCCCTTCGACGGTGGTGCTCATCATCAACCTCGGTTGGTGGATAGCAAAGCGAACGGGGCTGTTTCAAAGTGTCGATTATCGTTTCGGGATTACGCTTGCGGCTTTGTTTGTTGCCAGCCTCTATCCCAGGTTTTGGGGCGAAATGTTCAAGAAAGCCGGTTTGTGGTTGAGAGGCAGGTTCGCAAAAAGGACCCGGTCGGCCGACATAGAGAGCTTAGCGAGAGTTAGAGTGCCGTGAAGTGGGATGAAGAATGTCGGGCGTTCATGGCTATCGTTTTGTAATTGCGATCTCCACTCGGTAAAATACAAGAAAATAAAAAATGGTGTTTGGGTGCCTGAATAGGGCAAAAACTCTTTTTCCTCCTCTTATAGTATCAAGTGAATGTCAATCGCGTTGGTACTGATAAATATTGGTTTGTGCAGATAAATATTGGTTTGTGCAGGAGATTAATTTCATCTGATTGTAATGCCCTGAAGTCGGGCTAACCCTCAGGTTGCCTACATCCTCTTCTACAAAAGAAAAGGGACTCTCTCTTGTTTTCGAGAGCTTGGAATTTTAGACAAGTTTGGGCTTGATGAATACATCAACCGCTTCCTCTTTGATTTGGATAGTCTGGTAACTACCGATGGTGAATTTGATGAGCCTAAGGATGTCCCTTCAACATTTCCCCGGTTCACTTAATCCTGCCAAACATGGTAAAGATTCTTTAACCCACCAGCTATTCCAACTTATTTTGCAACTGCTTCCTTTGTAAATTCCAACTTATTTTGCAACTGCTTCCTTTGTAAATTAAATTTGATTCTTGGAAGCAGTAGTAACTTGTGTGCATTTGATGGTCTTTTTTCCCACCTTTTTTTTCCAGAGAAGTTGACAAGTCTCTAAATAACTAATATAAGTGTAGGCGGTGGATATGTATCACGACCCCCCACAGGGGATAGGCGGGGCCCAGAGCCCCGCGCCTATTGTATACACTTCGGGTCGGAGCGGATCACGGTCCCTACGCATGCTTTTGTCCCGGGGTGGAGCGGATCACGTCCCCAGGAGCCTCCCCAGGTTTCGAACCCGAGACCTCTTGTATATAAGATAATCTGGGTGAAACCTGGTACCACTTGAGGTACTTATCTTATATACAAGAGGTCTCGGGTTCGAAACCTGGAGAGTCCCCTGGGGACGTGATCCGCTCCACCCCGGGACAAAAGCATGCGTGGGGCGTGATCCGCTCCACCCCGGGACAAAAGCATGCGTAGGGACCGTGATCCGCTCCGACCCGAAGTGTATACAATAGGCGACAATAAGGGAATCAGGAGGGGACAAAAGCATGCGTAGGGACCGTGATCCGCTCCGACCCGAAGTGTATACAATAGATAAAAATATAATAGCAGCAACATTACAAGATGATATCATGGAAGAGGATATAAATGGTGATGATGAAGATTACTCTTAGCATTTCAGGCACTAGAACTTGTCACTAGAAGTCTGCAACAAACTTGTCACTAGAAGTCTGCAACAAATTGTTTGTGAAAGGTATTTGTCTCCTACTTTGTAATGTTTTGGTGTTTTGAGTTGATTATTGAAATCTTTGGTGCCTCCATGTCATGATTTGCATGCTTTTAAGTGTGTCCAAAGTACTACTCATAACTTAGTATTATCATCATTTTTTTTAAACTTATGAATCTATTTATGTACACCACATGATTATTGCTTATGTCTTTTAATCTCAACATTTTTAGATTCAAGATTTCTGTCATTCTTTATACAAGCCAATATTTGTTTCATAATATTGAGTTTTTTATTTAAATGTGGTTGTAGGTACTATGTCGCATTATACCTCGTCATCATCTTCTGCGTCTACTGTTCAGGGTAGCTCTCATGAGGGTACGTATTGTTTCATCCATTTCATACTTTGTAATCACTGAAAAGCCACACAAGGAAAAAAAAAATGAAACAATACTGTAATGCCTGTAAGGGCTTTTATATTCTGTTGTTGATGTATATCAATCCTCATTACTCTAAGTAGATTTAATAACACATCTTAAAATATGATATAATGGTGAAAGGATACTCACTGAGTACAAAACATGTCTATCCTCACTTCTGATACAACCTAGACATTATTTTCTGTTTCTTTAAAGGTGATATCAGGTCTGGTTTTCCTAATTGCACTCGATTTATTCTCAAAATATGGCTAATTAAAGTGAGCAGAATGTCAAATCTAATGGCTATGAAGTAAAGCTAAAGTGGAAAAATGCACACCAGTTATGGTTTGTACTTTGTAATTAACTGATTCAAATGCAGAATTATATTTATATTTTGCTCTTATATTTGGGGAATTCTTCAAAGACCCTGCAATTTCCTGTAATTTGATTGCAGCACCTGTATTACCTGTAATTTTCTAACAATGGCCTATATATTGCAACAGGTGGACTTCCCCCGTCACATTTGGGGGAAATGGGCAACCTATTGGAGACAACTCAGTGCAGTTGTCCTCTAAGATAGGGGACATTGTGAGGACCTATGTGTCTCCCGCTTACCTCAAATGGACTGATGTGCCTAATGAGCTCAAGGAGCTAGTTTGGGAGATTGTTAGGGTTAGTGCTTGTTCATTTACTTCATTTAATTTTACATAGTAATTTGAATTTTTTAATTATGACTTATGTTTTGATTATTCTTATTTGCAGCACTCATTTGAAGTCCCAGAATACACCAAAAGGCTTATACTTAAGAAAGCCAACAATTCATGGAAAGATTGGAAGTCCAATCTCCGGCTGAAAGTTTTAGACAAATATCAAACGGATGCGGAGAGAAAGTCCAACATACCTGAGGGTGTCAAGAAAGAAGATTGGGAGACTTTTGTTGAACTCAACTCGACGTCCCAGGCCCATTCTCTAAGACAAAAGGGGAAGGCAGCTAGAAAAGCGCTGAAATGCCCACATACTTCTGGTAGAAAGGGACAAGCACGGGTGGCGGCGGAGTTGGTAAGTATTGTTGACTTTAATTGATGTTACTTTACTATTATGATATATTTTAATCTCCATATTTTGTTATTTCTTTTTATAGTCGCAGCAAAATCCTAACGGTTTGGTCACTCGGACGCAAGTATATCTCGCCACTCATGGTAGGAAGGATGGTGCTACTGGGAATCAATATTTGGTAAGAAGTCTGCTGTTTGTTTTCATAATGTAATGCAGAATAGTCATCATAATCAAAATCTTAAATTTCCTTTCTTGTTGTCTATAGACATGTCTACATATATTTTCTTCTTGGATCATGATCTACTCTATTGTTCTAAGATGATTTTCTTCACTTGAGCACGGTCAAAGAAATGTTTTTATTTGAGTTGGAAATCCTCATTTTTCATTATTTATGGACAGATATCCTTAGCCATTCAAATCTTCAATAATCAATTTCTGTTCGATGGGCAGTAATGAATCCTAAGATTTACAAGTTCCTCTTCAATTCTTCAATAATGAATTTCTCTACCACTCTCTCCTCCCTATGCATTCATTGAAATTACCTGCTTTGCCATTTTTTTCCAATTTTTATACTGGAAGTGATACAAAACTATGTCTAATTCAAAAGGGAATAGTGAGAAAAGCAGTGAACAGAGACAATGAAATTGTAAGAGAGGAGAAACTAGGATGGATACACCCCTGTTTCTCTCCTACCCTCCCTAGTTGAAATTTCTGAACATAAGAAGATAAAAAGATCTATTGAATTCCAGGGGATTTATGCACAGATATCTTCAGCTATACAAACATTGTCTTTGAGAGATGAGACAATGGAATGATAAACGTGTCCAGTGGGAAGAAGAGAATAAAAACTTATGAACTATACCACAACTATAACTTCCTTCCCATAGTTAATTTGTAATAGTATGTCACATTAGCTAAATCTTCACCTGCAGATGTTTTGATCGGATGGATATAGAGGTGTGGGGCCTGTCAAAGGACCAGGATCCATCCTGAATTTAAAGGTGCCAATTGTGACAGTTGTCACGTTTGCATGGGGGAATGTTTGCACAAGTATAACGGGGGTAACCCTGTTTTACAAACTTGAATCACTGCACGGACAGCCTGCAGCATTTTGGGCTGTCGGCCGAGATCTGGGCTTTATCTTTTGGATTTTACAGACCATTTCTGGTATCTTCAGCACACCCATTGAGGAACTGTAAACAATGCATTGTCTGCTGATTCAGACTAAAAACTTGTAGATGGTGGGTGAAACAAGTCTTGTAGGGAAGGAATTCATGGGCCATAGAGTCAGATCTACCACAAGTAAATGGTTGAATTCTAAATATTAGAAGATGCAGTCAATGACTGTATTGATTGACAGTCAGATCTACCTCATAAAAGCTCACTGCTGGTGGTATGTGATTGTTTCACTTCTTGTATCCAATATTTGTACATGAAGCATACAAAAAGTTATGTAATCTTCTTTGTATGAATGCTATTGATGAGAATGCAAAATGTTATATTTTTCTCCATTAATGTTTAGTCCTTTATACTTATTTGATGCCTAAATGTACTCACTATTCTTATATTTTGCTTTAGGATGCAAATGGAGGTGCTATGTGCAAAACAAAGCTAATTGAGTGATTCTTGACAGTTTTGACATCACTTCGTAATTTGGGCATAACTCTCTCCTCCGAACTCCAATTGAGATGATTCAAGATGCTATGGAACGCCAAGAAAAAGATCTACAACTTTTATATTTTGAGTTTTGAGATATTCTTGCTGAATCAAGAAGTTTCTAGATCTGATTTGTAAGAGAAGTATTCATATTTGATGCTAAATGAATGAAGAATCAAGCAGAAGGGCATTGTGGTAAATTTGATGAAATCAGGAGTTTCCCGAAACATATCCAATATTGGGCTCATATTTTCCGGAACGAAAAATGATGCAACTTTAATTCTTGGTTCGAGCCCAACAGAAGCCCGAGTGAGAAGATATGGTCAAGAAGAAGATTTTGACTAGGTTAGAATTTAATTTATTATTTTATTCCATCTACAATCCCACCTCACTTCAAATTCTCTCACACTTTGTACGGTGCATTCCATCTCCAACGATTTCTTTCTATTATCTCTTTCATCTCTCATTCTCTCCTACTTTATCTCTTCTTCATTCTTTTTCTCTCCAATCACATGGGTCCACATCACCTAACTTCTCTTCTCTCTCTAATCAAACTCTCCACTATAAATAACTCACTCAACATTCTCCACAGTACCTTCCCATTACACGTTTTTCTCTCTCTTTCTTTTCTACTATTTTCTTTGCAAGTTAGTATGGCCCTGCGTGGCTAATTTTATGTTATTGGTTGAAGAAGACTGAAGCCTTGGAATAAATACTGTGAGATCTAATTTATTTTCATTATTCAATTTATGCTTTGA